>CM065181.1:5555000-6155000 GCA_033026295.1 Channa striata | reverse complement strand
AACACTGTTTTCCCAAGATGCCTTGCAGAGAATACCTGCACTTATATAAATTTGCCCCGAGTTTTGCCTGACGGGTTTATTTTCATGTACATCAATGTGATATCGTTCGAACATTTCTTTCATTAAGGATTTTAATATATAGTTATTGATTATAACTTTTATAGATAATACCGCGGTAATGTTTTAGTTACAATATTCCAACAGTTACGAATACAACATTTGCCCAAAGTGAGAGGGAATCTGTCTGAGAGGCTAAACTGAGGGTTCACGCTCCGTGGATCACTTCACAAACCGGAAGTTCCTGTAACCCACAAGCTGGACAAGCATTGGTGTCGCATTGTGGTGAATAAAACGCAGCATTTTACGATATAATCCCGAATTTTGAAAGGTCTGTGTACGTTCTTTGATTTGGGGATACGCTTGTTTCATGCGGGGAACTAACTTGCGACCGCTTTTTGATATATCAGGCCGTGACGCTAAGAGGTCGACACTTGTCTCCTTAGCATGCCGCGTACTGCAACGTTAGCTATCGGTTCACAGTGACTGTAGCATTGAGCTAAACGTTCAGTGACATAGAAAAAAAACTAATTTTAAGTAATATCAGTGTTTCCTGTAGCATTGCGTTAAATAGCACGTTTTCTGTTTTTTTTATTTGGCAATATAGGGCATGTTGTTAACACGAGAAACTACGTAGCTATTAATTTTATTAATCAACTATGCAATATATGTTGTGATACAGCCTAGACACAATAATGTAACGTTATTTTTGTATTATAAGATGTGACCGTACTATATATCTAGAGTCCATTGTCATTGTAGAGATTCAATTAGATGTTAATTTAGAGATATATTAGAATTAATTAGAAGTTAGAGATTAATTCAGTCCACAGAATATTGTATTCATTTGTTTTAGATTTAAGTCCCTGTGCTAATATCTGTTGTCCTTCTACCTCTTTTGTGCTTGGAAGTTGGCTTTGGTTAATATGTTACTAACCAAAAAAGTTAAAAAAAATGTTTTTATTATATCTATGTTCTAAAGCTGTAACCGTGTTCATCCCCCTCTGTAGTTTTTGATATAATGGCACCCCTCCTGTTAAAGCACCTCGCTACCTGCCTGACTCACCAAGTGGCCCAGATGAGCCGGTTTCATCTGACGTTCTCCTCACCGGCAGCTGGTGTTTACAGATGTCTCAGCACTCTTACTACAGCTCCTCGCACGTTGTTTCTTTCATCAGCGAGAACCAGCTCCGTCCAGCCACCATCCACTGGCTCCTTTGCTCAGTGTGGACCATCACTGTCGGGACATTGTCAGCATCTTACCTGCATCCAGCCCTCTGTGGGGATGAAAACCAAGTCTGCTCTAAAGAGGCGCTGCAAAGACTGTTTCTTTGTCAGAAGGAGGGGACATTTGTTTGTGTTCTGCAAGACAAATCCAAGACACAAGCAGAGGCAGGGCTAAATGTGACATGCTGAAGAAGTATTGAAGAAATTGCTCTGGAATTGTAGATATTCATTTCAACTGTGCTGCACTAATAAACAGTTTGGCACTTTTTTTTGTTTATCATTTTTGCCAGCGGTGTCTCTAAAATATATAATATTTAGATAATAAATGTTTAAATAGTTTACATTAGGTCTCATACTTCCAAAATTATCGGTTTGACTTACTAGTGTTTAAAATTATTACAGTAACTTTTGTCAACTTGAGAACCAATAACTCACTTGTAATCTTTTTACTCAAATATTTGCTTTTGTATCTTTGATTGCTTTCCAATGGTCTTCCACATGAGGGAGCCAAAGTGTACATGAATACAGAATTAGGTGACTCAGTCTAAACAGGATTACAAGCAGTTCCTCCAAATTAGTAATTTTTACCAACTTCCTTATAATTCAACGGCTTTCTAGTGATGCACAGTAATTCCTCATAATTTTAAAGTTCTGTTAAACTACTGTGACCGATCACAGTTATATTTCCAGGAGCTTGTTGAATTTTCAAACACCATAAGTGGACACAAGTGGCCTGATAAACCAAGGGAACAAATCTTTTGCTTTGAAGGGCAACAGAGTCTGATGAAATAGACAGTTGCTGTTATCTTGAAATAAACAAAATAGATGGGTGGATCAAATGCAAAGGAAACGCCACTTAAAAATCTAGTAAACCTTGTTAAAGACAATCACAGCATCTCAAACACACCTTCCACAAGCTTCCTCAGAATATTTATCATGTTATAGTTTTTTTATATATCAGTCTGTTATTCTTAGTGCTGAATTTGTATCATTTGATATTAGACTGAGGACTCGCTTTAGGAAAAACATCGGTGCGTGTTGGAGCGAGTTCCACCCAATTCACTTCCCTTCAAAATAAAAGCTGGGACACCAAACCTAATGTGTAGCTTAGCATAAATTAAATATAACATGTACATTATGTACAAAGTACAAAAAAAGTCAGATTTGTATTATATTCCTAAGCAAAACAATTTTCAGTTAGAAGATGCTAGGCTGCATTAGCCTCACGGTAGCTAAGGCAACACAGATTTTAGCGTGAATTTAAAACCGGAAGTCACGCCGTTGACTCTCGTACGTGTGGCTCCCGTTTATCCAGCTCACCGCCAGCGACAGAGGCGGGAGGCTGCTGCTGCTGCTGCTGAATAAGACACTTTCCTGCGATATAAACCAACCCAGCTGTAGTTTCGGGGCATTACGGAATCCAGCTTCCCCCAGTTTGTGTTTGGGCTGGACTGTTTTTTTGGGGGGGTTTCAGGGCGTCAGAAATGAAGGCGTCAAACAGCCGCTGCTCCGGGGTGGCTAGAAACCCCTTCGTCCACGAGCTGAAACTCACCATGACAGAGAAAATAAAGGTAAGATCATTACAATAATTACAGAAATATGTATCTTTAGGCAAACGCCTTTGTTTGGTGATCTGAAATTGCTGCCAAACACATGCTCCATGCTGTGTAAGCGAATTCAGATGTTTATCTTATTCAGCCGACTTTATTCCCACTGTGCTAATATCGAATGCAATCACCGTATGAGAATTAATGGGAGATGAGTCTTGATCTTGGTTTTTTTCCTGCTGTTGGTAACAACGGAGAAACAGAGACCGTCCTAAATGGGTCATCATAGGAAAACCAACTACGTGCTCAAGTCATTCTTCACACTTCACCTCTTGTGAAAGTCCATTTAATTCTTAGAAAAATATTTAGTTTAGATTTGCCTCATTGCGTTTGCAAAACTCCCCCATCCATCTGCGTGAAATCCTAATCTCACTTTACATGTTTATTGAGTTATGTGGGAAACAGAAACGTTTCAGTTTGAAACTAATGACTGTTGAACCCTCAGAAGTGACTACAAGAAAAGAGAAGAGCAGTGCCTGTGCAGTCCTACGTTTAGCATATATTTTGGAAGAAAAAGAGTCTTTGTTTTACTCTTTTCTTGTCCATTCATTGTAAGTACACTAACTTTAGTGTTTTTGTGTGTGTGTGTGTTGTGCAACCCCTTGTGGTGTCATTTTGGGACCAGTCACTATCCCACATTTTCCTGAAACAATCTGCAAAGCCTGAGTGGAATTTTGATTGAATTTGCATGTTAGTCATTTGCATTAGATTTTGAACTGCGCACCCTCTGACAATAGGAAGTGCTTTTACAAAACACGCTGTGAAACACACATGCTAAGGTTAATATATACTGGACTTCCTCCCATACTTTCCATCAGTCAGGCTACACTTCTCTGTTTTTAGTTTGTTCTAACTGATCTCACTGAATGAGCACACACAGACACGCACACATGCACACACTGTTTACACTTGGTCTTAGGCAAGCAGGCAGCTAAACCAAATTTTTTTGTGTGCTCACATAGTTTTCATCAGTGTCTCAGTTTGCACGATGGCATAGCAAAAGTAACTCCTGGTTTAAGTTAGGTTGAACTAATGTTGAACACTAACATCGTGTTGATGATGTTATAGGAATTGTTTAGGTTCCAAGGCCATCGTGCTGGTTCTGCCATAGCTTGTATAGCTGTGGCTACATCCTAAATCACTGAAATCAATTCAATTTCTCTAGTGGAGCACAAAAGGCAGCCCAAAATGCCTTCACATCAGTCATTCTTAGTGAGTGGTGGGATCTGCTGATGGCATAAATGACATTGATACTTACTTCAAATACATCTGACTTTCCAGCTGTTGAAAAAATCACCTTCTCCTAT
The DNA here is from genome assembly GCA_033026295.1 of Channa striata. Lineage (NCBI taxonomy): Eukaryota > Metazoa > Chordata > Actinopteri > Anabantiformes > Channidae > Channa > Channa striata. The sequence continues at coordinate 6,150,802 of CM065181.1, read as the reverse complement.
GAAAACAGTCCATCTTAATTTGACTACATGCAACACCTGAAACTAGATAAAGTCATTTTTGCAGTTAAACAATAAGACAGACGTGCTCTCCAGATTCATATTGTTTTTCCCATAGCCCTAAGCTCACGGGCATGTTCTTTTATTCAGAGCAAAGCACACAAAGTGCAAGGCACAGGAAACTGGCTTTTGTGTTGGCACGATTGGTTCCTGACAATTACATTCCACTGAGACAAGCGGTAAACCCTGACCTTTTCTCTTTTTGGTTAATATGCTGTTGGACTTTGTGAAACCCTTCTGACCACTTCAGTTTGGTTTGGTGAATCCTTAAACTGCATGTTTTTCTTCCAGCACTGGCATTGCTGAAGGAATGTCTATATTAGTGCATATCTTTGTCAGTTTTTCCATTGAAGTTGCAGTAGATTGTAAACAGCTGTGTGCCAGGTGACAGCAGCAGACCAGTGAATGTAAGCTGGAACATGGGTATCTCAATGAGTCAGGTGTGTTTTTCCACTTCATACACATGTGACAGTCTCATACAAACAGCTGTTCACGTAAACGAACATTAGCACTGGCTTTAGAGCTATGTGCAGTATTGTATATGACTTAATGACATGCATATTTTCCACGTGTGTGTGTGTAGAGAAAATACTTAAGCACGTTCACCCTCCAGGCACTTTTACTGCAAATATGTAACTTCCCTATACTTGATGCATAAGCACATTCCTGTCCGTGGCACTTGATGTTTTCTAACATAAAACAAACATGATCAGCAGCACTGTAGCCCAACAAGGTCAGCAAGTGAAACAGATGGACAAACAGTAGCACAAATTCAGCTGAGTCGCACATTGTTGAACTGTGAGATTCACACAGTTATGGCTGCCAACTCCCCAACTCGCAGTCGGAATACCTGTCCGATTTGAAAAAGGTGTAGTCTCCAGAGACCGGGGTGATAACCTTCTCAAATATCAAGAAAAATCTCAAATAATGTTCCATGTAGTATTGAAATTCAAGGCTATATTATCTACTACACATAAAAAGACATTTCCCCAGCACATATTGTACCTTAAGGCAATATTTGCTGGCAGAGGTGACTTCTAGTACACAACAACTCATTTCCACTGAAAGGTTCCTGGTACTGTACTTTCCTATGGTCGGGACTAAAGTCCAGAAAAACAGCCTGTGAAGAAATGCTCGAGGTAGTACATGAAATTTATACAGGTTAGCTGCTAGGGCTGTCAACAAATATTAAAAATTAAATTACTATTTGAGTAAAGTAAAAAAAAGTGCTGGGGGTAACACTGCCATGGCTCTCTGCCTTGCTGCAATGAACGTACTGCATGACTGATAGGAGTCACAGTGTCACTTTCATTGATCGAGGATAAAACAAATAAATAATTCGACATAAACTGTGTGGTAATGAAAGAAAAGTTCACAACCCAACTTTGCTGCAGAGAGAGGGATTTGCAGCCAGACCATTTGTAAAGCAATTTTCAGCCAATTTCAACAGTGCTATAACTCACTGGTGCATCAAAAGTGTGGAAATTGCTTGCTAATATGGATACAGTTGGTTTGTAGAAATATCTGGTGTGTGCCGTGTGGTAAATAACCACACATTTTGAACATTTTGGTGGACTCAACTCAAAGGTTCATGTCCCTCATAAAATGTTCTTGCAGTGTAAATTAGCCTTGTGTTTATCTGTTTTCCACTGTGTTTTGTATTGGTGTGGTTATTACTCTGCGAAAGACACACAGGCTTTGAAACATGAGATGATTTTATATTTTTCTTTGACTATAATGGGTTATATGAACACTTTTTGGGACAGCATGGTGGTGGAGTGGTTAGTGCAGCTTCACCGCTTAAAGGTCCCAAGTTCCTATCCCTGGTCAGCTGTGTGTTGAGTTTGTATATCCTCTCGGTGCTTGCGCGGGTTTCCCCCCCCCGTTCTCCAGTCTCCTCCTTCCTTAACTGGTCTCTCTAAATGTCCTGTAGGTGTCATTGTAAGTGTGAATGCTTGTCTGCCTGTGTATGTCTCTGTGTTGGCCATCGGATGGACTGGCAACATGTCTAGGGTGTATCCCACCTGTCACTTAATGGCAGCTGTGATGGGCTCCAGCAGGGCTGAAGCAGTTTTTGTTTTATTCCAATGGGCATTAGAGATACGTGTGGGTGTCCAGTATGTGACAGAAACAAAAAAGAACCCTGAGAACATCAATAGGATATCACCTGAGCCATCACGTGCCTATGTGTATGTTTCTTTATTGGTGATAGTGTGGGTCTGATGTGTTCACATGTTAAGTGCTTGCAGAGTGTGTCTGTGTTTGAGAGCAGCTGTCTAACATATGTGCTATTTGAGTGTTTAGGAAGTGTGATTGCCCATTTGTACGATGAGCTGAGGCCTTAGAAAACTTTATTGGTGCCATAAGTACAAACAGAAGGTGTTTGTGTACATGTCAAAAGACAATAAAACCATCAAGACCATTTACCAACAGAATGGCGTCACAAGTCAATGAATCTTTCCCCTCAGGGCCACAGACACTGACCTTGTATAACCGTTAGAAGAAGACATTTGGCACATTTTCATTTTGCCATTTAGCTTTTTCTGAATGCTGAAAGTAATTACTTTTCTTCTGTGAATCAGGTGTCTTTATATCAGTTACATTTGTGAAAATCATTTATTCAATAATAAATGAAAATTGATGTGAAATTAAGACTACCCAGAGTGACAAGTCAGTTACAGTATACATGTCTTTGGGAGAGAAAAGTTCAGTAAAGAAAAAGGGAACCTGAATAAATGGCCAGTGGGAAAAGTTATGTAGAAGGCCATTTCAAATAAAAACAGTTATCTAACTGAAATAAAAATGATCTGTAATGGAAAAGCGTCATAGTTATGCATTGTCTGTATTTATTCATAAGATTTCTTTTCATAATTTATTATTGAACACTTGGAGAATTTCTGTTGGACTGATCACAAATAATCAGCAGCTGGAAATATTCCTGCGTATTTGATTCTGTTATTTTCATTTTTTCTGTTACTGAATACTACCAATTTGTAGCTTGATGAAGCGAATAATACAAATCACATTTAAATGTATTATTATTATTATTATTATTTTTTTTCTGTGTCATTAAGCGTTTACTCTGTAGTCTCTTCATCCTCTTTGATGAAGGCCTGCAGCCTGAAGCAAAATTGCTCCTTACAACTATAAATCAACAATTTATAAAAATGGTATAAAGGTTTATAAAGCTCTGGCATATTTTTTCCACTGCATATTTCTATATTCAATTATGGATGGGCTTTGTACTGTAATTTGAAACAAAAGCGGAAAAAACACCATAAAATGCTTCCCTGTAACCTGCCCCTAACTCATTCTCTTGCCATCTCCTGAGAAAATGTTAGCAGATTCTCCCAGATGCATTCGTTAAGCTCTTATGAGTGCACTCTGTCAGGTATGGGGGTGGGGAGTCCATGAGAGGTTTCAAAGCATCATAAACCACTCCCATTGCTGTTTATTTATTAATACAGCCCTGCAGTGTGCACCTGGGCTCCTCTAGAGAGAGAAATGGACAGGAAAGAGAGAAAGGATGGGATAGGAAGGGGGGAAGGGAGAGGTTAAATATGATTCCCCAGAGGAATGTCCAAAAGTACGTAAATGCAAAGTAGGAGAAACACAGTTGAACAGTGGCGTGATAAATGAAGGGGCAGATGAGCACATAGAGGGGACGAAAGAGTGATGGATGGATAATTGAGGAGAGAAACTCTCCCGGGAATGAAGACTACTTTAAGGCAAGGTACTGGGTTGATGAGAAGGGAATGAGGAGAGTCATCAAAGTGATGAAGAGATTGACAGGGGATTGGACAGGGGGCTTGGAAGGATCTTAAATTGTCTCACAGTCTGAATTTATACTGCAGGCCATGACTCTTTTGACCCTGTTAGTATACACAAGCACCACATCTCATTCATTAGACAGTCGAAAAAGAGGCATGACAGGCCAGTCAGCTGACTTTTGATCTACTGTGGGCACTTTGGCTTCAAAAAGGGAGGAGGAGGAGCAGACAAAAGCATGTGGCTTGAGATGGTGGCCGTGAGGCTTGCCCCTGTATGAGTGCTGCTCCTGAGTGTGTTACTATTGTCTGTACTAAATGTCAAAGTCAGTGTTACATACAGTCGTTGTGAGCTACTGTCCTTCAGAGTCTATTCATATGCAATTGATCAAGCCTTTTTCTCAACGTTTCCTGTCGAGACTAGCCACAAACAATCCGCCTCTCTGGATATGTAAGCTGGCCAGGAAACAACGCCATGCTGGTGTGGTCAACAGGTACAGGAAGCATCCATACTGTCCACTGCTTCCAGCTTTGTGCCTGACTAACAAGAGATCAATCAAGAACAAAATAAAGGAACTACAAGGAGGACTACAAGAACTGATCTGCCATCTGTCTAACCAAGACCTGGCTGGATCACACTGTGCCCGACCCTGTGGTAACTCCACCCGGACTCATCTTACACCGGGCCCACAGGTCAGCCAAACTATCCCCGAAAACTAAAGGTGGCGGCATATGTGTCCTGACCAACCAACGATGGTGTAATAACACAACAGAGCTTAATGGTGCCTGCTCTCCTTACTTGGAATAAATCTCTATTTAAATGTAGACCATACTATCTCCCTAGAGACGTAGCCTCAGTTATCCTGATTGGTGTCTACATCCCGCCATCAGCTGATGGCAAGCTCTGAGCTAGCAACGCATGTGTCCTCTGTGAAAAACCTACACCCCAAAACGTTGCGCTGTAATGAAAGGCGGTTCACCAAAGACAATCAACGTCTACGCAAGAAAAAGAATTCTCCTTTCACTCGTGGCAACATGGAACATTAGAGTATGGCCAAATACAGACTTTGGAAATTTATTTACAAATGCTAAAAAGTTGGGGTCTAATGGTACTAAATTTATTTGGGAGAAAAACTAAAAATCATGACTAATTACAAAAAAGCCCGCCGCCCCTACCTGACATTGACAAACCTTCCGGGACACATTTAATTATTTCTATGCTAGGTTTGAACAGCTACCTGTAGCCTCTTTCTCTCCCCCAAACCCCCCTCCAACACCTCAATTTTAGATCCAGGAGGAGGAGGTGAGGACCTCTTAAAAGAGGAAAGCACCTGGACCTAACGGGATCAGCCCAGCTGTGTGCTGCTCATCTAGCCCTAGTCTTCACCTACATTTTCAACAGCTCTCTAAGTCAGTGTAAAGTACCTCAGTCCTAAGGACTCTTATTATACCTTTTCCAAAAACAAATAATGTGTCCTGCCTTAATAATTACAGACCAATTGCTTTAACATCTGTAATCGTAAGATCTTTTGATTGTTCTCCTCCACTTGAAAAAATTTACCACTCCTCTAATGGACAGTCACCAATTCGCAGACCGGATCAGTTGATCAGTGGAGGATGCCATTAATTTTGCCCATCACAAATTTTTACATCTGGAATCCCCCAGCACCTATGTGTGGATACTGTTTGATTTCAGCTCCGCCTTCAAAAAATTGGACTCGTTACTGACAACAACAAACTACACTATCATGAGCAGGTTGGCCAAGTAGTTACTTGGTGCCACAATAACAACCTGGAGCTCAACGCATCAAATAAAACAGGAACATATCATTGACTTCTCCTGCAACTCTACTCACAAATCTCCCACTTACATTTTCTCTGAACCAATGGCCATTATCGACATGTTCAAATTCTTAGGCACACAAACATCATAATCTGCTTCAATTTTACACAGCCTGGTATGGAAATTTGGAATCTCAGTCAAGTAAAAAAACTACAGCGCATAACAGACAAATCATTTAAAATTACTGGTCAAACGTCCATAGAAACACTATAGTATAAACTCATAACACAAAAAGCAACAAAAATCACCTCTGACCCCTCTCACTGTTTGTATGTGATTTTTAATGTTGATTTATCGGTCTGACACAGTCGATCTGAGCTTTGACGTGCTGTACCGAAAGCAAATTCCACCAGTTTGTTGTGATTGTTAATGATTCTCATTCATTTTTTTTGTCATTATTTGACATTTAATTAGACTAATAAAACTTTTAATAATCCAAAGACTGTTGTTAATGTTCATATTATTCTAATTAAAGGGGACTTGTAAGAATGATATAGCCATAGCACAGCTGCACTGTGGCAGCATGGTGGTGAAGTGGTTGGTGCATCTGTCTCACACTGCTCCAGTTTCCTCCCACAGTCCTAAAACATGCATGTTAGGTTTACTGGGAACTCTAAATTGCTTGTAGGTGTGAGTAGTTCTGTTTATGTCTGTCTGTGTTGGCCCTGAAATAGACTGGCGACTTGTTCAGGATGTATCTGCCCCCAAGATATGCAGTCAAAGAAAACGAATGGATGGCTTCAACACAAATTTCTAGCAGTAATATTTTGTGTGTTTTACTTTTTAAACACAATCTAATCCGTAGTGCCTTTTCTAGCTGCAGGTAACTAGTGTAGTGACAGAATATTAACATGTAGACATGAAAAATAAATGTGTGGGTCTGTGTGATTGACACATGGTTGGTTGTTTCTTATTGAAGACACATGAAGGTGTGTTTCTTCCTCTCGACTCTGTAGGACATGCAGCATAATTTACTAGAAGGGCGTGTACGGTGTTACTGGGTTTGAATGGTTGTTTGACTACTAATAACCCACAGGAATGTTGAACATAAGTAGTTTGTTGGAATCCTGTGAAACCGAAACAGTGTTGGTATAACTTGTTTTAATCATCCTATCAGACACCGTCCTGTATCTCTCTTGTGTTCTCTCTCCAGATTGGACTGATGTCTGTCACAGTGTTTCCTGTGCGTTTGCTGCTGGTGTCCTTCTTCATGCTGCTGGCGTGGCCCTTTGCTTTCACTGCCTCTCTGGGACGTTCAGAGTTTGTCATTGAGCCACAGACATGGTGGAGGAGGTACAGTATGTGTGCGCATTACTAAGACACTTTGATTTACAAAGGAACACGTGAAAATTGCAAATTTTCAAACACCAATATAACAAATTAAGCTAAACAAACAAACCTGCTGATAGTTTGTTAGCATCTGCTCAAAATCATATGCATATGTAGATAGAGAGACAGATATATTTCTATCGACAGGTAAGTAGCTTTTAAAAAGCTAAGCTTAGCTGCCACTTTCTGTGTGTCTTTGATCAGATTTATAGACCTGTGCTTGCGAGTGATCATGCGGGCCATGTGGTTTTGTGGCGGGTTCCACTGGATCAAGGTGAAAGGGGAACGTGCACCACCCTCTGAAGTTCCCATACTCACAGTGGCGCCACACTCTTCCTACTTTGATGCCATCCCAGTCACTATGACCATGTGCTCCATAGTAGCCAAACTGGAGAGCAGGAGTGTCCCTGTCTGGGGCAGTGAGTAAAACACTTTCTCATCCGCCCTACAGCCCACACATTTTAAGAAATAATAGTAGCAGCATAACATGCAACATATTTCCCATTTAATGCAAACTGCACACAGAGCAATTTAGTTTTTTTGTGCTACATACTGTGCATCTAAAATGTTCTGCATCATCACCCTGCCAGCTCTGATCAGCTACATCCGGCCAGTCTTTGTGTTTCGGTCAGACCAGAACTCCAGAAGAAAAACTGTAGAGGAAATCAAGCGGCGAGCACAAACTAGAGGGAAGTGGCCTCAGGTAACCTACATGAATATACACATAAATAGGGGAGGCGGCCTGAGACATAAATCATACTAATTCACACACAGCTTCATTATCTCACATGTACACTACCACAGTCTTACACACACTGCTCTTACACACACAGCACTATACTCTTATACACAGTGCTATACTCTTGCAAACACACACACACACACACACACAAGTGCTATACTCTTATACACAGTGCTATACTCTTGCAAACACACACACATTGCTATCCTCTTACACACACACAGTGCTATACTCTGAGACATACATTATACTAAGTTACACACACAATCATAATCTCACATGTACATTACTAAACTCTTTTATTGATTGTCTCCTGTGTAAACTAAGATATATTTCAAGGCTTTGACCTGCCCTCTAATGGAATGATTTCCCTTTCATAAATCAAGAGCAAAACTATGTTCATCATGAAAAGAATGTGTGTGATAACATAGATAAGTGTAACTAACACACCATGTCAGGGCTTTGATACAGGCTGCTGCTTAGTGATTTCTGTTTGTTCTCCTTCACAGCAGTTTGTACAACTCCAGGAATCTAAAGCAGCAGCTTTAAGCTTCTCCTCTATGTTCACTCATTGTGGATACACTGGATAATGCCGAAGCTAAAGCTAGTAGTAGTTACATGATTGGTCAGCATGAATCCTGTTGGCTGGAGAATTTTGACAGGGTTGTCCCGGGTTATTTCCAAAATCAAGTGCAGAGATCCAAGCACAGAAGTTTTCGTAAGTGAGCAGCAGTAGCTGAATGCGAGCAGGAACATTTGGAGTGCAAGGGCAAAAAATATGACCATAAAAATCATTCAAGTATGTTCTGAATTTGAAAACTATGCTCTTGATATATGAAAGGGAAATCATTCCGTAAGAGGGCGGCTCATAGCCTTGAAATCTATCTTAGTGTACACAAGAGCCAATCAGAAACTGAGAATTTAACTTTATTTCCTTTGCAATCAAACTAGCTTCTGATTCAATCAAACTCTAGCATTCTTACACTATTTTCATTCAAATATTCAGTCTTTCTTTTTTACTTTCGCTCTCATTCTTTTTCTTACAGATGAAAATTGTAGTATGTGTAGGAGATTATGATAGTCTAGAAAATAAAGTGTTCTTATGTGTTTTAGAGAAAAGAGTAATTTGAGTAGGAGAGTATGTCAGTAAACACAAGAACATATGATTGGCCATAAAAGAGAGTATCGTGGTGTGTCTAAAAGACTATATTAGTGTACATGTGAGATCATAATGCTTGTGTGTGTGTGTGTGTGTGAATTAGTATGACTTATGTCTCAGGCGGCCTCTCATGCATAAAAGCAAACAGACACACAAGAAACTAGATTAAACACGAACCCCGTGGGAAATGAAAGGCGATAGCATAAATACAGTGACATGCATACACGTTAGATGGATCTATCCCCAGTTAAAACAATTAATGAAAGTCAGGTGTTTGTGTGTGTGTATGTACTCACCTTAATGTGTATTTTTTTTCAATTGTTTTCCAGATCATGATATTCTCAGAGGGCACATGCACCAACAGGTCGGGTCTCATCTTATTTAAGGCTGGTATGTGTTCTGTTGGCCTTCACTGTAGGCTAATAATGTGGAAGGCTGGTGTGTGGGTGTATGAAAATTGTCTTTATTTCCTGGTATGGACAAATTTTTTTTAGTACCATTGTTGGTACGAAACATAAAGACATTGTGTCAGTGAGTGTCCTAACAAATATCTTTGGAAACTTTTTATTGATTCCTTGTATATTATCACCTCTAACTAAATGGTGTTAATGCGTTATGATTGACTAGTCTTCAAAACAATTAGACTGACACTTTTTTACTGTCAGTTGGTAAATTGATCAGTCCACCACTTTGGTTCAATTCAGTTTCAATCCATCTTTATTTATATGTGCCAGTTCACCACAAAGTCATCTCAAGGCACTTTACATAATAAAGTCACATGAGTAGGTGCTAAGGCCTCAGCAGTTACATAACAAACTGGTTTAGTGGATCTGTGCCATATGGCACAACCATTTCGAAGTGTCCTTGGGCAAGACACGGAAGCCCAAGTTGCTCCCGGTAGGTGAGGTGAGCACCATGGTACGTGGCAGCCACCGCCATCGGTGTGTGAGTAGGTGAATGAGAAGCTACGTTGTAAAGTGCTTTGGATAAAAGCGCTTTTTAAGTGGGCAGTTACGCTTTAGCCACCAGTTTTTATTTGCATTGGAACTAGTTTTAAACTCAGGGTTCAAACTAGACCTTAATATTTCTAGAGAGGAGTACTTTTTAATTTTTTTTAGGCAACAGCGGTCATATGCTTGGCAGTTTTAGGTTACATCTGCACTGGTTTCAGCCTCTAGTTTTGCTGCATAATCCAGACATCTTTTCACTAAAAGCATGTCTTGTTCCTCATGGGGAATTCTGAGGTATTCCCATTGTAGGTGAGATATACTATACTAGAACAGAAGCACACCAAGCAACCATAGTGAGATATAGTAGCTAAAGAACTGGGACTCCACAATTATAGTTTAGTTTGGCGTCTTTTCATATGCAATGGGCAGTTCCTACCAAAAGTAGCCCAAAGAAGGTTGACCAGTAAAAGTGGTGACGGTGTCATGGGCGTCTGGCCACACTGCATTCTCTCTACAAAGGAACATTTAGACCTGCAATGGAAGAAAATGTCCTGTTCTGATGAGTCATGGTATTATTTCAAATTATGTGAATGGCCTTGTGTGTGTGTGTGGGTGTGTGTGTACATTGTTTACCTGAATAAGAGATGACACAAGATAAAGTGTGGGAAAAAGGCAAGCTGACATATTAGATTTCATTAACTTCTTGTCATTACAGACGTACAAGGCAACAAAATGCAGTTTAGTGTCTAACCAGAACTGCAGTAAACAGCAAGTACAAATTATAAACTGTCTACACTATGTACCAGATAGGCGCTATAATGGACATACTGAAAGTTCTTTGGATATCATATAAAGTTGATATATAGATATATAGATGGTTCACTAGAGGTCAGGGGGTTCTTCTTTGTTGTCTTCAAGAAGTAGAATTGCTGGTGAGCCTTCTTGACCAGCATGGAGGTGTTGCTGGTCCAGGAGATGTGGATTCCTGAGAACTTGAAGCTTATGACACATTCTACAGCCCTCCCGTTGATGTGGATGGGGTCATGCATGCCTCCGTTCTTTTTCCTTAAGTCCACAATGAAGTCCTTAGTCTTAGTGGAATTAAGGAGCACGTTATTGTCAGGACACCACGGAGCCAGATGCTGTACCTCCTCCCTGTAGGCTGTCTCATCGTCGTCTCTGAGGCAGATCACCCTAGTGTCGTCAGCAAACTTCATGATGGAGTTGGAGACGTGCACAGGTCTGCAGTCGTAGGTGAAGATGGAATTGAGGAAAAAGCTGAGCACGCAGCCATGTGGTATTGAGAGTGATTGTGGTGGAGTAGGTGTGGCCTGACCTGACATGCCGAGGTCTGCTAAGCAGAAAGTCCAGTATCCGGTTATAGACTGATCACAAGCAGCATTCTTAAGTGTTGTTGTTTTCCAGGTGTGTGAGCACAGGCTGCAGTGCTGGGGAGACTGCTTCCTCAACGCTCCTATTGCTGTCGTATGCAAAATGGTAGGGGTCTTGCGTGGGTGGGAGGCTGTCCTTCAGGTGTGCCAGAACTAAGAAAACAAGAGTGCCAGTAGTGTTCAGGCAAGTATAAAAGTGATTTGGCTTGTTAAGGAAGGAGACATCTGTGGTTGTTGGGGTGGAAGGTTGGACTTGTAGTCGTTGATATCCTGAATGTCCTGCCACGTACACCAGGGGGTCAGACTTATAGGAGTATTCCTCCACCTTCAGTTTGTAGCAGTGCTGGGCCCTTTTGATGCCTCTCCTCAGGTTTGCTCAGAATGTCGTGTAGGCCTGTGCACCACCTGATCTGAAGGCAGTGTCACAAGCTTTCAGCAAGAGCCACACTTCCTTTTTCATCCATGGCTGTGGTATGTGGTAATTTTTTTGCCAATAGTGATAATAATATTGCACAGTAGGATAATGTGCCTTGTTAAATTGCAGGAACTGTTCAGGGGTGATTTAAAGAACACAACAAAGTGTTGAAGGTTTTGCTTTGGCCTCTGAATTCACTAGATCTCATTCGATTGAGTATCTGTTGGATACGCTGGAAATGCTAGATTTTATCCTGCTGGCTACTTCCATGCTGCAAAGCTGAAATCATCTCATACTTTTTTCTTGAACATAAAGAGTTCACTGTTCTCAAATAATGTCCACAGTTACCTGCTCTCAATCTAGTAGAGCGTTTTTTTGGTATGTGGTTGAACAGAAGGGTTGCCTCGTAGACATTTCCAGCACCTTGTTGAATAGGTTCCATAAAGTATTTAAGTAGTTCTGAATGCTAAAAGGGTCCAACCAAGTACTAGCAAGGTGTAACTAATAAAGTGGTTGAGGTTTTTTTTTTTTTGTTGTTTTAGTTTTTGAACAAAGTGCATCACAAAAAATTGGGGTGGGAACATGCATTGTAAATCAAAAGCTTATTATTCTCTAGAACTGCTGATACAATATTAGCACCAATCACAGCCAAGTTTGTGGTTCTGTGTGATTTCCAACCAGGGATGTGTCTGTGTGTTTAGAGAGGCTCTATGTGTGATTACATCGTTCAGCACTAAATTCATTTAATGTGACTAGACTTGTACATTTTTTTTTTCTACGCATGGCATAGACGCTAGATGCCAATCACCTAAGATGCCTGGCAAGGTTCTGTGTCTTGGACACCTCGATGGGATTGTTGCAGTTATCTTTTTATGGCTTGTGGCATGTTGTGTTTGTGTGTGTCTATGTTCTTGTGTCACCCATTGTTCCCTGCCTGCTCTGTCTGATCCCCTTTCTTCCAGTCTGTAATTCTCTCACTCCCAGTAAGCCCCATTGGTCCCACCCTGTCCTGATTTGGTTGGGTGTGTGTGACTGTGTTTGGCCCGCTTCATCTATCTGCGTCTCCTTTCAGTTATGTGTATCCACTGGCTCCCAGAACAACAGTGGAACTGTGGGCATGTCTTTACAGCCTTCTGTGCACACATTTTGTTTCAATACCACTGTTGTGTGGACTGTGTGTGTGTGGTCCACACAAATTCAAAGGGCGTTTTGGAGGTCAACTGGGTTTTCTAGGTCTGGGTTAAGAATTAGCCTTTGGTTAGGGTTAGGTGTTCAGTTGAGATTGCAGTGGTTAGGGGAAGGGGCTAGGGATTGCATTATGTCAAGGAGTTTTCCTCATGTGTGTTTTAAATGTGGTTGTTGTCAAATGTGCACGACCTGATTTGAGTGGAGGTGTCTGCACACCTCTAGTTTTTCTACCTGTCAGTCCTTTAATGGTAGTCACATTATTATTCACAGTGTTATGAATCTAATAATAATAATAAAAATTAAATGTCAGCTTGTCAGCCATGTTTGATGATGGAGGTTCTTTGTTGATTAAAGGTTTAATGTATGAGTACTACTTTCCATCTTTGTATTCACGGTCTAATTATCACTGACATCACTGTTTATTTTAAACAGGTTCTGTACAATGATGTTCTCTGTTGTGGGAACTTTACCACGTTCAGGTATTGTCCTAATAAAACAGTGAAACCAGCCTCACCCTGCTTTAGGTGCCTGTTCTGTAGTTAAACATAGAGCTTTAAATATACATCAATCAGCCACATCATTGGGACCACTGATAAGTTAAGGCACCTACAGAACAATTCAGCATCAGAACTGAACCATGGAGCATTGAAAGGAGATGGCCTGATCTTCTGAATATTGTTTTCTTTTATATCTTTATAGACTGCAAAACAAGGGTCCAAACTAATGTCAGTCAAGATGTTGAAACAAGCAACTTCTTTCTGAAATGTTAGCAGTATCAGCTTTAGGGGGTGGCGGTTGCTTAGAATATAGTGGGTCATCCACTAATCTCAAGATCGGCGGTTCGGTCTGCAGCTCTGTTCAAAGTAAAGTAAAAGATGCTCTGGTGGTAGAGTGGTGACGTATTAATAAAATTGCAGAGAAAAACCAAATCAGACCTGGTGAACTTTCCCCAAGTGTCCAGAAAAAAGGCAGTGAGACACTAAAGAGGCACCATTGTAAAATAAAATTTTAAATTCCAAAAAACGTATTTTTCCTACAATGACTCTTAATGCATTACTTTTTCACCTCTTTATGAAATTGTTCTTGTAAGTACCGTTCTTTTTAACAAGACTTTTTCTGGCTCAAAATAAGATGAAGGTGGTAGGATGTTGATCATTAGGTGACCTGTATGTTCAGGTGTTGAGAGTCTTATACGTTGTAAATGTTTAATTTATGTGCTTTTTATGAACATATTTTGACTGAAAAGGAAAAAACTAGAATAAATCTGTTTCCCCACCCACTGAGAGCAAACACACATAAACATGCACAACAGCAACTTTCAGTTCCTACTCCTGTCAGTTGCATTCAGTGAACTAATGTTGCCATAGTGTAACATTTGCTCGCACGCCAACAGCACTATTAACGTAGGTCAACAGTTAAATTGCAACTAAAACACAATGAGCATAAGTGGACCTGCCACACATTTAAACTGGGTGCTTGTTTTGTGCGTCATTTATTTCCTGTCGAATGCTCCATTCTTAAGTGGCTGGGTTTCTTCATGCATTTTCAGCCAAATGCCTCAAACAAGAAGCTCTTCTTGTTGTCAGGAGATATGCCTGTGTGGAACCCACCCACATACACATACCTCTGATTTGAATAAAAGCAAGTTTGAATCTGCAATTTGCGTTCTGTTGGGCTATTTGAGGGCAAAACATAGTGGGCCTTTATTCTTATGTGTAATATTCAAATCGAATCTAGTCCAAGCTTACACTGCAACTTCAAAGTAGATCTTTGCTAATATTGTATGCATATGGTAACAGACAATCTCTCACCAATTCTCTTCTCTCTCAGGGGCTTTCATACCAGGACTCCCAGTGCAACCAGTGGTGCTACGCTACCCAAATAAACTGGTAAATAATAAGTTATAATAAATAATGACGTCCCTCTGTATTTGCCCAGACCTTGACCTGTTTCACTACCTTGGCTGTAATTTAGTTTTGAAGGCCGCTACATTTGCACACACACCTGTGATGTAATGGCCTCTTTCCCTCATGTTAGTACGTGTTACTCTTGTGTTAAGGATGATATTTCATCCCCTCTTTTCTCTCCTTCTCTCTCACTCACACACACACACACACACACACACACACACACACTTGAGTGGCTATAGTTGTGAGCGCTTTCATTGACAAAGTGCACCACTGATGGCCAAATCGTAACTTTAACCATCACAGCTAAATGTCTAGCTCTATTTAAAAAAAAACAAAAAAAACTATAACCAGCCTTGGGAAGTGTTGACCTGCCAAAATGTCCTCACAATGATGGTATGGGCCAACGTTTTGATGAACTACATTAACACGTATGCACACACAGGTGTCATGTCGCTCTCTCTGCACCTAGCCTGACTCTCATGAATTATAAAGCTCTTATTACCTAGTTTTCCTTTGTTTTCTTGGAAAGCTTTTGTCACCATTTTCCCCTTGTGCTGATTTTAGTGGCAACGTAGCAGCACAAGCTTGTAAAGTAAGGCAAAAAAATATGAATAAATTGAATAATACAGAATGTTTATTTCTACACCCCTGCTATGTATTTATTTCATCAGCTGTGGTGGCCTGAAAACTGGAAACAGAAATAGTTGTGCAATGGTGGGGCTAATTACCAAGTCCTGATTGTTAGTGAGCCAGCCTTCGTATGTTAGAGAGCAGCTATGCACCACCTACAGGCATGAAAAGCTGATGGCACCAGTTGAAAACGCCCAGATGTCTTGCTTGGGCCTGTTGTAAATGTAGTGTATTTTTTCTTATTCTTTTTGGATTTATATGGTTTTGCCACACTTGGGTTGTGTTCATACACGTTGTTTGAGATCTTTAGTCTAGATCAAAACAGAAAATAAAAAGGCTCCTTCAGAAATGCCCACTCACTTTGCCTCTGATGTGGTTCTGTTTAAAAAAACTATGAAAATGCACCCATGGTTCTTTTTAGAATTTTATCTGCTTGACATAAGATCTCAGCGACTTCCCTGAAAATCCCCATTATAAGTGGCTGTGCTCTGGAATTCTCAAGTTTCCACATCACAGCTCTGTAAGTTATTTCTCCCCTCAGTCGATAAATGTGAAAACAATCGCGTCTGCACAGTTAATCTGTATTAGTAAAGCACCTGGTTTCTTTAGGTGCCCCCCGTACCAGCAGACACACAACTGAGTGAAGTACTAAACTGAAGTTCAGCAGCCTTAGGAAAGTAGCATGAAGTTAACCTGAATGAAGTTCTTTGAGTATTTTTCTTTTTTCCCACAGGACACTATTACATGGACGTGGCAAGGTCCCGGAGCGTAAGTGTTTCTTTCACTTTGTCTCACGGCCAACACAGGCCCTTTTTATATGTGGAACAGGAAAACATTGGATCCTTCATTTCACCTTCACTTGTTTGTTGAAGGGACAACGTTCTGTCATTCAGATGTTGGTCACTTTTACAATAATGTTCCTCAAATTAAACTTCTTTAACGTAACCAACAGAGCTTTTTTTTTTTTTTACACAAACAATGTGACATTCATAACATGATCATATTTGAGCCATGTTGGACTCTTACTAGGCCAGACAGTTTTTTTTCCAGTGGAACGTAGTGCATGTCTGGAAGAGGTGCTACATACACACATACACAGCTTAAACTGCCCTCTGCTGAATCCAAACTAAAAACACCTGTAACGTGTCCTCCATTCAACAGAAGCATGGGAAGACGCAGTGGGCAGACATTCATTATCTCCAGTATTATGTATTCAGTATTCTGTGTCTCATCCATCATAAGCTTTACTCACCATGTGTTTTCATGGATACAAATGAGGCCAACTCTTCCTCCTTTCAGGTTCAAGATCCTTTGGCTCACTCTGTGCCAACCTCATAATCCTATGGAAATAGAGGTGAGTGCTTCACAAAGCAATAACATGAGTATAATTTTATTAAATTTTTTGGTGTCAGTGTTTTAAATATCCTTGCAAATTATCTAGTGGCTCGTTGTACAGTAATGACAACAGAGTAAACTTGATGTCTCTCTCTCTCTTTCTCTTTCTAGTATTTACCAGTTTACACTCCATCGAATGAGGAGAAGGAAAACCCTGCCCTGTTTGCCAACAATGTCAGAGCAATAATGGCCAAGTAAGTGTGTGTGTAAGACTGTGTGTCTAAGCACGGGTATCTTTGGTCATTGTCAGATATGTGTGCTTACCGTGAATGTTCATGAGACATGCATTTAAATCTTTATAATCCTCACCCTGCCTCCTGATAGGGCACTGGGCGTCCCGCTCACAAACCTCTCCTTCGATGACCGTGAAATCACCGTATCCCGGGGCCCACTCCGCATTCAAGACTACAACGTTCTGCTCAAGTTAAACCAGCTTCTGTGCCAATTAGGGTGAGCGGAGGTGTACTGGACTGTCTGTGTGGACTGGGTGGAGGGTGGGTGTCCTGTAAGATTTTAGCCAATGGAAGGTGAGGAAACACTGACACCTTATGGAGACAGGGCAGAAACACAAACACATGAAACTCATGTTCTCAACACTAAGTTGATTGACATATGAACTCTGGACAGTGTCAGGAGAAATCAGCCTTGAACATCAGAGTCATCTGAGTCAGAAGTCTCTTCATGGGAGAAACATGGGATAGAATCAGGAGACTATCAGTGCATGTGTGAAAGGGGCCACTGCTAGGAGACAGTCACTCAAATCAAGAGAAAAACCAACCAGCTGAACCAGGGAAGCTGTCAACACTGAACATTTTTATATTGCTGCAAGCATTAGTCCTTTGGAATCAGCATTTTTTCCTGGGGATACATGAAAATGGAATCATTGTCAGGTATTTTCAAAAATAATTGGAGAGTATTATATGAGTGATATAAAGGGTTAATTCCACAGGTCTTTTGATTATGGAGTATGTACACGTATTGGATGTCGGTACAAGTTTCTGACTTTAGAGTACAGGCATTCTGAAGTCCCTCAAGAAAAAGCATCACTTCCCTTCTCTGGTAATTAGTTCCAATGTGGGATCAGTTATCTCATTAAAATAATTAAATATAGTACGCACACCTACAGTAAAAGAATAATAAAATGGTTGAGATCATATAGGAGAGCCTGAGGGAGTTCTGGCTAATCTGACTCATTTCATCATACTTATGAATATTGCACATTAAAAGCTTTCTTCACAAGCTGTGAATTGTAATTTTAACACTGAACAGCCGAATGGCTGAAATAATTATTTTTGCCACTGTTCTTAAAAGTAAGTAATTTTTTTTGTTCATTTGTGGTTTACAATGTTAAAAACTCTGAGTAAAAATGGATTTAATGGGGATCTGCAGTAGTTATGATTAATTGGTTAGTTAAACCAAAACCAGAAATTTAATAAAATAGTATTTTGTAGTTGGTGTTTTTAGACATTAAGAAGATTAAATTAATTGATAATGAAAATAGCGAGTAATAGTAAATATTGTGTATTTTTTTTCTTGCTCTAATTTGTCATAACAGGCTGAGAACAGGAACTTCAGAGAAAGTTCTGGAGGAGCTGTCCAGAAGAGCCAGAAAGCTGCAGGGAGCCAGGCTGGGATTGGAGGACTTTGCCCAGTTCCTCAGTTTGCCTGTTACAGACACACTCACACAAGTCCACAGCATCTTTGATGAGGTACAACAAAACGTGTGGAAGAGACTGAGGGCATAATGGAAGTGATGATTCCAACAACCTAATCAGACAATGGCTTGCCAACTGATACCATGGACATAATAAAAGCTTCGTTCAGTGCAGTAGCTTCTTTAGGAATTAAGTTTACATAATTTCAAGATTAATTTGGATAAAATTTGTCTCTGCTGCCTCTTATTTATTCAGTTATTTTCTCCCCAGCATGGAGATGGGGAGATCGACACCAGACATTATGTGGTCGCTCTGTCTACCGTTTATCGACCATCAAAGTCAACAGAGACCCTTAAACTGGCTTTCAAGGTGAGCAACGTTATCCCCGTGTACAGTCCGACGTCGTGTGAAGTTGTCGCCCTGATACCACGTGTTTGTGTGCAGATGTATGAGAGCGAGGAGAATGGGGGCGTCCTAGAGGAGGAACTTGCTACCATCTTGGAAATAATGCTGGGAGTAAAGGAACTGGATGTTTCCGGGGTGTTTTTAGCACTGGGCAGACCGGACCGAGGGAAGATCACATACAGTAAGTTTACGTTTTTCATTTAAGATCAGAATTGTCTAGATTAATTGTGAGTCCTTGTTATAAATTAAGGCGTGATTGTCAGCGTTTCCTGCTTGCTGACGCTGTCACGTTTTAGTCCTCCTTGCCTTTATAGTTGATGTCCCCACCCTTCCAGGGTCGTTTCCTCCACCGTCCATCTTCTGTAGAAAAATGTCAAAGCTTTTCTGTGCACGTAATTTTTCATTTTAACCATAAAACAATCAGGCAGATTTCCCATCAGCACATAATGTGAAGCTGTTAATCTTCTTTAAAATGCGTTTGATTAATCAAACTAATTACACTAATGCCTCTGAGGAGAGAGAATGCTAAAATTCTACACATCATGCCTTAATTTAAGTGCCAGCATTATTTTCAGATATCAGAAATAAGCTATTAAAGTAGAGAAACGACATATTTGCTGAAGGTGATATTATTTGGATAAATTTCTTCATCCCCTTTTTTCAGATGAACTTCATTGTGTAATAGAGCAGCATCCAGACTTTGTCACACACTGCCTTGATTTTAAAGACCATCCACACAAACCCCACCCTGAACAACTGAAGAGCTGCAACGGTCAAAAACACAAAAAAGACGACTGAGTGACGGACGGGAGATGATCCAACTTACTTCTCTGTCTGACGGAACGGCATCTCCAAACGTGTCCGCTTGCCTGCTGCCTTTGTGCCTTTAAGTGCAGTTCGGTAAAGAAGAAGAGAATGAGAACAAATATCGTTAGGAAGACTTAGCGGGAATTAGTGCAGCACAGTAAGGAAATTGGAATCGCTACAACTTATTTCACTTATTTATCATTATTTTGCCTTTCTTTCTTTTCAGTTCCCATTTGATGGGGATCATGTTTTTATCACTCTGCAAATGTTGTTTTAAATACGTTTTTTTTTTTATATATATATATATAGGTACAGATATTTAAATCAGTTAAAGTTAGGAGTGTTTCAGCAATTTAATTATAAACGTTTGAGGTCATCACACCAAAAAGAACACGATGTATTATTAAATAATAGTAGAAGCAAAAGCACCCCTTAATAGTAAAATCCTTTTTTTTTTTTTTTTTTTAATGTAAGCAGCTGTCTCACTGCCATAGAAATGCAGCCCAAGAAACCTCATAAAATGTGAATTATTGACATTGACTGGGGAAGACAAGTAGCCATATTTATCATGTCATAGAATGGATGTTGAAGATGACCTAAAAGTGAAAGTAATCCTTCCTCAGAATATCAGTTGGCATCTCAAATTTTCTTCTTTTTTTTATAAACTCTCAAAAGGTAAAAATTCTAGTTGAAAGGACACAACTTATTTTCCTGAACAAGGCTGGTAAATATAGGCCCACAACTGACAGTTACTGCCTTCAATTGGCATTTGAACAATTTTTATATACAGTAGCTTTTTTTAATAGTAGTGGCCCACAAGATTTTGCTCAATTGTAAAGTTATAACAAATTTACAAAACAGGTTTTTGACCGCTTTCAGGTACAGTCATTTTTTTGTAATGTTTTTGTAAAGTACTTTTTTTCAGGGGTTAGACACATTTTCAGTCTTCAAACTGACACATTTTGTACCTATTTATGACTGCAATCTTCCTAAAGCTTAATTTCTCAGTGTCTTAAATGCAGAAATGAAAGCTGCTTTTATTGACAAATAAAATACTTTGTAGTGTTGTCACATGTCTTTCTTTTCCACTAGGTGGAGCTCTGCTTTCACACATTCACCTCAAACCCTTTGACCTTTTTAACTCCCTCAAACTGACTTGCACCATTGACTATATATGAATCAAACCAGTGTCTCTCAAACATTATCAAGCCCTCCTTGATGAAAATATGTTATACTATTATGTCATTTCTCAGCTGCTTTTATTATTTGTCTCCCGTCTCCATCGATAAAGCAGCACCTACACTGCCTCCTTTCATAATAGCTCATCTGTTCTGCCTCCACATGGTGGTGCTCTGTCCCCAAGCTGTGCACACCAGAGAGCCCATGCACCGCTGCCCACCTGATGGACAGGAAAGGCATTACCTCATCCCTTTCTTTCATTCCTTCAGGTAAAAATACAGACAGATTAAGCCCAGGCTTTGATGAGAGAAACCTACAGAGGAGGTGTAGCAGAGAGAGGGATATAGGTGGAGGAGAGAGACTAAATGGATCGTTCTGCTCCAAATCCAATTCCTAATAGCTGGAGGGAGGGTGGGTGGGTGGGTGGGAGGAGGGAGAAGAAAACACTGAGAGAAAGAGGAGAGGGGGAGTGTAGATATCACGTCTAACAATTAAGACCTGCCTTCAGGGTCCAAGAAGAAGCTTTGTTGAGAACATAAATTGCTCATTGAGCAGTGCCTCTCTGCAGTCTCTCTCAGATTCTCATGCCTCAAAGGAATCTGCCATAAAAAGACGGCAGCAGCCTGCAGCCCACCACAGGAGGCCTGGACTTCGTTCACAGTATTTGGGGATCCATCTTCAGCTGCCGTCCCGGCCAAGCCAATTCCCCCCACAGTAAACACAAACGTGGATCTAACTGTGAGGAAACATCATAGAACATCCACTGGAGATCAATTTGTGATACCTGTACTTTGCAGGTTCAAAAACCCAGCTCAGCTAAAAGTCATCGCATTCATTTGAGTTGTAAGTGGATGAGCCTCTTGATAGTCTCTGCCTGGAATTAGCCTGTCCTCTTCCTCTCAGTGTTTGATCAGACCTGTAGTCTGAACTATCTACTACAACCAAATACTGCCACACACCCTAAGGTTACTTCTGCAGAAGAGAGTGGCTCCACTAATTTGGCAAAAATAAATTATAATTGTCCTAAAGTCGTAACATCAAACACTCCCCAGCTAATAAATCACAGTTTTATTACACACAAAAGAAAACCTTTGCGTAAATGATTAGGAGTCATTTTGACAGAATCTGATGTGCCCAGCTTCTTTATAATCTGTGAGAAGCTTCTTCCACCGTGGATTAAATCCCGTCATTCAAAGGCAGCAGCACACTTGTAAGCATCAGCAGTCTCTGATTTCAGAGGATGGCGTATCCACACACTGCCATGTTTTTCCTGATACGATATTTACAACCGCGCAGAGATAACGGTCAGTTAGAACTCAGCGTTGATGCTTGTATGCAGGGATTACTGCCATTTAATGTCAAGTTTCTTTCTTCGCTCTGCTTTTTTGTCCACCAGTCTGGCCCCTCCCTGTTGCGATCCGATCATTGGCATTTGGGGGCCCTTTGAAACTCTATTCTCTGAGACAGAAATCATTTCTTCCCACTCTCATAATTGACCTTGTAATTGTAGCTATGTTTTGGCTTTAATTTCACTGTTGAATTCTCCTTCAGCGAGCATTATTTAATTATAGCCCACTGCTTTTCAGTGGGTTTTAGCTGTGACCTGATTCTGCTTAGCTATTCCCTGCAAGTGTGAAATGTATTTTTGGGGAGTGATTGATGACACATCTGAGCAAACATGTCAGTTTCTTCTGTCACTCTGTTTCATGTTGTGGTTTCATCACGCTCATCAGCCCACTGAGTACTTTGACAAAAATAGTTCATCAAATCATCAGGAGTGAATTTCAGTTTTCATTATGAAAGAAACCTGCCAAAACTTACATGATTGTGTAACTGTGTGTTTATAACAGTTTCTTATGACTCACTGGGAAAACGTTTGAGAATTCAGTGCTGAATTGCAGCTTCATCCGTTATTAGTGCCGTCTGCCAACTTTATTCACAAGTAGGATGCAGCTCCTCCTTATGTGTTTATCTTTATCGCCATCTCCTCTTTTGTCAATGGTATATTGGACACTTTAAAAAACGTAGTCAATATTTTGGCTTTTATGGGATTGGCCATTGTTTCAGCCCACTTTGTTCTAGTTGGGTGTAAAGAACAGCACGACATGTGGGCTGCCTGCGGAGGTTTTACACTCTTGCTGTATTCTTGTTGGGACCTCTGGCCTCACACCACAGACTATACTCCTCTTTTTCCTCATGAGGGTTTTGTGCACTGCCTACTCCAAAAACAAAGTGATGTAGGTGTTGAAGGAGGGATGCAGGCTCCAAATTCTTCTCTTTTTTTTTTTTTTTAAGTCCAACCGGCTAACTTTTGAACAACCCTCCTCTACAGTTTATCAAAAAATAAAAAACTGATATATTGAATATCAAAAACAAAGGTAGATGAAGAATAAATTGTTGAAAAAGAAACAGGCATCCTGTTCTTTCTGTCATAACAATTCTTCTGTGTCAAAATAAAGCACCCAAGTATTGTGCTGCTTTTAGAAAACTTTTTATATGTTACAACCACAAGCATTAAATATGATTTTCATTTCACACTAAGTAAGTAACAAGCAAGTGACATGCTCAGCGGGCTGGCCTGCAGTCTAAAAAAGGCCTATGTTGACAGGGTACAATGTTGTTGGCCATTTAATTTCATCAGGTAATAGTAAAAATAAAATTCAAATGAGCATTTACCCAAAACTCTAAACTCTAAAAAGTAGCTGGCATAGTCTAAAGAAACAGAACGACCAAGGTAGGATCCTGTGAGACTGTCAGATACAAACTGACAAACTGGGCTGAAAGAAAAGTTGGAGAAAGAATATGCATGTGACTTCTCTGACTACTGTATATTGTTAAAAATTCATCATGCATTTTTTTCTGCCTATAGTATGTGACATGGAATCATGCATGTTATCGAGGGGCCCTCGCCATAAAAACGCTTACATTGCACAGACTCCATGAGCCATTAAGACAAGCAGGGAGGAAACACTTTAGAGATGGAGAGATGTAAAGAAATCGAGACTGTGGCTGAAGGTTCAAGGCGAGTACCAAGGCAATAAATCAGAGCCTGGTTGATGTGACTGTCAGTGTGAAAACGGGATCTAAAGCCTGTCGGGTAAAACAGCCCGTCATCAGCCTCGCAGAGTGGGAGTGGGCTTCCCGTCCTATGGAGGAGAAGCAGCATGACAAGGACAGTTCCAGTGAAGACAAATGTCATAATTGAAAATGGGACTATGTATCTAAACATGGCAAATGAGGGTTTTATCCATCGAGTACAATGTATAATTTTCTATATTATTAATTCCTTAAAAGAAAAAAACACTTCTGTTGTTCAACTGCATACATTTCTAAATTGTATAGAAAACATGACACATTATTGTTTTGAGTTACCTTGTAGTTCACTAACTAAGTAGATGTTAACTTTAATATTCAAACAGTCAAATGTCATTAAATCTAGGATTACAATCTTATAGCTTTTATTTCTCTGACAACCAGCCAAGTTGCAGTTTACAGGCATGTCTGTCCAGAGCCAAATTGTTATCAGTTAATCCACAATTTTATTTATTTATTTGTTTGTTTGAGATATTGCATTGCCAAAAAAATGCAAAATATTTCTTAAAAACCCATTCTGTGAAATCATGTTGACAAGAATGGGAAAGCCAGATGTAGGGACAGTTAACTCAAAAACATAATGCCTCTGGCCATGACTGACCGTCTGAAAGTTTTAAAACATGATATAATCTTTAAATATTTTTATGTGATCACGGTAAGGCTGTAAATCTCACTAAACAATGACTGTCTATGACAATGGCCAGTGATGTTCTATGTTATCAAAAAATAGAACACCACAACCTTGTGTCTGAGCTCCTAAATTCCCACTTTCTCCCATGTTTGCGTCAAGCTCATTGGATCCGTACAGGACATAGTTCTTTTTTAAAGCAAAGTGTAGTTTTAGGGAAACGTTAGTGGTGTAAATATGGAGCATTTGTTGTGGACCATTTTCAGATGGGAATGAACAGGCGTCTTTAGGGCAACAGGTAAATCTCATTTTCTCGCTGTGTGCCGAAATGAAACACACTGTGTATGGTTATAATTACAGGAGCC
Source organism: Channa striata (assembly GCA_033026295.1). Classification (NCBI taxonomy): domain Eukaryota; kingdom Metazoa; phylum Chordata; class Actinopteri; order Anabantiformes; family Channidae; genus Channa; species Channa striata. Next base: position 6,125,894 of record CM065181.1, on the reverse strand, counting down.
TATTTGTCTTTTTTTGAAAGAAGCCTAAAAATACACACAAGCACACAAAATGTGCTGGAGTAGATCAGGTGATGAAAGTGTGTTAGTAGCATCAGTTCATTCAAAATAAAAGAAAATATTTTCAAAACAGAACAGTGATGGTTTCACAGACAATAATGTTGATGATTATGTAATATATGACACATTCCTCATACGTGTATCATACATACCCTCACTTATACACAGATTAATCTGATATTTCTGGCTGCAGAATCGAGCTGAGTTGGTGAAAGAACATATGTAGTAGTACTGTCACCAGTCACCCACATTATTAACCCCCACCTGCTAGTTTTATGATTAAAATATCAAAGTTTTTAATAAGACACATTTGAAATACTGCACACCGATGTATTATTATAAGTTACACTAGCACTTGCAGTGGTCAAATTCACTTCCATGTTTATCAACAGTGACCTTTGACCCTTATATTTTACTACTTACTGCCCATATTGCCAATTATTTCAAACCTGTTATTTGAAATAAGTTTATTTTTGTGCCACTGCTTTACACGGTGTTTCACATTTTGCTGTGTACGGGTGTTTATTACCATGCTGACACTTGCCATGACATTACTAAGATGAATAGTGTTAATGGCTGAAAGTGTAACCATATAATTACTCCAGATGTCATAGTTCCTGCCTCCAGCCTTAGTGTGAGGAACCTGGGAGTTATTTTTGACCTCACACGTAAAGTGAACCGCTAGTACAACTTCCGCCTGTGGAATATTACTAGAATCAGAATCATTCTGTCCTAAACTGATTCTGAAAATCTGTCCATTTGTTACTCTTAGACTGGATTACTGTAACTCTCTCTGCTCTTAGAATGTCCCAGTAATTGTCTAAAAAGCCTTTCGTTAATCCTAAACACTACAGTACTGACTGGAGGAAGAGAGATAATTTTTTTACTTCCTTGTACAATCCAGAATTGACTTTAAATCCTCCTCCTTGCAAACAAAGCCTGAAGGGTCGAGGTAGACTTGCTCTTATCTATGTACATGCCTGTGGAACCTGGGGGCCCAGAGACAACAAAGCACCTGCATTAATTTGCAGCATCAGTTGTGCACATTGTTAGAAATTAACGCTACACATGTGCAAGATACAGCCCTGCTTATTGCTGGATGGGCAGTATCTCAGTCTCAGCAGCAGCTTAAATCATAATGAAAACACTGGAAAATTTAAGGAGAAAGTCCACAACCATCTGCATCGACGTGTCCGCCATTTAGTGTGTGTTTTCTGTAGCGTAATCTGAAAATGAACCTATCTGTGTGTTGTCATGTGTTTTGTTTCTGTTGCTGAAAAGTGAATGTTCTTTAGGAAGAGATTTTTTTCTCGAAAATAATTTTCGATCAGGGATGATTAGGCCTAAGGAGCCCCCCTTGTGGTGAACATTCTGCTCCACTGTACATTCAATGCTGTGATCTCAATACACTATTTTGCTCTCAGGCTGACTTGTGATTTCTAGAATATCCAAAAGTACGATGGAAAACACAGCCTTGAGCTATCAAGCTCCTCTGCTGTATAACCAGCTCCGAGTTTGGATTTGGGAATCAGACATCCTCTCTACCTTTACGACTAGGCTTATATCTTCCTGTTTGTTAATCTGAGAGCTGGCTCAGCTGACTGATTTAGACTGCTGGGGGACTTGCCTAGATCCACTGAGCTCCTCCATTAACATGTGTGTCTACCTTATACTGTAGTTGTGCTTCTGTGAGCTGCGCTTCCACTTTGCAGTTGCTGGCCCCACCAACCTGCTCTGTGTTTTTGTTGTTTCAGTTGCTTTTTGTGCCTCTTAACTTTTCTCTCTCCGCTTTCCACACACTCCAACTGGTCGAGGCAGACGGCCGCCCACCCTGAGCCTGGTTCTGTCAAAGGTTTCTTCTCTTGAAAGGAGTTTTTCCTTTAGACCTCTCCTCTCACCTATTGCTTGCTCATGTTGGATTTGCCGGGATTTCTCCATATATCTAAGGTCTTAAACTTACTAAGTAAAGAGCCTTGACTTGAGACAAGCTTGTGGTGAAGTGGTTATATGTAGACATGTACATAATAGAATTGAACTAAATTGAATTTACAAAGGCTTTTCCTTTTCTCATGTTTTTATTGGTACCTCTTTGCATCATTCTGTCTCATATTGAGGTTCTTTGTCATTTGAAATTGACATAACATCATTGTCAATGTCCCATATCTTTGTGGTATTGAATATCATCACAACAATGCAATTTTTGTAAAGCTGATTAGAAAGCGGATGCAGGTCTAATTCCCGTTAACAGATTCAAATTCCCATCCCAGTAACAAATGGACAGGTCGTCATTTTGCCCGCAGCATGTTGTCAGTGGGACTGACGCTTGTGTACGGTTGAATATGTTGGTGTGTGCGCGTCCATTCTGCCTTCAGCATCAGTCCTTTTCACTACAGCCATAATTACCACTGTCTGAGGGTAACCAACAGTGGCGGATCTCATTATGGCATGATATGGGTCGCGTCTGCACATACAGGCACACACGCACTACCCATTTACATATGAATGGATCCAGTTTTGTAAGCACACCCACAAGCAGGCGCACACTCGTCTATCCACCCACCCACACACAGACACACACAAACCCAGCATTTGCATATAAAAGCATTAATGTGCGACACACATGTTACATAGTACACACACACAGCAGCCTATTCATACATGCGCCTCACACATATGGGCTACTCATAAATTTAGACACTTCCGTCAGAAGGGCCTCGCCAGCCGACAGGGATATGAACCCAATATAGCATCCCAGAGATAAGCCACTGACTCTGGAAGCAGAACTAATATTATTTGCATGGTGTCGAACGTTTATCTGGCGCCGCCTGCAAAGTGATGGTTCGGTGTCACTTTTGTTTAATAATGATGTGCCAATAGTAATATGCCTGCAGGCTGGAAACCTATTACAGTTCAAAAGATTATCCAAATACAATCTAATTTAGAATATTGCATTTTGACAGCCTGTGACTGGAGGAGGTGGGATGGTAATGCGATATTTTCTTTCCTTTTTAAAAATTCCAATTAACATTTTTAATGCTCAACAAACCAATGGTGACTGCAAATACGCAGAGGTGTTTGACTGTGCAAAATCTCCTGATGGGATTCATACAAAGGGAAAGGGAAATAACTTCTGCACAATGCAAACTTTTGATTAGGTGAGAGCGGTGTTTGGGCTCGCCCGTCTGTTGACTTTAAATTGACATTGTGGAAAAAAGATAATCTTTAAATATACTGTAGAAGAGAAAACACTGCAAACTGTTATACTCCATATAAACACAAAAATCCCTATTTTACATTCATCATTCTTATCAGAGCTGACAGAGCTGCCTTCTATTGTCGCACTAAGAGAGCTAATCACACATCCATACTTTAATATCGCATAGATTTAAACTCACCCCTTTAATTTAGTATTAAAACACACTGGTATGACTTGGTAGAAATACAAAAGACGCAGTTTGAAGTAACTGAACTTTCCGCAGATCTTCTCTCATTACACAAAACATTTTTCTTCAGACACAATAATAAAATTAAATGCTCCCTACTACTTTATTAAGTTCTGTCTTTGCACACCTGCAGCCTTAAATTAAGCTACCTTATTATCACCTTCCCCTCATAAATACTTAAAAACGATGGATCAACACAGTTGATGAGACTGTTGGGGGGAAAAAAAGACTTTTTTCAGTTATTAAAATTAAGATATTAAAATTGGAATTACAATCTACCTCAGATAATCTGACATTGTTATATATCATCGGTATCTAGTGCTTGATGTAATAGTGGACTTTTTTGTGATTAAGTGTTTTAATTTACTTGTTCTACTTATACCCACTTCCCCTTCAACTCACATGCAGTGTGTCTTCACCTAGTAATTTCCTGCTTTTACATGAGTGACTTTTGACAACCACGGGAGAAGCGCTGAGTTGTTGCTTCAATCATAGTTGCTTTATGGGTGTATTGATATTCTGGCGGCAGAAATATAAGGTTTCATCTGACTTTTAATTTTTTCATTTCAGCACTTGAGTCTTGTGACAATCAGGTCTGTTTATGAAGTATTTTAAAATGAATGCTTTAAAATAGTAAAAACATACTATGCACGTACGCTAATCTGTTAATTTATGAACAGATTGCTTGTACTCTAAGCTGTTAATTTATGTACTGATTTCCTGCCTGTTTGCCATTAAGCTTGTGGTTCTGTAGCCTACATGTTTCTGTGTCAACATCATTTTTCGTAAGGAAAGGAAAAAACAAACAAAAAACTCAATCTATGGAAATGTATGAATTTTAATGAATTCGCATTAACTCAAATTACCTTAAATACAATTTTAACAAGTCTTCCTGTTGTACGTAGACACAGCAGGGTTTCGAGTTTAATGCAAACATCAGCATGTTGACAATTAAAAGGCCCTTTGCAGCATGTCGCTGTTACGACTCAGTGCTGTGGGCAACGTTGTTATTGGAGGAGGAGGAGGCCTGGGTACACTGAAAAACACAAAAAGGAGTTAAGAAGTTCAAAAATCTCAACCTTATTTCATCTGATTTGATTACACTGAGCTGATATTATTAATATAATGCAATAGTAAACACATTGCAATTTGTTTTCTATTCTCCAACTAAAGAACACAAGTTAACAGCGTGTAATGAAACAGGTTATGACAGACAAAGTTAGAAAGGCGTCATAACTTCTGATGAAGAGACAATCTTGATGGTGATAACTTATTTTTATAGGGCAAAACAACTTGTAAGTTTCATTTGAAACCAGTTGAAGTTTTTATCATGAATATATGTAAATGTCATTAACAAAACATTTGCTATTTTAATCATTTGTAATTACAATGATTTATTTTAATCTCAGATTTGGTCAGTTGCTTTTTGTTTTACTTATTCATGTGATAAAATATTCATGTGATGATATTACTGTGGGAGAGTGGAACATTTTAATGTACAATTAATATGAAACATGTATAGTTTAGGCTGAAACTGAGATCAAGTCAAAATATCAGTGATACACGCTTTGAAATAAAGAAGATATAAATGGATTCATCATTACTTGAAGGTCATGAAATTGGGACACTGACAATGTAACTGCATTGAACAAAACCTCAGATCCATTCAAGCACATTTAGACGATCTGTTCATCGGACTAATTTTAGTACATCTGTTATACTGTAAATGTGGCTGTGCTTCATTACGTGGCATTCTAACACATTCTGTGGCAACTGGCTGAGTTGTGTCCAAAGCTCAGACACTTAGTTTTTTACTAACTTTAGTCTGAGCTGTTATTTCTCTGTATTGATCCAAGTTATTTTTGATCAATAGAGAATAAAAATACAGTAAAAAGAAGGCTTATTATTAGTTGTTAGAATAAAAGGAGATTTAAAAAGTGTTCATCCTCACCTAAAAACAACCACAGGGATAATTAGAGTTAACACTGCACATTGTCACAGAATCTAGATTGGTCAGTAATCAGCAGTAATTCATTTTAAATTAGTGTTTTATGTTCATTGAATTATTTAATGAAGATCACCTTAATGGGAAATTACTCTATTAAATAATTTAGCGAACAAGCTTTTTATTGTTGATATTTTCCACTCAGTTTATGTTCAAGTTAACCTTGCACTCTGCATTTGTAAACAAAGCGCCTGATTGGAGGAAACAGTATAAGCCATCTTTTTTTTTTCTTTTCTTTGTTCTTTGTGGCAATTTAATCGTTTTTTTATTATTATTATGTGGGAGGCTGTGCTCTTCTAACGAGACTTTAAACGGATGATATGGGGTGCTGGTCTGCCCGCCAGATTCTTTTTCATCTTCACAGCCTTTAACATTAGCTGAGCGAAGGTCGATCGGCTGTGGGATGTACAAAACATCGTCTTACAGACAGACTGTCTGAGGGCTTTACTGTCCAAAAAATGTTGTATGGAATAGTAGAAACAAAACTGGAAAGACCTACAGCAAAATGATAGTCAATAGAAACTTCACTAACCAATGTGACTATCTATGTCGCTGCACAATGTGTTGACTTCCTGTGCACATACTTTATAGTGGGTGAGTATTTCATGGTGATGGACATGCTGCTCAGATAAACTGTGGCCATTGCAAATGTTTAGATTGAATTTCAGATGAAAATAACATCTTTCATGTTGTGAATGTGAAACATCAGCATGGTCAACCATGATGGCTGTACTGACAATGTGATTGTCTGCCGTTCCCTCACTCATAATGACGCTGCATGCAGGTCTTACAGGAGAAAATGAATTTCGGAGTATGAAGACATGCCTGTAATGGCAGATGGCAAGTGCAACTCTTTTTACCTCTCTTCTTCTCTGGCACATGATTTATATTGCCTGTCCAACTTTTATGTTCCTCATAATGGTCACATCTGTCTGATAATGGCATCTGAAGGAAAACAAAGTGTGCATCTTTATTCAATTTGCTGAAATTTCAGTCGTCCGCTATTGTTGTCTTTTGCTCTTGCACGTTTAAAGTTAAAAGGTTTATGGCCATTTATTGCACCAAATGTAGACTAACTAATAACTCCTCGAATGCTCCCCAAATGAATCCAAGCTGTGCGAGATTCTGAAGAAAACACATAAAATCCCCCCCAAGAGATACACAGAAAGAACACACGAGCGGATACAGATCACTGAGATTTCGGAGGCACGTTAATGCACAAGGCAACAGATGCCGTTGTAAGTGTGGTAATAAGAAGAGGAGGTGGAGGTGGCAGGTTGGGCGGAGTGAGAATCTAGCAGAGGGTGTAACAGCAGTGAGTAGCGAGTGTAGTAGTCAGCAGCAGCACACAATGAATGACTGTCATTACTCTACCTCATCCACTTGTGAGAAGGTGACGGTGATTGAGGAATCTGCCTGAAATAACCACAAAAATAGAAACAGTACAGAAGAGTGAACTTGGAGAGTATGATTGGTTAGACATTTTAAAGTGTCTTACCAAATATTTCAGTAAAATTAGAACACTGAACACTGTATGATATCACATGTATTTTTTGAAGCTTAAACAACGTATTTATGAAATATGCTGTAACTGCAGTTGATGGAAGTGGTAAAAATCATTAGTCCTCCAACCTAAACGACCGCGTAGATTGTTCCTTCCCATCCGATTACAGGTAGCAGACCATATCTCTGTGGTTATGACAATAAATAAATGGTCAGTAGTTGCTTAGTTTAAAAAACATATCTAAGTAGTTTATTAAGGTTAACAACAACTATAATAAGTATAATAGTCACTTTACTTTCATTTTTTATAATTACTATGGCTGCTCAAAAACAATTATTGTATAAATTATTACTTTGCTTTCAGCCATCTTTGGAATACAGCTTTATGGATGGCACTAGCTCACCAACTGTTCGATGGACGTGAAATGTCTGATCTATGAGCCTCCCAGAGAATGAGGCCTAGTTACTGTGGTCGTCCCCTCACACTTGGCACCACCATGGTATTGACATTACTGATTTTCAGTGAAATGCCTATTATCAATTAGGCACCTCATAAAACAAACAGGAAGTCTGTCTTACCAAATCAAATTAAAAGATGGTTATGAAGTCTGCAGTATAGCCATTCATATATTTTACTTGATCTTACTTTTATTGCACCACCTTTATATATTTTAAATCATCTGTTTTTCAGTGATTTGATTTGATGTGTAATGTTTTTAATTTTACATTAAAACAATGTTCCCCAATGTTGGCACTAAAGTACAAAATAAGTAACAATAAGTGCCACTAAAATCCTTCCCATTAGCTTCAGCTGTACTTTGTGTTTAGTGCTAATAGATAAACATGGCAAAGATCAGAATGTTAGTTTTGCAGCCGCTTTATGATGATGATGTTAGCAGTTAGCTTTGAGCCTGGCTTTCTCTAAGATGGACTTTACAGAGCTTTGCAGAGGCATAAATATTTTCTTTTATCATTTTATCAATGCCTTAATTAGGTAGCAACGACTAAGAGATGACAGGGAATGAGAGCAGAGAGACGGTGGATGACGTGCAATAAAGGTTCCCCGTTCAGATGTGAAACAGAAAGGTTATGAATTTTGGTCTTCATCTTAACCCCGTGTTGCTCACTGTCAGTTTTGCCATTAAAGTTTTAAACATGTCAACATTGTGTGTCATCTGTGATGTCATCTGTTCAAGTATGAAACAACAAACTGTGCTAATGTAGCTGTTATTTACTCGAGGTTAAGCTGTTTTTCTCCTTTTAAAAATTTTATCCAGCACAGTCGAGCCCCGTGACCTTCACCGGAAAATGAGCTGCATGTAAGCCGTTGCTTTTACTCTGATGTGTGTAGCTGTAAAGGTGATGTGTTTTTTTCTTATATCTCAGATAAATTCTCCTGATCAAACGATAACACAGAAAATACAGACTTTTTATTACACATGACCGGTATTAGATCCGTCCAATCAGTCCCTGACCGGCACACAAACTGAGGAACATTCCAGCTTCCTATGTTCTGTCTACAGCTGATGAGATCTTACTGTACCATACCCCTGCAGCACACTCGTGCAGCCAGAGATACGGCCTCCACACGCTGGGATGCATGGGTCTGCCAATCAGCGGAGCAGACTGCAGCCCAGTCCTCAGCTGTGTGGTTCTCTCCCACAACCCTGTGACTCACACTCACAACTTTGCAGCCACCGGAGTATATCAGCCTCCATCTTCACAGGAAACACTGTCACCCTGACCATTTTTTCTATCTCATCATGCCGTGCAAAGATGAGCATGTTGACAACAAGGACACACAAATATTCCCTGAAAACACTGATGTCAGCTCATACGCAGTGATGAGCTGGGATCATCACTGGGATCACTATGTGAGCTTAATAACAACCAAAATGTTAATGTTTTTATATTAAGGTATGAATTAATGTATTAATCGAACAATAACTTACTTACTGCAATAAAAAGGAACAGCCACATTTGCTGCGGACAAACGTGATTGTGAGGATGACTTGTGACCAAACATTAAATGTCGCTCCTCTGACTGTGTGTCTCAGAGGAGGAGATGAGTCATTCTCACCAAAATAACACAATGTAAAAACACAAATACAACCACACACACACAGTCCTGATCATGCCCACAGCGACACACACATTGTCCTCATACGTTTTGTACTGTCCTTGTGTCCTGCTCGTGCTCACTTTATGTCTTGTGTTCGTTTGGGAAAATACCGCCACTCATTAACAGTTTCATTAAAAGTGCCGTGACGTGGTCAGTGTATCAGCTCTTTCCTGTGCAGTTTTCATTGTTCAGTTTAACCCTGCATAATACGGCCTGTTACCGAGAATTGGGCAAAGCTCGTAAGAGGACATTAGAACAACATTATTTTATCAAGCTGAAATTTCCGATGTCTGAATTATTCAACAAGCATTAAAGCTGCTTTGAACCCTCTTTGACCTGTAGAAAAATTGCCAATAAAGCTCCCGAGAAACAGTACACACCCAGAAGACAAGGCAAATTGGCACCCTATCGGAGCTGTGTCTCTGAAGTCCTCACAAACCTAACTTCATTACCCACTCGCTTTCAATTTATCCACCAGCTCCTAAGATAAACTCTTGCTCTTTAGTTAAGGCTTTTAATATTTTTCACCACTCATCCATTTAGTTGTTTTTACACCTTCTGTTAATGATGGTTAGGTTCTGTAGCTGTATGTGTTTTTCTTTTCTCAAACCCTAACTCGTATCAAACTCCTGTGCCCGCCAATTTTCATTACAGTTCAGCTTTATCAGCTGTGAGTACTGACAGGAAATTCTAAAGAAAACATAAGGGTCAAGTTCAGTCACATTTACTAATTTTCTTGCATTTAAAATTTTATTTTGGTCAGGAACAGTGTGTTTCTCAGTGTTGGGGAGTCCTGGCCTGTTGCCTTTGAATGTACATAAAGCCCTAAGTGTTACGTTTGCCACGGTGATGTAATTTGAGTCTGTTCCAGTTTAAAATTACAGTACACTAATCACTAGGTGTAGTGGAAAGCAGTTTAGCCCGCTAAAGCTTGAGGCTACGGCAGTGGCTACCAGCATCACACCAAAATTCCCCAAATTCTCAGACTGAACTGACGGAGAAAAAGCAGTGGAATGTATAGAGTGTAAATAATTTAATAATTTTCCTTATTGTAATATCTATGCTCTCCCAGTCTGAAAATATTGTTGGAGTAAAACTTTTTAGTCACTTGTATGTGTAACATGTGTTTGAAGGAGGATCTACATGTGGGTTGGAGGAACAGAACATTAGCCCAACAAGGATAAAAACAGCTACATTCTAAATGCTGTTTCAGAACTGGGTGATTGAGCATACACATAAATAATCTTAATTGCAGGTTTTAAATTAGGTTAAATTCATGCCAGTGTAAAAAAAAAAAAATAATGATAAAAATAAACAGAATCCTTCTACAACGTACACATGCAGATAACAAGTTTATTTTGGTGATTTGCTCTGAATCTATGACACTCACCCAAACTTTACTCCATTATCTTGATCATAGTCAGTAAAACAATAATACAGTAGACACAATAATAACATCCAGTAAATCCAGTGCAGTTAAATCAGAACATCATGGCTATCCCAGTTTTTTTTTTCTACCTTGTTCTCTCTATTATTATAAGGAATTTAACTAAACTGAAGGGCCCAATCAAACAGGTGACCCCTAAGGTGCCAGTGCAAATTCCTCTCACACCACCACTTACTCGCTACTACCGTGGTATGCCTGTAAACAAAAAATCAGATTGGCGTAAAAATAAGAAGAGGGAGAGAGCTCAGCCAATCAGAACGTAATATTTGTTCAGAGTTGAAAATAGAGCACTCAAAGTCCAACTGTTGCCTGGAGACACAGATTGCAGGCAATTACGGAGCTAGATTACAGTGGGGAGAAAATAGGAGATATTGTCAATGAAGCACGAATTTGTGTGTGTGAGTGAGCAGGTGAGTGCAAGTGCGTGTTATGTGTGTTGAACACTGAAGGCTGAACATTAGTGTGGGTCTGGAATGGGAATCATTCTTTCTCTTTGTAATGTATTCGCACGTGGGCACCTTTCTGAATGAGGTGCAGGTTGCCTATAATATTCAAGCAATATCACTACTTGGAAAGCTGATACCATGCTATAAAAAATAAAACTAAAATAAAATAAAAATATTGAGTAAAAATATCAGCTATAATATTTTACTTACCACTATTCCAAATAAGTGGGAGGTAAAATCACTACCACCAGACATGAGGATTCTACTGTCTTCGAGTATCTAGGTGAATACTATTTACTGTATTTTTCAATTACATAAGTGCACTGCACAAACACAGTGTAGTTGACAACAAGATCCATGTGCAGCACTATGAGGTGTTTGAAAGAGCAACCAGTCTCTGGCCTCATTTACGTCTTTGATTTTTAATTAAGTAAAAGTAAGAAATTCCGATCCCACTGTGCTTTAAAAGCTTGACAAGTTTTTAAAGTAACTTGTTTTTTCTCTTATATCTAACTGTAATACTCAGGACACAAAAGACCTTCCTTTAAAAACTTGTCATGCAACTTTTTTTTCCCTTCAAAAACAGATAAACAAAAATCAAATTAGGTAAATGAGGCCCCCTTGGACTAGATTGAACGCCTGTGTACCATGTAGCTCAGTGGGGATCTTTTTAAGAAGACGGCTGCACATTTTCCACTTTTGACAGTGTGACAGGGATCTTGCCCTTCTCTACACCTGGCGGCTTAGTGATCACATACCCAGAATCCCTAAATCCCTTCCACTTTGGCCCCAACTCTCTTCTTTGCTCCCTGTCCCCAGATCTGTGGAACAGCCTCTCTTTCAAGTTGGCCCTGGGTAGGATCCAAACGACAATACCCATGGCTGCGAGGGCCGAACCGAGGCAGGAGAGCCCGACGCCGGCCACGGTGCTGATGTGCAGCACCTTGTTGAAGCTGATGGCCTGGGTGTCCACGAAGAACAGCTCCCCTTCTCCAAACGACTCTATTTTATGGGGAGTGGAGTAGGCGACTGAGAGGCTGCAAATCCCTGCAGTCAGGATGAGGAGACCCAGAGACAAGGACACCTGCAGGGGGGACAGAGAGCGAGCTGAGGTAATTTGTGTTTTTCTAGTCTATTCTTATAGGTGGCACTGTTTGCTCAGCTCTCTTCACTTCTTATTAGGAAAGGTCATTCTGTTGTTTGTGATGCAGAAAAATCCAAATTGCCAAATGGGCAGGGGGCTTACATGCAATCCCTCACCTTTACAAATACCACAACACCACCGCCTGTAGTTCATCATTGCAGAAATACCAGTTTAAAATGCAGTGTTTGCACAACGTAACATGACTATACCAGGAACGGGTATTTATTATATTGGAGAAGTTCACTGCTGACAGGTGAAAACAATGAGTTCTAGACACCATATGTCACAGAGATGGCACATCTCTGTTTGCAATGCTCACCGGGCAAACACTGGGTTTGACAGCGCCAGAGACAACATTGCACAAGGGATTTGTCAGTTCAATTCTCTGTAAAATGGAAAACAACATCCCAAAATACTAAATTATCTGCAAACTAGAACTTCTACGCGGCGGTTGGATGCTCCACAAAGCAGTCAGGTTACAGCCAGTCATATTTTAATCAGTCATGTCATACTCTTATCAGTTCATCCATGAATCCATGAGGACGTTTGATCCAGATGTAATCTAATTCCTGTGTTGACACGAATGAGATGGACATGAGGTTACAGTGACCTTGACGTTTGACCTCTGACCCTCACAATGGAAGGAGAGCACTGTTGAGTCTAAGTGGATGTTTGCAAAAGCAAATTTGAACAAGTCCCCTAAATCTATTCCTTAGGTATCACATTTAAAAGGATGGGATAGGACAAAGAGACAAATGTGAGGTCACCTTTCACTTTTGAAAAAAGTTGAAAAGACAACATGTTTCCCTCTGAACATCTATGGGACTTTTCTGTAGAAGAGAAAAGCATTTATTTAAAAACTGTGTCTTAATTCAATGCGCAGTGTTTGTGATAGTAAACTTCTACATCCAACGTTTTTTGCCCAGAGTTATAGCTCTGATCATAAATCTGCACCTTGATAGGGCAGAATATGAAATACTTACTATCCTTGAAATTGGTTCAGAAAAAAAAAAAGTTTAGAAAAAATTGATTTGACAGTTCTTGAGACCCAGACAAATCACTGTAAACAGGTTGAAGGTGATCGTCGATGTTCTTACCTTCCAGACTGCTGAGTTCCACCCCAGGGTCGACCTCTGGCTCTGGACGAATCCGCGATCTTCCGCTTCTCTCTCCCACATAGAGGCTGAACACTCCTCATAGAAGTGGTGCAGATAGGAGCGAACCCCAAACTGGAGACAGCTAGAACCCGGCTGCAGGCAGGTTGTGACCAAAGGTGACCAATTTATATGTAAAAACAAAAGTATGCAGTTATTATCTTTGCCCTGCAGTCTCTCTTTTTTAACAAGAAGCATTGATAATTAACACTTACAGCCAACAAAAGGCAGTATACAAGGTGTACAGATAAAACCCTTAGTGGAATGTGGATGAACAGAAAACAGAAAGGTCAGGGAATAAAGCAGTAACTCCTCTAAGTTACAGGTCACGTCAACGACTGTATTTCAGCTCATTAAGCACCTGCTTCATAAATACTCAGTACATGACTGTGTGATAAAGGGTGAAAGAGAAAAACAGCTATTAATGTGCTGAGGGCTCTTCTAAAGCAGCCAAGCATTTCTCAAGAGCACTAGTTGTCCACATTCTCAGAAATTAAGAATATTGTAACTTCCTTGAGTGCTGACATGGTTTCTGTTGAAATTCATAAAAAAGAAATTGCAATTCTGCCCAGGGAAGATTAGGGCTTCATTTTGCCTCAAGTACTCCTTAATCTCTCAAAAACAAACCCAGAGTACCCGAGTTATGAACAAGCAAAGAGACAGTCCTCACGTCAAAATTTGTACAAGTCCGTATGTTGTTTGTGAGGGCATTGCATTTTAAAGTTTGATTATGTTTAGCAGCCGTATGTGACGCAGAGCCAGGACCTCAGTGAGGAGGCTGGGTTGGATGGATGTGTCAGAAAACCCACTGTGGTTTTTATCCACGAACATGTTTATTTTTGTAACCATAGTGACAAAGGTGCTGAAATGTTGTTTTACACCAATCCATGATTTTTTTTTACTAAACTAAACTAGTTTGGTTACACTTATACAACTGTGTGTTTGTAATTGTTTCCACAAATAAAAGCCCAGCTGTCATTGACATGTAATTCAACAGATACTCCTACAGGTTGTATAAGCGTTCAAAAATAATATGATCATCTGAGTCTAAGGCATAAAACGTACTGCTTGTAATAATTATATTGTTTTTCATATTTCCTCTTTAAAATGTTGAAAAAAATATTAAAAAATATTAAACCATACATGATTTGCAAGCTATTTACCAAGTTGTTTGTGTTCAAAAATGGTATCATTTAGTTATTAATTTTTTTTCAAATGATTAAGAACATATTTTGGATCGAATCAGTTGATGCTGAGATTAGAGAACAGCTATTGGGTCGTACGATCACCAGCTGAAGAACTATAATGATGATAAGAGGGTGAAGCAGTGGAAATGTGGGTGAAAGCACTTATTGTTATGTTATTATAGGGTGTGTTTGAGGTATGTGGGCTGTGAAATGAAGCAGCCCCCTGTTCACTTCTTTTACACTGAGTACAGTGACTTTCTACTTTATGCTTCAGGTACAAGGCGGCAATTTGTTGGTTGCAATATAGAAGTTGCAATAAAATCAAACAAGCCCAGTATGTCACCCAGGGAACCTGAAGCTCACCTCACTGCCAGAGGATTCTCCTCCTGAGCCGGAGACGCAGGCCTCGGAGCGCAGTGGCATGACGCCACACCTGGTACACCTGCAGTGAAGACACATGCCGTGGGTATTCACAGTCATAAACAGACTGATATGTTTAGATGGCAGCTGCTGGGATATAGTAAACACTTCTAATAGGATAAAGACAACTCTTTGGAGACGGGACATAAATAATGGCCTGTGTGGTCAGGACACTCCAGTTATTGTTGGGACACGTGAAGCACTGACAGCTGATGGCTCTGAGGTGGCTCATTTCCACCCACAGATGAGTCACAATATGCAAGTGCGCTCTCTTCTTCCTGATATACATTTGCATTTGTCCCTGAGTGATTTTCTTTCCTTCTCTGTCTTCAACCTGTTTCTCTAAGTGACCACACATGTCTGGTTGGTTTGTTCCATATCACCCTGACCTTTTTGGTGGTGAACATCAACAAAAGTCAAATGATAATTTCACAAGTAATTTGAGTAATTTAGTATCATTTTATTTAAAAATTGTGAAATAAGTGCTTTTAAATAAATGTATGGAGTAGTGATGAGGGCCCCTATTTGTCCCGATGTTCTGCAATTAATAAAACTTATTGGTATCCGTATATTTATGTGATAACTACTGGTTACTTGTTGCAGATGGACCTAACAATGTTATTATGTACTATTATAGTATTTGGATCTGAATGACATAATTCCATCACACTTTTTTTTTCTAAAACTACTTTTTGTCTTGTGTGTCACTTATTTCCAGCAGTTTCACTTTTGTGATAGATGTTTAACTGATTAATTGTTAGAAGCCAAAGAGATTAGATTATATAATAATTAGAACATAAGGAAAATCAAAGACTTGAGAAAAAAGTGTTAAAGCTTTGTGCAGCAAAAATGTTTTATCTTTCTAAAACATCTTATATATATTATGAGCCCTCTAACTCCTTTTTTGAGAAGCATGGCAGGGCTCCATCTTTAGGTTGAGAAGGACAAGTTGCACATTAACTGCTGGATTTGTACTTTGATGGAATATCATTTACCCTGGTATTTTACTTGGCTGATAAACCAGCATACACGTGAAGCACCAACTGATGACAATATGATACTCAGCTGTAGGGTCGTGACTAATAATGGAGTTTTTTTTTTTATATTTTACAAATTGATTAATCTAAACAGCTCATGCTCATAAAGCCTTTTTACGCACAGCGCAGCGCAGCGAAGTTTGCGTCTCTCAGTTTCAAACGAATGGTTGTAGTGCTGCGTCCACCATGTGAACATGGAGACTTGGAGTTCATCGGGTTTCCTTTGCTGTCTGCACCTGCACGATTTTTCTTTCCATAAATACTAATAAGTCAGAATATGATCCACATCCATCAAACGCAGCAGGACGAGGAGCGACAGTGCCACTGGCCGTGAGTCATCGGCGCCACGCAGCTTCTCACTCCATCTTTCACTTTTTGCTTCCACGGCGACATTATATAATAACCTTGATATTTTTCATCTCATCTGCAGCTTCCTCTTAAACTCTAAGCGAGTTCACAAGCAGTGAAGGAGTCGCTCTTACCCCCCGTGGCCGGAGTGCTCGCTCTTTTCACTGCCTGTCCATGCGCTGTCGGACCGGCGACGCTCCAACGCGGCTGTGGCGGTGAATCAGCCGAGCGGACACACTGAGCATGCGCAAGGATGAAGAGAAAACAACAAAAAAACAAAAAAATCAATGATACATAATGATGTGGTAAGCCACAGTCTTTTTTAGAAACGATGGAAAGAAGCATGACTGTGTCACTTCCAGTTACAAATATAGGGAAAGTCTTTCTCTGATGTCAGTAATGGTCATTCTTCTTTATTTATTTTTTGGTCTGCAACACACATTTCCACAGAATAAACCTGGATTTATTCATAACATCTATCAAAGTGTAGAGATCCATGCAGAGGGAGGAAGCTGAATGTATTTGCATCATCCACATCCTGCACAATATAACAACTTTAAAATGCTATAAAATCAATTAAATATGCCTACTCTTTTAGAAATAACCTCCATCTTTTTAACATTATTTTACAATTATTTGCTGATTAATTACACTCATTGTCATTTACAAAGTGATTTAAACTAAATGATCCACCTGAATGATCCAGTTACAGGTGAATCAATATCCTGGCCACAGCTCCACCACAAAGACAAAAAGATCACTCCAGTCAACTGTCAAATTATTATTGAAAAGCAGCAGTCGGGGTGATGGATACAAGATTTTTGTCATTTAACATTGCACGTCATCAAAAACACACCATCCTCACTGAGAGCCGTGGTGGTGGCAGCATCATGCCGCGGGGACGCTTCTAAAGTATGAATGGAGCAAAATAAAAAGACGTACTGAATAAAAACCTGGTGCAGTCTGCAAAAGGAGCGTAATGGTTTCCAGCACGACACAGACCACTAGAACATAACAGAACCTTCACAGATGGTTTGAAGACGAGATTAATGTTCTTTAGTTGCCGAACCAGATTTGTAGCAGGACTCACAAAATAAACATTTGCAACTTAACAGAGCTTGAGCAATTTTACAAAGATGAATGGGGAAATGAAATTAGAGTGTCCAGATGTTCAAAGCTGATTGAGAACTATCCACACAGACGCGATGCTGTGATTGCTGCTAAAGATGCATCTCTGTTGCACCTGTGGCAGGTCTAATACTTTTTTATAGGCACTGCTCATAAAACAGGACATTAGAAACATGTGTCAATAAAACTTTGTCAGTTCTCAAGCTTGAATTACTGTGTGTGACTGTACAGTGACAGTGACAAACAGCATGTCATGTTGGAGACTGTCAGGAAAGTGACATCAGTGTATTGTACAGTTTAACAATAAGGAAGACTTGCTTATAGCTCTTCCGTTTTTAATGAGGAAGATATTTTGGGCTTGTGTAGACTGCATGGAACAAAACTATTGTTTTTCGAACAAAAAAATGCAGTTTTTTTCTCACTTTGTTACATTCAGCCACAGCTAACAAAGCAAACAGATCTTCTTCTTCTTCTTCTTCTTCTTCTTCTTCTTCTTCTTCTTCTTCTTCTTCTTCTTTTTTTTTTCTTCTTCCTGTTCTTCTTCTTCTTCTTCTTCAACATCAAGACATAATCGGATCACAACTTGTTTTTTGGTTTGACTTATTTTCTTATTATTTGTTATCAAATCAAATAATTAAATTTGTCATTTTTTGTTGTTTTTTTACTTTGAAATAAAAATTTTGTGTTTGCCATTTCAAAATTAGAATCAATTCATTGTATGTGGAGGATTAAAACACTGACAATACTAAACTCACAATTACAAATGCCGGATTTATTACTGTACTAACCTAAAGAAATATTCATTGGTGACTATGAAAAGCCAGATTGAGACTATGATATATATGCATCACCATTATTATGTCCAGGTGTAACAAAGCAGTCAGTCGTTCTACAGCCATCCAACCTTTTTCCAAACTGACTGTGTTAACACACTCATGAATAAACTGACATTTTATGTCGGTAAAGACTGTAAGGATTCAGGGTTTAAGCTTTGCAACTTTGCCACAAAACTTAAAACCAGCACTTATACTTTTGACAATAGAGTGCCCACAATTTGGAAAAGGCTCTTTTCCTGTTTAAATATCATAACTTGAAGATTTTCTATAACATGGTTTGGCTAATAATTTGTCTACTGTGTTTTATCAGTAAATTACCGTGTATAATCTTATTAAAATGATATCTAAAAAACATGTTGAATCTACAAATATGCCAATTAAATGAATGTTTTTGTGTACTTCAAAGCTCTAAACTAGCAGTGAGACCTGAAAATCCTGCTTATAGTGAGTTGTGAAGGTAAAATGAGCTTTCTCATGCCAAACTCTAAACATATGGAGTTCTAGTTAAGTAACAATATGCTAAGTACACCCTTGGAATAGAAGGGCACTAGCTCTGGTTGCCTATATATTTCTTCTTAGATTGCATGAGCATCCATAATATTATGAATTACGTACAACACCCTTTAAAATATTGCAATTTTGTCCTGATATTTTAAAAAACGTTTTGCAGAAGGGTAACTCGTTTTTTTTTTTTTTAGTTTATTACGCAGAGGAGGATGAAATTCAGACATTTCATCTCTACGAATAACTCTGTATAGTTTCATGACTGAGTGCTTTTAACTTTTTGCTAACAATGAGATAAATATTGTAAGGTGAGGTAACTCCATATGTGTAAACCTGTCCATCAAATGCTAATCTGGCAGGATAGTCTGCTTAAACTGAATGCTGCATTCAGCCAGCTGTCAGTGACTGATAATGCCACTGGGAACAGAAAGTATTTCTGCCTCTAGCTCTCATTAGAGACTGAAATAATGTTAAAAGAAACAACCTCACATATATGACACACACACACACACACACAGTCGTAATCCACAGTCAGATATGTGCCAATACGTGTTCTGTAAATATTTCAGCATTTCCTGAAGATGTATTATTTATGCAGACTGTCATAACAGATCCCAAATGAAAAGAAAACAAATACTGTCATTTTCACATATTTATCCAATTTCTGTGAAAAGAACATTCGCCACCATGCAGAATAAGTGTGTGAGTCTGCGTGTGTGTGTGTGTGTGTGTGTATGCAATGGGGCAGTGGTTCATCATCCCTGCATATTTATTTGGGCACACAATGGTAAGCCATAAAAGGCCGGATAAGACTGTTTCCAAGGTGCCCTGGTGTGAAAACAACATGGAAAAGTGGTCTTGTCACACACACACACACACACACACACACACACACACACCCACACAGACATTTTTGAGAACAATTTCCATGGTTACAAGTCCAGCGAGGTTGGATACAGGAAGTAAGTGCTAGGTTTTAATTGGCTGAGAGATAATTACACTTCCTTTTAAGATGATGTGCAAACAAGATATAGATATTTTTCATCTCCTCTATTTAAAAGCTGTAAAGCACTATCAGTCCTTTCAGCTGCATCCCTTTTGCCCTTATTACTTCCTTTATTCACCAGCTTGGGAGGGTTATCCTTTGGTGTGAGAAATGATGCATTGTGTTTGTCTGGTATGTTAAAAATAACCTGTGCATCAGCCCACGGCAGCCTATACAGCCGCTGTCATTATGGTGGAACATCCGAGCCATCATGTTAATTAGTTGTGAAAAGCCTTTCATTTATTGGCTCGTCAAATAGAAAGGGCAAAGCGTTCTCCAAAGGCACAATATTTAGGTTTGATGACTGAGGAGACAGTTTCAGTGTTTCATTTTCTCCACCTGTCTAATCCTTTTCAGGGCAGTATGGATGGTGGCGGCTGTCCCAGTGTGAATTAAAAGACACTTTTGACAAGTTGGCAGTTCAGTGGGATGAATCGAGATATGGAGACACGCACATTTATGGATAAAGTTTCCAGTCCACCTCATTTATTTTCTCACCCCTCATTTTAAAACAGCTCTTAGACGTCTAAATACATTTTTCAAATTTTTGTTACTCTACACCTCCAAGGAATTGTTCAACTTTCCTGCGGAGAGTTTGCAGTGCGCTCAATGAAAAGATTTGTGTATGCTCAGTTTCAAGCTGGAGACAGCCCCTGCTCAGCATAAACACTGGACACAAGGGGGAAGACCGAAAACCGTTTGATTTGGGAGTTCATTGTTGTCTCTCTGCTTTTGGCAGATGATGGCGTCTGTTTGTCAGCATCGCCATCTCTAAGGGCATCACATTTATCTACTGGGTAAAGGGTGGATTGCTGTCTCCACGTTGGGAATGAGTTGTGACAGCTTCAGATATGTTTCATGGGGAAAGATAAAAATGAGCATGAGACTGATGGGCAGTACGGGCTTGCTCAAACTAGACAGTCCACACTGTGTCTGAGCAAGTTTGACCCCAAAAGTCTGGTTTGTTTTACTAGTGTAATGAGCATTTCTTTTTAAAACAAAATTTAATTGTCCTGGGAAACAGACAATGTGAACCCGGGCTACATCAGATGTACCAGAAAGAGTGTGCTGAGCCAGACAGGAAAGCCTAATCAGTGCAAGTTCAAATCTGCAGCCTTGGGTAATGATGAAAGTAAAGAAGATAAGATAAACCTTTAATTGTCCCTTAGTGGAGAAATTTCCACCTTACAGCAGAAGCAAAAGTGCAGTAAGATTTTCTGCAAGGAATGAAAAACAAAAAGTCAATATAAAAAAATCAACAATCCAAATCTCCAATTGTACAGTACAAATAAGCGTAGAATCACTGAACAACTGGAGCTGCTGCAACATCTTACTACTACTAAGTACTACTTAATTCTTGAAAGAATAAGATTGCAAATACAGAGAGCCAAACGGAGCTTCCTCAAAAGGAGTATGGCTGAGCACAGCCTCAGGATGTGGGGGTTTAAACATCCAGAAGGACCTTCACACAAAAGGGAGCCAGCTGATGTGGTCAGGGCATCTGATCACGATCGCGTCTGGGCACATCCAACTAACCCAGGGAAACCCAGGGTTAGACCCACAACAGGCTAGGGAGATTACATGCATCGTCTGGCTTGGGAATGGCTTAGGATCCCCAAAGAGGAGCTGGAAAACATGGCTGGGCTGAAGGGACCTGTGCTGCCACCCTGAACCATGAGGAACCAATTAGAAAATTGATGGGTTGGAATAGAATAACTTGTCCTCCTTTTTCATTCATGTTTCATAAGTCTTTAGAGGCCACACTAAATGCAGGCATTATGTGAAAGCAGGTACAGGAATGCTACAGCACTGTTATGAATGTTTACCAAGTTTTGGTAAAACCTCCAACTTTCTTCATTAGCAACTTTTCCAGCTTCTGCATTTTTATTGCCAAATAAAGGCTTTTAAAAGCCCAATTTTCCTCCGTCTGTGTATTTGTTGAAGAAGAGCTTGTGTGGCGCAGCAGCCAAGGTAACGACAGTCCACAGTTCAGGAGGTCACTGTATGTATTTGCGGGTGCGGTGCAGGGGAATGGCTGCATTACATCACGCAGAGCATCACATAATGGCACATTAACATGAATAATGCATCCGATGTTGACAAGCGCAGGGAAAAACACAGAGTCTAAATATTCTATAAGGAGAGGAATTCACAGAATACAATAGCACTTTGGAAACTAATGGGCCGTCAGGTGTCACATCCTATGATGAAGAGACCGAGGAGTGTGTGTATGTGTGGAAACGTTGATGTGTGCCTGCATGACCATTCCGCTTGTTATTGTTCAAAATGGGCTATAAACCCTTTCCTCAAAAAGCCTTTTTAAATGTATTCTCATATTGGGCTTCGTGCTTCTCACTTGTGCTTGTCAGGAAGGAAAACACTGTATGCAGTGCATGTGCAGTTTTCCTTATAATTATATTTCCAGACAGTGGAAGTCTGGAGGAAAATAGAAATGAAGCTGTCACAAAATGTCCATACATTTGTGAGATTTAGACAGTTACATCTATTAAATTCTCCTGACTTGTCCTTCAGTTGATTTGTTTTCTATGGACACTGGGTTCCTTTACTTTTGTGCTCCAGAGTATGTGAGAGCATTGTGTGCTACCTATACAAATAAAGACATAGAATTGGCAAAATGTCCATAAAGTCTCAAAAGTAAAAAGCTAAATATATAGTAAAGTAAAAATATATATATATATATATTGATCTGCCTTATATGTATGTGTGTGTGTGTGTGTGTGTGTACATAGTAGAATGTTTTAATGAACACATTATCATGTATGCAGGACAAATATTATAACCACATACAGTAACATGTTGCTTTATAAATTTATGTGTAAATAAAAAAGCCAACACACCACAACCAATAATGACGTGAAAAAGATTTTTTCTTTCAGCCGCAACACCAGATCTTGTAAGGTCACAGGTCACGTGTCATTTTAGAAAAAAAGGCCTAACACAGATAAGCCCTGTAGTTTCCATAAAATGTTATTTTCATTTGTTGGGGATCAATGGTGAATTGACATTAACATTGTCTTTAAGCCACTGTCTTCGGCAGTGAATATGGCAAGGAGTCTGTCTGTAAAGTTAAAGCAGGCAAGCTGCAGGAAAAAGCAGGGTAGCAGGCATAAAACCTAATTATAGTCCAGTAAATGGGTTGTTACCAGCGAAGTGGAGACAGGAAGATTATTCAGGCAGATCCAGGCGAGCAAACAAACGCACAAGGTAACAATCAGTCGAAGAGGCTGGAAAGATCCGGGCCTGAAGTTAAACAGCAACATTTGTCAAGGGTTTGGTGGTGAATTATTGGGTCATCTGGCTCTGAATGAGTGCTGGCTGTTGGCACACTGAAACTAACTCACCAACACGTGAGTATGGGAGGCGGAATAACAAAAAGCGAATCTCAAAACAAAGTGAGCAATATGAGCAAATGTTATAAAAATACAACTAATAACTAGTTACTAGTAATTACAACCAACCAACCATCACCTTCCAAATGTCTCTTAAACCATTAAATCTTTACATCGCAACTAACTAGAAAAAAAAAGGCACAAACTGAGACAGTAATCTTACGCTACACGCCGGATCAAATCATCATTAACTATTGTAGTCATGTTTTACCTGCAGGGGAGATGTTTTGCATATCCTGTTAGATTTCACATGTTAGATAATGAAACATACATGACTAAAATGCTTTTCAATGAGGCCCTAAAGCGTAGCTCCTCCTCATCTTTTGCCTGAAGATGAAAAATTTCATCATTCATCTGCTCATTATCATTTTGAAACACTATATTCTGTATTCATATGCACTTACATAACCATGCTAACAAATTCTATCTACCAATCTATCTATCTATCTATCTATCCATCTTTTGCCCAGGTCACATCTCTTCCATCTCAGACAGACTGACCCACTTCTCTTCCTTTTCCCAGAACAGACTGTGCCTGGAGGGGAGGCTGGCCACGGCATAAGGCCGCTGCAGAGCTGACTGGTTCAGGGGTCCATCTCAGTGGGCTTCTTTGCCTCCCTGTCTTCCCTCAAGTCATTACAGCAGCAGATAGCAGACAGTGGCGATGGATGGGTTTCATTCCAGTGGCGGCGCTTCCACTTGTCTAAACATTCAAGGTCATATCGAGCAGATCAATAAGACTACACTGATGTATGGGGGGGGAAAGTGGATAACGTGTGTGTGTGTGTGTGTGTGTGTGTCTGGGGGGGTGGTACCCAGACTCACACCTGCACAGGGTCAGACAGAGTGTCTTATCTCAGTTCCTGAATCAGGCACTAGATGTCAGTGGAATGCAGCACAGAGAAGTTTCTCAGCGTGAGCTTCTTTGTTTCCTTCAGCCTTCACACAGTGGAGGTATGTGTTTATTAATGCAAAGCTTCACTTAGAACTACAGCACATCAATATTGAGACTGAATGTAATGTTAGGAAACAAAAAAGGCTGCTTGATGTGTCACATTATCGTGTTTGCCTTTATTTTTGCATATTTATATAAAACTAATTTGTTCGTTTTGTATCAATTGAAATATTTAGGCAGACTCAATGATGTCAAGTGTGTTTTTTAAGAAAATTATTGATTTGATGTAAGCTGTCATACTACTGATTAAACTCAGAATCAGTATTCTTCTAGCCAATCAAATACATATTTAAAAGTAACATTCTAACATCTTGATGCATTAAAATCCTCAATACAGCTGCTTCAAAGGTACGTTAAAGTGTGTCATCATTTGCTACAAAACATCAAAGTCTCACTATATGAATCCACGCGTTTCAGTGGAACAGTAGAATTCTTCCATGTTGGGCTAAGGAGTCATTATCACATCAATAACTCCATTTATCCTTGATATAATCAGATAACTGGCTGTATGTCACTCCAAACTGGCATATATAAATTCTACCCTCCGCCACCTCCCCGCCTCGCTCCCTAAGAAGTCATTAATGTGTTCTAGTGTAATATTATCACATGGCTACATTCCTCCTCTCTATCTAATCTAATTTATCAGTCTAATAGGTCATAATTAATTGCTCCATTATTAATCGAGTGATGTCATACCTTCATGCCTGGGGGTGAAATGAACTGTCTGTCACCAGGAACGCTGCCTTTGAGCGTGTCTCGGTGTGCTGGATGCAGCGGTCAGAGTTTGAGTGTTTCGCCTGATGCACAGCGCTCAGCTGTGTCAAAAGCTCATCACGCTCCACGATCTAAAGATCAAATTTATCACTGTTCGGCGTGACCGTGTGATTACTGCCGATTACCTCGGGTCAAAAGGTTCAAACATCATTGAGGAGGATATTACACCGCGGTGGGACATGAATATTTAACTCTCTCATTCTGGCGAGGCTCTTTCTTGGGCTAACTTGAGCCAGAGGAGTTGATGATTAGCCGCCAAGACAAGGCTAACAGCCTGGGATGGATTGGAGTGGAAGGTCACTGATGGAGTGGATGGTGTCACTCATGAAAAGAAGAAGTCAGGTGTAGAGGGTAAAAATAATAAAAAAATAAAACTAATTAATTTATGGTCACTCTCAGTTAAAGCCATTCATTGTGTTTGAAGTCAGCAAATGCCTCTATACACAAATAGTCTGTATTAGTGGACGAGTCCATCATTGTCTCATTGAATCTGAGTGCCTATGCACCAGGGAACAGACAGGACAGGACTGTTTTCATATTTTTCACGGACGTAAGCCTCGCATTTATAGTTTCTGTTCTACTGCGGATGCTGATCAAACGTCAGAGGAAGTCCAGAGCAGACACGGTGAACTGTCAAGTGCAGCATTGACTGGCTGCTTTACGGAAGCAGCAGTTGTTGGTTTGACTGCAAGGCACCGTAAAAGGACACACTAGTTGATTTTTAGCTATATATTTATGTATGAATGGTGTAGCTGCTCCGTGAGTGTCTGGCTGCAAAGTGTCACATTACTATATGTGGGAGTGTTATGGCAAAAGTGTGGACAGGAGTCACATTTACAATTTTACAGTTTTTACCATCACAACAGGGTTTTACAAACACAGCACTGGTTAAATTAGCATAAAGAAATATAACTAACTTACAAATGTCCTGTAATGTTTGTTTTTTGAACAAAGATGGCATGTTTCGTCATCAGCTTGGACTGTGTGAATAAAGTGACCATTTTCTTTGTTTGAAGGTTTAATAATGTGTTCTACTTTCAAATAGTTTGATTCAATTATATCTAGTTTACATTTTTGTCCATTTGGGTTCAATTTTTAAAACAGTCAAGACTATTAAAATTACACATTTTATTTGCTAAATGTTCTAATGGTCTAAAATAATATTACTAACTATTACAGTTTTTCTCATTTCCTCGGACACTTGTGTCCACTATGAAGTCATATTTTCATGACAGTAAATGCGCAGACTGAAATTTTTTCACATGCTCTCACATAAACATCACAAACATGCAACAAACCTTTACATTCTGTCTGTCAATCTCTGCACTGTGGAGAACAAAATACAATGATGATTTTACAAGAGATAACAAACCCTCCTTTTATGGATAAGGACGCATCACTAAAGAGTTCAGCATAGGGGGTTGGAAGTATATACATTATGGATTCATAGTTTTGCAAATAATTTCCATCAGCTGGGAATGTGTGTTTTCCTTTTGTTTGACACAGTTAATACAATAAAGCTGTGGGTCACTGAATGACATATGTGTTAACTGTAACAGTTAAAACCAGTGTGAAACCAATAGAAAAGTGTCAACACATTCACAAGAGAAAACTTGTGGTGAGAAATGATGATGAAGATCAAGTGGGTCCTAGCTTTATGAAAAGCATCTTTGCAAATAAGAAGAACTATATTATCCTGAGGTGATTTTTCAATAGATAACAAAACTACATTCTGTACATTACCTCCACTTTTTTTGGCCTAGTGCAATTCTGTGAAAAAGAGATTTTTCTAAGAAGGTTTTATTAATACAATCATGTGTGCAGCTTTTCCTGCGACTGTGAACATACAAGACATTCTAAGAGCATCTAGACTAGACAAATTCAGACAACTCAATATGGAGCAGCATTTGTACTGTACAGTAAAAAAAAAACATTTTAGACAAGCTAAATACTGAAAACACACCTTAAAGAAACCAAATGAAATCTATGGGAAACATATCCTAAAAACCAAAGAGTTGAAGTACTTGTTCCTGTCAATTAGGCCACATTGTATGTTGCTCTCTGATGCAAATAAATACAGTAACACAGACTTATTATTTTTATGTGTGGATATTGGTGGTTTATGATTCATTTGCTAGGTGAAGATTTTTTCCTGCCTCTTGCAAGCAGATACATTAGAGTTGTGTTGTATAATTTCTGGTAGCTGGGAATAGATGCTTTGCCGTGTTTGGCAAATTAATTCAATAAAGTTTGGGGACTGGTT
This sequence comes from Channa striata, assembly GCA_033026295.1. Lineage (NCBI taxonomy): Eukaryota > Metazoa > Chordata > Actinopteri > Anabantiformes > Channidae > Channa > Channa striata. The sequence goes on along the minus strand of CM065181.1, from coordinate 6,098,666 downwards.
TTAAAACGAGTGAACAAAATGTGTGAAACCAGTGGAAACATGTTAACACATTGGGAAGAGAAGATTTCTGCTGTGTTAACGAGGTGACGAGGAAGATCAAGTGAAACCCCGTGTCATTAAGTGAGTCCAATTGTAAGAGTGGACTGGAACCCTGAGGGCTTTGCTCTACTGTCCAACAAGCTCCTGAGTTAATTATTACTGCTGGAGCCGAACTTTCCTTTGATACTGTAACTGTTGTTAACCTGTTCTACATTGATTGACACTGGCGAAGGACTAAAGCCTAGATGCTTTGGGAGGTAAAACGATTCAACAGAAACCAGCATAACACATTTTAATCAAGGTGATATAAGCAATCGATAATGTCTGAAGAAAAATGTGCATGTGCATTCGTGTTCAAAAGACTGAGAAATGATGTGGATGTTAAAAAATTGTGTTGACAATTTTTATTTCTGCTGTGAGAAGTGAAGTGAAACACTGTAAACCAACAACTGGCATCGTCATATCACACATTATAAAGGTAATAACCAATATTAGTGTAATACAGCATTGTATTCCAAAAAAACATAGGATTTGTTAAAAGGAAGTAATTATAAAGAAATACAAGACACGTGCTTTGATTTCTTATTTCCAAAATGAGGCTTCAGAGCTTCAAATTATCCCAATTTCCTTAAACGATGAATCAACACCAGCGATGACTGTTTTTATAGCTTGTTATAAAATTTCAAAGCATATTACAGCAACTTCTGGCAAACACACAGAGCTTTGCTGTGGGGCTGGAGAGAATCACTAACAGGCCAAATCAAACACACGGAGCTGCATTCTGTTGGGAGAAGTTTAGACTGATGTTAGCTGAATATGACTCCACTGAAAACTACCTCAGAGAGACGTGTGGGGACATATTCATGCACACACACAAACAAATAGAAATGCATATTTTAACCACCTTGCCAGTTCTGGCACTGTATTATTGTCAACCATCTGCCCCTTTGTTTCAAACAGCAATGTAACCTTTCCCAGCAAGCGTGTGTCTCTCTGTGTGTGTGTGTGTGTGTGTGTGTGTGTGAGTCGGTGCATGTGTGTGTTATCGCTGGTGCACACATGCTTGTATATCCAGTGTGCGTTCTGGCTGCCAAACGTCCATTTGGTTGGGGAGTATTGCCAAGGTGAGGTGGAGGTCAATTCTACACAGCTGAATCATTGAACAGCACCAAGCTGAGCTGCTGCCAAAGCTGGCAAAGCAGAGCACAACACAATGTCATCATCTGGGGACAAAAATCTCTGAGAGGACTGTGCTTCTAAATGCTATGGGTGAGTAAAGACTCACAGCGTATGACATTTTATTTCATTTTACATAAAGACTGTGTATTTACTTTGGGTTTTCACACAGTTTGAATCTCAGCTGAGTTCAGTAGGAATTAAAAAAGATATTTCCTTGTGTCCTTTCACACAGAGTTGGCGGTCAAGGCTGTTTCTTTTTTTTTTCTGTGTGGGGCCAAAGATGCTCAATCCCCACTGCGAGTTCCTGCTTTCATCCTTGGATCTTATCAATAATAGATGGAACTCCCACAGCCTCCCAGGCAGGCGTTGCTTAGAAAAAAAAAAACTCTGAAAACCAGCCGCGATTCTGCCAGTCCCGGAGCGTCGCACCGAAGACACGGCTCCGCTTGGCCGCCAATTAGCACCAGCGTTTTACAGCCGCTCGCTGGGTGTGACTGTTCGGAGGGAATGCTCAAAGACAGACACACACACTGACAGGCACCTCTGGAGAGCCGCTGACCTACTCCCCTAACCACTTTATTGATCTGTGGGCCAAAGATGTGAAAGCCTATTGAGGTCATCATTAATGATTCATCATATCCAGAAAATGTCAAATGTGGCTTGGGAGCGTAAACATGAACGCGTCAGATGTTATGGACTCATAAACATGAGAGCTTTGAAGTAATACTCCACGCGTCTATATGAACCTTACATGTCAGAGAAGAGGATGCAGAGTATTGAGGCTGCCATAAGATAAACTGATGCTCGGCCCACTTGGCCCGGTCTCTGTCTACTGTGTTGACCCCCAGGATTGAGCAGAGGGTGGGAACCCATAGGACAGATGTACAGTGCAGTAAAGTACAGTACATGCTTGATTCCTCAAGTCAGCTTTTCATCAATATTCTAGTGCACACACAGATACGTATACACACGATGCATTAGCGAGTCCACCGAGACCCGCACACAATCACGCTGTTCCACAGGGACACATCAGATGCAGTGGGCAAACAATCCCTGCGGATTTTCCTACCTTTTATACAGACACAAACACCCTCAATACGTTTGGAAACCAAATCGACTCAGATGCCTCTTTGCTTTTGTTGTGTAGTACGAGGGATTCTCTGCAGGTCCTGGATGAGTGTGTAAACGTCACCACTTGTGGAGGTTCTGTGACACCGGGCCATCCCTCTACATTCCTGCAAGTCCAGCACAAAGGTCCATTCACTGTTTTAGAGGTTAGAATTTATGTCCTGGTCCAAGCACAGGCTGGCCATGTGTGAAAGACCCAGACAACACCAAAGTACTGGTACAAATATACTCTATGTGCCCTTTATGAGGTTTGCTCAGCCCCTTAAAAGTTAAATAGAATAAAAGGTAAAGCTCTGGATTGTTATAATATGTTTGTCTAAACATGTAAATGTTAAAAATCTTTTTATTTATTCACATCATCTTTCTTAAATTCATTGTTACTTAGTCTGCCTGCCATTCAAAGCTTTCAAACTTAAAGATCCATCTAAAACATGGTCGTGGTGGTGGGGTGGTTACTGCTGCTGCCTCACAGCCAGAGGGTTCGAATCCACCTGCCGGCTGTGGCACTTGTATGTGGAGTTCTCTGGTTTCTTTCCACACCGATTGGTGACGATAAACTACCGATAGCCGTGAATATGAGCGTGAATGGTTGTGTCTCTCTCTGTGTTGGCTCTGAGAAAGACTGAAGACCCGTCCAGTGTGGACCCTGCCTCTCGCCCAGTATAAGCTGGGAGAGGCTGCAGACCCTTCTGACCCTGACTGGTTAGAGGTAATGGATGCATGAATAGAAGAATGCATCGAATTGTAGTTTTTGTCTAATATGTTTTAGACATAAAACCAAAAAGTTTGAGTATTATTAAAAATTCTTACATTTTCACCTGTATCTGCATGAAGAAACATTATATTATAATATTTTTAATACACAAAGGTACTTTCTGTTAGTTTTAAGCTGTTTTTAAAATCAACCATTGTAATAACATAGTGAGGACAACAGTTATTATCAGCCTCTTCCCTGTGTCCCCTTTTCCTCGTCCCCAATACACAGTGAAAACTCTTATTAGACTGGGTCCATATCTCCAACTGAACAATGACTTCATGTCTCTGCAGTTAATTATCTGTCTGATTCATATACCATAGAGAAGAATGAATGAACTCCAACGCTGTGTTCCATACATAGGACACACTAATGTTCTTTCCATAGGCTGGCCCAGGCCGTCACCAGACAGAGCTATTAGACCAATGTAATGAGTTTACGTATGAGTAATGGCTGCACACTTACTTGCACAGAGAGGTCCCTGCACATCATTTCTAAATCCAAGTACAGCAAATCTTGTGACTAATTTTGGGGGGTTTGGGATTCATTTTGAGCACACAACTTCTGCACGAGGATCCATACATTGTGTGCAGGCAGCATGTTATACAGTACCAGCGGAGGACGTGTGATGTTGAAGTCAGCTATAGAAGGGTCTGATCTAACACCAATTTGGCCTGACGTCCCGTTATGTCCCCGGCCGTGATGCAGTGCATGTGCCAGTCCTGCATCAGTGCCTTTAAACACCTCAGCCATCATTCTGCAGCACTGGTGTTTATTTAAATGGATTTAGTCTGCTTAGGCTGTAAAAGGAGAAGGCATAAAACACTGAGGGCCAGTGAATTACCAGCAATAAAGCTGCGAGCCAAGCCTGTTGATGGAGCTAAGCCGAGGTGGGCCAAACTAGGCCATGAAGGACTACCAAATCCCCCAAGCTTGCCTCTAACAACAGCCTGAGTTCTTGCTAATTGTCTCTCCTTGTCATCCCTGTTTACTCAGGCCTCACCACTTTCTCTGCCATAATGGATTCAGGGCCCTGACAAGCCATGTTTGATTGATTTCCCTCCCTGACCACTCAGTGGAAGGACTCCTGGCTGCGTGCCAGCTGTACAGTGGGTCGTCCCTGGTGCGAGCGTGTGTGTCTGCTTTAGCGCACACACTCCTATGTGTGCGAACACAAATGGAGCCACTATAGCATAACCGCCACGCTATAACTCTATGGCCGTATACTGTGGCGTACGGCGACTCTGCCTGCAGGGTATCATTAACATTTAGAAACAGCCTCAGCATCAGTCACACTGCCTCTGCTTAGGTGTGTTTAACCTTTCTGTATGGAGGGATACAGCAGCCGGGATGCAGAGCAGGGGGATTTGACAAAGAAATAGACATGCTAGAAAGGGGAGAAGTATTAAAGTATGAAGAGAAGTTTAACTGAGGGGACCACAAAGGAACAGCATATTTCCATACATATAGTTTGGATGTGTATGATTGTGAAGTCAAAGCAATGACGTTAAGGTTGATGCATGTCATGGAGGAGGGGAAAAACTAAACAGAAGCAGACTCAAATTTCAACTTGTGCTCTTCTATTGACTCCGACTCTGTGCAGGTTCAGGTTTTACACGTGCCCGACCTGAGTGGCGCTTGATGGATGCGCAGGGCCGCCATCTTCGGATCCAAGCTCGCAAAGGGGTCGATTACAGTTCACTTTGGACTTAAATGTGTATTGCGCGTCTCCCCTCTCGAGTAAAGATGCTGACGGTGGCTCCAATTGAGCCTCGCCGGAGGATGACAGGCGAGCGTCTGGTCGGCAACACTGGGCCGAGCAGTTGTATTAAACGACTGTTGACTGTTGAATATCACCAAGTTACAAGTGTGTGTGAGTGTTTGTGTGTGTGTCTTTGACAGAGAGTAGCAAGAAGAAGAGAGAGAGAGCTATTCTCATTATCGCTGAATAACTAAGCAAGGCCTGCACACCAATTATGGAGTGTGACTGTCAAAGTTGTTAACATGTCTATACGCAGATGTTGTGGCAAATCACTCAATATCGATATTGAGTAATTCAGCGTGCGTAGAATGAGGCTTTCAGCTAACATTTAGCTTTACATTACAACAGCTGCATGAAATCCTGACACCATTTATGTCAAATACTCTAAACGTAGAAGACATTTATTGTTAGGAAATGCCTCAAAATGTCATAAAATGACAGTTTGCGGCTCAAAATATGCATCACAATTAAATAGCACTGCAAACACTGCGGCCTATACTGAATATGATCAAAACCCAGTAAATGAATGGTAAATTTTAAAGCATGATTAAATAAAAGGGAAGCATTAGCCATAGCTGTCAGCTTACACTGATTGATAGGCTGCATCAGTGGTGGCAGACAGGGTGAAGTGCAGAGTGTAGGAAGCTTTGAACGTGTGTGTGTGTGTGTGTGTGTGTGTGTAAATGTGGGTGGATGTGTAATAGAACTACTATCAGAGGGCTAAATCACTGTGTGAGGTAAGCTTACATTATGATGAATGAACAATAATCCAGCCCACACTAGTCACTCTGTCAAGTCAAGAGGAAAGTATGTATGTAAAATGATAATTAGAGGATAATCATTCCATATGTCTAACGAATGGATAAATGGATTTAAAGCGGACTGCAGCAGAGAGCGATTGTGTGTTGGCTTATAAATAGAAATATTAAAACATGTTATCCTCGTGTTACTTTCCTCATATTAATTTCCACTTTGGTGCTGTTTAGTCAGTGTTTTAAGCTGCGTTAAAATTATAAAAGCACTTGTCAGATTTCATATAAACATGTTTAAAATGTGAAGTTGATTTTTGCACGTGATGTTAAAGTTTTTTCAAGTGTAAGAAGGTGAAACCAGGTGAACAGTCTCACAGGGCTTCATTGCTAATCGTCCTGAACTGGCTGTTTAAAGGAGATGTCTGCTTAAATCCCTTTACCACTAACAAAAAGAAGGAATTTTGAAAGGAGGCTGAAGCATTTAATTGTCATCAAATGGACTCATTTTAACAAGATTTTGAAAATATGGACCACTGTGGAGTTTGGCCCCATAATTTAAATAAGTATGTACGTAACTGAAAGAAGAATAAGTTTCAGTTTTCACATGGACTCCTGGATGCTGTTTTAATAAGTGTATTACAAATCTGAGAGCTGTGACATTATTACTGCCCTTGTATCTTCTGTTTTAAATTGTGGCTTCTGCATATTTAGCAACAATGTTCTATTTTGGGAAACACACCTAGCGCTTTGTTATTTAGAGCTAAATGTCTCTTTTATATTATTACCTTACAGCCAGCAGCTGGTCACACTAGTTAAGCACAACTGTGAATGGAGTCGGCCTTCCTGTGTTTAAAGTTACAAAAATCTCTCTAACTGGCATGTTGCATCTAGGTTTTAAAATCTGTATATAAACAAAAATACCAAATCAGCAGTTTGTGGTTTCACAGGGTGTTACATTGGGTAGACTTAACTAGCTATTTCTTAAGCAAACACTTTATCTGCCCTGTCAGCACTTTTATGCAGCATCTCTGCTGGTTGTCAATGAACCTCACAGGTGTTAGGTGTGTTTTTCATCTTTCAACAGAGTGAAGTTAAGTTACTCTCTGCTTCCATTTTGTTTTTCAATTAAATCAAATTCAGTCCAGAGTACAATAACCCAAGACGGTAAAGTTTGAATCAGATTTTGATTAAAATATAAGATTGTTGAATTAGTTAGATCTAAGAAAATGGTTTTTCTATATATATTCTCAATATCTCAAAGGAAAACATATTGGAAGTTAATAGCACATAGTATATGATATCGCCTGATAAGTAGAAATGTATTATTTCCCAAAGTATAACATCTGATTTAGGTCCTTTGGAATATGAACTTGGGCTAACTGAGTTTATATCCCACAAACACCTCAACACCTTTTGTCTCTCTTCCTGTCCTAAATTAGCCTGGCTGGACTTGCTGGTCTAGTTCCTACACCAGCTGCAGAGAAAAAGGAGGATGTTGGGAAGGTCTCCAGAAAATAAATAATAAATAAAATTAATTAACTAAAAATTGGTAATAGTTGTTAATGCTTGGAATGCAAAAAAAGAGAGCAAACGCCTGAACTCTGAACTTGTCTGAGTAAAACTGGGAAGGAACTTGAGAACATTTACGTCCAACAGGAAGAGGGAGATAACAAAGAAGACAGTCTCGACAATCAGTAAGACTGAGTGATTACTCACTGCCACTGCCAGCACTACAAAATGTGAGTTTTGGAAGATGTGGTTAAAAATAATAATTCATTTCTCTTCAGGGTTCACACACAAAATAAAGGATATTTACTTTCTTAAATGACCCTGTTTTATATTGATTCTGCTGTGCTGACATTTGAGATGACTGCAGCAAAGAGAGATGAAGATCAACAAACTTGAAGGTGTATTCAAGGCCACTAGAGGACCACAACTTTACAGCTTTAAATGGATATTTCCCATGTGGATTGCTTGTCTTTTATGACTTTAATTCAACTGCACAACAGCTCTCAGCATGTGGCAAGTGTTTTTTTTTTTCCAAGTGCAGGATACTGAACACAGCAGTCAAAGCCCAGCTCGAGATTCTTCGTGATGTGCACAAAGAAAAGAACAACAAAGTAGAAACACAATGAGCTGCACACGGCAGCTTGAGGAGCCAAACCAAGACAGGCGGTCCCGAGGGGGTTTGATTACAAATGCTGCGAGCTTTTCACCATCACAAACAAACAAGAATTGGTTCAAAGATGGAGTCTAATTCAAAGTAAAACGAGACACCAACTTTCATCTATCATCTGGCGTCTTCATCCGCATTTGACAAGCAAAAAGGTAAACGCTTTGGTTCTGAGAGAACGAATGCTACAAAAGCTCTCTGTTCCCAAATCACTGTTTTGCTTTGACATGAAAGATAAATTGTGCTAATTGAGGATGGTGAAAACTAAGTTCAAACTTAGTGAAGGTGAGGATGGAGATGCTACACATGTGTGTGACCTTTGCACCGAGACGAGTCTGATTATTCTTGGATATGGAGCAAATGAGAATAATTTCCTCCTTGATGAGATTCTCCTTTAATGTGTCAGTCACTCGCATTCACGCTTCTGCAAGGCATCATTTTTGGCCACACACTAAACCACTAAAGATAAATTATTATATTTTTTTTTACTCAGGTCAACTGCTCTTGAGATATTCACCGCCTGCCTGTGGCTCACTCTTTCAAATTACTTGTATGGTAATTTTGGAGAAACTATACATTTAAAAGAGCCCATTTCTATGGCTGCGAGGAGATAGGGGCGGTTTAGGTCAGAATAGCTCGTGCACCCATTTTCTCCATCAAACACCCACAGAGTGAGCCGTTCAAAGCCATCCAGCCTCGTCCGCTTCTCTATTCAGTGCTCATTTAGTGATGGAAAGATGGGAGGAGATGAAGGCAAAAGCGAAGCGTCACACGGCCAGATGATGTGGTCGTCAGCATCAATACACACACACACACACACACACACAAACACACACTACTGTAGGCTACTGTTTATCCAAAAGGAGTTAGATCATTTGAAAGAATATAACAGCTCCAACTTAAAGGTGGAGCTGAGCCAGCAGCCAAAAGACTTGAATTTCACTCTTAATCTGGTGCTCGCTCTCTTTCTCCCTCCTACCAAACACATTTTCTCTTTCCTTTCCAATCTCACTCACTCTCCCACCTCATCATCTAATCCAGCCTGAGGGTAGAGGAACGTGTGTGTGTGCGAAAGATGAGCCGGTCTTAGCCTCGCTCCAACCCCTAACTCCCTGCGCACGCACACACACACACACACACACACACACACACACACACTGTAAAAAAAATCCAAGTCTGTTAATACGCAGGCATCCACCTACACAGAAAGCACCCTCCCGACTCACATACGGACATGTTGACACGCACTCGCAGTTGGCATGGCTGGAAAGGTAAGGGCATGCCTCGCCTGTGATTAGAAGGCCAGGGGTTATGATCTAGGCGCAAAAGGTGCAGCGCTGCATGTTTTATACATAGAACAATGAATCTTTGGAGAAAATGGTAATCCAAACACAGATGAAATATTCATGCCGCATGGTTGTGTGGTTCACCTCTTTTTGCTCTTTAACCAGAGAAGATCCGTGCGGGGGTTAAGGCAGAGGTAAATGAGACAGAGAGAGGAGGGGAGAGAGAGCAGAGGAAAAAGGAGAAATAATGTAGTGAAGCATGAAATCATGGCTGGCTTGTGTAATTTAGCTCTGGGATGGAGTTCACTAGCTAGAATTTCACTCCCCTTAGGCCTGCTTTTAACACGCATGCACACAGCATAGTGCATAGATTAATAAAAACACATGTATTGCAAATAATTACTGTGTTGCATTCCACTTATCTTCACCAAGGTCTGTTCAATCTGTTCTTGGGAAACATTGCTCACACATTTCTGTATTGTTCTTTCACATTCCTTGTGTACAGCGCTGTAGCCTTTTTCTTCTCTTCTGCTTGTCCGACTCTGACAGACACGTCTATTGTCTGCACCCTTGTATTTGGCATCGAGCAAAGCCACCTGACTGTATTGCCACAGACGACAGATTCGCCTCCATCTGCTGTCGTCAAAAGCAAAGCAAAGTGAAACAAAACAAGAGATAGGCGTTTAGGGTTTTACGGGACTCGATGGATGTCTAGTAAAAGAAACACAAGCCGATCAAGCGGAAAGCGTAGCTGGAATTCAGGTTTCAAGGTAGATGAGTTCCACCAGAGAGAGACGGCTGGTAAACCTTCATATCAGGCAGGGTCAGGGGGTTGTTACGTGTGTGTGTGTGTGTGTGTGTTTGTGTGTGTTGTCTGTTGGTATTTTCAGAAGGAGTGTGGTGCATAGGGTTGTCTCCCATCCATACCATTGAACATTTAAGTCAACTGCAGAGATCTGAAGGTGGCTGATAAGCATGACAGGCATGGCACCAAAATATTACTGTACATTTGAGGACACACACAACCAAACACCCACAGGTCAGATGTGTGTATCTCATATTTATTCACACAAACACACTCAAAACACAAAGACAGTCGCCACGACACGTGGACACAGACACACACAACACACACACACACACACAGAGCATCTATAAAACACCCTATTAGGCCTCATCCCATCATATCTGAGCCCACCTCATCACTGACCTCACACTATAAAACTTTAACACACCTTGGTGTGTGTGTGAACACACTCCACAGTGTCATTACAGCAGCTCTAATAGGGTTGTGCATGTGTGTAGGCTCCTCTGGGTTTATTTGCTCTGTGTTTCCTCTGCAGATGGAGGCTTTACAAGCCCAGGTGCCTGTTATTGGCCTCCTATCACTGTCCCAGTGAGCTGTGTTAAATCTATAACCGGCTGACAGCTGAGCAGATATTGAAGGACTCTCCAGAAACAATGGCACAGCAAGAGAAACACTGCTATTACTCAGAAAAAAAAAAGCTTTACAAGCTACTCAGTGCACAATGCTAATGATGATTATTATCGCGAGTTGGTTTGCTGCTGTGCTGCCCTGATAAATACCAGGAGTGTGTGCGCTTCTGAACAAGTGTGCAACCAATCCTGTTTATTCTTGGCCACTACACTTGTAACAATAATGTGACCTGACTAATATCACAACTATGCACGTACTTTTCACCTTCCACATCAGCCTCTGCATCACCGTTTAATGTATGCATGCACAAAGCCACCGGTTCACAATGGCTCTTGCAACACACAATGAGCACAAATGCATTAGCGGATGAGGCCATGCACATTACAGAGGATAATTGCCTATGCATATTTCCTCATGTGAGCTCCCTGACTAGCAGTGAATTGGATTTGAGTGCCAGTTGCAGAACCATTAATAGAAATTAAGTGCCAGCGAGAACTACTGAAGAGAGACCAGTGGAGCCAGAATGGAGTTTATGTGAAAGATAAATACATTTCTCCAGAAGAGTGCCTCTGCTTATTGGTTGGGAAATGCACTGTGATATGATAGAGGGGCAACAAATGAGTGTGGAATGGGACGATATGGCTGAGAGAGAGGAGAGTGTTGTGGAATTAAGAGGCCTGACTTGAATAGGAATAAAGAAAATAAGGCTAGGTTGCAGCTTGGGTTTTATACTTGTGATGAGAACGGGGAGTTAAAAAAACTCAGATTGTTCTGATACAGTCAGAAGTGACAGTGGCACATCAACATTGTCATTTACCAACAAGCAAATCAAGCACTGCTGCCATCCACTTTGCTGTCCCTGTCCTGTGAATGGCGAGTTATTATCCGTCATCCCTTGAGTGTCTCTCCCTCTCGGCTGGCTGGTGTCAGACAGATTACATACTCATCACACACACACAAAAAACACACACACACACACTTTCAAGCGCACACGGACACGCACAGATTCACTTGAGCTAATGAAAATCCAGCCTCATCCCAGGCTGTCTAATGGGCCTACTAACAGAGAGTCACTGGGGGCTTTGCGCATGTCAGACAGATTTCTGGACGCCTGTGGACTAGACGGACAGGTCCTTGGCAGCAACACACCCACACTGACACACACCAACACACACAACTGTGGCCTCAATGGAAGCAACGACCCGTCTGACCACTAGGAGGCAAGGGTGAGCTTTGTCAAACAGAGACAAAAAGCCATTAAAGCTCCCTGAAACAGGCTGAAACGCAGGATCTTCAATTACACACATGACTTATCCCATTGTCATGTCACTGAGCAACAGATCTTCTTATGCATACTTACTGTATCTTAGCACATGGCTCTAATAAAGTTCTGCTGAAGTTCTGATATTAAACTATTCTCTGGTTTACATTCTTAAAAGGTTGGGGGCACTGGCACAGGCCCAGGGGGCTCAGGTAGTTTCTGGGCCAGAGCCAAATGTTCACGTTTCCTCTTAGGAAGTCACAGGAATCAGTTTGAAGTATGAGTGTCCTGACTTTTGCTTTTTTCTTCGACCTGATCAAACTGAGGTTGAGCCAACACAAGCTCAATACAACGTTTGCTTTTGTAGATTATTTTTCAAGTGTACAGGATCTTGAGGATAGGGTTACATCAGATTCAAACGCAGTTACATTAGTATTTACATTGACACGTAATCTTCCTTTCACCCGATAAACTGAAAGCAGAACAAGCAATGATTTCAGTGTCTCATTGTAGATCTGCTGTTTCAAGAAAGTGACTGGACAAATAGTTGCAATTTGGCAAAAACTAATGGAAAATAACTACAAAGGGACAATGCAGCAAAAGAGATGACTACAAGACTACAAAGAGTTGGCAAACAACTAAAAAGAGACGTGACAAAGAGAAACGTAGTAACTACAATATGACACAACGTGACATACTGTGACAAAATGACAAAATGACCACAAAAAAACTCAACAAACACCTGAAAGGAGCAAAGCTACAGAACACGGTTAACTTGAGTTGTGGGTGTCTCTCTGTGGGTATGGCTGTGGGTGGGGGTTACTTGGTTCTCATGAGTCCACTGTCACATGATCTGTTCATACTAAATGGCAAAAGAAAATGGCATTAAACACAAGTGAGCCCAGTGTCACACATCAACGCTGCAGCTCATTTAATCAAACTCAAAGTCCAAGCCACTGGGGACTGAATTACCATTGCTATTCTGCGGGGCTTCGAGCAGAGAGGCCGATCCCATGTCAAGAGGATGCCCAGGCAGACTGTCACGTTCCAGCTTAGATGGGAAGAATAGAGAGAAGGGCTATTAGGTCTGCGGGTGAACTTTACCTGAACTCCAAATAACTTTCCCTGTAGTCATTTAAAGTCATCGAGGGAGTGAGAGGAAGGAGGAGGGAAGGGGGGCTGAGGAAGGGACCGACAACACAGAGAACAGATGAGGGAAGAGTGGCAAAGATGTGACAGAGTGAACAAATGTGCATCATTCCAAAAGGACTGAGGGACGAAGGAGAGGATGAGAAAAAGATACAGGATGCCAGGGGAGAAGTAAGCACACAAGTCTTCCATGAAATACTCCTCAGGCTGCCTTTCCTTCCCGGCTCGACCCTCTATAATTCAAGATTTGGGAATAACAGTGCAACAAGTTTCTTCTTCTTAACCACCAACTGCACGGTAAACAGTACTCTCTGCAAATACCTGGCTGCTAACACAAACGGACTTCCCCGCTTCCACTATTATTACATGCATTAATGAAATCCAACTGAATATATGAACAACTGATCCCAACTTCCTCTGTGACCCTTATGTTTCCTTCAAGTGGAGCGAGAACTGGGGAAGTGAAAGCGAAGAGGGTGGAGGCGGAATGGTTGTTCGTAGAAATAAATATGTTGTGCTGTCCTCTGATGTCAACAGCTGTCGTGACAAACAGTAAAGGAAGATGCTTTGCAATTGGAGGGAAATAGAGGAACTGTCTGGTTTATCACGCATTCTTTGGTAGTTTTGGCCATTATTTCTGTCAGTTATTGTTACATATCAGTCAGCAACCTAATTGCTGAGATCTGAGATCAGACGGCTATTACTAAACGTGGAAGCCTTGAAAATCACCTTTAAAATCAGCATTTCAACACACTGTGTATTTTCATTAGCCAACCTTCCTTAAACAATAAAACTGCAAAAAAAAAGCAAACTGGAATACGTATTGTTATTTTGAATTATCAATTGTCGATTTACAATTGTACGCTTGAGATTAAAGCTAAAGAAATATGTAGGTTACTTACTATAATACCTTTAGCTGCACCCTAACTTATTATAAACTACTCGCTAAACAATTGCTATTTTAATAAACTGTAATTTAGGCACATTCTTTTGTGTGTTCCAAACAATAGATTTTTTAGTATGAAATTTCCTGCAAGAAGATGTCACATACTAAAACTAAGCAAATGAGCTCATCCAACTGTACTATCACATTTCCAGGTCAGTGGTCTTGGCTTTTAAAATGTGTTGTGTCTGTGACGTTTCTGGTCCAAATTGTGCCATGTTGCTTGACATTGCATTGCAGTAACAACATTGTTTCCATCATTGATTTAAATGAGCTTCACTTAAAAAAAATAAAGTAAATATATTACTTCACCAACAGCTTATCTCTTCGGTGGTCACCACATCAGAATGTGTTCCCTTTTTTAATTTGGCATAAGTTTTTTAGGCTGGATGACCTTCCTGCCACAGCCCTCCGGTTTCATCCCAGCTCGGGAATGGCACCAAGGTGGCGCTTGGCAGTTGGGCAGGGGTGGGATTCAATCCTGCAGCCTTCTGTAGCCCAAACTGATGCACTACCCATTGAGCAACCAGGCTTCTTCACCCTGCAACCAATTTTAATTTCATAAAAAAGTACATATCATTGATAAACTTGAATTTAATTAATTTAGAACAGCTAATGAAATTTATAAGCACAACATTTGCAGCTAAAATACATATGTTGTTGAGGCAGATTAATGAGAATTTAAAAATAAACTTTAAAAAACAAGACACTGATCAAGGTTACAATCTGGATCAGATTTTATCAACATCTCAAAATAAACAGGAAAAAAAAAACTGCATCCCTGCTTTTAAGTCTGACTCTCTGCTATGAAGATAGACACTTCATACAAGCCTCCTTCCATCTCTCTTTCCCCTCTCCAACACCCCCAACCTCCCACCTACCTACTCGCAGCTCCACCCCGCCCACACCGTGCCCCCCATCCTGTTAGTAAACTTGGACATGCTTCCCAGCCCGCTGCCCACACATTTCTCAGCTCCTCTTCATTTTGGACACTCATACATTTATGTAGTGATTCGGTGCAGTTCTCCCTCCAAGGCACACGGGATTACTGCACATACTGAGCCATGGCGAGCCGAGGAGGTGTAGGGTGCGAGGGGGTGGGGGGGGGGAAAGAGAGAGGTCCTGGTCAGTCGAAAGACAAGGGGAAAGGAGGATCTTTAGGTGAGGAGTGAAAAGACGAGTAAAACTTGGAAATAACATGATGAGACGCAATAATCAAGACAGACTTTGGTCAACATGGAAATGGATTTCTTAGAGAAGTCCTACGAGTGCACGTGTGTGTGTGTGTGTGTGTGTGAGCTTTGTTTGACGTGTCGCTAGTAATTTAAAGCTCTCTTTTGGTGTAACACATACTTTTCTCTTGTCATAAAGCACTGCCTATACCCGTGAGCCTGTGATCTCTCCATGTCTGTGGGTACGTGTGTGTGTGTGTGTGTGTGTGTGTGTGTGCTGTACTCTAATTAGCACCTAAACACACAGGAGAGTGCTGAAGACAGACAGCTGATAAATCAGACGAGGCTATAAGATCGTAACACACTAACACAAGATTTCAGCTGCACTGCAGCTTTAACAGACTTGATAAATTGACAACACAGTGGTGAGCTGTAAGCACCTGGCTTCTTTCCCAATTCCAAAGCATTGGATTGTGGGGACAATTTTGTGTTTGCACTGCAACTTTCTTTGTCTCAACTACAGAGATGCAATAAGTAATGAGACATGCACCAGGAAGCCTTTTCCTTTTTTTTCCTCACATTCATTTGCTAATACATGCCCACTGCATTTCTATATGTTTCTCTTCAATTACCAGCATTACTCAAAGTCAGAAGCTCTCCAAGCACATTTTTCATCTTTCACTTTCCTCACTCTTATTCATTAATTTGAATATCCCAACCCCAACTGAGCGGCTCTAGGCGAACACAACGGCGGCAGCCGAAACGTGCATGCCCCTCGATGTGTGTGTTTTTACTCTCCTTCACTCTCTGGTGCTATAAGCACTGCAAGCATGAAGGAGACAGGTCCCAGCAGTACAGCGTTGTCTGGCACTAGTGTGTCCCTGCCCCAGGGGAGTCTGGGAGAATGAGTCCCAGTGGAGGTTTGTTTAAATGCTAGAGGGAGTGTTTGCCCCGGACTAGCCTCTCTCGCACTAATGGATATGTCTGTATTATTGATAGTAGCACTGCAGGAAAAAGTGTATAAGCTTTTTTATGCATTTATTGTATTTTGTGATCACATCCAGACGGTGTCACTGCTTTTTGGATGAGATGTTTGCATGAATGCAAAAATGCGAGGCATAAAGAAGATAAATTCTGATGTGCATTAAAATACTTTACCTACACTTAGAGATTCATAAAAAAATAAACCCACAATCAGCCTGAAACAGAAAGAGAGTTTCCGAAAACACTGTGTAAATGTAGTTTCAGGTGTGACCACTGCAGGAAATCCTATCTAATAGACACGGCCAGGTTACTAGGAGATTTTAAGGTGACATAACCTAATGTTGCCACCACATCAGCCACTAAAAACAGGATATTAAAGCTGCTCACTTAAAAGATGGTGTCAACTTTGCAAACACATGTAAAAAGCGAATTTGTCCAGGCAAACCCACATTAAGATATTTGGCAATTATTATGCTGTTTTGTTCTGTAAAGCAATTTTATGTTGTTTTTGCACCTTGCAGTTTAATAATTTGTTTTTATTTTATGCCTTGTAGCTTTAATGTTTTGCTTGCTGTTGCCAACAGCAGGCAAAAAAAAAAAAACAGTGTAAGCTGTAAATATTCCAGCACCAGCCAACACACAGATAAACTTAATAATGAGTTGGTAAACATGGCATTTAGCAGCTAAAAAGCGAGACATGTTTTGTCTGAAGTCCAAAACAGAGCTAAACAGGAAATACTGGTCTTAGATCAGGTGGTCAGAAAGACCAAATGTCCAATGTCCAACTTGCAACCTCCATGAACATCCTGAGTTGATTACATTTTTTGCATGTTTACAACTTTTTTTTATTGCTCCCAAGTCACCAAAACTGAACATTTGAAGCAATAGTTGGTATTTCATTGACTTTCTTGCTGATTTGGATGAGAAGATCAACACAGGGCTCATGTCTGGATGCTGAATAGAACCAACAGGCAATTAGATGAGAGTCATGGTAAAAGCAGCTGGTTCGGCTCTGCCAGAAGTAAAAAAATAAATGCCAGCTTAACTTTTATGTAAGTAAACAGTCGGCTGTTGTAGCACTTTTATCCAAATCGTTTTACCATGTTGCTTCTCATTCACCCATTCACACACACTCACACACTGCTGGTGGTGGCTGCCATGACCCACAGAGAGTAACCTCAGGGGTTCATGTGTCCTGCCCAAGGACACTTCAACGTATAGCCAGGAGGGACTAGGAATCAAACCACTGACCTTATGGTCCATGGACGACTGCCTTGCCCGCTGAGATACTGCTTGACAATGAAATGTAAAAGTGACAGTCTCTGCTAACATATATATTTACAAGAATGCTCCAGGTGTTGTGTGGTGTGTTAATGTGCTGGTGTGAAGCTCAGGTGTTCAGCTGTGAAAACGTGTTACGTTTATTTGCTGTATTGTCAAACCTAGAGCATAAACAGCAATAAACAAGAAATAATGTGAAAACTTGTCATGTGAAATTGACTGCTACTACACAAATGTGCTCTTCTGACAATAACAGGGTGTTGGCACATACAACTAGTATGTTTACAGCGATAAAGTAAGACACTGTGCTTCAACGTTCAGGTTAGAAGCTGAAGCTGGAAGTTGTGCGTTGAGCACAACGTTTCTTCTTTGTCACGTTGTCAGACAGTTTGGCCTTTGACGAGGCTGCTGCGAACGCCTGTTTCCCGCTGTACTTCACTGTACCTGACGTTCACGTTGAGCAGCCTTTATCTCTTTGTTGGTGGAGTTCAAACTGATTGCATCTCTCTGGAGTGGTAAAAGGCCAGATAAAGAAAACACAGCGAAGGAGACGGAAAGAGAGAGAGAGAGAGAAAGTCAAAGTGGGAAAGAAAGAGAGAACATCCTGTAAGTGAGAGTTTACTCAAGAACAATGCTGTCTGCTCTCAGCTGAGGCTGTCTGCAGGAGACATTACATCATGTATTACGGCCTGCGAAGGCGAGAAATCGGTGTAGTCAATATCTTGCTCTCTCCTTTCCGCTCGCTCTCTCACACTGCGAGCGGGGAACCTGAGGACTTGTGGATGTAGTTGCAAACTCTTTTCTCTGACACAATACATATTCACATGGACCTCCTCAGCGGCAGCTCTCCATCGCTGCTGGCAAGGTTAGCTCTGTTTATGAAACCATCAATTACACATATTTAATTTAGTAAGAGAAGAAACGCCGCCACACTGACTGAATCCAGACCGAGTGTCCCCCTGAGCACTGGGATAAATAGAGCAAGGGAAGAGGAGGAGGAGGAGGAGGAGAGAGAGGAAGGGTGAGAGAGATTGGGAGACTGAGAGATAGACTTCATTAATTCTGTCGTCCATCTAATTGGAACCCTATTGGACCCTACAGCTAAAATGAAGTCCGAAACGAGTTCTAATGAGAGAATGAGAAAAAAAAATGTAAAAAAAACGTTGTTGGAGCTACTCATATCTAGAGAATAACCTTGGGCAAAATAAAGACTTCATGTACAATACAGACCCTTGGGATGTCCCCAACTCCCTCAGTTGGACCCTGATTAAAATTGGATGGTATTCATTCTAAATAATGAGACTAGAGGCCTACCTGAACTTTGTAATCCCACAAACTGATGTAGTGAAGCAGAAAATGTGAATGAGTTCAGACGTTCGCCATCACTCTGTGATTTGCATTAAAGGGGTAAAAGAAAATGGAAAATGATCTGCAGATATCTGGCATTTTTCTGTCTTATCAGTACCTAAAATATGTTACAGCGCTTCCCATTCACCCATTCACACTCACGCTCACACACCTAAAGCTGGCCTGAACTCACCAGGAGCCAGGAGGGGAGCAGGGACTCAAACCAACAACCCTGGAATCAGTGGATGACTGCTTTACCTCCTCACCCGCAGTCACCCCCCACAGAAGAAAATATATGCTGTGATATTCAAGCACAGGACATTTTATTCAACGTGTGTTATTAAAAAAAACAAACTAACAAACAAGCAAATAAACTCAGTTACTGTTGCAGACACTTCGACTCATGCTGCATCTCGAAGTTCTGCTTCTGACCTTCTGACCTTCCTGAGAAGCAAAGCAACCTACAGTCTCGTTTATGTAAAACATTTGAAGTTTTCCACTCTTATAAAACATTGTTATATAAGATAAAGGTAAGCAAAGGAAAGAAACAAACAGGCATTTTTGAGTAATTACACTTTCCTGCATGCATATCATTGCCCCACCTCAAAGTCCCAGTCATAACAAATGTGGCATCAGAGGCGACTCTGGTTATAATGGCATCAGTGCATCAAGTCTTTGTCTTTCATTATGGCTGTGATCAAAACCATGCACCAGACCACAAATTAAAGGAATCTGAGCTAGGAAACAAGGAAAACAAGCACAGCCAAATAAACAAGAGAACTGTGTGAAGCAGACGAGATGATATTAAAATAAAATAGGGTTGCACGGCTGGATTGTGTGTAGAGCAAAATGATTTAGAGACCGGAGGAAAAGAAAGAGAAGTCAAATAGAATTGGGCTGGAAAAACTACAGTAGAGAAAAGAGGAGTAATTGGGGTGGAGGGGCTAGTAGAGTGTAGAGGATATCTGGAAGACAAGCAGCCAGATGGAGAAAAATAGAATTTCATCAAATAGAATAGGACTAAAAGAATAAAGTAGGGCAGAAGGAAGCGACACACAGTGAATCAAGGTGTGATAGAATGGAGGTGGGAGCAGAGTGGAGTAAAACACAGTAACAGAAGGGCAGCGTAATGAAGACCTAAGTACATCAGTACTGCAGGTGACAGAGTACAGCTGAGTAGAATAATAAAATTAATAAGGTTGTGTAGAGGTTTGGAGACTGTAGCGAAATAGAATACTGTACATTGGAGTAAAGGAAAGTAAAATACAAAAGAAGAAAAGCAACATTTGTACAACAGATCAAACTGAGATTCTTAGAGAAACCCCCCCAAAAAACATACGCAATATACACCAATCAGCCATAACTTTATGACCACTGACAGGTGAAGTGAACAACATTGATTATGTTGCTATAATGATAGTAAGTTCACAAGGGGCAAAGGCTCAGTGGGAAGGCTGGTCCGTGTATTCAGAACCAGTAGAAGAGCTGTATCTCAAATGACTGTTTTACTCCCAGCTTGTTGTGAACGGGTCAGTCAGCGAGCCCATTGCCAAAAGCAGCTACAATGAGCACGTGGCCCGCTCTGATGAATCATGATTTCCTTTACATCGTGTAGACGGCCGGGTGCGTGTGTGTTGCTTAACTTGGAAGAACTATGGCAAGCCACCAGAGGCAGTGTGATGCTCTGGGCTTTTGTTGTGCTAGGAAACCACGGTCCCACCAGACATGCACATGTTACTCTGACACCACCTACCTAAAAATTGTTGCTGACCATTCATGGAAACAGTTTTCTGTGATGGTAGTGGCTTCTTTAAGCAGGATAATACGCCCTGTCACACTGCAAAGATGGTTCCCAAATAGTTTGTGACTGGGCTGGACCTCCAAATCCTCCAGATCTCAATCCAAAGAAGCATCTGTGTGATGTGCTGTAAAAACTCATGGAGGCCTCAACATGTAACTTACAGGACTAGATACCACAGTTTTAGAGGTCTAGCCTCATGGTCTTTGCCTCGTGGGGTCAGGGCTGTTTGAGCGGAAAAAGCTGGACCTACTCAATATTAGATGGGCTGTCATAAAGTTATAGCTATTGGTATAGAATGGCGTACAACAGAGAAATAGGGTTGAAGTGTAATAAGAATGTATTAGTGTGATAAAATGGAGTGGACTTGATTTAAAAACACTGGCAGTAACATTAATAGTGTTAGTTGTAAGGAGTATATGCATAATTATAGAAATAGAGCGGAGAATGAAATAGTAAAACAACAAGAAATAAGAGTGGAGATCAGAATATGATAGAATAGAGCAAAGTACAGAAAAGTGGAGTAAAATACAACACACTGCAATAGAAACAAAGCTAAGAGAAACCATATGGGGAGAATTGAAGGCGACTGTGCAGCATGAAATAACGTACAGAGCTGGAGCCGAGTGACAATGAGTAGAGTCAAACATGACAGAGTAGAAAAGACTCAAGGAAAGAGCAGTAGTGGTGTTAAAAATCGTGGTAATAAGGAGGGAGTGAAGAGCGGCGCACGATGGCGAGGAGAAAAGTACAGACGAGTGTTTTACAGTAACATGCATTACAGCAGACGGGCACATCAGATCAGAGACAGGCTGCTGTACACTCTGTGACTTCCACAGGATGTTGGCTTCATTTGTTTGTGATGCGACTGCGGGGTGGAGTGAAGTCTGGCTTCTGCTGACTGTCAGCATGTTGCTGCCGCGCTGGGAGCCAGCCTCCACGCCAAACCACCGAACCTGAGCTGTCGTAGTGAAAACGATTAGTCTAATCTAATTCATCACCGAGTGTCGCCTCATCTCCATCTCCATCCTCATTCACAGAGACACACACACACACACACACACACACACGAATTGTCCTCTGCTGTTCGTCCTCTTCCCAGGAAGAGAGACACTGTTCGGTGGCATACCTACAGCAATCCAATTAGGTTTGATTTCAATTCAATTACTGGACTGTTAGGGGAGTAGAGTGGAGATCCATTGAATGAACTTTACTCAGGAATTCCATTATTACTGAGAAACTCATTCAAGTCCATAATCTGGATGGGAGTAGGGTAGTGGAGGGGAGAAAGGCTGATATTAACCTTCACTATTTCCTTTGGAATGAAGTGGAGCAGTAACGTCGACAGTCTGCTCTCTGCCGCAGTCAAACGGGGAAATCATTACGGCTCTGGTTCAACAGACAACTGCAGAGTCTCACACAGGAAGACATCTGCTACTTGTGAGACCACAAACAGCAAACTGTCAACAACTATCTGCCCGCACCTCCTCCCTCACCGTGCGCGCTCGTCTGTGCGTGCACACATGCAGATCTGCACACGTGTGCGACGCCGTGACTGCAAGAACAACAGATAAGCATTAACGCATCTCTGCAGCGGCGCGTGCAAACATAAATTACAACCTGCTGAAGATAAGAGGCTGCCATCGCTCCGACTCCAATGCATAAAATAACCAAAATGGCCCATTTTTGATTATTGTTTCAACTTTTCTTTTAATTGCTCCTATCCCTTATCATTTCTAATTTTAATTCTTTGTTTTAATTATGCTTTGTTTTTTGCTGTGTTGTAACATACCTGCGGGCATAAAGGAAGTTCCCGTACGGGGGAGAAAACAGTTTCTGTCACAGATAAGAGCTGATGTAGAGCCAAGACAATGGGCTGTTTATGGCACTGGATCTATATCCAGAAGAGGAACTAACTTTTCAATATCACAGTTTAAAAAAAAAAAAAAAGAAAGTATTGTTTGTGTGGCAAACAGTAACTTTAAACCTGTTTTGTTTTTCTTCCTGAAAGCTTCTTCCTTTTCATCTCATGCACAAACACTCTATTGAGAGCTCTTATATTTGAGTTTATCCATTACCCATATCCATCAGCATCAATCACTCACCCCATAACTGCTCCCCATCTACAGCCCAGGTACACACACAAACACACACACACACTGCAAAACTCAGACACACTTCACTGCTGGCGAATAGACTATCAGTGTGGTTTTTTACTGGAGTGTCTGAGGTGCTGCCACCTCTGCGCTCGCTCTATTGATTTTGTTGTCTTATCCTAATGAGCCTTGCGTCATCCATCACTGCTCCGCCAGTGGCACTCAGGCAGCTGGGATAGCTGGAAGGACTGAATTAAGGAGGCACGGGGACTATCACCTTGCCACTGGGTATATATCAGTGAGAGTTTCCTGAATACCAGTTTTGAGAGACATCAACAGTAATAAAAAAGACATGCTGGCGACATGTGATGTGGGGGTTTGCAGTAGGATAAGTGCATTTTGACATGATTTCTGGCCCCTCAGCTGATGACTTCTGACCCTGGAGCCTCTTGCCTTTAACACTTGCCTCCCTGTGTCATGAAAGTGCTTTTAGGTTGTGATTCTGTGTGTGTTTGTGCACGCACGCCGGCACGAATGTGTAGGTTGTGCAATCAAAAGTGCAGGTGTTAACTACAGTGATGATGGGGATGTCAGAAGGCAGCTATCACCCATTACTTACTTACACCTTTTGGAGCACAGACTGGAGATGAAACACTTCCACACTGTAGCTCTTCCACTCCATCCATCTGTTCATGCACTCAGCCTTTATGGCGGCTGTAGCCCCTGCTTTAAGTCCTGTCTGTGACGCCAAATGGTGTTTTGATGTTTCTTCTCCCCTCTGCGCTGATGCATTAAGCAGTCGTCTTCTATCATCGCTTGTGTTACAGAAGAAAACGTCGTCTTTGTTGTCAGTCTTAATGCTAGTGTTTGATTAAATTGAATACTTCTGCATTTGTCCATTTTTAATAATTCTTCGTCCAGTGGAGCAGTATTCTGTGGTTGATTCTGAAGCCCAGTACAAATCAAATATATTCAGTGAGGTCATCAAATATTTATATGGTCTATATGGACTGTGGTATACAGTACACTGTGTAGACTATGTATTATGTCCTACAATTTATGTCCTGCATATTTCATTCTATTCTGCAGCTGTGCCCTGTATTAAATCCCATTTACAAACAACATTGCAAGAAAAGTTGGGACACTATATAAAATGTAATCAGAAATAGGAAAAAAGCAAATATTTTCGTTCTTTATGAATGTTGAAACTGAGATGTGTGGCAGTATATGTTCATTTTGGGTTTTATGCAATAATTTGGACAGGGGCAACAAAAAGTCTTTTTTTAAATAGTATATAAAGTCTGGTGGCAGCAGTTCTGACCTGCCATGCCGACACTTTGCCACGACAACAGAACGTCAAACCACAGCCTCCAACTCACCAACTCAAAAGCAGGAAGCTCCTCATAAGTTAGCACCTGCAAGTTCCATGTCCAACATCATTCATTTGCCGCCTAATGTATATCAAGATCCTTCCTGCTACATCTCGGATCCAGGTTAAAGCCTACATATTGCCAATTTGGAGGAAATATTCCAAAAGCCCTCACACGTCACATGATATATATCTACCAGTCAAACGAAACCCATGCAGAGGTTTAAATGAACACAACTTTAAGTGCACATGCCTGTCATCACGCACACTGGCACTCCAAAAACCAATCCATGATGAGAGAATAATTGTGTGGGATGGAAAGAAAGACCAAAATACCCTGTCTTCAGGGGCCACTTTGGTGAAAATTACTGGTTTAATCTTATTAAACTCTGAGTGTTGCAACTATTTACTGGTGTTAAAGAGGATAAGCTACTTATGGAGTGCTGGGGAACGGGGGGGAAATTGTTTGGAGAATATCTCTCAATGTCACTCGCCGTGTACACAAAGTGTTCACCCACCAAGCACATCGCACACCATCCCAAGCAAACTACCATAGTTTACAGTGTGCATAAGAAGACTGTGCGCACACTGTGCTGTCGTGTGACTTCAGTTTGCCACAAAAAACAGTTTGTGACATTCCCGTAACATTAGCAGGCAGGGTTTCACGCACCCTAAGGCCAAAACACATGGAACTGCCAACACACACATTCAAGGAACACAAACGCATGCATGCACAAACTCTTGCACCCCAACACGCACACACACACACACACAGGCACCGAAGAACCCAGCAGGCTTTGAGAGTCATGCCCTGACCTCTGATTCCCAGTCAAAGGGGTGCTGTTCGCCAGCACACAACAGCACCACTGATCCCCTCTGTTCCTCTTGTAAATTTTGCTCTTTCTCCTCGGGCTCAGAAGAGTCCTGTGTTGTTTTGTGAAAAGGAGGAGGAGGAGGAGGAGGAGGGAAACGGAGGAGCCGAGAGGCAGGAGAACAGAGGAGTGAAGCCACTGTCTGTGTGCGACCGCTAAATCACTGTGTCTGCATGAAGGCCGGGATTGTGCGTGTGTGGTGCGTGACCCTCTACAGTACGTGTGCGTATAAAAAGAGCAGAGAACAAGGGGCCTTCAGTCTGGGATGAAAACATAGACCAATGTTACAGGCCAAATGAGATTAACTAGTCAAATGGACACACTTATTTTCATTATTCTGCATCGCTGCCACAGCCCTGGGAGAACAGGCTTACTACTACTAGCGTCCCTGCGGCAATGACGTCCTGAAAAAAGGAGTCTTCGCTCCATCTGCTTCCAATTTCCAAGAATTCACCCATTCATCCCACCATTTAGAATATTACCTCATCAGGATCTTCCATCTGTCCTGAAATATTTATTAATTAAAGTACACACAGAAGCTACTTCTTTTATTTGTGGCAGCAGTTTTCTGTGATGTGCCCATGAAATTGAATACAGTCCTTTGCTCATTACAGACAGAAACGTAGATCTGTGCAGTGCAGTTAATGAGTGTGAATAAATCAGTGATGCTGAGGGTGGGGCCACTTATGTACCCCTCCTCCCCCTCCTTCATTTAGCCTTTCTCATTAATACAGGCGTAAATATGTAAATGAGATGAGACAGCATGGAAATATACAAGCCTATTACACAATTAACATGACTGCTTGATTAAGTAATATAAAGAGGCTTTATTATATTGCCCAGCGCACGAGCATATATGCTTGCACATCAGAACTCGTTTACTGTGTGACTGATTGTCATCAGTGCAACCTCAACAGCGTCTAGTGGCATGCCAGTTTCTTCTCATTCGCAATGTTTCTTTGGCTTAAACGCTCTCCGATCTACGCAGCAGTTTAACCTTGAACTCCAACACAAAAGCATCACATACACGTGTCATACTGTATATCCCACAGCCACATGATTAACAACATAACCGTATAACATTACATCTAATCCCATTCTCTCCCTGATTACCTAAGAGCTAGATAGCATCTAAATCTGCTCAATAATTGCGATGCAGATGATGATCAAGCGCAGTGGAGAAAGAGTGACGGTGAGGTGTACTGCCAGTTTGACATGATTACAGCACCCGCCTCCAGGGACCCATATCTTGATTTAGATTCCAAACGGGACCCTTTAATATCTTGATTTCAGCTGAGTTAAACTTCATCAAGTCCATGAACAGTCCAAACGGAAAGATCAAAATACCGTAAATTCTGGACTTTAATTTGCAGCTAAAATTTAAAAGAAATATATATTTTGCATATAAACCGCATTGGACTATAAGCCAATATCCAGGCTGAAAATATCTGTTGAGCTCCTCCATCAAGTCCATTAGGAACAGTTTTCCATGAGAATGTGTGGCTGGTTGATTAATGTACAGAGCCGACAAAAACGTCCTTGTTATAAATAAACGGCTTGTTCCATAGCCAAAGGAGAAGAGCGGAAAGATCAAAAGTGTTTACTGCAACTATTAAAACACTGCTATTCATCTTCCTCCTGAGCACCTATACGGATAGCCAGTATGGCTTCAAATTAAAAGCTGGATCATAGGAAGTTTTCCATTATGAGGGGGTGAGGTGTAAAAATATTAGTATTTTGCTGTTGTGCGTCTTGGGTTGCATGCGCTAAGAATAAAAACTGGCGCTTTTTTGTTTGCACTGACTTCCATCTACAGCGCCCATCTGAGGGCTGCAGAAAAATTCATAGCAGCCATCCATGGTTCAAAACGTCGGAAAAAGTAGCGCTTATTTGTGAAACATCAATTTGGCAGCAGACGGGACGCCACGAGCAGCCATGCATTTCCACGTTTGTACATCAATTTTAATACACCTAGATGTAAAAAGGTCTGATAAAAATTATGTTTTTATAGTAACAACTAACAAACATAATCATGAGTCTGCATGTAGTGCTTTGAGTTTCCCTAGTGCCACTGTTACAGCAAGAGGGATTAATGCAGGAAATGATCACAGAAAAGCACTCTTCTTCTTCTCAACCCTCAGATAAGCATTTCCTTAAGGTGGAATGGTCTTGACCAAACCTTTCCATCATCAGATGTGGTGGTGGTGTTGGTAGTGTTGGGGGATGGGGTTCTGCATCCGACCATTTCTTTAACTGATACCAATAATTCAACATTCACAGGTGTGTCAACTTTTATTTCTACTATTTGAGAGACACTGCGTGTGCACACCTGAGTGTTGTACTCTAAAATATAACCTGGGGAGACTAGAGTCAGCGTGTCACTTCACAGTGAGCTCAGTCAGATCAACTATTAATACTTTTGATCAGTTCAGTATTTTCATATAGGCAGAACAATAAGTTCAAGTAAAAAAGTTTTTGCTATATTTCAAAAAGTTTCATTTAGACCAGCTTAACTGTAAATGAAATTGCTAATCGGTTCACTGGACTAAAGATACGAGCGAATGGTTTGACACACGGTGCACTGGCATGAACGTCTGACAATAGTGGCTCATGTCTTACTTGTTAAATTGAGAATCAGGTTTGAATTTAATTGTGAAACCATGAATTGCACTGAATGACATGAAATAGTACTGACGCAAATTAAATAATGAGATTCCCAAGGATTCCAGGCGACTAAGGTTCGTATTTATATCCCAATGTGGGTTTTCCCAGGAACTGATTTCTACTTAACAAATAGACACAGTAAAAACAGTTGACAAAAACACATTTCCATTCATCTGCATGAGCAATAAATTGAGAAAACCAAAACTATGCTGATAATTATGTAGGTCCCATGAGAGAATGTCAATAAGTGCTTTTTTCTATGCAAAGTAAAACGTTCATTTTACTTTTCTGCGTGTCTGCTTATCGAGGTTGTGGACGTCTCTCTCTAAGGGCCTGTCGTCGCCATCACAAACATATTTGCATGAATTCAATGCTGCAATTTGACAAAAACAGACCCAACCCTGACAAAGCAACACTTGAGAAGCCTAGACACTTTGAGAGAAACACACAACATTATAGCATGAGAGAAAGTCTGTGTGGGGGGCAACTTTATGAAAGGAAGAGATGGATGATAATCACATGAAAATGCTCTTGCACATGCAACACATTAGTGGCGCATCCACACAGAAGGAACTGTGGCCTGGATGAGGAATTCATGCTGACTACGAGAAAACAATGCTGCGCACTGTGAAATGGTGGAAAGTGAGGGAGTGGAAAACACATTTTGTAATTCACACAATGATAAGTGACCTGCAGATTGGAATTAGCCTAAGACAAAGTGAATGTGTAAATATCAGCGTGTGTGCTGGGGGCACGAGACCACCTACACAGCCCAGACACCAACAACGGAGCTGCAGCAGTATCAAGACTTCGAGCCGTTTGTTCCACCTCTCCTTCGACATCTATCTTTCTATCTTGTCTCCCTTTTCTGCACTGTTTTGCTCTTATAAAAAAAAAAAAAAAACATGTTTCAGAAGGTGTCAAGCAATCAATATAGTGATGAGGGTTGTTGTTTTGAGGCCTGATATACTACACGCACACCAACACAAGAGTAATGACTACTATCCATGGGCACTGTAACAGTCATGAATTATACTTTATTGGCTGCACTTTGTCAGATATACGACTCTCCTGCCTCCACGTATGTATTCTACAGCTGACAAGATTTGATACATGCATGAGCACACACGTACACCCATGCACACACAGGTAAAAAAAAATAAAATAAAAAATGCACTGATCAGAGAACATTCAACATTCTATAAATTCCCCAACCATGACCTGAGGCCCTGCACCACCTCAGACAGAAAACACAGATGAAAGCTTTTCAAAATAACACAACAAGACATTTTCAAATCGATACTTGTTTCTCTCACTTTTTTTTTTTTCATCTCGAACAGTGCTTGATGACCCACGCCATTAGACCAGACCGGGAGGCGCGTCTGTGCTGCACTCAATAGGCTGAGAGGCCTGAACAATGCTGGAGCTGATTGTAAGAGCCTGTAGGCTCCTGGGGTGGGTTAATAAAGGGGATTGTTCGCCGTTGTATTTTCTCTTTACTCATTTATGTTCAGCTAGGTGGAGATCAGATATAGTGTCTCTGAAGCCACACAGCAGTGTGGATGTTTCAGCAGGATGAAAGTCAGTGGCCTTGAACAGAAAACACAAAATCACTGTGAATGCACACTCTGCTTCACTGACTGAATCAATCTTTAATAATTACACTGTAAGTCTCGTAAGGACAACTTACCAGGACCCTGTGCCGTATACAGAACAAGCCCACATCTGGTTACAGTGTACAAAATAATAGCCCATACTGCACTTAAATGTTAAAAGCATGGCATTTTATAGCAGGTTCAAAGGTGGAAACATGCCCATCCCTCTCCCTATGAACAGAAACTCACAGCAGCCAGGTCAGCAACATGAACAATATTCACACTCCGGTTGTAATAACGGCCATGAACTCACGTCTGGTTGCAGATGGTGTCCTGTAGATACTTTACAGGTCTGACTTGGCCACGAGCTTTTCAATCGCACAAAGCACCTCTGCTGGGCACAGCTCGAATATCCGAGTGCTTCAAACAGCCAGTTCATTCATTTATCCTGCTTGGCTCAGAGATCTGGCTAATGACATGACAGAGGAGCTCCATGCAAATAGCCAACATCTGTCACAGTGCTAGCTCCACTCCAATATATTTATTTGCTGATCCTACTTAATATTTCTGCATATTACCAGCTGTGTGTTGGAGGTGGACAGTGATGCATGTTCCTGCGTGACCCCGTACAAAAGAATGCAATCTCCTGCAACCCTTGCATCCACTCCTGGATGCTTCTTCTAAATGCATATTTTGTGCTGGCTGTGCAGCCCGCTGAAGGTCAGTGGGAAGTAAGTCTCCTTTATAGTGGAAAGAGGAGAAACACATGTGCTAGAGCTAATGTGGGCTGCATTTATCACCGACACAATAAGGAGGGATAGATAATATATCTCATGCAATGTGAAGGGAATAAATTATATGGAAGTGCTGTGATGGTGCATCTGGTTGTTGTAGCATCTGAGGGAGTTATCACGGTGACATTCAGATTCTGAATATCCAAGGTGCCCACAGACTTGATTTGAAATTATTTCCCCATGTAAATGTGGATGTTTATATACCTACAGTAAAACTTTAATAACTCAGTTGCTTTGCCCTTATCATCAAAACAGGAGTCGGTCAGATATCAAATCCTCCTGACACCCTGTATGGCATTTAGCTGTCAGTACCTCATCACCCTGCTCTGCTGTCTTCCTCGACTTCTTTTTCATTTCTCTACATGGGGGTGGGGTCAAACGTAGACACGGCTGGTTTTTTCCTGTCTCTGATCCAGTGTCAGCCTTCAGAAATGATCCTAACCGACACCGGGGCTGTCTCAGGTGCCCCGAGCCCTGACTGGCAGGCCTTGGAAGTGGAGAACTCCTTTAGCCCGACGTTCAGTCAGCCTGTCTGCTCCCTGACACATTCAGACAGATAGATCACTGAGGGCCAATGACAGCTCGTTATTGCTAGAGATGATAGAAGCGCACCATAGGGATTCGTATCAAAGCAGGTGTGTGTGTGTGTGTGTGTGCGCAAAGAGGCATTAGATGAGAGGTGAAGACATGGGGTGTGAGGACTGCCAGCACTTTTTGTTTGTGTTTTGTTTTTTAATGGGAAATTGGAACAGGAGTCCCACACATCTAACTGCCATTTAAACTCAAAGATCTGTTCCTTTTTTCTTGCAATTTGAGGTCCTGGTAGTGGAAAGGATGTTTCTATCTCTGTTACATGGATTCTAAAATTACGTTTTCCAGTGGAAACCAGCACAATTAAATCACTTCCTTGGCTCAAGTCCCAACTGTCCGTTCAATTGGAAATGCGTTCCCATTCAATAAAAGACAATCAAATTATGCAACAGGAGATAACCAGAACCATACAAATACGAAGGGGAGCACAGCAGGAATATAAATACAGAAATTCACTTTATAATCAGTAATATTTAGTTTCTGCCGTACATACATGCAGAGTCATCTAAAAACTACTGAATTTATCAGTAAAGCCAACTTACTCATAATTAGCTCTGATAGTTCAACTAGTATTGTTGAATTTATATAGGCTGATAACAGCGTATTAAATGTAATGTGGAAACATTCAAACTTAGTGACAACCCCACAAACAAATTACCTCCACACACTGTGGATCTCCAGCTTTTTAACATTTTTTTATTCAGCGTTTTGGATTTCCAGCCCACGACGTTCCCGGTTGTGGCTCTCTGTCCTTTCCCTCATAGAGCTGTTTTTGTGCCCACCAGGCAGCTGCAGCGACAAATAAAAACCCACTAGCAGCTACCTGCCCATCACTCAACAGCAGAAGATTAGGCAGCTAAAGAGTTGCTTTCTTAGCAGCGGATGGAAACTCAAAACCGAGACAGTGGAGTGATAATTGGACTGAAAAGCTACAGTATGTAGAACTACGCTCCGAAACGTCTTAATGTGGAAAGGTGCTGTTCAACACGTCTGTGACCCAGATTCATTCAACAGTTTTTCAGCTTTGCAGATATTCTCTTAAGGAATTTTAAATGAGTTACCCAGTGTTACCAACATTTTTTATTGGAAAGTGACTAAAAACCACCTGAAAAGTAATTCGACCTCACTAGATGTCATCATATTCATAATTTAGCTTTTTTCGTGACATCATGATGCAACTACAATATTTACAAAAAATATAATAAAATCATTGTCAAATTAAATTTGAATTAACTTAAACTCAAGATAACTATTGCCCAACATTAAGTATTTATAAACTGCTATTATTATTGTAAGTCTAATAGTGTTTTGTGAAAAACCCTTTTATGACTGTGCTACAGACTAAAGCACCATGAATAGAGTGAATCCAAATGTTGGGAATAACTCAAATGACCTAACTCTTGTGTTTCTTTTACTTAAATTAAAGTTAAACTTTTGTTTACCTTTAACTAAAACAAAGGGGAAGTAGTTTGGTAGGAAAATATAGGATCCGTGATTGGTCATTTGGCCCAACTCACGACTTATCATTCTGGTTGCTGATTGGTCAACGAAACATCAGTCACAAGCTTAGGAGGGAAATGGTCAAGGTTTATCTTATTATTGTTAGTGCAAATGTATTTTCATGCCTCTATGTGAGCTGTGTCTGTGTTCTATTATATCTAGTGCAAACTGATGACAGTTTTAGTCTATAATACTGTATCGGTGGGTCTGGGTGTGGGGGTGTGACACGTCTTCATCATTATTATCATGCCATAAAACAGTCAATCTAGGCTACAATCAGGCCTTTTCATGGGAAGGCCAAGACAAAAATGCAGCTTTCATGCTCAGACAGTGAGGGCTATTGATCTCAGCTATGTAATCCAAAATGACTTCTGTGTTATTATTTCTCTTGTACTCTGTGACCCAGATACAGCATGAAATGACTGAGTGTGTGTGTGTGTGTGTGTGTGTCTCTTAGGGGATGATGTGCCTCTTTTTATATCTGACCTCAGTTAGTTATGCAACACAGGTTATTTAACATGCTTGGCCAATAGGAGGGTTACGCCCTGGAGTGTGTGTGCGTGTCTGTTTTCTATTTGCGTGATTGGCACTAGGTGATCAAAATGTACTTTTTTCCTGTATCACTTTAAAAAAAAATCATTTTCACTTACCCGTTTAGGATCAAAAGTGTTGAACAGCAGAGGACAGCGGAGGAGTGATGAATCATGTTCTATCTGAATCTGTGATACATATATAACCACTGTGTGTGTGTCTGTGTGTGTCTGTGTGTGTGTGTGTGTGTGTGTGAGAGAGAGCGAGCGAAAGAGTCCTGCTGTTAGATTGACTGTGTGAATGTGATAGTAACCAGATCCTCCATGGATTAGCCTTTTTCTCTCTGTAATAACTTCCACTGCTCTCCGCACAGTCAGACCAAAGCGCAGACTCGGTCGTGACTGAACTGCAATAAAAATATTCAAAAAATGAAACAGTTCCATCATATCTAGATTATATCTCATTTTCATAAATAAATGTCAGTGATCAGTCACCATCTTCTCCATTTCACAATCGTGATTTCATCTGCATCCAGATTAAAGTTCATTTGCTGTTGGTTTTTCTGGGAAATCAAGTGATCCAGATAGTGTGTGTAATTGGGCAGTGAACATAAACCACAACAGCACCATTACAATGCTGAACGGCAAAAAAAAGAGCAAACTCACTCAGAAATTCAAACAGGTGGCGACCACATTTAAAAAAAAAAATCCTTGATTAAGAAGGCAAAAGATTAGCTACATAATTACGGTGCCCTATACTTACGGCGTAACTCGCACAGGCCCTCTGATTTCTTCCTCTGGGTTTCTCAGCAGGAGGTCTCCACACTGCCTGTGTTTTAAGTTTTGTTTTACTGCTGGAGGCACTTTTGGCTTAGAGGTCCATGGGCATTGGCCCAGTTAGCCTGGATCAATACAAGTGCTTTGGAATATGTGGATATGAGATGAATCTCAATTACCAAGCGTTGCCTGGCCAAATACTGGGGAGTTACACAAACTTGAAAAGTGTGTGCAAGAAAGTTTTGTGCTTATAAATTATGCATACTGTATCATATACATAAAATACTCAGAGATGCTTGAAGAGATGTTCGGTATTAAAGAGGTCCCACCCATCATCAAGTTCACACAGTTTTAACTTAGGGTCTTCACATATCCACTAGATTTTGAAAAAAAATATATATATTTCACATTATGCTCAGTCACTGTTTACCACCTGTCTGCCACAGCTCACACAGAATATGGAATGTCCTGGACAAGTGCAGGGGAAATATTTGAGAAAATCACTCACTTACTTTTATTTAACATTTGTTCATTATTATGGTTATTACATTGCTGGTCCTTTCATTTGCTTGTGAATTGATAAGACATTACATGCTTCAAAATACCGCTGGTGCTATGTGATGTCTACACAGCAGGCATTTCAGCATATTTTAATCAATCCAGCTGTCTACCCAGCCCACGTAATGGCTCACGCTTCACTGGTGCTTTACACATGTAATTTCAGCTAAAAGTGTATTTTTACACTTCAAGTCTATTTTCCTTCGTTTTATGTTTCAGCTACAGTGATTTTGTATTTGGGCTGTGAGCACTTCTAAAGTGCAGATGACTGACCCTCAGTACTCTGCCTGAATGCGTCTGATGATAGTCTTTTTGTGTCAACTGCATTGTGTCCATCCCGTTTAAACGTCCTCTGGGTGGGGGCAGCCCTCGGGGGCTCTTTAAATTCAGTTAAATGTTACTGTAACTCTGCTGATTTTACCCGCCAGTGGTATAAAGCTTTTGGCTCTAATTGTTCAGGCTGAAAAAATATGAGCTAAATCTCAAAAAAGAAAGGCACCAGGTTTTGATAATGAAGTGAATAAATTAAAATCTGTCTTGGATCTCTCGTTCTACTGCATCTGTTTCTTTATTTGTTTTCAATGTCCGTTGGAAGTTTAGTATCAGTTTACCAGTGCAAAATTGGGAACAGTCGTCTTTAATCCCTGGTGGATCCAGATAGATTTTATAATGAAAAACAAGAGGCTTGAGTGACTTTGGGAGAATATCAGGCATGTGTCTGTTGGTCATTCACAGGTTTATATCGCAGGACAGTTTATGGTGTGTTCCATTTATCTTAGAAGTTAAAATTGGCTAATTTAATATATTACTATATTGTTTATAACCTTAAACCATCTTGGATTTCTAACCACCAACTCTAACCAGAGGCCAGGGATGGGGAAGTTCATCCAATTTGAAGAGTATGAAATTTGACTTAGGGAGCCATTTTAATTGAAATTTACAATTGGGAATTCAAAAACTTCCAAGTTAGAATGGAACCCACTGTTAAATAAATTTACATACAACATGAGTGAATCATTAAGGTCAAAAGACAATTAAACTACGGCCACATGAGTTACTATAAGATGAATGACAGGGTATAAAGGAACATGTTTGTGTGATAATTCAAAAACGCTTTTCAGTTCATATACACCTTTCAGCTGTTGGGAAGTCACAGGTGATTATAGGTAGTGTCGTGATGCCAGTGTGATGTGTGCGACCAACTGTTAACGCGATTACGTTTTTCCCTTGAATTTAATTACAACCACATTACATTCCCTGTGAACATAATGAAAGTTTTACCAAACAAAGAATTTTGTCTGTGTGTAGAAAATGGTGCAAAATCTATTGTGTCCATTGCTGCTGAAATATGTGATTCTGCACTACAAAGCACAGTTGACTGAATCATTATCAAAGCGTTTTATGGTTGTGATTAGGCATCTGGTTCGGGTCGGAGAAGGAAAATGTAACTTCACACAAAGCGTGTCAAGTTACTTTTAAACGTGTCCACAGTCTCTTACCATAAAAAGAATCAGGAATCAATCTCAGGTCCGGCACTTTGTACACCCACCACCTTCCCCGACCACATCCTCGCAATTCCCTTTCCATTAATAAAAGTACATTCAGTCATACCCAAAATACTTTACCTGCACATGCACAGTACAAAAACATCACAGTTGTATATGAATGTAATTTCTCTGAGACAGGGTTGACATGTGTAGCCACATCACCATCACACCTGTAGTGAGAGTAAGGAAAGAAAAAAAAAATCCCTTGTGGGTGTTGCTGCAGTAATCATGCATGACTTCATTTCTGTATTTCATCACTTGAACGGTGTGTGTGTGTGTGTGTGTGTGACTTGATTTCTCCATATGTGAGCATGTTTGGTATCCTTGGGGAAATGGGACTGTCAAGCATGCAGAAATCATAGCTTTAACTATAAATACTGCTGATGTCCCATATTTCAGGTGAACAAACAACAGTCAGCTTACAGTGCTGGTTTCAGCTCTGTACTTATCAGATTAGTCAAGTTTAAGTCTCTCAGATGGGAACTGAGTCCCATCATCCCTTTCATGGGTTTGTTTTTGTGCAAAATTTCAATCACACAGGGACTAGACCACCATAAATGTGTGTGTGTGTTAATGTCTGTAATGCTCATCAGTATTCATCTGCTGGAAATATGCATTTTTAGAATGGACAGTTGTCTGGCTGTGAAAGTAAGATAACAAGAATTTTTGCACCTTATTGAAAGAGACTGAAAAGGAGACAAATCTTTAAGCACTTGACCCTCTGCCCTGCTAAAGAAAATGGCTAAGTATGTAATTTAAAAGTGTGAAACGTGATTGCATGTTTTTCTTGCTCTAAAACCACTTGCAAAACCATTTTGAGATTTTCCCCGTGCCTAGATAAGGAGACTTTGAAGAAGCAATTTCATGTGATGTTAGTCCAAATCCATTCCCCCGAAGCCTTTAAGCTGGGGCTGAAATCTCGCTGGTGTGAGGAGTTTGTGTCTTACTGATCGGCTAAGCCCTGTGCCTCTTTAGCCGCCACTATTCACAACGACACTCCTTTATTGGGACATAGGTACAGTGGCCTCACAGAAGTCAGGAGTTGGGCTGGTAAATGTCAGACAGACAGGTTCAGACTCAACCAAGAGGCAAGGAAAGGAACTCAGAAATTATCTGATAAACTATTTCAATAACAAAGACTCAAAATGGAGAATTGGAGACGTTCACACAACAGCAAATTAATCAGAATACATATTCCATAAGAACATAATCTCTCAAGCCTAAAAATCGTATCTTTTTCTATAGTTTAAAAGGTGAAATGATTTTCATGTATTTGTTCAATAGTGTTAAATATTAATTAATTAAGTAATAAATTAATTTGTACTTTATGAATTTATTTAAGTATTAATTAATGTATTAATTGATAATGAATAGACCCCCTAATTTAATGTTAAAAGTAATTGTTTGTCATCTCTGCATTTCAGCTCCAAGAGATTTAAGTCCATTCCTTCTTCATTCCTAGCTTCAACTAAAAGACATTGGTTAACTGCAAGAACTTGCTTCCGATTTCCATTGGACTAAGTTTAGAACCTTGTGTCATTTCAAAATGTTGTATTTTTATCTTCTCTAACAGTTCTTTGGTAGACATACATTTGTGTTTAGGGTCATTGTCTTAATCACTGAGCCTCCAGGTGAATTTTCTGTGCAATCATAATTCCAGGCAGCACTATAGTGGAGATGTTACCTGCCTCACAGCTGGGTTGTGGGTTTGCGTCCCCTCTGTGTTTAGTGTGCATGTTCTCCCCGTGCTTGCGTGGGTTTCCTCCAACAGACTAAAGACTTGCAACAGATGACCTTCAATTGCCCGTTAGTTGTGAGTGTGAATGGTTGTCTGTCAGTGTATGTCTGTCTGTGTTGACCCTGAGATCGACAGGTAACATGTCCAGGGTTTTCTCACTCTATGACACCTGGAAAAAGCTCCAGCCCCCCAACACACACACAACTGATGCTGTTTGTTCCCTTTTGCGACAATTGCAGGATTTAGATTTCATTAGCATGTCCCCGTCACTTGTGATGAATTCACCTGCTCTATTCACATATGTGGTCAACTGGATAATATCCAGACTTTGTATTAGCGAGCTGGGTAAAATCTACATAATCTCTGCCTTAGTTTGAGCCATGACACATTTCCACAGGACCCCACCCTTTATATTTGTTTTATTTAATGGAACGGCCTCTATTGTCCACTAAAAATGATTTAATAATGCTTTTCTCACACAAAAATATTTAATAGATTTTACTTTCTAAAACAAATGATGAATAAATAAATAAATACAGAGAATTTAACTAGATGACTTGAATGGAAATCAGATTATGTTTATGATCATATTTACTGAGGGTTTAGACTTTCAATTATCACAGTATGTACATGTCTTATGGCACTCACTCATTCTTTCCGAACACACTGTTTCTGCTCTCCTTTGCCGCCCTGTGCTGTTTTTACATCTCTATCAGCTTCCTCTTGACTCTCCTCTTGATGGCATGACACAAGCAAGAAAAAAAAAAAAAGCTGTGAATGCAGTTGAAGCATGCGTAACAGAAGAGCTGCTCCAAACAAGGATTGCAGAGCAATTGCATGAGAAACAAACAAGCCGACAACCCGCAACAGCTACGGCAAGTCATAGATCATCATCTTCTGCAGCGGCAGCACATCAGCTTTCCAGATTACATTTACCTCAACTTACACTTTTAATAGAAGGACACAAGAAGAGAAGAGGATGAGAGGAGTGAGAGATTGCAAATGACATTACATGTTATTTGTCGTGCCTTTGCTGTCATGCCAACAGGAGAGAGAGAGGGAGGTCAGATGGTTAAATGAGTTTAGAGAGTGTGTGTGTGAGACAGACAGAGTCATGCCGGCACATCCGCCTTGAGGAGAAAACATAGCGGCAAACCTGATGAACTCATGTTATCTAATCCAACTGGAGTCCCCACACTCTCTCTCTCTCTGTGTTTGGCTCTTCCTAAACACAGCCTTGGCATTCTCCTTTCTACAAGAACACTTTTTTTTATCAGTCCAGCACTGATGAATCTGTTCTCCCTGCACCCAGTGATTATGACACTGTGGCTGAGGCCAAGACTAAAGCGTTAAAGTCAGTAATTGATGATGCACAGTCTCCAGTAAGGGATGCAGAGCTTCCGATCAGGCGGGAAGAAAAAGTTGCCCATGTATATGATAAAAAAAT
Organism: Channa striata; assembly: GCA_033026295.1. Classification (NCBI taxonomy): domain Eukaryota; kingdom Metazoa; phylum Chordata; class Actinopteri; order Anabantiformes; family Channidae; genus Channa; species Channa striata. The sequence continues at coordinate 6,060,142 of CM065181.1, read as the reverse complement.
AAATAAAAAGTTAAATCCAGAGGCTGTTGCCAAACCTGTGGTAGAGTTGCTGCTGTTTTGCTGCCTTGTCTCCATCTTTTAAAAAAGTACAAAAAACACAGCCCCTAAGCACCTGAGTGTCTGTGTGTACGTGTGTGTGTGTTTAGGTTCCCTCATCTTTCATTTGCACGGTCAAAACGCTGAAGTTCAGTAATTGGATGGACATACAGTATGTACCATAACTCAAGCTACGTTTACCTCACCACCTCGTGCCCTCAGGCAAGGTTTGAGCATATATTAGTAAAACTGTCTGCAGAACCCTGGACTCAGCTGCGGCACAGGGGCTTTTAATAGGGAATCTAAAAGTTTCAGGGTCAACTGATCTCTGACAGCATGTCTGGATGTATTATTCAATGCCAATGGAGACTCGCGCAGCAGGAGGATAGACACAGAATTACAGGCAGGCTGGCCTGAAAAAAAAAACAATCCAAGCTCATGTCCTTCAAAGATGCAAGAGCTGAAATACATAGACAAAAACAACAACTCTTCAGTGTCATGGCACATTATGCAACAGATTGAAACTTGGAGTCAATGCGCAGAGTGGAGCCATGGCTTCAAGTTAAAGCTGTAGTTCAAAAAAAAAAAAAAAAAAAAAGACAGAGAGAACCAAATATGGTGTCAGAGCCATGCGGGGTCATACTGAAGTTCTGCTGAACAGATCCTGTTACAGCTTACGCATAAGGTCTCAACATTTAATTTTTATTGCCATCATGCTCAATCGGCTCCCCTGAGAATTGGGTCACCCCCTCCTTTTTCGCCTCCCATCTCTCCAACTCCATCCGTCACTCTGAGCCTCCATCGCTTTCCTTGACACAAAGAGGTCTTCCCTGAGACATAAACCATGCTGTTAATTAAAAGATTCCTCAATGGGCATCTGTGCAGTAATCTGTATTCACTGCATCCCAGTTGCACATGGATCATTTGACTAACGCACAACAACCCATGCATTAATGAATGTATAATCATCCATATACAGAACTGCTTTAGTAAGAGAAGATGGAAAAAATGGGGGGAAGAGATTGATTGTTAATAGTTTTATGACTGATAAACAAAGCAATCGATCAATCTGTGTGTAGCCGGAGAGGCATTTACATGGATTCCTGGATGGTTGGGAATAATTTCTCGTCTCATGGTGTTAATCCTCCCAAGCGTGGAGGATGTGGATTAATTGTGAGATGGGTGAGAGGGATGGGCGGATTTCTCCACCATGCAGAAATGATTAACGCTGCAGTTAGGCTGCGGCACAAACATAACAGCTGCAGTAAACGTCTGAACGGATATGAATGATTTTGTCTGTGCATGTGTGTGCATATGTGTGCAATTATGATATGTGTGTTACATAAAGACGGTGCAGAGAAGACATAATACGGGATGTGTAAGTAAGTAGGAAAGTGTGTGATTATCTTAAAAAACTCATTGTAATATCATCCTCATTGATTTCAGAGAAGGTTAAAAACAATACATAGCACATAATTTAATGGAATGTCGGATATTTTCCACAAATGATATCGCACTGTTTGGGTAGGTCTGAAACTGTCCCAGTAGAGGCCAGATCATGCGACCATCTGCAACATCCCATCTGGGATAGTTATAAATCATCATAAATGTTGATTTGGCCAAGAACACACATGCTCTAAACATAGTGCACTTTGCCAAAGAGAACAGTTGCCAAGACAAGGGAAAACATTTGCACAGTTTTCACAGCTAATTGTAAAACATCATCATTAGGAGAAGCGCACTATGCCAAGTCAGTCAAATCCGCTTCAGACAACAAGGAAAACTTTTCGTCAGGAGGACTGTGGAGAGGTCTACAGAGAATGCCAGGGGACAGGAGCTGTGCTCAGCATTTTGTAATTAGTTTGACAGAAATAAACTAAAGCAGCATGCATTATTAATTTGAAGCACAGATTAATAAGTTAGCTGTCAGGTTACACCTGGACTGCACTTTGGACCTTCTTTGGAACACTTTTGTAAGTGAGGGCTCAGAGATCGGTGGTGGTGTGATGGTAAGACGTCCGTTCTACTTTTATTTCACTTTAGATTTTATGGCCCAGTTTTGACTTCAGTTGATTAGAGCTGTACATCTGCTATTAAGTTTTAATGCGAATTGAATGTTTTAATGAAATGATGCAACGTTAATGTAATGCTTTTGATGTTTATGATGCTATGCTTTTTGTGTTGCTTCTTCTGACAGGTTTCTGCCCAGGGCCTGCAGATTACATTTAGCTCTGTAGCTAATTCTGGGGCAATCTAGGACAGCACTTATCACTACACGTCATTAATCACCACTGGCAGCACTACAGAGATATTCACTTCTTAAAGGTTTTGAATGAGGCCCGTCCTTCTAGTCAGTTAGAGAAATTAAATAATCTCGGCTTGATCAGTAAGTTTTGGAACATCCACATTTATTTAGTGTATATAAAGGTAACTGATGGTAAACGCTCAGTTTTCTAAAATGATGGGGGCAGCCGTGGTGCAAGGTGCTCACCGGACCCACAGGGACAAACCTGGGGTTCAGTGTCTTGCCCAAGACAATTAAGATATTGACTGGGACTGCTAAACATGTATATCATCCATCCATGTTCCTAAAAATTAGGAACTCTGGCTTCTGGAGTTTCTTCCTTCACACTATCACATTTTTTTCTCCTGTGTTTAACATCTCTCTCCCTTTTTAAAGCTGTGGTCATAGATCATAGATCAGACACCCTTTCGAATGTGTAGGCTATAAGTTGTGTACTGTAGCTGAACATGCTCTATACCACTGTGTACTTTGATGTAGTAAATAACAAAGACTAAAAGTTGTGGTCTAATCTACTTTCTCTTTACAAAAGACACAACAGAACATCTTTGTTAGAGCCAGGAACCACAGAATGGCTGAGGAAATAATTGTTCACCCTAGTTCCAGTCAAAACACAGATAAAGCTCCTGCATCTTAAAGATCTATCAAAGTCTTTTTTTTTTTTTATTTTAACATTTTTGACTTACCTTTAGTATGTTTTCCTATGTTTGACATCCTTAATCTTCAAGGATTAATTAATTACCCATAGTTTTCATTGGCTGAATGTGGACTCAACACTTGCAAACTTTTTCTTAGAGACTTTATCCATATTGCAGAGCTGATCTGGGAATTCACATTGAAAGCAAGAGCAAAGTGCGGCATAAGCACTGCTGAAGTGTTTGATCCGTCCAGTCCACACTGACTCCCATCACCATTCACTATCTTTGTTGTCAGAAGAGTGGTCTGTCTCTCCTCAGGACTAAAGAAACAATTACACAATTTTATGTTATTTTCGATCTGCCAGCCACCGAATTCAGGGGAAAGTGAAACCGAAGAAACATGTTACTTACAATGCCCGTGATGTTGGTCTGTCCTTAAGAAAAAAGATTCAGTTTGGAAAAGAAGCCAGATGTTCGCTTCTGTTAAAAAGTGCATTTAGTCCACATGTGCACTGTAGCAGAAGCATGAAATAGTTTAATACAAATAGTGTATCAATTTTAGATGCACATTTGCAATTCGTTAATTCACACTCAGACAGAACATACGTTTTCTTTGTTGAAGAAACAAGTCTGAAAAGTGGCACAAAGTAAATGTTGATTTTAAAATAATATATAATGTCTTTTATCGCCATAAATATACAAGATACAGTGTAGTGGAAATATGTGTAGAACTTTCCCAGTACTTACTTGGCTCAATAGCACTCAGAATTCTGTAATATATTCTATTGAAAGCAACATAATAAATATCTTTTCTTTTATAAAATGTATTATCAAACCAACTGTACATTAAAATACATTGTCAAGCTTATGTTTTCCAAATACTGACTCCCCTGCCGTGAGGAAATTAGCATTTAAATTGGACTACATCCTTTCATGTGCAAAATAGCGACTGGGCAGCAGAAAGTAATGTTACGCTGAGAGAGAGAAAACGTAATGTGCATGTACACCCACTGGCAAGCCGAGTTATTCCTGCACTGTGGCCATGAATGTAACAACAGGCGTGGTCGTGTTGCCAGCAGCCAATAAGCTCTAAACATGACACCGAAGTGTCTGTGTTACTTCTCACCGCACTACAGGCCAGAACCCAGCAGCAGGTGAGGCATCTAACGGGGGCAAAGACTGCTGACAATGAGTCAAAGTGACAGACGGATCACACTTTACATCATCAGTAATCCCAAACCACTGAGCAACAAGCCTCTGCACCACCACCTTCAGTTTCACTCCAATGTCATCACCCTGCTCCCCCACACCTCACCCCGCCCCTCCTCTCACCTCACCTAAATTTACCCCTCACCCTCTATTGCTCCAACAACTCGCTTCAAACACGCGAGAGCGAGGCCAAAGTGCACGTTCAAGAAGAACAGCATTTTCCAACAACAGCGTTCAATGTTCACAAATGTTCAAACACCAAGACCCCCAGGGCACAGTTCTATTGATCGCACATGATCAATGCCTTTTATTTTTTCCTTGTTTAAAAAGCAGCATTAGGTATACACGCTGGGTGGGGGACTAATTACACATTCCAACAAAGAGACTAATCACCGCTCTGACCACAGCTTCTTGTCATGAATACTTCATCTGGAATAGTTTGTATTCATAAAATCAAACTAATGACCTCAACTGACTTCACACTGCAGAACCGGGAGCCTCTGGGGGCTGGGTTTAGTTGCTTCAGCATTTGTGTGTGTTTGTTTGCTGCATACTTGAAATAAAAACAAGTGCTCTCTAAAATATTCATCTTAAGATGTTTTATCCCCAAATCATTTTCATTCAAACAACAGACTTTTCTATTTTTGCCATTAGTGGGCTGCATTCTGCCTTGCTTCATCAGACAGACATACTGTACAGGATGTTGTCAATTTATTCATATGTGCAGTGTAGTGATGTAAACACACACACCCACAAAAACACTATTCCTCACCTTGTTTGGTTGCACCTGTCCTCGTTCACAATGCCACTAAAATCTGTTTCAATCAGAGCTGGTGTACCGGAGGTAACACATTCAATACCATTTCACACATCAAATCAACAACATAAGCCCAAGAGAATCACAGTGTGCCAAACTTCACATTATTTAAGTTGTGTGATGCCTGATTAAAATAAACAGGTTTGCACAAAAATCTCTGCCTACTTTCTGTACATTTATTAGCTCAAAGGGAAACTTGTAATTCAATATGGTAATATAGAGTTTTTTTGCAATGTGCATCTGACTTTTTAAAAATTATCAACCTTTAACAAATAAAGCATGGTTCATTTTAGGCACACAGAGTATTTGATTAAAGAAGCTATAATTAGATTTATGCTAACAAAACATCCACATATTTTTGTAGTGATGAACCCACTGAGAATGATCATTCGCCTCTGTAGTTCCCCATATCTCTCTGACCATTAGTTCCCTTCATATCTCTATAGACCATTATATATATATATTCCATATTATATATATATATATATATATATATATATATATATATATATAGGCCCACCACAAATTTATGTTTTGGTTCACTCTTACCACTATCAGCAGCATGTTCCCTCAACAGCGCAGGCAGCTGTTGTCAATTTAAACACACCGATCTATCTTTCCAAAACTGAAAGCTGTCACAATCCATTAGTTAATAGCTGGTGAGCAGAGTGAGGCATGTAACACACTGTGAGTTGGTAGAGACCAAATACAGATCTCAAAGGATAATTGATATCTTCCTTACTATTTCTTAAAATTACACTTAAAGGTGTAACAGTCCAAGCTGATGTTAAAGAACAAGCACAGACCAGAACTGCTGCCTCATAAAAGCTTAGTCTCGGTTGGCAGGCGGCAGTCGGAGACGAGAGCCGAAGAGCATGTAGCACAGTAAGTGCTGTGCTTGTGTGAGAGAGCTGATGCCCATTTAACATGTAAAATCTGTCGAAAGGTGACTGACGGGCGTCTGACTGGGGGATACTGGTGTGGGATACACACCACCACACACTAACGGACTCTCCCTGACTCCTTACCACTAACTGATGGCTGACTATAGGCTTGGGGCTTGGTGTCCTGGATGGAAGAATCAAATCTTGTCTGTCTCTGTTGCACATGTAACCGTTTGCTCATAAGTTTCCTATTACCCCGTTTCAACCAAGAGCACTTGTTATAGTCAAAGTCTAATCCTAAATATATTTTTGATGTTTCAAAAGTGAAAATAGAGGTTCTTAGCTGAAAACTTTTTCAAGAGCAGCACCAACTCTTTGCTGGTCTAGAATCAAGCACTAAATTTGCAAGAAATGCAAACAGGCATAGTGTAGAGAATGGATCAGGCTGCATATGTCTGACTAAACCCTCCCCAAGCACTAAAAGCAGGTATTTGAATTCAATAATTTTTCCATTGTTTTGGCACAGTCATATTGACCAAACATTATGCCATTATCTCCTTGAAATCTACCTGAAGCCAGATATGATTTCTAAATTTCTGGATCCCGTTGGGTTCAACGTGAGTATCCACCCTGGACTGTGAAGTAATGATATGACTTTATGCTGTCTCTCTAATCCATAAAACAAATTAGTTCTTAGAAGGTTTGCAAGGAAAGGAAGGCAGCACCTTTGGACCTTTGAGGATTGATGTACTGTATATCCCAGCTTAAACCATGATAATATGTCTGTGCTCTGTATACAGCTTCCACGTGCTGTCCCAAGAGGCCAGAAAATCAGTTAATGTCAGTTTAATGTGGGATTACGCAAACCTATTGATTAATCAAAGGAAAAAACTTTTTTACAATGGATGAAAAATTAGTTGTCTAGTTTAAACCACAAGTGACCTTGTTCTTACAAACACTTTTCGACACATGCATGTGCTTTGTCTAACTCCTGAGTATTTACACTCAGATTACAGAACACAATCACGGCAGTACATTACACTATCACTAAAACATATTTTGCAAAACAAATTAATTGCATATGGATATTTTTAAGACAAATCAATGTGGTTTATACACAGATAAAATATCATTAATGTCTTGAAAGTATTTCAGTACTGAGATGTACACCTCTAATAACATGATGACTGTAATGTGCTGGGGTTTCTTCTTACCTAAAATGTACATTAGCTTTTGATTAACACCACAGAGTGGTACGAGGGCAGACTGTCCCTGGCGTATGTCTCTACGGCCTCCCAGCCTACTGTCTTCCTATTCATCTAACCCTCCCTCCTCCTGCGGTCATTCCCTCCCCTTCTTCCAACAGCAGTAGGGAAACCGGGGATGTGAACATGCACCTCTTTGCCAAGCCTCACAGCTCCCCTGGCACCACACTGCAACATAACACCTTCCAAACCTTCCTCCTCCCTCGCACTGGTCCCCTTTTCCTCTCTTAGCAGGGCTGAACAGCATGTTTGATTTTTTTCACTAACTCTGCTAGGGTTTGACCTTTATGGGTTTTCAAGGCTGATACTGTTATTTTTGGATTTAAAATGCTGATAGCAAACACTTTACTATTTCCAGCAACACCTTCATCATTTGTTCTTCATCAGAAAAAACAAGTCCAGATCTATGACAGTTTGAACTGGATAACTCTGATCCTGGATGACCATAACTATGGGAATATGACGAGCTCTTAGAGCAAGGCAACACTTGTAGCTTGTAGTCTAATCAAGGTAGCCTTTAGCTGTTCTAAATGAGCTAATGTTTAAAAAGATAATCTAAATAATATCACTTCAAAGTATCACTAAATGTGAATGCACTTGAAATGTTGATGATTGATGTTTTAACACACTGCCATATTCCAGGTCTCAGTAAATAAAAGATGAGTGGACTATTACATAACTGGCAGACATGATGACCCTAAATGATTCAGAACTCTCAAGCTGTGACCTGGGAAAAACTTCTAATATCTGAACAGTGACAAGGAAATATCTGACAGGCTATTATTGGCTCTATATATTGGTCTGAACCAAAAGTCACGAAGCCGGCAGCCCTAACAGGATGTGCTCCCTTGCTCACATTTTCCCTAACTCTCTCTCTCACCCTTGCACCTCACCAGCTGCCTCCAACACAGTAATGACAGTTTTATCAGTTTAACCACGTTTGCCATCTCCAGGACTGGGCTGCTCTCCAGTCCTGCCCTGTGTGCTCAGCTCTGCTCAGCTAAAACCAGACACTAACAAGAGCCCCTTGTATAACCATTATGCACATCTACCACCAGCGACCATGTGCTGTACTGTATGTGGGCTGAAACCTGTCCAGGTTTAACATATGGAACCTGCCTGCCAACACCTATTTTGCTGACACCTAGTCTCTTCCAACTACAACTGGACTGTTAAGTGTACTGGGACATGGGAGCCAGGTATAGAGATTAAAATTAAAATGAAAAAAAAAAAAGTATGAATCATACAAATGAGAAGCACATTTGCGAGTAATCTGTGATAGATTTCCAAGAGAATTGTAAGAAAAAGAAGAGGTGTGACTGTATTGCGTCATTGTAACAGAAAATCACCACTGCCTTTCACGTGGTGGCTGGCCTGAAACCACTGCAAACCTTTATTCAGAGCAGGAGGTTGAAGGCTGAGTATAGTTCAGGTCAATAAAATCTAAACTCGAAAACTCTGGTCTTGTTACATCTTGAAATCATCTTTATATGTGAACCTGCATTCACACCACAGTTCTAAATCTAACTCTCCTCCCACCTAAAGATAGACTCCAGCTTTTTCATAGAGGACTGAACTGCAGAATTACATATTCTATTTCAGACAGCCCAGGCTCACATCATTGTTTGCTTTAGCAGGCTAACCTTCCCCATGTATTTATAGGTGTCGAGGCCAGAAGAAAGACCACAGTAGCTCCATAAATAAGCTGGCCGGGCCTCCAGCAAGCCTCCCGACCAACAAAAGTCCAGTCATTTCACAGGCCATTTACCTGGAGCTGCCTCGCAGGGAGGTTGGCCCAGCCTCGGGGGCGAGGGAGGGTCGTACGGCTTTGAGGGCGACTCGACCCTGTGGGAGGAAGGGAGATGTTTGGATTAATAAAAAATACGGTGATCTGTTTTTATGGGAGTCAGAGCCTATGAAAATGCAATGGGAGTAAATGGAAAACAACCAGCTGCGATACACTGCATCATCCTGCTTTCATCCACACAAGCTGCCACTCGCACCTCACTCTTTCTCAGTCTATCTTTCTCTGAACTTTGAGCCTCAGGATACTGTTGGAACCTCACCCAGATGCCCTCTGGCTCTTAAAAATAGATGAACCAAAAAACATCACACACTTGCATAGACACACAAAACCCACCTGTGACGTCATACGTCAACAAATTGTGCGTGTGTGCCGTGTGTGTGCCACTGCTTATCTCTGCCTACACAGACGCTGTGTAGTAAAGCCAGTGAGCAGAGGCCACAGCCAGCGCGCTCCCCAGCCTCTCTGGCAGCCAGACCCTGTGCGCTGAGGAAACTGCACCCTGCAACACAAACAACCCATCAGCCACAGCAGCGCTTCAGCACCAACTGCTAATCCCGGTACCTCCCTGCGAGGTACAGAACTGCAACACCCACACAGCTTTAGGAAATGAATGCCATCTTCCTCTTGGCTTTAATATGGCTTTTTCAGACTGATGAAATATTCAAGAGCATTGTTTCACAGGGCTGTTAGACAGTGGCATTTGTCCTAAATATTGCTGCGTTCATTTGCTGGGTGGCGACAGTGATGGTTCCATAAAGCATGCGAATGGAGAGAGTTGTCATGTGGATGTGGCTGAACACTAAGGCTCATGATCTTAAATCAGAGGGGAGTGCCGCTCACTGGCACAGTGGGGGTTCCAGCAGAGCGACTACAACTGCTAATTTGTCTCAGAATGGGCCTTTACGATTTCACCATAACTGTTAGATGAAGACGTGTTTTTTTATTTTCCAATCATATCCTAGCAGCACACTGTGGCAAGGTAAGATAACAGTATGAAGGCCATTTCTTTGACTTTCCTGGTGATATCTTCGGGAGCACCAGCAATTCAAATATACTAGCTTTTCTATGACTGCACATTTACTGTCACTGCTAGTGTATTAGAAACATGCGGGTCAAAGAAGACATAGATTGCAGTCATCCTTGTAGAGAACCGTCTTTTATTTATCAGATGTACAATAACCTTAGTGTTCGCTTTGCATCAAAATAAAGCAAATTTGACTTTCTGTGGGCACAACTTGTTATTTGGCTGATATAATTATGTGAAAGAATGTTTTAAAGACAGGATAAATAATGACAAAAACAAGATACCATTGGTGCAGTTGCACCACAATGAGAGGGAGGCAGCCTTGGTCTGGCCACCCCATCTGCCATCTGGTATTTAAAAGCCTATCAACTGGCGGCCTTTTTTTATTTGACCAGCAGCTTGGTGCTCATTTCACAGTCACCGTTGTTAGAATGAGTCAGTGATTGAAAAGTGAAGGACCTACAGTCACTTTTTGCTCTGGGGCACAGAACTGTACCGCTCCAGTGTGAATACTGGTCTTCAGCTTATCCACTATTACTGAAATAGTTTGGCACCAACAGTGATGTTAAAGGGCCACTAAAAAGGAGACACTACATTCACTAAAATGAATAAATATTAATAATTGTTAATAATTAACTGTGTAGGGCCTAGCAGGTAAAACGTGTTTAAATCTAATTTGTTGAGCAAAATGTTGCTATAATACTTATGTGGGCCATAATATCTAAACAATGAGCTTAAAGATTATTAAAAACTTTTAAAACTGTTAAAAACAAACACGTTGATGTGATCTATTGCCAATATAGTGTAAAAATACTGATGACAGCTGCCTCACCGTTACTTATGCTCTTGGTTCAACCTGGAGACTATAATATTTTGTATGGCTAACACAGTGTAAAAATTCTGAAATGAATCAATGTTGGAAAGAGTACAATGCAGGAAAATCCTATTATATTCCGCTTTCAGGTGAAAAGAAAATCATTCGAGATCCAGATCCAGACTGATTATAAAGTTTCTTTTTGTTTGTTTGTTTTGTTAAAAAATCTTTTAGCATTAAAAATCGTCTCATGGGTGTAATTTCTTTGTGAATATACAGATCCAGCCGTGGGAAGGCGATAGCTCCTAACACATACACACACAAATGGCCTCAGAAATGTCAATCCAGCCCACACTTTTCTTCATAGAGCGAAAAAAACAGCCATTAGAAGATGTAATGGATTAGCCACGGACGGAGTGAAGGGAGACAGAAAAGAGCGGGAAGTGGGGACAAACCGAGATCGAAATGATGGAGATTGGCAGATGGGTAAAATGGATTGGATAGACCACTCTACGGATGAGAAGACAGGATGGAGAGCTGATGCCTACCGCCGTGGCAAGAGATAATGGAAACTGATTACAGAAAAAAATCAACAAGATTTCTTTCATTCCAGGAGCGCTGCTCGAGAACGTGGCAGTAATATGATTGGCCAGGTCCCAGATCCTGGCTAAAACTGATACTGTTACTGAAATTGGTCCACAGCAGTAACAAGTTCTAAATACAGAAAGAAACAAACACAAGGTGACAAACATAAGAAGTGTGTGCTGGACAGACCTAGCTGACAGGACTTGTGGTTGTTTTAAGGAGTTCTTTATGCTTCCGTCCCCCCTTCTTCTCAGAAACTGCTCTTCTGTTTATTCCATGCCTCCCTGGCTTATGTTCATCTGAGGGAGCAAAGGAGCTGTAGGAGACAAACAGGATGTCTGTGGGAGGACAAATGAGAGAGGGTAAATCTGACAAGGAAGTTTGTGTGTGTGTGAGTGTGTGTGTATTAATCCCAGGAAGGACTTCCTCTGAATCTGAGCTGCTTGGGAGTTCTGTGGGAGTTCCAGGCGTTGACACGGGAAAAAGCAAAGGAAGAGAGAAGAAAAGAAAGAGCAAAGGAGAGAGAGAGAGAGAGCTGCGAGAGAGTGAGAGGGATCAAGGGCAGTAGCACTACTGGATCCCACTTCTAAGACTCACATGAGGAAGAAAGCCACCCACAGAGAGAAGCTGCGAGAACAGCGTCAGCACCGGTGTCATTATGAGCTGATGATGATGAACATTTCCCCACCTCAGTGACACACAGCCTGAACCCACTCAACCCATTTTGCCTTCATCAAAGCTACTCCTGACCTCTGCCTGGACATGCACAAACCGTGATTTGGCGTGTCATTCGAAGGCAAATATTGATAAAGGCAAAGGCTAAACCTGCACATGTCTAAATACCTGCAAGTGTCCCATCAGCCTTATTATGCTCTGTGCTTTTATGCTTATTAGTAACCCTGGTGATGTCTTAGGGAGCTCATCTGGATTGTGTTGACTCGTGAATGTGTCTTAAAGAGCCGCTGCAGGCTGGTCAAATTTAGCAAGTTCTGATTATTTTGTATTATTCAGCTGAATCCCTGGCCCCAGGGCAAGGCACTTAACCCCGTGTTGCTCCGGGTGTGTATGTGTATGTGATCCTCACTTGTAAATCTCTTTAGATCGTCTGACAAATTAGTTAATTGTTACAGCCCAAAAGGTAAAATGTTTAAGTGTCCTCCTATTCTCGTTCATCTGGGTGTCAAAGAGCAACCTTGTGGCCAGGCCTGTGTTACTTGCTGACACTACAGGTACCCGAATGCATCAGTGAAAACCCCAAGACTCAAATATCTGATCTCTAAAGCAATGACATAGTATATTAACTGAAAAGTCTCATGGGGAGTTGGCCAGAGTGGTGGATGGTACAAGACACACGCCTTTTCTAGAGACCAGGATTGTTGATGATCATAACACAACCTGGTGCACGTGGTCACCATAGTTATGTGTGTGCTTATGTCACTGGTTGTAGTGTTTTGTTTTTACATAAATTGTTGTGGAATATAACTTTAGCCTAAAATTGTTTTCCCTGACCTATGTTTTGTGTGTTTCTCAAATTGCTCCCATTGAGCCAAAGGGTACCAGTGGTGCCAAAGAACATAAAAAGCAACGCAATATGACGACGTTGGAAGCATCATCATCTGACACTGTATGTTGCATATGCATATAAAAAGATTGGAAAATCTTATGGAGGTTTAGGTGTGCTTGACCTCCAGTATAACCTTGAATTGGAACAAAATCTATGAATAATTTACCCAGATGTGTCACTTCTTCACCAGGAAGTATTTAGAGGTTACATAACAGGCGGAACCCACAACGTGTCCTCTAATTAGAAAGAAGGAAAAGTTTGGCATGTAAAATGCTGCGTAATATATATTCCAAACCCCCTCGTGAATGCTGCCTCTCAGTTGCCTCATGGCCATGTGTCAGGCAGAGCACTGGATACCACACACATACCCACTCCATCATATGTGTGCTTACTCATCATCACACCACCACATCAGAGAGAGCCGATGCACAATACACTTGTCTGCCAGCCAAATGTGGAGAAACCACAGCAAGGAGACCAAAGAAACTGGAGAGGCCACCCCACCCCCCCGCCCTCTTCTCACCACCTTCTCACTCAACCTCCTGAGTCATAAACTATCTATGCCTCAGAAGTTCTGGGTTCATACGCTAACTCTGCTCAGTCTTTAACCCTGCTTTAAAGAACAGCGATTGCATCTGTTGAGGGAAAAATAATGATAAAGAAAAACACTAATTTACCACTTATCCTTGGCACACGAGCGGAAAGAAAGTGCAACACTCGATGCAGGAAAGCGCGTTTTGTGCTAGAGCTGCGTGGTCGTGAGATGTCAACAACTATGACAAGGTTAATCAGTGCTCGTTACTTTCTGTCCCAAAACGTTTTTAGGGCCTGAGTGAACAACATTTTTCCAAACCAATTATCTCTTTTGAATAAAGGGTGTTCGCCTATCAAGAGTGAGCCCACTTAAACAGGGTCAAATACAATTCGCTGTCACGCCACTTTCAAACAACATATCAAATTGTTGTCACTTCCATTTACGACAGTAATGTGTACCTAGTAAATTGCACTACTGCCTTTGACTGCTGACAACAGCTAATTGTAAATGTCAGAGTTATTCATGCATGTCTCACCACGGTACATGATTAAAAATCACCTATAGTTCTTTTCAAATGTGTGATGGAGAACGAGCTGTAAACATATATTTGAGTGGGAGATAGTGTGCCCAGAAAGAATCCCTCAGTAATTTGCTGTGATGTATAGAAAGCAGACTGCAGCACAGTGAGACAATTAAGACAAAGTTGCTCTCTTGTGTATCGTTCTCCTCACTCACTGGAAAGTGCGAGCTTTGCTCCTGGCAAAAAAAAAAAAAAAAGACTCAGAGAGAGGAGAAACAGAAGAAAACAACAGTTGGATGTTTGTATTTATATATTTCTTTGTTGTTTCTGGTCATTCAATATCTTTGTTCTGACCAGGTGTGTGTGTGTGTGCCCACATGTGGCACTGATTTGTTTCCTCTCGTGATTGCAGGTTGTCAGCCATGCTTTTACTAGAACTGACGGGTAATTTTCATTCTTTAACATGGTTTAGTTTTGATGACTAGACTGGCACGCAAGCTTACACATGACACAGGAGCAAAAAATAAATAAGTAAAATACAGTGAACATGCAGACTTGAGCCCCCTAGGCCAGACATACACATGCATGTACACACTGACAGACAAACAAATCAAGTGCTGTCTATTAGAGTGGACTAATCAACGAGGCCTACATGTTCTGTCGCAACATTATAGATAATTTGTGTCTATAAACTTGCACACAATTATTCCTGCATACGTTTAATGAGCCAAGCTAATTAAATATGGAAATTAATGACATACAAAGGAAATAGGGAAAAGCACAGTCCTGATGCATTTGAAGGAGCTGCTAAAAGCCTTTTATTACATTAGGGACTGCAAGGGAAACGTGCCTTCCTCTAAGGAGACTATGAATAAACACAGTGATTAGTCCAAACTAAAAACACCACAAACTATTACATGTGTTATTCTCAGAGCGGAGCATTAACATCACTATACACATTCTGAGCATGAAATATTAAAAAGCAAACTGCTTTCGTGCTCTTGTGTTTCTCATTCCTGTGTTCTTTCATTTTACATTTTTCTTTTGATAATGAATTATGCTTTAGCTGTAAAATCAACATGAGTCACCTTAATCACACTGTTTTCTTGGTTGTAAACAGGAAAAAAAACTGTGTTCCGTGTGGATATACAAGTAAGCAGAGCAGAATCATTGCCAGTCCTACTGTGAGTGCAACATTTATTTTTCTACACTTGTTCCTTTCAACATCCCATATCCTTCTGCAAGCCTTGCATGAGATGATGGGAAACTCGCCTTTCTATCAAAGAGGCCTTTCACAGAGAGGAGGGTCATCACATCAAGCTGTACGCAGGGTGCACTCCACTGAGGAAGCAGTTTTGTATTCATGTGTGTGTTTGCATGGGGAGAGCCCTCCAGATACATGAGGTTAGACACAGTTTACAGACGGGCTGACTCCATAACCCCCCCAAAAAAAAACAAATGCCATGGGACAGACGCTGGCCTGGGGCTGTATGAGTTCAGCTCGAAGCAAAAGGTGGGCAGAGGGAGGCCAAAGCTCTTCTAAAATCGTCTTTCCTATGGGGAAGTACCCAACAGGAAGCCCCAAGGACACCCACCGCTGCCCCCTCAGTGCATTTAAAAGCAAACAAAGCAGAACACCTTTGCCTCTCAGGTCTTCCATAAATTCTGAAGGCACCGACTCGCATACTTCTCTTTGAAAACAAGCTATCATCTGTTTAATCTCTTCCTGATGTCACTCCTTCCCCCTTGATGCACTTTTTTTTTTTTTTCATCTCTCCTCTTGTCGCCTCACCCTGGAAAGACAAGTGATGGAGGAAAGAAGTGAGGAGGTGGAGGAGGTTGGAGGGGTTTGGCAAGCTTCCCATAGGGCTTACCTCATCCTTCTTTCCGTTCCCATTCCTCCCACCTCTTTCTCTCTGTCTGTCTTTATTTGTACTGGACTTTTTTTCCATCCCTATTCCTTTCTAGCTGCGATGCTCTTACTTATGCAGCTCTCCATAGCTGGCAGTACATATAGTTACTGTATACTGTATAGCACATACAGTGATGCATGAAAAAGAAAAATCACTAGGACCTTTATTATCTTTAAAACTGCTCATACAAAGATCAATTAATTTCAATGAAACTGCTAGTGACCTAGGGGAACTTTGAGTTCACTCAGTCGAGCTATAGAGAAGATAAGTGAAACCAGAACTTCATTTAATGTCCCACTGATGTTAATAATTTGGCAATGAATTCTCACAAAAAAATCCCTATCCAACAGTAGGTTTTGTGGCTCACTCCATATCTCTATATACTGTATGTATACAGATTTGTTAGGAATGATAGACACATAGAAAATACAAATAAAGCACACCACTACACTTCTGTTGTTGGTTTGCAATCAAAAACATTGGTACGCTGTGTAAAATATAATCAAAAAAGAATGCCATCATTTACATTTTTTTTAAACCTGCAAGTCAGGTATAAAGGAAATATATGCATTTATATTATTTGTTTTTCGAAAAAGATTTGCTCCTTTTGAATTTGATATTACCAGTGTGCTTTAATTAGAATATTTTATAGTAGTAAGAATGGATGGAATGAAGGTTACCACTCTGTAAAAGACTGCATAGACAAATTGTTCAACTACCTAAATTCTCAAAATAAAATTG
Organism: Channa striata; assembly: GCA_033026295.1. Taxonomy (NCBI): domain Eukaryota; kingdom Metazoa; phylum Chordata; class Actinopteri; order Anabantiformes; family Channidae; genus Channa; species Channa striata. Next base: position 6,043,488 of record CM065181.1, on the reverse strand, counting down.
CAAATAATGGTGCATCCTATCATTATTCAAGGAAATCTCTGTATGTAAGGGACAAGGCCAAAAAGCAACATTGAATGGCCTCAAGCAGCAGCTTATAAATTTAAATTCTATTATTAGAATTCTACTATTCTGTAATCAGTACAGTACCATGCAAAAAACAACCATATATAAACAAGATCCAAAAATGGAACTGCCTGGACTCATTTCAAATAAACCTAGGTGAAGTGGTCTATTCTATGGTGTGATGAGTCAAGATTTTTGGAAACCTAATTAATGTTAAGTATTACAACAGGGAAAAAAAAGAGTCCAGGAGCTATTTTCAATCTAAACATATTTGGCAATTGATAAGCAGGAACTACTAATATGTAGTTTTGCAAGAACACAGACACATAAAGGCAACAACCAGGGTTATGTTGTAGCCACAATTTTGGGAACAGATTACTTAATTTGCATCCACAAAAGCCTTCTTAGAAATTATAGTTGTATTTGTAAAAAGCAAAACACGTGTGAGTGCAAAATGCAAGAATGTTCAGGCTTCCCAGCACTTAGCTCACCCAAAACATGACATTTACATTTTGTCATTTGGCAGATGCTGTTATCCAAATTGACTAGCAACAGAAGCACACACAGGAGCACACAAACACACTATGAGCAAACTGGGCTTCAGAACTATTGATATATGGACCAGAGGAGCCAGGTATTGGTTGACGACCTGCTCTGAATACTGAGTTGCAATGGCCAACAGAAAGCAAGTCCGATAGTAACCCTGCAAATAATAAATGTCAATTTCTGTTGATTAAATCAATAATTATATAATAATAGTCACCAGTAATCTACTTCCTTAATCTGTATGTAAATTTCAATGCAAACCAGTGCACTCTAATAAGTGGTTAATTCCATTTCAGGTGAGTTTATCCTGTAAAACATTCCTGGGTAACGCTAATAACACTGATAGTAATAAGAGAAGTGCTTAAATAAGTTTGACTGTGGTTGCACCTCTCTGTGGAGCTTCATTATCAGTCTTCAAAGAAAATGTCATCTACAAACAAAAAAAGCATCATTAGTCTCTTTTTTATTCTGTAGCGGGGAAAAAATCATTAGTGTGTTTCTCACTTACTCTTTCACCGCCTGCAAGACTGCTTTTCTTCTCAGCCACTACTGTTAAAGGTATGTTGAACATCTCTCCCCGAGTCCCCTTCTTACAAACGGGCACACACAAACACACTGATTAAAACCATCACAAACTACGCACATTTGCATAGATAGCAAAAACAAGTGATATGAAAGGAAAAGTTATTGCCGCTATAGCTTTCATCCTGGCAAACCACAGAACCCTATATATGCTAATTAGTCATTTAATATGAATGTCTAATTAATGGAATGCAAATGAGACAGTGCCATTATTGGACCTGTTTAATATGGGGATGGATGCGGTATTGAAAATCCTTGGGAAAACAGACATCCAATGCTGCCGCTCAACACACACAGGAAATCAATTTGGTTAATTGTCAAATATGCAAACATGTAAATTGAAGTCATGTATTGCCTTGGCCGAGACACCAAACCATTGTCCCCGGAGCATGAGTGCGAACACACACAAAGCCACAAGTGCAAACACACAAGCACACACTCCTCTTATCTCATCAGCCCTTTAATGTCGTTGGTATTCGGTGCTCTGTCCTCTGACACAATGCATGCCACTAATTACCAATTCCCTTGATAACAGCATTGCCCATAGAATACATGATGGAAGATGAAGGGTCTGCCTGCTAGGCCACAGCCATTGAACATTTTGACTACACACCACTTTGAAAATTGGCTTTCAATCAACGTAGTGAGGACTGTGTAATTCTGCCACCGTTAGGACGCGTGTCTGTGCTGTCTTCACACAATGGCCCTCGAAAACAGCCGCTACTCAGCGTACACAGACAGCTAATGGCAGAGGACAAATACCTCACAGTCTTCTTCATAAAGTGTGAAAGCAAAACATTCACATTCTCCCAGCGCAAGGATGTCTGGCTGTGCTCTGAACTGCATCACCTTGCAAAAGACCATAAAACATCCATCAACAAGCCCAAAACAGTGAAAGTCACCGCCACTATTGACATTCTCCTCCAGTGACTGTGACTAAGATAAAGATAAAATGCAGGAACGGTAGACATCACACAAAAGATTTGTTTTCTTTTTTCTAATTCTTTTTTTTTTGTGGTAATGAAAGTTAATTGAATTTGTATGTTAATGAAGGCTGTGCATGGCTAACGAGCTCAGTGTGCGACCCATTAACATGTTGAATGATTGTTTTGCCCGGGGCAAGAATCACCTATAGAAGCTCAAAACAGAAAGACAAAGAGCCAATCTGAATACATTATACATTCATTTACATGTTCATCTACATTACATAGATCTTACTCATATTTCCATACCTCAGTTCAAAAATCAAGACCTGACCTACAGTGGAAAGACGTGGTATATTAGGGAAACTGGAAAGGAAAGGGAAGGAAAATACCAGTGGTCATTCAGAAATCTGCACAGTAATTTGCCCCTTACTCACTGAGTGTTTTAGCTCGAAACCAACAAGGTCTCACCTTGTTGGAGATGAAGAATTGGTGTGAATCTCCCATCCCCCCCCCCATCATCACCATGACAATGTGTGAAACAAAGTGAGCCCTCCCAACTATCAGTATGATGAAAGCAACACTTCTTTAAATAGTCGCTCACTGTGAGTATGAAGAAAAACAAACACATTTCCGTCAGTGCGTAATAAGAGCCACTTACTACCACCACTGCCCTAATGAAGAGCAGGACGTCTAGTAGCTGAGGTGTTATTTGGTTATCTAACATTTCATCACCGTTGAGGATGTTCAGTGGAAAAGGTGTGCAGGACTTATTTTTCTGTAGCTAGTAAAAAAACAAGCCTTAGATGGCAGATCTGACATTTAACAAGAGTAGAGTTATGTAGCTCTAATAATAAGTCGGGCCACAAAGTCCTTCCACTGAAATTTGAAACACGTTGGTATAATAACGATAAAAATGGCCATGCTCTTTTATAATGATGTCTCCAGAGCCAGAGCCATGGCTCGGAGTGTGGCATTGTCAGTTTCTCCATTGTTTGAGCCCCCACTTTGATCCAAATTGAAATATCTCAACAACTACAGGATGGGTTGTGATAAATGTCCCCGTCTGTCCCTAGGTGTCCAGTTTCACACAACCCCGCCATGTCATCGGAGGGTCAAACTCTTCACGCAAAGGAAATGAGCGGCTTGGCATTCTGACAAACAAATGAACCAATCACATTTGTGCTGAGTGTGCATGTTTGGTACAACAAGCATGTATCCAGCTTTAGTTTTTTAGAAGATTAAGATCACTTTCACAATCACTAATGCCATTACGGCAAATACTAAAGTCTGTACATTCTGTGTAAAAATTATTAAACAGCAAATATTGTATCCCTGTAGTTTTTCGTTGTCATCTAAAGACAGTTTTATAGTGGTCCCTGGGGGTCTTGGGCAAAAATGTAAGTATCATAGGACTGCTATGCTTAGGATATGGATCTAAATTCCATAGCTTAGCATAGATATCTTGACAGTCTGTTTGACACAGCTTTAATAGTTTCATATTGTATTTCATCAGTAAAATATTGTCTGAGTTTAATAATTATTAGCAGCCTGCTAGCCAAGCTAGCAAGTTGACTTCTGGTGACACATTAGGCTGCTATGCTAACTTTGTTAGCTAAGTTAACTATGTTAAATGTTAAAGTAATCCAAAGAAATAATGTGCTCTGTTAGTTGTCTCTTCAACACAATTAATAATTAATTAAAACTAAATGTTATTTAGTATTATGATTAATCGTTATCTGCCCGGCTCCACTTACAACCTATTTAGCCTTTTTTTCTCCCGGACTGAGAACTCATTTTCTTCAGCTGGTTTGGTTTTTTTCATTAAACCATTTTTTTTTTTTTACACTGAATGACAGTCGGGGTTCTCTTAGGGACGTCTGTGACTGGTGGTGTCATTGCAAACCTTACACACCGCCTGCGCTGTACATTGTGTATTCATTCTTGCCGGCCCTCGGGGGCCCCCTACTGGCTTGGGGCCCCAAGCAGTTGCCTGCCTTGCGCGCTTGCCTCTGGTGGTCTCGGCTGTGTGATCTACTTACAGGACTTATATGCAAATGCCCGTAATGCTGTAACATTGGTAGTAAATCTGCAGTCCTCATCAGATCCATATGGCAAAGGTGAAGTGATACAGTGTAGGCTATACGGTGCCTCGCTCTCTTGTGTGATGCTTTGTTTGGGATTTGACTCCTGCGGTTGCACTGTTGCATAAGGCCACTGCAGTGCTGGGACTGCACGGCGAATGTGAGCCTCTTCATAGTTGCCGTACAGAAGATAATAATAAGGCTTCCACTCTGAATAAGTCTAGACGTCTTTGCTCCCCTGGGGTCTCATTCATATCACAGAGACATAGACTAGGCTAATCACCACGGGCTTTTATAATGTGCACACTCAAAGCACATCAAAAGGAATGGAGTACCTGGAAAGTTCAGATCAACCTGGATGTATCATTCATTCCTCTCACTCACACACACCTCCCTCGCTGTCTCAGCTGTTATATAAATTTGCTGTGCATCCACCATCCCTGCCCTCCCAGCTCTCGCTCTTTCAGGTTAATAGCAGCGTGTGTATGTATTGACACAACTCCTCAAAGCCACACAGCAGTGTGAGGGCAGCGCAGTCCAGCTGGGGGTCAGCTTAATGATAAGGTTAATGAGGGTGGCCGGGACTCAGTCATGCCTCCGTAGGCTATTACTGAAAGGAGAGAAGAGGAAAGGAAATGAGACAAGAGGAGAGGAAGGGAGGAGAGAAATGATAAGAAAAAGCAGTGGGAGGAGCCGAGAATGTCGAAAGAGAAGCTGAGAAGATGGGTGAGGAAAGGGAAGAACATGTAGGAAAGAGGGAAGTAAGAATAGGAAGAAGAGGAAGGAAAAAAACAAGCAAAAGTGAGAGTAGAGGAAAGGCAGAGTTGAAGAAGAAAGAAAGGAAGACAACAACAACAAAAAAGGCAATGTGATGTAAGGAAGCAAAGGGAACGACTGAGAAAAAGAGGTGAAGAAGCGGTTGTTTGGAACTGAAAAGGGCTGTAAAGGGGACCAGAATGAAAGATGAGAAAGGCAGGTGAGAAGGGTCGGAAAAGAGAAGGAAAGAAAAGGCAGGAGACAGAAAGGAGAGACCAGGGGACAGAGTGGTCAACTAAGAAAGAAGTGGAGGAGAGACGTGGCCACATGCAGTAAACATGCTTCATCATTCTCAGTCAATAAAAATCCCCCCACTGCAGCATGACTTCCTGCTCTCCACTTGTGGTTCATTTTACTGGACGGACAATAGAAGGAACTTAATGAGCACATGTGTCACTTAATCATCAGCCCAGCTGCTGGTAAAGAAGCGGTCATGCTTCCAGCAAGATTCTGGCAGACATACCCTCCAACTGATTGACATGCTGGCAAACACACACACACACACGCAGGCTTGCAGAGTGTACATTTTCCTCTCTGTACCAAGAACATGCCCCTGCCCAGACAGCCCTGCAGGTGTAAATCCTCAGCTGACAGGCATATTGTAGGTGTCCGGGCAGAGATTAGCCCATTTCCTTACTTTAGTCTGGAAAAAACCCTGAATCAGCATCAGAATAATGCTGATGCTCATCTCTAATAGCCTAATCTGCGCTAAACTCTCATTCTGTGCACGTGTGTGTATGTGTGTGCGTCTAAATCCCTTACAGTTCCCCGTCCTTTTCTTCTCAGATTAGCCCCAAGGTGTTTGTGAGGAGACGTATAGATGTGTGCTTTAGCAAAAAGTACCTCCAAACAGCTTAGATAATTTCTGTTTGTTATTTATTTATTCAATTCCATTTACATTCAAGCCCCGTATGTAGCTGATGCTCTTCGGTCCTACTGAAATTATGCACGACTGGAGAAAATGCTCTGACTTCTAGAGAAGTTACAAGCAAGCAAAGCAAAAGTTCAGGACATCGGTGTTGCTGAAATATTCTGCAATTACCTAAAAAGGGCACATTTATGGAGAAACTAGCCAAAACATAGAAGGCATTAGTCTGTGAAGCAAAAAGTAACTGAAGCTGTTGTGAGGCACGTTTGGCAAAGACCTGCAGCCCGCAGGGGAATTCGGGAGTAACTGCTGTTTTTACAGCACTACACATTAACAACACACAACTATCGAATCACAGACAGGAAAGGGTTAATTAGGGGTGTCCAATTTAATTTAATAAATGATTTACAAACTAACTGACTGTGGCTGCCTCTTTATGGTCTGACAGTCCGGATGAGTCAGGCTTGTCCATGACCTCCAGCTGCCTCAGACTCTCATAAACAACACTTCCTCATTGACTAACCTCTCAACAGTTCACAACATGTCTATGGCTCAAAATGTTTCCAGTCAATTCACTGTTGTGCCTTTGACTGTATCAGTGAGCAAGGATCCATAAACCAAAAATGTAATATAAAAGGAAATATATATATATATATATATATATATATATATATATATATATAGGTTATAGGTTTATATATATATATAGGTTTTATATTTGGAGATATTCTAGCTTTTGGATCCTCCTTTATATGGAAGTTTACAACACTGATGAAGTAAATACTTTCCCAGCTTATTCAGTTGGGAAAGTACCCACGCCGATAAACAAAAGTATGACAGTTCCCGACTATTGAATAATGCGAGGGTAAGGGAGTGAATCATCTATTCAATTCTCTAGTATCATTTCTTCATTGTTTGTCTTTTCTTTTGCTCTTTTGCTCTGTGTCACATGATATCTGAAACTTGGCCTATGATGCATGCCATCAATACAAAATAGTCTTTTTATTGTCATGTTAATTTGCCCAAAAAAGGGCGCTATATATACTGTCCACAGGGAAAATCACATTGATATTCTTGCTGTTAGAAAGGGATTGCATCAAAGTACATATGAGGGCTGCCATGTTTGTAGTTTGCTACAGTCATGTATATGACTCATACACTTCAGAGAAAGCAGAGATTGTTTGGGTGTGAATGCTAAAAGCATGAAAATCAGGCTTGCATAGAGGAGTCACTGCGGGATGTTCATCAGACTTGGGTTATGACACAAATTCTGGACCGGGATGTTGAGCTGTCCTGCGTATCAGTGTTGTCATCCTGTGTTAGCAGATCTTTTAGCTGCAATTTTGGTGTTTTTCAAATTACAACGCAAGACAAAGAAAAACATGGTCATTACCTGAAATCAGTTAGTCATCATTCCTGGAAAAGCTCACATCTTAGAGATGTTTTTAGTAACACAGATTTTCTTCGAGTCCACAAAATCATGAAATGTCAATTCTGACCTTTTGTTCAGAGAAAGGTTAACAGAGACTACAGCTGTTGTGTACAACTTTCAAAAGCAGAAGAAACTATTGAAAAAATATATGTTTGGAGCTTATGTCTAAACTTCATGACAGAGGTGGTAACATCTGTTAATCTGGTTTGCTTTAGCATAGATTGCAGCACCATTTAACAATCCACACAATGTGGAAGTCATCATCCCATTCATACCTGTTGTCAGTTCTGTTAAGGGTCAGTAGGTGACCTACCAACCACTAGGCTCAATTGGGTGGTTTAATGTGCCCATCTGCTGTTGTCACTGTAAAACCTGGAAGTTTAGGCACAACATGTTCATGGTTAGGTTTGGGCACAAAAAGCACTCATCATAGACAAAGACATGCAGATTGGTTAAGGCATTAAAAAAATCAAGTATTTCATACCGCAAACACAAATTGAACTCCGGTCTCCTAAACTTTTTTGCCTTGTTGATCCAATCCACCCTGCTTATACAAACCACCTATTGTATTATGTCACATTTTACAGGGGAAAGTATGAAGGGGTATCACGTGCCATATTAAAATGTTGCAGATTTGCGGGGTGGTTATTGTGGCACAGAGTTATATTATAAGCTTTTAACTGGTTACAGTGTGATGGCAAATGATCAGACTTCCTAAAGTCACGGGAACAAGTTGACCTGTAACTACAGCTTATTGTGCATTAAAATCCAATTCAAATTAACACTCAGGTTTAAGCCTGCATGGGCAATGATATTTTTGTGATTGCCCACACAGACATTTCACACTTTTGAATGCGTCCTTGAGCAAGGCACTTAACGCCCAATTGCCACGGATGAGCTGATCGCTGGACAGTAATTAAATGCACCATGAAGCTGCAGCATACTAATACATGAAACACGGCATGCCTAAAAAATAGCACACATTCCAAAGCAGTATCTGTAAAAAATTTACTTTAGAAAACTTTGATCAGACCATGCGTTATGCTACCAAATATGTGCACAAGCCTGAATGACCAGCCTTAATGCCCAGGCGGATTACACACATCACTAGTCTGCTGCCTTCACAGATTTAGTCAGGGCCTATTGAGGGGAAATAATTGAGTATGTGTACATAGTCCGATATACACTGACACTTCATATGAGCAAACTTAAAGCCTGATCAAACATGTGGACTTGGTGATACACAATGCTTAATGGCGTTCTATCTTCAGTGTGTGTGTGTCTGTGTGTGTGTGTGTGAGAAAGAGCTGTGTACCGTGACACCTTGTACTTTGTATGTGTTAATGGGACTTGCTGATCAAATATACTCTGATCATTGAGACAGATATCTGAATGATATGAAGTAAATAGAAACTCATACATCACAGTTGGCATCTCTGTCAGCAGATATAGTAAATAAAAATTTGTTTTAAAACTTTATTTAATGAGAAAAGATTATCTTTTTTCAAACAGAGAGCTGCTACTACAATCTTCTTCCAATTTTCCAAAGCACCTCAAATTTGTGGACAGATTTCAATGTGACTTTAACCTTAAAGTCACATTGAATTTTCCCAACAGTTTGGGGTTTTTGAGTTTGTGATTACAAGCCAGCCAATAAAATTCATACACCATGAGAAATAAGAAAAAGGGGGTCAGGGTTCAATAAAAATAAAGAAAGAATTTATATCCTTCCTGGTTTGGAACCTCAGGGAGCAAGAGTGTGTTTGTCTACTCTCGGCAACAGGATGTGACGACACAAACCTGTTGTGTGAAACTGATCGTGGCTCATCACACTACTTCTGAGCAATAAGAGTTAGATGGATAAATATTTATGACTAAATGACTTAGCCTATCCTGTTCAGAAGCTGATGGGGGTGTGAGATTCAAACATGGGAGAAAATAGAGGCCAAAATAATTTGTGTTCCCACAAAAAAAAAAGACTATTCTAGACAGATTGCATCCTTGAGGATTATTTTGCCCCAGCCTGGATCTGATATCAGCTTAGAAGGTAATTCAGTCTGACCTGGCCACCTAGAGGACTTGGAGGAGCTTCAAACCTCTCAGTAGGACAAAGACAGAAACATACCAACACAGCATAACAGCCTATACATGGGGATAGAGACAGATGAGGAGAGAGAAGGAGGTGATGAATGGTGTTGTTTTTCTCTGTAAGGAGGATAACTGTATCCTCCTCTGGGAGCAGCGGAGCTGGAGAGCGTTGGTGAGCACCAGTCATGTGTCTCAGAGACAGCCAATTGAAATAAGTGGATTTGGTTCATACGCGAGTTTACTGGGTCAGAGTCATAGCAGCGGAGAATGCTACAGCCAATAAGAATGCGAAGCCGCGTCTGGAGGATTAGCCAATGAGGTTGGAGTCTGGTGTCTGGTACCAGTTGATGTCTGACAGTTAGACAGACTGTATCTAATTACCACAGTCGAGGCTCAGCATGGGTCTGTGCACACGTATGTGTGTGTGTGTGTGTGTGGGTGTAACTGAGGAGAGAGGGAGTGAAAATTAGAATTAGAAAGGAGGAAGGTGGTTTGGAGGTTTTGGCAAAAGTTAAAAACAAGGCATCAGATCTGGAGAGCTGCCACGTTAAATGAAACTGTGCCAGAAGACACTGAAGATATAAATACACAAGCCCTGAATACAAAATTAACTTATTAAATTAGCCATATTAGGCAGTGATACATCCCATTGCACTACATGCCTATTATTAAATAAATTCATTTCTGGTTCAGTGTGTGAACAAAGGAAACGTGTAATGGAGGCATGAGTGTGTTAAAGTGTGTGGATTTCTGTATGTTTCTCCGTTTCCTGTATTAATGAATAGGCAGTGAAAGGAGAGCACCGTTTCCCACAGTGTAATGGTCTGTTATTGTCTTTAACACAATGTTGCTCTGACTAAAGGCAGCTTCATCCCATTCAGCTACTCCGTTAGTGACTGGATGAGACAGGGATTGCCAAGTGTTAATGGCACACTCATACACACAGGCATACTCTACGTTTATATATGCATACACACACACACACACACACACACACACTACACTTACGTGCACGCACACACGTGCAACCTCATCCAGAGGTGAGTGAGTGTAACAGACAAGGGCAGCTGGCTGCTAGGTTTTTCCTGTTTTGACTGTTTCTGTCTGGGCACACAATGCTTTACACACACGGGCTTGTCCTTCTGAAGTTGTGAGGACACTCACTGAAATATTACATCCCCCTAGCTCTTTACGCCTAAACATCCACTAAACAACTAAAAGCTGAACCCTCAACCTAACCCTAGCTAGAGCCTCACTCTTAAATGGGCCTTTAAAGTTATTTGGGCAAGCCAACACGTCCTCAGAATAAAATTAGTCCACACAGCCTAAGGAGATATGTTCACACAAATGGCTGTAATTCCCTTTAGCTTCCTTCAAGTTTGGATGTAATGATGTAATGTGTTGTTTCTTTTGCAGGTTAATAAAGGGGAAAATGCTGGTCCTCGCCCATGTCAAATAGTAGTGTGATAATTTATTACTCTGTGGATACATGTCTGAAAATATCAATGTAGCTTGATTGGAAATAGAGAGATTATCCGCCTGTTGTGATTGTCCATTTTAACAAATAAATGCGGGAGCTTTATCAGCGTTCTAACTAACCAAGCAAGGGAACAAATACCTGTAATTTTTAAAAAATGCAGAACTTTTCATTTTTATTGTGAACCTGAAAAGTTAATTACTGTAGATTTTTGCAGGCAGTCTTGACAATAGCTGGTGTAACAGTAGGAGGCACAAGTGCAGTGAATTCAGACCAGAAAATATAGCGCACCATGTGTGACCACTGGTTTATGTACATAGGAGCATGTGTTCGGTTCTGCCTTTGATCAGTGACAGTGTACAGAAGTACTTCATCCTAGCGTGACAATATATATTTGTTTGTGAAGTGTAATTTAAACATTCTTGTTTTTTTTCTAATATGTCGGCCAGCCTTGGCATCCACATAACAAGCTTCAAATCCATCTGGCCAAAGACCTTCAATTTAACTCATCTCTCCTCTCAGCCTCTCGCTTCCTCTCTCTAAGATCACTCTCTTCCTGAATAAAAAACTTGGATCATTTCACTAAGCAGCAGAAGCCCTGATCGAGGATCAGTATTAGAGAGATGAAATAATAATCCTATGTTATCCAGTCAGTCGAGAGCATCGGTACTGGTAGTGCTCCAACCCTGCAAAGGGCTGTTGTTGTTATTCTTTGATCAGACCAGCAGGAATAACAATCTATAATTCATAATGCTCAGTCTAGTCTGGGAACACTAGGCACTGCACCTTTAATTATTGATCAAACAGAACAGATTTAATATCAATCACTGAAGCATAGGCAGAAGTGAGCAAAGTGGGAGAACTGGAGGAATCTCTTGGGTGCTGCCATCTAACCCTCTAATGAAAACAAAAGAGAAACACAGCGCAGTTAATACTGTGGTGGTGCTGGTGTGGAAACAGAAACTCAGGTTTAGCTTGAACTGACACTAGATACACACTCTTTGAAGGCTGCTACTGAGGGTTTGAGATCTGAAGCTGCCAATAGTCAGTGCATGTACAAATCAGTCCACATCATTCAGTGTTTTCCATGAATGCGAGTCCATGAGAGGAACCTCAGAGGCAACAGACTGGAAAAATAACAGCTACTACTAAGACTGCAGTTACTCTTACTACTACTACTTTTACCGAGTCTACTGCTTACTAGTCCCCCCTCCCCTAAATACCTCTTATTTCTAATGTCATTATTTATGGTATCATTACAACTACTTATCATACGCCAATAAAATTAATATTACCATACTCACCATTACTACAACCTCAAATACCACTCTTATTGTTACTACTGCATTACTACCACAGCTACTAATACCAGTCCAGCTTCTTAATACTATGGTTACTTCTGACATTCCTCCTGCAATTCCTGCAGATTACATAGCTACTACTACTATCATTGTTAGTGCTACTCACTACAGTACAAATGCTATTCTACTGCTGATTGTAGTAATATCTATAACCATAATGGCTGCTACCATCAAATACTGCAGCCACGGCTACTTCTGTTACTATGTCACTACAACACCTAGTAATATTGCAACTGCTGCTCTCAGCATTGCTTCTGCAATTAGCACCATTACTGCTTGCAACTATGTGACCTGTATTGCTATTACTGTTAACCACCAGTACTAATACTGAGAATTAACAGCTGTGTTGGCAATACTACTACTAGTTTTCTCTAATAATACGGTGGTAAAACTACCACTATTATTACTACTACAACTGTAAAATCTATATTACTGTTTCAATTGTAAGCTACATTTCACCAATAAGTAAATATATTTAGTTTGTATATATTTTTGAAATCAACTCATAATAGGGTTTTAAGGGGTTATTAGGGTTCAAATAGCAACTGAGGTCAATTCAGTATCTGTATATGATAATCCACAGTGAAACAAGGTTTCAGTCAGAAGTATTCCAGTGTACTGCACTGTGTACTTTTACCTCTAAATTAAGACATCAGTAAGGAGAGAAGCAAGACAAAATAGCTCAGCACACTGAGTGGGAGAAATATGCAGCTGAAGTCCTGATTACACTGTAAAGTGCCTTGCAGCTGTAGAAGCAATTGAACGCGCACAAACACACGATGTAAAACCCCAACATATTTGCAGCTTCCTGCCTTTTACTGTCTATTGTTATATTTAGTGACAAAGCTCACAGAGGCCACGCTTAACTCTCAGGGTTGACAGACATTTTCTCACACTTGCACACAGTTTGACACAACACAAAAACAGTAGAATTCCTGCAGTGTGAGGGGGCCCTTGCCTTCCACTCAGTGCAGGAATGCGAAGGAAAGAAATAGAGAGAGAGAGAGAGAGAGAGAGAGAGAGAGAGAGAGAAGAGCAACTGGGACTTTCCCCAGGATCCCAGAAAAAGGAGGGAGTGAGGAAGTAGACAGTGGGAGCGAGTGAGGACAGGAACAAATACAGGAGGAGGGAAAATGGATGGGTTGTCTTGTGTATGGACTCAGTTCTCTTTCCCACAGTGGAAATGACCCAGTTATTAGGCTGATGCACTCTTTGAAGGAAGAAGCAGGCAGCAGAAGAAGATGAATACCATAAGAAATGTACCGGAGACGACTTTCCCTTCAACGGGGATGTTATCAGAGTTTGCTCTGTCTCACTCTCTGTCTGTCTTTATGTCTCATGTCTCCCTGTCAAGGTTAATGCTGTGTCTCCAGAGCCCAGTACAGCTGCCGCCGGTGTTCCCACTGATCCCACACACAGCCACCAGTGCTGCTTCCCATATGGCTCTGCTGAAGCTGTGTGTGATAGGGATCAGTACTCTTGATTGTGACTCAGTTTGTGGCATGTGTGTACGTGTGATTGTGTGTGGTCTTTTCAGTGAGCCAGCTGCTGGCATTCAGGGTTGTATATATGTGTGTGTAATAGTAGAAGAAACCCTCTCTGACATTAGCAAACTTGCCATGTCATCTCAATTCCGGGCGGCCTCAGAGGGATAAAAGAACAAGGAAGCCTTTTCCCTCGGCGTCTGTGTGTGTTCACATTAGCGCACAGGCATATGTTTGGTGCATATTTGTGCGTGCAGGCATTTGTGTGTCTGGTGTATGTCCAGGTGCTGTAGAGTGGGTATAGGTGTGTCTGTCTGTGTGTGCTTTTGCCTACACATGTCTGATTGACTTTACATCTGTGTGTGCGCACACATTCAGGGAGGGTGGTCTCCACCTGTGGATTACACTGTATGGTCCTGTGTGCCCTTGCAGGGGGACTTTCATTTCTCTCCAGAACACACAGTTACTCGCTTAACAAAAATCCAAACACTGTAAGCACTGAATGTTTGAGCGGACTAATAGCAGCTAAGATTCCACAGAAGGAAAAGGAGAAAGTGAAGACAAAGGGAAAACCCCCTTCATTCTGCACATACTTAAAGATTTATTTTAATCCTGTTTGACAATTTTTACTGATTATAAATCAACAGATACAAACAGGAATGTGTGGCTTTGCAAGTACTAGCTAGTGGTTTGTGTCTTGGGTGTTCTGCAAGAATGTAATATGGGAAGTGGGTCCAGTTGCAGGATGGCGTCCATTCATTCAGCTGATCACTCAGCATACGTTCCAAATTACATTCTGGTCTGACTTCAAATTCAGATGATATCACAGAATGAAGTAGTTTTCCTGGTTCTGACAAGGTTTAAAACTTTGACAGTTTAAAAATGAAAATAATAGCAAAACCCAACTCTATATAACATTCATGATGTCATCTGACCAGTTTTATGATTAATGGTTTTGAAGTCCAGAGCTATAAAGAAATTTGTAATAATGGCTAAACAGTTGTTGCTCATCAATTAAGTGCTGATCACACTGGCCCAAAAGTTAGTTTTCCTATAGAATTAGTACAAAGGCTGACGTACAGTGGTGGCGAATCATGACAGAAAGTTTGAACACACTAATCACCGAAAAAACACTGAAACTCTCATCACTGTGGTAACCAGGTCATCAAACAAGATTTGGTCTGCATCCTCCAACAGTTAACACACAGGACGTCAAATCCCCATTTTTTACTGAGTACAGACACACTGTCATAAATTCATTGGGGCTGTAGTTGTTAAATACTAAAACATTTTTGGTCTTTTGTGGCAAAATAATCTTAACTTTTGGTATTAAGTTTGTTTTCTAGCCGTTTTTGGAGCAAATTATTGCAAGTACTATTTTAAGTTTCCATCTTCTATGTTTGTTAAAATTACAAAGTCACAGTTTTTAAAAACAGTTGGACATAAAATTAAATGCAGACAGTAGGAACTGAGAGATGATGTTCCAACTTTTTATAAAAAATGACAGCGAAAGCTCTTTAATGAAAAGTAAATAATTAAAGTTATACAGAGGTTAAAACTCGGTGTGAGATACGCTTTCTATGCAGTTGAAGACTGAGGGAACTGCCAGCAGGAAAAAATGTCTATTACTATCATGAACTGATTCCCCCTGACCATGGTGAATATATTTTGGCATTATTTTTTGTTGTCCTAATAAAACATGTCAAACTGTTTCAGACACAACCTCAGTGTTGTGTGAGAGGATTTAGGGTTGGCTTATTCACCTATAAGAACTGCACCACTGATATAGTTGTACAGGGAATTCTTTGACATTGAAAGCTTTACAGTGAAGACTGAAAAATATCACCCCCCCCTCCCCACCAACCCTCCAAAAGAAGCAGTATTGGCCTTCAAGAACTCATATCTGTCTATCCCCAGCTGGCGTGTGAGAGAAAAGAAGAAGGAGACTGCAAACCACATCTTAGCCTGCCAAAAATCACATTTCCCCTCTACAGTATAGCTGGTTTACATTAACTCTCACACATGCATGGCGAAGCCTGGGTCCACCCACTTCACATTTCATTATGAAGAAAAGCTCAAACTGTTATACCAGCCCTTCCAAAACAGCAGAAATTGCTAATGTAATTCATCAAAACCTAAGATGAAAAAGAACTGTAAAAATTGAAGGTTAAGTTGTGGGAAGGAGGTATTGGATGGCAGAAGTACTATAAACCTACCCTATGGGATTAGAAGCTATAGAAACTCGAGAATCTCGGGTCAAACATGGCCACTATACAGCGTTCGTGATCTATTGCCCAGAGCAGTGTAATACCTACTGTTACATGAGTGTATTACAGTATGTTCACTAAATGAAAGTGATTCTTTAGACTTGTAACATGGCAACAGACATGAAGGTTCTCTGGTGGCATGTTAGAAAAATTGTTCATTTTGTAGTAAGCTATATTCAAAAGCCTACGTCGACTACACAGGCCAAACACTGCACTTGTTAGTGTTTGCTGAGCGTCTCTCTCCGAAACCACAAACAATAATGACTCGGATGATGTCATCAGGAAGATAACTTCAGATGATGTCATCAAGCTGATCTGAGCCCATGGAGTTTGAAAAAAAAAATGGAGGGGATAAGATGTGACTGCTTTTGTTTGGATTGTGTACATACAACATATTAAAGCCAAACATTTCCAAATGCAACACACACCACACACAGCAATAGTGTAGTGCTGCTTTTCAACGTGCCTGTTTCCCGCTGCATATGGATCAGTTTAAACACACCCTGGTTTTGTTCAGGACATTTATTCCCTTCTTCCTCTCTCTACCTTATAGAGAAATGGCTTTTACAGATGTGCTCTTTTTCTCTCCCCCCACCCCTCACCCCTCACCCCCCTCCCCTCCCCTCTCTCTCTCTTGCACTTTACTTACATAGTTTTCTGCCTTGTGCCTCACTCTGTGCCTGTGTACACTTATAGAGCTTTCCATCTGGAAAACATATCCGTCCACTTGACATATAGAAGCACAGAAACAGAGGACATTCAGCGTTTTCTTTTTCCCCCCATGTCTTCTTCTCCTTTCCTAATCAGAAATACAAGGGGAGGGTAAAGAAGCATTCAGCCCAGCTTTAGGGATGATTTACTCTATGATATAATGATGCAAATTGCGCTATTATATAAAATGGCACGTAATGTGTAAATCTGGTCTAAGCAATGTGGGCTAACGGTGTTTTTGAGTATGAATTAATAATTTTTGATCCGAACAGTTACTGATCTGGTAGCAAAAAAAAAGTAAAGTAGTAAATGCTCTTGTCACTAATACCAGAGCTAAGAGGAAACTACATTATTTTCTATATATAAAGACTTACTTTTTCTGCTTCAGTCTCTGCCAACGAGCAGCGACTCAACCTGCAGCCAGCTCATGAAAGCCTTTTGTTGAAAACACCTCAGGCTTTGTGAAAGTGATGCATTTTGCTCCAGCAGAAGCACCAACATCAATTTGTGGGAAGCATCAACAGAAATATAGGTTTCATCAACAGAAAACCCCAGAAAAGACAAAATAGTTTTGTTAAAAATATGTATGAAGAAGGTTATGAAGATCAAATAGATCCATCATCCTTTTTCATTATAATCTTTTATTTTTCCTAGTTTACGGTCCAGGTTCTTCTAATAAAGTCCAATCTACAGAGGCCCTGAGAGCTCAGCACAGGCAAAGAGAAAAAAACAAGCAAATTAAAGAAACAGCTTCACCAGTTTGACAACACAGAACCAGAAAACCACAATAATAGGAACATCCCTGTACTTTAAAATGACAATTACTGTGGCAAGGTCCACATTAGCACAGATGTATCAGTCACATCAGAAATGTCATTTATCTTCCTATTTGTTAGGCCAGAGACAATGTATATATCTCAGCCAATGCAAAAATAATGACCGACAGTTCTCAGAAGAACTAAACTGCTGAATTAGGTTTCTGTTGGTTGTTGTACACCTCATGATAATCCGTCTGCGCTGTAGTACACATACTCTGGCCCTTTTCTTTACCAGGCACATCCATACTGCTTCCAAACTCCTTCTTTAAAAAAAAAAAAACTCTGAGGAGCCTCTGTGTCAAGTCTCATAAGTTTGCCAATATTCGACTTTGATCAGCGTCTAGACGTGCCGTGACATGCAAACAAAAGCCGAATGCTTCGCCTGAGTGTGTTGTATTGGATGTAATGACCCCGCCTGCCTCCAGTCCACTTATATAAGGAAAGATTACACAAGCAAAAAAAACAGCGCAAGGAGCAGGCAAGTATAGCTCAGTATATTTGATCAAGCGTGCAAGCTGCAGTGTATGTGAGGGAAGCAGTGAAGTGAAGAGAGAAAGAAAGGATGTGCATGAGTCTATATGTCAGAGAGGGGTGGAGGCAGACGGAGACGAAGGGGAAAGAAGCAGGGGGTAGCAAACGTTCTCTGTGGTTTGGGAGAAAGAGCAATTTATCATCTCAGCGCAGCTTGAATGTATAAACTGTTTGGGTTGTTGGAAATTTACATTTTATACAACTACTTTGGCAGTGTAGTTTCTGATAAAAGTCACAGCAGTCAAGCTAATGCATTGAATTAGTGCGAGAACAAAAAAGGAGTTGAGAGGTACAGGAGACAGAGAAGGAGGAGGTGAGGATTTGATTTAAACAGCAGAAGGATTGCTGGAGCTGCTTCCACACTTCAAGGGCTTTAGTGACAGGGAAGCTGTAATATTCAGCACCGTCAGCAGTTTTGCTCGCGTGTGTGTGTGTGTGTGTGTGTGTGTGGTACATGTGTGCTTATCCACAGGGAATGAAAACTCCCTGTGTTGTTGTTCTATAAAGCAAGGACGCTACATAGGCACAAAGGACAAACTACACACATACTCTGTGGTCACAGTGTTGAACTGATGTTTTACCTTTTATTAAAAAAAAACAAAAAACAATCAAATTAGCTTTTTTTCATTCAGCTTATACATGATGAAACGTGTTCAACATTTGCTGTATAACCATTCAGTCCTTCACTGGTTGTCTTTGGAAACACCACGTAATTAATTCATGATATTTTGATTGGAATCCCCGCAAAGATTAATTAATATTTACAGTATTAAAGCTATTCTGTGTTGAATTGTAATAATTTTTATTGCACATTACTCATTTAAAAAGTAAGACATTTTTCATGAACTACAAAGTGCTTTAGTACTTATTGATTCTAGTTTTGTCAAGATGCCTTCACTTTGCCAAAGGTTCTGCGCCAACACATCACCAGTGATAGAAAGTATTTCAGTTTTACGCTACTATTCATAAAATGAATTACATTCAGATTCTCATCACTTTGCTGACATGGGTTCCAAATATAAAACATAACCAACTAAAAGATAAAAACAAAAATTATTTTAAATTAACCATCTGGCTGCACTAGAACTGGTTTAAATTATTTCCACCAGGTGCATTGATGAGAAACAGTGATGCATCAGTAGGTAATGCAGTAATATGATATATGTAGTAATATCAGTAGTAAGTATTTAGTCATCATCATCACACACAGAAACACACTAATAATAACCATGTACATTCTAGACAATGCAAAAAAGAAACTAATTATTACTTTATGTAAGAGTGAAAATGTAAAGGATTAAACATAATGCTTATGTTTGTTTATCCTACACAATTAAGCTAACCCCCAGAAATGTATTTATTTAGATTATTACTCAATTTCAAACTGTCAAAAAATGGTATGATTCATTCTACATTTACCTTAATCAAGTTCTTAACAGGGATTTCAGTTGTTATAGTTATACACTGTGATAATGAGTCAAAAGTCGAGTCTGACTACTTTTTCCATCACTGCTCTGTAGAACTAGAAACACGCAGATGGCAAAATGTTTCCCCTTCTTGTCACGTTTTACGGGGGAAAACCTGCTGTTGCACAACTGGGGCTTCGACAGGATGTTGCAGAATGGTAAGATAAGCTTCCTAACAAAGTAACAGTCATTTCTCAAACATACAGTAGCCTATAATTTTCATACAGACATCTTCCTTCAGCTGCACTAAGAAATAATCTTCACAATATGCAGTGTTTAAAACATGCTTCCAGTGTCCTGCCTTGCTTCTCACCTGACAATGTCAAACTACTTAAAAAGACCAGATTGTTGTTCTTATTTGACATAGTCTTAGCTCTAACTAAAGCAATCGATTGGACCTTTAACCTCGCCACTGAGTGGTGAGACATTAACTATCATTCCCATATTTATGGTCCAGTGGGCTACCTATTACCTGCCACCATGTTACTATTAATGAGACGTGGCAAACTGGTGATGAGCCAACGATATGTCCCAAGGCGTCAAATTGTTTTTTTATGTTATATTGACACCAAAGGCACCTTTTGGCCTCTTTTTGGATGCTTAACGAGTCCGACTACTCAACGCTGCAGAAACTCATATGTACACATTCAACTGCTTTCAGGTTAGGCAAAGAAACTTCAGGGTAAAGTTAACCTACAACGTTTTTTACATTAAAACAAACCACTACATTAAATAACAACTGTTTATTGTTAGTTGAGTTTATGTCAGTATTTTAACCAAAGCCACAATCTTTCCGTAACTATAACCATCTCATCTTTGTGCCTAAACTAAACAGCACAATTGCAGATGATATTGCATGATAAAGACCTACTGAGCTTTCGAGCATATGGAGCAGGTGCCTACAGGTTCATATCTATGAAGCATATAACAACAGAGAACAGCCATTTGTTGAGGTTAAAGGTGTGACCTAATGTTAGGAGGTATTTAGCTAACACTTAATGTAATTTGTCCTCTTATAGTGATCGCTGTTGTTGTTGTTATTAATTTTTATGGATTATTTTTGCATATGTAACAGCTAACAGCAACTTCACGATTCACAACATTTGAACATTTTGCCATACCGCACCAAGCTGTTCATAATTTGTTCAGACATCCCTTCTCCATCAGTTATTCACAAACAAATGAGTAAATACGGAATTGTAGTAACTGGATTTAAGTAATACCGTTGACAACTCATTATTGAAAGGCTGTTGTATATTCATTTAAACCTGAGTGAAGAAATTTCCACTCTGAAGAATAAAAATCTTATGGTTTACATAACATTGTAACATCGCATACTGTCCATTTCACACAGAAACAAACACCCACCAGGTGGAAAGCCCATTCTGTGTTTTGTTGTCAGACCCACATGGACTGTTGCTAAACGATAGCAAAGGAACCATAAAAGAACACTTTGTATAATTCAGCAGAATATGACGAGTGAAGAAAAATTAACGTCAAAACGCACACTCGAGCCCAAGCGAGTCTATAGAACGGTGGCACAGTGGCACCCCGCAGTAAAGTGCAGCCATCCCTGGCTGGCACATAGGACACCCATTCACTCTGTGACAGGGTGTCACACCACATGATTTATGACGGGTAATTATGGTTATGGAGGTGACATCATATCCTACTCGCTGGCTCCCGCATGTATCCATGCTGTGTATATGTGTGCCCGGGTGTTCGCATGCGTGTTCGTGACTAATTAGTTATGCTGTCTGAATCCAGCAGTGACTGTCTTTGTTTTTCTACAGAACGGAAGACAAGGCATGTCACAACAACATATCTCACAGTTCCTCCAGACATGCAGCGATGCACCCCCATTCCACCACACAGTTCAACGCACAACCAGACAACATGTGCACATATGGACCCACAAAAAAGCCCCTCTACCTGCTTTTCTCGCTTAAATTTTTATTCCTCATTCAATCCAGGAACAGATACATTTTGTTTTAGCTCAGGAAGGGCGAGGATGAGCCAGGACTACGGAACAGACACGATCACTCTCATTTCTTGACAGAGCTAACCATCAGTTTACCACGGTCTGAAATTGGCGGCGCTGAGAAGCATACAATTAGAAATCATTACTCTGCACCTAACTGCTGCTGACAGGCATGGGCACGACAAATGAGAAAATGGAAAGATTATAACACAATTTCCTTCTCCTGTACACATCTGCTAATTCACTTGCCAGTTCTAAATAAATGCATTCATTTAAAAATGATTTGACAGGCCATGCCTACCTCATGGATTACAGACATGGATGGTGCTGGGAAGGAAACGTTTACATATCTACAGGAGGCTTTGTGCAGTTAAATTAAATCCATCACCAACCTGGAAGGCATTTCTTAACCCATATTTTTTAACAACACACAGTGGTAATTGATAGTTTTTGAACACTAAAATAACTTATTTCTGTTTTTGTATGAATATGTGCTAACTCATAATCCAATCTCCATGTGAATCCTAAAACTACAAATAGAACCAAATTAAACAAATGAGACAAACTAAAAAGCACTTTATTTATTTTTTGTAGAAAATGTACAAATCTTTAATATTTGTACCTTCAGCAGTGGACATGATATTTCATAGGGGGAAAAAATGAAAATGAAAACAAAAAAACATCTTTTTGAAGTTGAAGAACCAACAACTTCTACTTTGGTCTCAGCTGGCCACATTCTTCCCACAGCCTCTTTTATTATCTGCTTGAATATGAACAAATTGTACACAAGCAACATTGCTCCTTCCTTTTTTTCCAACTCTGCATGCATGTCTATTATTGTTTAATCTTCTTCTGATGTTAGACAGGTAAACATATTAGCCACCACAAGACACACATTTAGTTTCCTAGAAGTTACACTTTCTTATTACCTCCCGGACAATTACACTGACTGCTTCTAGTGGGATCTTTGCTGGCTGGATGCTCCTGTCCTCTCTAAAGAAGTACTTTTGTAACTCTCTCCAGCCTGGTGAGCATCAGCAACCCTTTATTAAAGATAATCAGAAATCTTGTTGAGGTTGGGATACAATTCTACAAACCTGTGTTGTGAAGATCAGGCTTGATAGCGAAGAACCTAAAATTTATGCAGTTTAAGGAACTTGAAGACTAAAAAAAACTGAAGAAAAAAAATGAAAACGGAAAATTAGATTAGACTGACCGTCTATGGGTCACCATAATAAGTTAGGGCCTTTTACTGTGTGTGGACTAATTTCTGTATTTTCTTGAAAGCTTGGTGATAGCTACATGGCTACATTTGTTTGAGAATGGAGTTTTAAAATCCATACTTGAACTTGAAGCTGCTCAGCGGAAGAAAAATTGAACCACCCTATTCCTCACTAAAGTCACTACAGGTCAGCAGGCTGTGTAAAAAATATACATCTCTTTGCTCCATGACCCTGCAAATATTTATTTTAAAAGTGACCTTTCCACCCGTGGCTCAAGAACAAAGGAA
Source organism: Channa striata (assembly GCA_033026295.1). Taxonomy (NCBI): domain Eukaryota; kingdom Metazoa; phylum Chordata; class Actinopteri; order Anabantiformes; family Channidae; genus Channa; species Channa striata. Next base: position 6,020,480 of record CM065181.1, on the reverse strand, counting down.
AACTTCACAAAATCCCAGGCCCTCGGTACTGCTGTTTCATCTGAGTTAAACGCTGCCCTGAATTTAAATTCAGGTCTTGGAGAAATAGTGTTTATTTACAACTGCTGGGCTGATGTCCAAAAATCATTTTTTTAATGCCCATGCTTCAATTAATCATTGAAATATTATAATTACAAGACAAACTGTACCTGATGTGGTCCGGTCCACCTCTCGGGGGCTAGTATGGTTCCTGATATAAAGGCAGTTTGTGTAGTTATGCCTCTACTCCCCTTCTCCCTCGCTTTTGCACTTCGATGCCTTCTTTGCTCTTTCCCCTCGTCTGCTGCTGGAGCATCGGATTGTGCCTCCTGCAACGCTGCTGTCGTGATGTGTAATTTAGTAGACACACAAACACTGAACAATTATCGGTCTGTACGGCATCTTACTTGAAGTGGTGCCCCTGTGGCATTACAAGGCATAAGCAGAACATCACGGTAGGTACCAAGAACCGCACACAGGGAACTATATGAATGCTTGTTATCACTGCACTGAAAACAAGAAACATGAGCTGCTTTGCATTTGAAGCCCATTCATAAAAAGGAAATGGGCAGCCTCCCTCCATAGGAGCATGATAAAAACTTAAAGTTGAAGACTGAAAGATGCCAGAAGCATGAAGGACTGACTCATCATCCCCTACACATGAAAGGGCCCAAAAGTGAACTGAGTTGAGTCTTTTCATGTTTTGATAGTCTCTCATCATCCCTCAAACAGGGTAAAGACATCTCCCGAAGCCCACCAGAGGATGTCCTTTCTAAAGACCCCGCAGGTATCTCAGAGCTTCACAAATGATTCTTAGGTTCCGTAATCAAACGCATCTTCACATCACCCACCTGTCTAACTCCGCACTAAGCCTCTCTGTATTGCTGCTCAGTGGGCAGCCAGTTGAAGGAAAGGACAAGCGAGATTGTCATCAAGTCTCCTATTGCTGTGTTTCATCTTAGAGACGGCGCTGATCTACCGAGAGCAAAACAAACCACAACACCTGAACGGTTTACTCAGGTGTTAGTCTGTCTGCCTCCGTCTGGTATTGACAAGCTTCCAACCACCTCAGGCCCCTATGGAGCTGTAATCCTACTCAAAGCTGTTTAGCATATTCTCTTTATTACTAGTCAGCTTTCACACCCTCCTGCCTTCTGCCTAATTGCTGTCTGTATTTCAGCTGAGCCCTGTCAGGGTGTAACTCGCAGCATATCCCGCACCAATTCTGCAGTGTTCCAACGTTAACGTTTTCTAATTAGGGTTAAACGTTAGGTAGAGTTGAGGCTTGGCGTTGGTTTGTTTAGCCATAAATCAAATGCTGGAAAAAAAGTCTGAGACTTTTTACTTAAATGCAATAATGTCACAGTCACGCAGTGGTGTTGGTAGAAAGTCCAAAAACCAACAATTCTGGGATATATTAAAATCAGATGCAATGAATCTGCTGGTGGTGACAAACGTAAAATCGGGGATCATGAAACATAGCACAATTCATCCTATGGGGACAATATCTCATGATATTCAATAATCCGTCTAATAAGCATAGGATTAAACAACAGATATTACCCTCACTGGAGCAGAGGTGCTGCCATGGCCTCACACTCCACTGATTTATTTATAAGTATATATTTTTCAAAACTCAGCACAATGATTTTTACAGGACACCAATGCACCCAGGGTCTTAAAGTACAGGTGCATTCTACGAGTTACCTGCTGCTCCTTTTCACATGCAGGTGAAGAGCTGAACTCTGTCTGGAGTTCACTGCACCCACGTGATGAAGGACTGGGTTCCTTACCGGCTTCCTAATAATTTCACACAGTGATTGCCCTCGATGCTAGACAAACTAAAAGTACTACACAGACTTTTTCCCACCTGTGTGTGCATTTTGTTTTAATTAAACGCTGCTGAATCTGCTTTCCATGTTCGTGTTATTATTTTGCTGTCCTTGTCCCAGGCTCAGTCAAGCTGAGTCTTGAAATTATGACAACTGTCCAAGGAGATGATGTAATTTGTGTTGTGTCACAGTAACAATGACACATTCCAATTTGAGCATTTAAATTCAAGCTGCATGTAGGTCGCCTGTCTCAGGATGCAGTTTTCTACCACAGATCCATATGATTCAGATCACAGCTGAAAAAGCATCACTGTGTCATGTCTGAGGACACATAATAATACTCCATAATCTAAACGTGTCCTCCTGTCGCTGCAGTGTCAGCGTAACCTTTCACGGCCATGTTTGCACAGTGTTCTATTCTGCATGAACCAGACTGTTCATTTGGCCACGTAAGCCTCCTGAAATTATCATCCGAGCCTCAGTGTTTTCAGAACTTGTCTCTATCTTTTCAAGCATACTACAGTGCAACACCTACCACTATGACTCAGAATTCCTCTGTCATGCTAAAATGTTTCAGCACAGTGCTGAACAATGCGCTCTCTATGTGCTGTACTCAGTGTGCCACAATGTCTCGGCACGGTGAGGCCAGAGTAGGTGGAGTGATGCTGTCTCGTGTGTCCTGCAGCGCTGGTGAGCATGTATTATGAAGACCTGCTGCTATTTGCCACTGTCTATGCTCACGACTTCTCCCTGCACCCGTGTCACCCAGTTAAACTGTGCAGGACTTAATGTACCGAGGAAACAAAATGATGATGCAGTGAGGAACTGCGTGGAAGATGTAGTAAAAGAAGGAGTAAAATAAGGAAGGTTCGTCCAACTTGTTTTTGGAAAATCAGGGGAAGGTTTTTCATTTATTTTCTCACCTCGGCTTCACAGACTTTATCATTTGTTTCAGCATCCCTTTGCAAAAGCAGTAAATGAGGATTTTAATGTTTACAATGGGTATTACAAGTATTTAGGGGCACGACTAAGGATTATTTTTGTTACTGCTTAATCTGCTGGTTATTTTATTTCTTTTAGAATAATGGCTAAATAAATCACTTTGTCTGATGCCTGATTTAATTTCCTGTAGTGAATGTTGACAATTTTCAAATTGTGTTTTGTTTTATTTGACCAACGGTAAACTACAAATGTGCTGGAACCTGGAGATACACACAAGAGGTCTAAAACTCATTTATGATTAATTTCAACCAGTTGACAAATTGTTGCAGCTCTAATGTTGCGCTTCACCACCTCCAGTGTCTGAAGATGAAAATGTATTGTTGACCCCTCCCTATCCTAATAATTTATCAACAGTCATTCACGGAGCATATGGTGCTTGAAGCCGATAAACCATCAGGATTTATTTTAACTAGCTCTGCTATTGACAGACACACATGTGATGAAGTGTCTGTTATGGGAGGCCGCCCACCATTAAAGAGCCACAGTCGTGTGTTTACATCTGTTGCCATGCGATGATTTGACAATTTGTGTCCGTCCACAGTTTGTCTGCTGATGGAACTAATGGGGGGCAAAAGCCTGTGTATCCTGCCACAGCTGCATCTGCCCCCTCCCGTCCAGGCAGACATCACTGAACCCTGTCCACGGGACAGTGCAGTAATGCGTCTGTCCATTCAGTGTCTCACACGGGTGAGGGAGACGAGCTGTGATCACTGGACTAACGCTGCGAAGCCAAACACACAGGTCGGGTCCGGGCAGCCGCTGTCCAGCCGTGGCTGTGCTGAAAGGAGCTGCAGGATGCGGCCCGTTAGTTGCTGAAGCGTGTCCGGATCGAGTTGAGTCTTTAATCGAGATTCATTGGGAGACAACCCCTCGGATCTACTGTGAACGACCCAGTCAGAGGAAACGCACGCAGTCCCTGCCCTTTCCCGCTCATCCTCAACATGACAACGTTTATGAAACAATAACCGTGGACATATGTCACCTATTGAAAACCATAAAGAAGTGCGTCCATCCTACCTGTCCACTCCCAGATCCTGCTGCTCCAACTTTTCCGAACTTAACGTCCCGAGTTCTGCCTGTCTTCCTTTGTCTCCACTCAGGACGTGGACTGTGGACCGTGGACGCAAGTTTAGTCTCTCTTTTTTTTTTGTTTTCTCTTTATCGCCGCACATCTTTTAAAGAAAATACGGTAACGTGTGCTTTTTTCAATCAGCCTCCAAACTGCAACGCAACAGGAGCGCAACTCCCTGAAATCAATGAAACTAAGTTGGGCTGCGTGTCATGACGGCGTGTGTGTGTGTGTGTGTGTGTGTGTCTTTGTCTGTGCATGTCTTCTGACTTTGTGTCCCGCCTTCAGGTTCCAGCAGTCACACCAAAGCTCCCACAGTGACACACGCTGCGTCTCTATTGACCTAACGCTACTTTATCTCCCCTTTATTGCATATTTATCTTCCATCTTATCAGTATAACCTTCCGGGGGACAGCGATGAATGTAACCTTCTTCTGCTCGCATATAATTCTGTATAGGTTCCATGTCATTTTACGTTATAAAGCTTGTCATTTGGTTAAACTAATTATATAGAAACAACATAAAACAAAACACAACAAACATCACAACAATTCCCTGAAAAAGCACATAGTGGACTAATAATAGGGTAGAAATTCATTAAGCAGAAGAAAGTCACCACTGTGGATCAAAACATTTAAAGTAATGCTACATCTAAATGTACTTATCGTATCAAAAGATAAACTTAAGAGCTGATAATTAACTTTTTTTTTTTTTTGCTTTATAACATTAACTGATTGTTGATGAGGAACAGAGTTTAAGTAGTTGATGTGGAGGGGACTCGACCTCTGGGTTGAGGAGTTTATTTGAGCCCTTTTCCAGCATCACTGGGCAACTCTGAGAAGCCATGAAGTGATTAATGTGGCATTACCAAGAAAATAATAAAGGTGTTCTTAACAATTCTAAGCAGTTCTTTTTGTGGAATAGAATGTCCGACATTTCCCTCTTACCTGAGTGGAGTAGAATATAGAGTATAATAGAGCACAGAATAGTAGAATTGGGGTTTCATTGCAGTACATGTAAATGCACTTTGTTATTGGCACACTAAAGGTGTTGTGAATAGTGTAATTTAGATTATTAAATTAGAAACAAACACACATCCATTCCAATAAACTCATACTGTATCACAACTCAAGCAACACCATGACATCATACATAACTTGTAGTTATAAATAGCTCAATTGCTTTCTTTTAGGAAAGCAAGTGAAAACAAATCTGTTAGGGTAAAATCTTTTGTTTTGGATTGCATCACATAACTGAATTTGCCATCAGCCATAGAGTTCACCAAGTCCAGCACACTCCTGCCCTGCGTCTGTGTTTACACTCCCTGCACGTGTCATTATTTAGGTCAGTGTGTGAACGCGTGTTTATTTGGATGAGGCAGACATCCAGATCTTTTTATCTCCCAATATTCATCAGGCTCTGAGGACAATTGGACACCTCAAACACACCTCACACACTATTTCCTGTGTGATGTCGAGCTTACTGCAGACATCTATGGGGGTGGGAGTGTGTGTGTAATGACCATGCCTTATCTTTCTCATTACCCAGCCCGAGATGTCACAGGAAAGCTAGAGACGACCCTGCTCTCCTGATAGAGAGAGAGAGAGATGGAAATAATTACCAATGTCTCTTGTGGAATAGGGCGTAAATTGATACACACTAAATACTGTACCTTAGGGGTCTCTTTCTCTCTCCCTCTCTGTTTCTCGTCAGATGTACTAGACAAATGAACGCATCCAGAAGGAATTAATTGGATTTGGGAGCAGTCTCCTGCACGATCCACCAGGACAGACAAACACCCCCTCTGCACCCTCCCCGTCTTTGGCACACACACACACACACACACAGACACAGACACACACACCTCCTCTTCCTTTATTCCAGTCATGCCTTCCAGAAATGTCTGACGTGCCCCCCTCAACTCCCCCCCACCCTGATGGATCAGTCTGTGTCCCTTATCCCCTCACACACACACACACACACACACACACACACACACACAGAGCTGCACACTCCTCCCCAGCGAATTTCAACCTCTCTCTTGGATACAGTGTTTCCATGGCAGCCACGTTTTCTGCACGTGTAGAATCAGACGGAGTAAAGGGAGGGAGAAAGAGACCACTCCTATCGATTCAGTGGCTGGCTATTGATTCACAGCTGCACACTTACCTACAGCAAACACGCACGCATCCATATTCACGCGCACGCACCGGCAGAGTGTAAACATCCGACATCAGATTGGAGCTTTTTGAATGAGGCTCAGCCATGGAATGCGATAATGAAGTCTGGCTTTTTCTTCAGCATGCTTTCAGCTTTGAAAAGGCACGTCAGTAGGTGTGACTGCTCCAGTCATTTCTTCAGTGTACCTATAACAGTAGCCACCACTTGATGGTGCTTTCATTTTCTCTATGAAAAGTTCAGTATTGGTAAAATAAATAAATAAATAAAAGATCACACAAGACAGAGAGAAACACTGTACTTTTCAGTTCCAGCTGATTTTATTTCCTTCTTGGAAGAAAAGAAAAACAAATTTTAAAAAACGACAATCTGTACAGAGGTCTGAGAGGCAGTGATTGACCCAAACATTGGCTGGTTTTTGAGCAATAAAACATCAAATGATATTGACATGATTGAACAATGGACATGATCATACACGGCATATTGCACAAATGAAAATAAAAACAAAACATAAGGAAAAGGGACAATAGAAAAGAAGTCTGATAGGAAAAAAAAAAGAATAGAAATAAAACTCCTGGATCACAATCATCTCCAACATAACAATGTCCAAAGATGGCTGTCCTAGTGCCTGTCGTTGATCATCATCATCATCATCATCATCATCACCATCATCATCATACATAAAACACACAATCTTTGCTTATAGTACAGTCAGTTTACATAAATATCTTCATGTTATTATTCTTTTAAAAATCTTAAACACAACAGCTATAGCTACATATACCTGAATCTGAAATACAAATGCTATTTGCCATGCCATAATATAGGAAAACAATTAGCCTGCTATACTTAGCCAACAGGTACAGAAAGGTTAAATACTATTTTTTGATGCCATTTGCGCAATAACAGATGAAGCACTTCATACATCTCCCTCCCTCCAATGTCTAGGCAAAGTGGAATGAGTGTGAAATTCCATCCAGTGGTTCAAATAAAACTTATCTTGATAAAAAGCACACAGAGGTATTAGCTCTATCCAAACAGTGACTCTCAGGGATCTTCCACTCATATCCTTTCGGTCTAAGTGTACTGGAAACACAGCCACCACTCAGACTGGGAGCCTCAGTGGCGCTTGGTTTACTTGGCTGGTGAAACTGGAGTCACTGTGCCATTAAGAAGCATGTGGGTAAATACTGTAAACACTGCGTGAGGTCAGATTGTGCCAAACAAACCCCCATCTGCACGTCAAAACACCAATGTAGATCCAAACAACAATGTCGTAGGCTACCCACTTGCCGGAAAAACCCCCTTTCTATAGATTTTGTACAAAAATACAAGTAGAAAATCATGACACACTCAAATCTCCTTAAAAGTGAGAGAAGTCAGACATTTTTAAATAAGATACACTTCTAGCCCTTCCGCGCTGGATACAGACAGGTGTATGTGCACAAACACAAAGGAGACCTGTACGAGAACAATACTTCTATGTATAAAAAAGTTTGGCCGGTATAAATACATCGATATAAAAAACGTCATCTGACACAGAGGAACTACAAAGTTGAAGCACTAGGCAGAAAGGATGCGCGTCGGGGAACATTGATCCTGAATTGTGCACTGAGTGTTTAAAAAGGTTCAGAAAGAAAGGTTTCTGAAGTTTTGAGTCAGTCTTTGTTTAAAGTCCTGCCGTTGAAAGAGAAGCTGGTGATCGTGAATTGTGTCCTATGGTCACACAAATTGCGTAATTACGCAGCAATGAACATTTTTACGCATTTAACAACAACGAAATCCTCCTTATCTCGGAGGGCATGCCTGTTGATACTGAAACTATTTCGAGTTTGGAAAAAAAACTACACCTGAATAGCAACTTGATGGTCAATATGAATTCGCTATATCTTAAACAAAACCCAACATGACTAGCTCGTCACCAAGTGTCTTTTTTTTGCGCGACCCAAAATAACATGAAGATTTAAAGTTCAGTCTCAGTCCTCATCCTCGGCGGATTGAGGCAGCACATTGGAGCTCGAGTCCGTGTGTTTCACTGTTCGCTGCTTACATTCACTCCTCCTCTGTGTCCAAATGCAAACTAAGCATTTCCCCCCGTCTGCGCGTTCCCGTCAAGCGCAACGAGCTGTCCAAGTCTGGGAGCGGCGCGTACCTGGGCTTCAAAGCGCACACAGGCCACACATTCTTTCCTGTTCTCACTCCCACCTATTTAGTGAGAGAATAGAGGAAATATTATGGTCTGGACTCACACGCCCGTCCAAGAAGGGGGTGGGGGGGGGTTAAAGAGTTCAAAGCGTAGGGGGGGGACATTGCGGTTCCTGTCCAACCTGGTCCTTTTCAGTAGGTGAACACCAGGTTGGAGATGGTGGACTCAAGCCAGTCTCCTGAGATCATCTCACTGACCTCCGGGGTGCAGTAGTCAGGGAAGTCGAAGTGAGATCCCGACCCGCACTCTCCGAAGCTCCAGTCCAAGTCCCGGTCCAGCTCTGCATCGGAGAAGCCCATGCCGCCCAGGGACATGCTCTCGAACCCGGGGCTCGGGTTCAGGTCGAGCCGCTCGTCTTCGAACTCTTCGTCTGATGATGATGAGGATGACACAGATGAGGAAGAGTGTGAGGCTGAGGGCGTTGGAGAGGAGGCGCGGGTGTACCTGAGGCGTGCGGTGTGTGACGACTCGCTGGACGCCGGACTCTGCTCCTCGTACAAGCTGAGCGGGTCGTTGGACTCCGCCGAGCTGCTCAGAGTGGGACTTCCCGGGACGCCCACAGAGGGGGGCCCGCTTTCCAGGCTCCCTGCGCCACCGAACATGTGGCTGCGTCTCGCCTCTCCAGTGCGCTTCTCCGGTATCTGCCTGGCCCCAGACACTGACCTGGATTTGAAGAGCGCCTGGTGGTCCCCGGGAGACCCGCAGTCCTGCCCGGGGGCGCCCTTGACGCTGCCCTGTTTGTGCGTCCTGCTCCCTCCTTTGGACGCCGGGCTTCTCTTCACACCCGCCTTGGCGCTGCGCTCCCCGCTCTTCTCCCCGCGCTCCGCCTGCTTGCTGCCTCCGCTCCCCGACTTCACCTTCTTCCTGGGCCGGTACTTGTAGTCTGGGTAGTCGGCCATGTGTTTGAGTCTGAGTCGCTCCGCCTCGCGGATGAACGGGATCTTGTCCGTGTCCTTCAGCAGCTTCCAGCGCTTCCCCAGCCGCTTGGAGATCTCCGCGTTGTGCATGTCCGGCGACTGCTCCATAATCTTTCTCCTCTCGATCTGGGACCAGACCATGAAGGCGTTCATGGGTCTCTTGATGTGCCCCGTTGGAGTTTTGCACCACGCCAGGTCGCTCCGCTCCCCGGATGACGGGGACTCGGGGGTCGGAGACGCATCCATCTCCAAATCCATGTCTCCCGTGTCCGTGGAGTCCCCGCCGGGCGAGTGCTGCACCATCCTGTCCTCCAGGCGCCTGGACTCACTCTGACAAAGTTCAAGTGAGCAAAAAATGCCGAATCCAAAAATTATTCCCAGCTCTTCCTTCACCGAGGGATTCAAGTCTTTTCCAAAAGTTCACCCAAGTCTCTTCACTGTCTCTTTTTTTTACTTCAGTCCGTTTTGGAACTTTTACAAGTGCGCTTCACGGAAACAAACGGGAGGGAAGAAAAATTAAGGAAATTCCCGCAACTTTCAACTGCCGGTGCGGCTGAAAACTCGCTCAGCAAGGCTCGAAACGCGCCGTTGTGGGCTCCAGCGGTGCAGGTCCCTTACGCGAGCCTGGCTGTGTGCAGCGCAGCTTGTCTGTGCGGTGGAGGAACCATGTGGCTGAATGGAGCAGCTGAGCTTTCTCATAGTCTCCCTGTTTGCCGTGCGCTCTGCAATATTACTGTAAACACAACAACGAGAACCTCGCCGTTATATAGCCCCATCGCGAGATATAAGCACCAATCAGCTTCTGTCTCCATCCTGATTTTTCGCTAGAGCCACTCCCCCCCTGGCCTCCTATTGGCCGAATAAAAAAAAACGGGCAATAATAATAATAATGTGCAATGAGAATCGGTGTGTCTGACCTCATTCCTATCAGACTCCGCTGGAAGAAAGACGAACTCGGTGTGTTTATGCGTGTGTGTGTGTGTGAGTGTGTGTGAGTGTGTGTTTTAAAGGAACACAACGTCCTTACTCCTGCTGCAAGGGGAAGCTTTCAAGGATATACTTAGAACTACATTAGTTTCATGTGGATGAGCATAGTGACTAAATTTAGATCCACTGTAATTTGGGGGCAAGGAAATGCTGAGAAAACACAAAAGCAGCCACAACATGTTGTGTTAGTCAGTCTGCAGTGTGGTGAGCAGGGATGTAGTGGAGGGCAAACCCACCCAAACACAGCTCACCCAACCTGTTATTTACAAATCATTACGACACCCAGCTTGCATCATTGCATCACAGCAGGCAGAATAAACAGATGCAGGAGAGGTGATGATGGTTTTTATTTACACTCTCCATCCGTGCATTTATGGTAAACCAGCAACGCGCACACCAATAATTATGAATATGAGAAAGGGAGAAGAATCATGTTATCAGGGCCACACAGGAACAAAACACACTCACTGCAGCAGCTTCTTCATCTACAGCACACAGATTCCTCCTCATGGCTCCCAGACATGTTCCATGAACATGTCCATTGCATGCAGAATCACATTACTGCCTGTGTCGCTAGATGTCAGGCTAGAGCCAAATGGAGCTGATGAGCTTCACATTGTGTGTCTGTCTGTGTGTGTGTGTTTGTGTTGTGTGGTGTTAGTATGTACAGCACATCTATCTCCGTCCTATAGCCGGCTGCTTTAAGCTGCCATCATTAAAATCATTCGGGTGATGTCATCAGCTGGTAGTGAAAGCTCCCCTCCATCCTGCAACAGAAGTGACTGACGTGAGTGTTTTTCACACCTGGAGGTAAACACAGTCGGCTGCTAAATAAAAAGTGGACAAACTCTGTCCTTTGGGTGATGCCTGCCAAAAGTGCAAATAACAAACGTCCTAGTTTGTTTATGTGATTATATTCTCGTGTACCATAACTCAACATCAGCTAAAGTGACTAGTGTGTTTTCTTTATTTATAACAAGATCCATGTAAAAGCTAAATAAAACAGCAGTAAAATCTGTAATATTTCACAAATCAACCTCTTTAACCCCTGGTGCTTTTATAAATCAAACATAAATAATAATGAGCTGCTTCATCTGTCTGTATCTTCAGCCAAGGCAGAAATAAACATGCTTGCTGTCTCTCTGTGTGTGTGCGTCTTGTTTAAATAAGTGTTGCCGCTATACCTGTAATCTTATCTGATGTCTGAGAGGCAGCTGTCAGGTAGCTTTTCCACTCTGTCCCCAGCAGATGTGCGACTCTGGCAGAGCTTGGGAAAGTGAGCCCCCATCACGCTCTTCTATTGCTCTGTCATCTCCGAAGTTGTGCCGGAGCCATGTGTTTACCTTAAACACACCGGCACTTTGTCTCAGCTCTGTTGACGCCTAAAGGGACAGTGTTGTTATGAGAGTGTGCTGTGAGAGGCCGGGGCTCCTTCAGTGACACCTTAGACCGGAGGTCAGATGGTGTGGAGTGTTTTCAAGAAAATAAATATTAACATATATATATATATATATAGTCACTAACCTATGGATATTAAAACATTCCATTAAAGGTGAAATTATTATAGGGATTATAAAAATAACATTTAAATCCAATTTGCTGGAGCTACAGTCACATCCGGGGTGGCCAACACTGTGTTTAATATGCATGTTTTAATAAAACATTAGCATTAACCTGATATGTCAGCGTAACCCTAGAGCAAACTGCAGGCTAAATGAGCACACAGCATTCAGCTGTGTGTGCGTTCGTGTGTGTGAGTGCATTTATGCCTATTTCCAGGCAGTCTGGTTTATTATATACCAGGGCCGTTGTAGATGGGACTGGAAAAAATAAGGGGCGGGAGAGGTCACAGTCGTCACAGTGTGTCGTAAGAGCATTAAATGAAGAAACTGAAGACGCAGGGAGCGAGCTGTAGTCAAGAGAAAGTGCGTGCGAGCGCCTGCATGCTGTCAAACAGAGGTACTCATTATCATGTACTTGCCTTTTTCAACCGCCTAGGAATGACGCGCCACTTTGACCTGCATGCTCGTCATCGGGGGTCAAACACAATGAGGCTTTGTGTGTGTGTGTGTGTGTGTGTGTCCAGTCCTAACTGAACTGGAGCTTATCCAAGGATTGAAAGTTTGAAAACCAGTGGGAAGTCCCCCTCCACCCTGCAGTTAAACAGAAAAACTGAAGACTAAGCACTGATTTACATACACACACACTCTCTGTGTGTGTGTGTTTGTGACTGTGACTCATTCACAGTGACTTTGTCCGAGCTGCGTTTTGTGTGGATGTGGCAGACAGCGCAGGTGGCCATCTCACAATATCACCCACCTACTGCTGTCAGCCCTTTACGCAACAACACAAACAAGGCCAGTTATTTATAAGTTGTCAGGGAACATACAGTACCTAATACTTCCATGTCTCAGTCTGTATTTCCACCAAAACTGTAACATCTGAACTAAAAACAGATACACTGTACAGTGAGATACAATCACTGCCTTAAAAAACTGCTAAATGACATTGTGGAACAGGTGCACGAAATAAATGAAATACCTTACAATATAATGCAATTTAACATAACAACACCAAATTAGTCTTTTCATCTCTTGTTATTTTTAAAGCTTTATTATCAAGTGTAACTGCACTGGAATCCATTATAAAATACAGGTGTGAGGTGTACATGTACTACATGCCACAGAGACACCAACACGTTAACTTTCTTTACACTTAACAGAAACAGAAAAAGCCCTTAAAGAAGAGAACTTTAGCTTCTCTTTTTATCCTCTCTAAATTCCTCTGTCCTTCCCTATAAAGCTTTACAGTCTGAGAGACTACAAAGTAGGAGGAAATAGCACAGACAGCCAAATGGCCAAATAAAAATGTGTGGATGAGAAAAGAAAAGAGTAGTTAGAGAATCCTGGCTTCCTTGTTAGCTTTTCCTTCATTCACCGGTGTAATCCAGAGGATTTGGTCAATAAATGAAAAAAGCGAGTCAGAGTCTGAATGAGTGCACAGCGAAGGTGTGGTCCGGCCGGCGATGCCACGCCCCGGGAACTCCCGACATCTCTGGATAGTGACGAGGCAGGTCAGATGATTGCTGTGTCATGGGGATGGAGACCAACACACACTCGTGACCACCACACACAAACACATAAACACATACAAAGTCACAGTGAGGCAGAGCCAGCGAAGTAGCAGTGTACCGCAGCAGGACTCAGACGTGCTGCAGAGTCATACCAAGAGCACACACACACACAAACACACACACACACACACACACACACTCACACACACACACCAAAACTCGCTCACATACACCCAGCCACTCTCACAGCTGCACTCTACTACACTCAGACACTCTGATACAATGATCGTTTTTTGGGGGGATGCATTGTCTAAAAGCCAGAGGAGTGGGAAGGAGCGCGGAATGAGAGCAGAGGTGAAGGAGGAGGGAAAGGAAAGAAGAGCAGAATCAGGAGATGGAGAAGTCATCAGCACAGCTCTTTTGCAAGAGGAGTCGTCGTCCTTGTGCCCGTTGGCTTCCATCAAACGGGCATTCAGCAAACAACCGGCGGATGATGGACACTTTCGATAATCAGCATTTTCGGGAGAGGATACCTCTCAGCCCTGGATCTGCATGCAGCGGCGCAGGAGTGGATACGCTGCAAAAGAAGACAGAAAAGTGTTTTTGGATTTTTCTTTCTGTTTTTTTTTTTTTTTTTTGAAGGGGAAGTTGCGTTCAAGTTTGGAGTTTTCTGGGTCGCTGTGGTTTTTGCAGAACATTGACGGGCTGCAGGCACAGAAGAATCGAATCTGGGAAAGAGACATAAAGCGTCACGAAGTTATGTATATAGTGGAGGAAGGCGTAGAAAGGGTGCTGAGAATGTGTGCGCACGAAGGCGATTGAGCAGTAAATATTGCTTGAAACATTTTCCGAAAAAAATTGCTCTCTGTTGTGCTGCATATCACAGACAACGCCTATTTCCCCTCAATGTCCTGCATTTTTTCCTTTCACTCTGCCTCACTGCATATATATACACGCATCTACGCATTAGATCCACATGCAAACAACAGCCACTGACTAAAAGCTTTCTACTGTACACAGACAATCCATATCACTCTGACCCCCCCACCACCTCCCCCCCCACCTCCACCCCCCCCACTTCTCCTCCTCCTCCTCCTTCTTTGCAGGCACATCCTCCTCCAGGCAGGTCAGGTCAGGCGAGCAGGTTCCGTCCTCACGTAGCACAGAGAGCAAGGTCCTCGGCTCGGGCACGGAGGCGGCTGCTGCAGGGGTCGATGAGGACCAGGCATGGAGCTCTGAGGCTCTCTGCAGCTCCAGACAAGCTCCAGACACACTGACCTAGATCAGCCTCAGTCAGACTGCAGCAGAGATGGAGAGAGAGTGAGGGATGTAGGGTGGGGGTGGGGGGTGCACGGAGAGAGAGAGAGAGAGAGGGGGAGAGAGAGAGAGAGAGGGAGAGAGAGAGAGCATGGGCATGACAGAGAGATATGTAGGCAGGCAAATGGTGCAGAGACTTGCAAAATAGAAAAAATGTAATTTAGAAAGAGAAATATTATGGAACAACATGAAAAGGAAGCTGGGGTGGGGAACAGAGAGAACAAAGGAGAGAGTAAAATAAACTTGGTGGATCTAATTCCTAACTTACTCTCAACCCTCTTTTCATACTCATAACGATTCAAAAAAATCCCTTTTTGTCCTCAACGTTTTGCTAATCTTTATCCTCGCCTCACTTCTCCCCTTTCGACTCTCATCTCTCCCCTCTCCGTCTTTCATCCTCTCCCTCTCTTTCCCTGTCAGTTCAGCTCGATTTTCATCACACGCCACCCGAAACGTCTCTCACTGTGGGAGGATTAGTCCGTCTCTGGCTGCCTGCTTATCAGTCTGCTCTGGCTTTCGGCTGCACGGAGACGAGGAGGAGGCAGAGGAGAAGAGGTGGAGGAGGGTGTGTGTGTGTGTTGTGTGTGTGTGTGTTTGGCATCTCTTGTTCGGTTGTTGTGGCTGTATCAGCCCGACTCGGCTTATTGGTCATGTTTTTCTTTTATGATGGAGCCGTGCAACACAGGCTCCGACAGAAAACCTTTTGTAAAATGCGTGTGTTATTGCAGGTGTTGATGTATGTGAATGTGTGTGTTTGTGATGATGGAATATGCAACTAGCTCCATGAGAACCTGATTGTGTCTGTTTCTGCAAAGCTCTGATGTGTGTGTCTGACAAGTTGTTTGAGATCATTACTCCCCAGTGTTGGCATCGACACTAAACACGGATCAATACCACTAGCGAGGCAGATAGGTTAGTCTAACGGTAGCGCGGCTCCCCCGGGACTCTCTGTGGCAGTTGAAGTCAGTCTGTAGAGCAAAATACTTCAGCCACACTACCAGTGTCTCATCCCGAACATCGGAGGGATTTGGAGAAAAAAATGACGAGTATATTAGAAGGTACAGTAAAATCCAGGCGGCTCAGTGTGACCTAGCAAGGTCAACACCTCGCACAGAAAGTTGAACATTTAAGATGGTCCAGGCATTTAAAGGGTTAGTTTAGTTTTGCTCTCTGAAGCCCACCTCATTTATCATGGGGCTGTCACCCCGCACAGGTTATCTAGGAAAGACTAACCCCTGGGTTAGGGCTCTAGAAATGTAAGAATTGGTTCGCGAAGACTGGAGAGATTTCTGGCAATCAAACTAAAAAGTACTGGTGGTAAAAAAACGAAATAAATACAACTGTCTGCCCATTCTGCAGAGGTTCTACACACAAGACGCTTTAAAATGTCCTTTTTTATCAAAATTGCGCTCGGTAGAAAAGGCTGCTTGGTCCAAAATAATTTTTTTATCCAAACAAAGACAAGTGGTGGTGCTAAAAGAAGACAAAAGCAGAGGCTGCCAGGCAACTAGTGAAGACACTGTTTGGACCTTAAAATCTTCTGGCAATAACTGCTTGTAACACCACAGCCTGTCATTTTCACAATTATGTCTGATTACAGATATTGTTTGGTAATGAGCTGGCTGTAGGTTTTGTGGTGTGTTCAAGTGCCCCCTTTTGGCCCAGGAATGCTGACTGTTGCGCCACTTTACGTTGCCAGTGTGCCTCTGAGTGTGTCTCCGGCCTAAAAAAAGGAAGGACCCTTTTGCACCAACTGCATTACACAGTTTAATTTTAAATATGATGTAATAGCTTGGTAAAAATGACAAGCTGCAACCTCAGAATAGAACAAAGCTCTGTTTGTGATCTTTATGCTAAGCTCATCTAACGGCCTCCTGGCATATCTAGTGTAAGAGTGAACATAGTATTTCCAAATTTTCTTTGTTTTTAATAAAATTGGATTTTGGTTCCAGGGTTAAACACATGACACAAGTCATGTGACACGTGTCACATGACTGATGCCACGTGACATTGAGGAAGCAGTGATTTTTTAAAGCTGACCTCAACCACTTAGCCATCTCTATTTAGTGCCCTCCCCTAACTCTGGTGTCTTTGTGTCCAACTCCAACTAAAATACATATGTACAGATTTAATGTAGTGTTTTTGACTATAAACCATGTATGCTTCTGCAACACCTAATATTTAATATGTAAACTTGAGAACAAAAGTGATTTATTTCTATTTAATTGCCATTCTCAATGGATTTTTTCATCCATTTCAGCTTGGATTAATAGAGAATTTGAACAAATACAGTTCAGTTACAACAACACATACTCTGTGATGATTTGTATTTAGTTAAGACTCTCAAAATAGCAACTATGTAGAAACAGTTTTTTCGAACGTAGATACAGCTTCTCTCAGTTACAGTTTTACTATAAAGACCAGACAAGCGCTCAGTATGTCTCTGAAAATCACCGATTTCACTTTAAAAAGGGTCAGGGATTCCAAGGTTCTGTTAGATGCTGTTACAAAAACTGGGAGTGTACCTTCAAGAAAAACCTCATGTTAAAAAATGAATGACATGTTTGAATTACAAAATAGCAACATGTAACCTCAGTCCACTCAAAACTAAACAATGGGGCAATTTCTTTCTGGATGGGTTGAAAGAGCTCCGAGCTCTTTTTCCATTTGTATAAATGTAAACCACCCACTTAAATTACCAAAACAAGAGCAGCTTTAAAAACCGCCTAGGTCCATATTCTAACCGTATGTTTCTATAGACGACGGTGAGGAATGTCTCCTCGTCTCCCTTGGCACTCTCACTGCTGCCTGATTACGGATGAAACTTTGCATCGCTGCAGCCAAATTTCAGACTCGGTCCAGGCTGAGTAAGACAGAGATGTCACTTTCTCGATCTCGTTCCCATTACTGCTGAAGAGGGGAGCTATCAGGTCCAGATGCAGAAAAGAAGTGGGTCACCACGTGAACGTCTGCCAGACCCTATACGTCCCCATATGTACAGGGACCTGCTGCAAACACCAGTGTACTTACACCCAATTGCCAAGACAGAATGTTTTCTTCCTGAACTCCCAAAATAGCACAGGGCCGTTTCAGAATGAGAACGTCTGGGTCCATCTGGCATATATCTTACAGCTACACATACATCCCTGGCTCTGTGCACGGTTCCCCTACACTAGATCTCAGAATTTTATCATAACTACAGGGTGTGCTTCACATCGGCTTTTAAGTTGTGCCTGTTTTCCTCTCTGTCTTTTGTCTTAATGTCCTTCTCGTATCACATCCAAACTAGTAGCCGCCTTAAACCCCTGGACCCTTTCATGCTGTGCCTCAGCCATCACAAATAACAGCCATCTAAAGGCGGTAGAGGAGTGCGGTTTGGCCCACAGATGTTTTAAATGGAGAGTTTACAGGCGAACAAGCAGTTTATTTCACTGAGGGAGTTTAGTGTTTCTGAGCTCTAGAGGTCACAAGAAATCTGTTGGGACAAGGCCAGCTTGACTTCAGGGGGATTCAGCATGCAGAGCTCTAGAAGAGTGTTTGTTGGGAAATTTGACATTGTTTGTGAGGAATTTATTTGGATTGTAAGCCACGGTACATCATCAGAAGGTCTTAAATAGCTTCAGGCACAGTATCGTTTGTGAGAACACATGTATCTAAGGCCAAGAGTGTCCGTCAAATCTCTCCCGTAGATTTCTAAGTACTGCCCAGCACGGCCTCTTTCTCAGAAGAAATGCTGTGCTACTCAGCTGAAATCCATGACACACTTTCTTCCATCCTGTTGCCTTTGGCTCTTTTTCTTTGCTGAACACTTTAAAACTAGTGACAAATGATGTTACTCAAAACAGCACAGAAGAACAGCAATGTCTAGATGAACCCGGAGCATGTAAACACCTGGGCATAGACAAACACACACCACTGGCTTGGCTGAGAAGAGTAATATGATTAGACTGGACAGCAAGTGTCAACCCATGGGGCAAATCAGCTGTGTTATGGTGCGTAATCGGGAAGCTGTCTCAGGAGGTGGATACGTGTGTGTGTGTGTGTGTGTGTGTGCACTGTATGTCACACTGCTACCCATATGGGTCATTCCCTAGCGATGCCCAGGGTGTATTGCATTGATTAGTGTCTGAGTGTTGGTCACTGGTGCTAGGAATGTAGCATCGCTGACATGACAGGAGAACCCTTAGAGAGGTGGCTTGTGGTCACTTCCTTTGGGCTGATTTCCTGTCTTGTCTATAAATCCATCCATCCATTATCTGTAACCGCTTATCTGGTTCAGGGTGGCGGGGTACATCCTGGACGGGCCTCCAGTCTGTCTCAGGGCCAATACAGAGAGACATACACAGACAGACAAGCATTCACGCTCACATACACACACACACACCTACGGGCAATTGGGAGGCACCAGTTAACCTCACATGTGTGTCTTTGGATTGAAGGAGGAAACCAGAGTACCCAGGAAATGCATGCAAGCATGTAAAGAACATGCATCTCCAAAGGCCACAGCCGGCAGGTAGAGTAGATTCAAACCGGGGACCTTCTAGCTGCAGGTTTAACCACTTCACCACCATGCTGCTCTACGATTATACAGTAAATCCACCTTTTTTTAATAAAGAATGACGTCATTGCACTTCATCATAAGAAATTACTGCGATTTTGGACTTTGCTAGTAGTAAGCAAGTTCACACTTTATTATGGCTACCTCAGAGTTCAATTCAAAGGAATTTAAACGATCTAGTTCACTTTATTTCACTCATGCACAACATGGACAGTGATTTTCTAATGCAGTTCTTTGGTTGAACAAACAGTAGTGAGACTACAGGCTAGTCGGAAAAAGTGGATGAACATGTTGAATCTATTTCACATCAAGCAACTTCTAATTATAAAATCACCAGTCATCACAGCACCAGCTGTAGATCCACTATTGATAGTTTCACCAGCTGTGGCCTCACCCGACTGAAAATAAAATGCTTAAACCAGCTTAAGATGGTTTCTGGTTTTAGTTGGTCTAAGCTGTTTTTTCCGCAGGGCACCATCTACATTATTAGTGTAAAACATGACTAGTTGTGAAATTATCAATAGTGGTAACTGCATTAGTCATAATCTCATTGGCACATTTGTAGTACTCTCTTCTCAAAAGCAGAACACACATACAGCATATTCTGGTGAAAATTTCAAATGCTAACTCTATCAAATGAACTTCACATAGGTTTTGTTGAGTGGGTACAAATTTAATAATGACCAAATCAAAAATAAATGTAATAAATGCACTAATTATTTTGTTAAAATTAAAATTGACTGATTTTTGAAGGTTCTCAGCTTTGACAGAAGGACATTGTGTCCCTTATTATTTTCACCACTGCAGTGCTGTACGGGAGATGGTGATATCAAACAACTGCCAGCACGAGCAAAGCAATGTGGACTGAGTCGCCCTGTTTGTTACACAACACTGAGTCAACGGTGTGGAACTGTATGTACAGTAACAGCAGACTGTTGGCACACAGAGCAAACAGGTGGAATAAACTGTTTTCTGATGACAATTAACATACATGTGTGTGTGTGTGTACTTGGACGCAGCCAACCAGTTCACATTGGTCCAGACTGACTGGACAATAATAATAATACGATAACAATGCAGAGGCCTTGAGGGATTCCACGAATAGAAACTTTACAGAAGAGAAGTGGTGGAGGAGACAAGGGGAGGAAGGATCAAACAGGAGCCAAAAAATAGGTTGTCTGTGTTTGTCTCCCACATACAGTATATATATATGTGTGTGTGTGTGTGTGTGTGTGTGTGTGTGGGGTGGGATTATTGGTTGAGAACAGCACATTCTGGTTTTTTGCCTCCGTACTTGCAGAATGTTTCTGCATGTCAGACTCTTCTCCTGAGGCTCTTTGTTGCTTTTATAGCTCAGGCAGTCTTATCTAACCCGATCTCTAGAGAAAACCAGAGACAGAGAGACTGCAGACAGCAGAGTGTAGAGGGAAGTAGGAAAATTAAAAGTCATATCAACAGTGCTGCTTGGCACTCAAAGCACATCCATCTTAATGAGTCACACAGTCTCGCTTCTGTCTTTAAATTCTGTTTTCTTCTTAGAAAATGAATCAATCTGTTCAACTGAGCGAGCGTCAAGTTAAAATTGCTTAAGTGACACAATGGTAATTTTCTTTTTCCCGTCTCATCCTACAAGTCTTTGTTTGTATAAAAGTGCTGAAAGAGGCAAACGTTATTTTATACCATGAGGGAACAGATCCATAAGGGAAACAAGCCAAGTTAGTAAAGCATTTTTAAAAAGGGGGATTCTAGGATGTGGCAATGTTACGCTTTCAAGAGTGAACTGTCATGTTCATGTGGGCTTGCTGGAAACGAACCAAGCAGCTCTAAGGTAACTCTCCACCTGTGTGGCTGCAATTCACAGCGGCAGCTCATTAAAAAAAAAAAAAAAAAGAAAAGCTGCTTGTGCAAAGTGGCCTGGTCATAGACAGGTGAGAATGGAGCCCGGGGCCGTCCTGGTGACTCAGTCTGTAGTGAGGCCAGTTCACGGTTTCTGTTTACCCTCAGACACACACCAGAAATCATATTGGCAGTGGTGTTAAATCTGCAGTCAAAGACAGAACCAACTTTGTCTTTTTAAGCTTTGGACACTGGTGGTAAAAATTAGACATTAGACATCATTTTGCTACACACATGTGATTAAGGTTATATTCTAAATAGGATTCAGTAGTTGCCCACGTCCACAAGGGTCTGCATAGACCACTGTCAGCAGGACAAAATCAGTGTGTAAGTGCAGTACGTGTCAGCGTGCACAGCATAGATAAAGCTGTGTGGTTTACTTTATGTATTGTCTGTTGTTTCAGTATTGTGAGATTTCTTTTCATAATTTAATTTTCGAAGTAAAACTTATTTCAAGCCTTTTTTGTTTTCTCGTTGATGACTACGGCGTACAGCACATAAAAGTCCAATGTGTGAATCTTCCACCGTGGCTGATGATTTTGGTTGGACAGCTGCGTTCTCATAATTTTAACTAATTTTATCTAACTTTTAAACTAGCAGTCTTCTGCCCCAACTAATGCTGCCTCAAGTTCTAACATTTTAGGCAGTTTTCATGATATTGCACCAATCTCTTCCCCACAATATGCATTTCAGATTAGACACATTTATCTTTACTCCTCCATTTGTTTTTAAGGTCTTTCACATGAGATTTTTATTTTCAAATACAAAAATAAAACCAAATATTTTGATCTTTTCACCAATTTTGGTGCCAAACAAAATCATTCTGAAACATTTAGCTGTAGAAACATCTTTAAATTAGACAATGCTGTCCTCACGTGAGAATCAGGACAAGGAAAACTGAGGTGTATTTATTCTAAAGTTTTATTGGAAGTTTAGTAGAATTAACTCTGTCATTGCCAACATTTTCCCTTTGAAAAAAAAAAGAAACAAAATCTCAAAATGATCTTGATGACTGATGATCTGGTTGGGATGCATATGTCTTAACAGCATGTATGTTAGTTCAGTGAGGGAATGATCAGACAGCTATCACATGCAGACAGCTTTACATAGATGAACATTTATGTTAATGCCACAATACTGAACCCCAATGGTGCCTCAGCATCACATTACTGGAGCGTGATGTTCCCTGCTCTAGGGCCAATGCTTCTGACTGTGTGTGTGTATGTATGTGTGTGTGTGTGTGTGTGTGAGTGTGTGTGTGTGTTCTCCAAATCTGTTTGCAAACTGCTGAACTTAAGCCAGGGAGTGGGTTCACACTGGATTAGCCCTGAGTTGGCTAAACACCAGATAGCAGAGATAACAGTGTTTGTGTGTGTGTGTGTGTGGGTGGGTGTATGTGTGTGTGTGGGTGTGTGTGGTGAAGGAGGGGAGAAGCTGATATCAGCAGGAATAGGGGAAAACACTGATAAGGCTTTTTCAGGATCTTAATGGTCATGACAGTTAGATGCTAACGAACAGGGCTGATGTTTATTGACCTTTATTGTGAAATCTTGTTTACAGAAAGCAGAGAAGAAAGACAGCTGGGGAGGGACAAAAGAAAGAAAGCGGGAAGGGAGGGCAAGAAGGACAGAGGAAAAACTGAAACACACACAAAAGAAAGATGAGTTCAAAAGGAGGAAGGGAAAAGTAGCTGCAGAAAGGAAAGGAAGAAGGAAAGGAAACATTTTTTAAGGAATGACATCACTGGGAGGAAATATAAGAAGAAGGAGAGAAGTAAATAATCAAACAGGTAAAAAACAAAAGGAAAAGGGGCGAGGATGGAATGAAAAATGTAGATTAAGAAAGAAAAAGGAACGATAGAAAACAATCGCTCAACAGGAAACAGTTTCTCTTCAAAGATGTTTCCTTGTTTTTCTTCCTCCCACCAGCTGCAGTCAAATCCAGCGGGAGGAAACCGTCATCTTCACTTTCCCCCCTTCTTCCTTTCTCTCCTTTCTACCTTTCCTCCATATTTTCTCCCCAGAATTAAATCCATCAAGATGAGCCTACATCCCCTCGTTTTGTGGGAGGGGAAGGTGAATCTGTAAAGGCTTCGCATGTTCCCCCGGAACATCGATTGATGTTGCAATGTTTAACTCACAAAAGGCTCCATAAACGGCTCGGCAGCCTGTGGTTTATGCAGAACACCCGGCAAATCTTTCACAGGACGCCACTGATGTTACTTGTTTTACCTGAGAAATAGGATGCTAATCCCTTTGATGCGCACCAAACACAGGGGAGGTGATATTTGTGGAGGCGAGAGAGGCGGACTTCCTGTCTGTCACCCTCACATAAGACGCACAAAGCTGCCTCGGCTTCGCCTTTAAGCCAAGCTGCATGAAGCACAAAGGCGATGCCAATAGATCTAAGGTTGCTCTTTCAAAGAGTCAACATATGACATATAACAAGTGTTGGTGTGGTTAAACATCCTCTGTGACATATTAATTATGGTGCAGAATTAATGGTACTAACAACAAACTTATGTACAACATGTTACAAATATCATAAAGTTTAGATATTTATATTACAATTCTAAAAACTTATTTTCTTTCAGAGTTCCTTCACGCACCACTTCTGCCCCTTTTAAACCACTTTTAAGTTGGTGCTGATGCTGGACTGTTGTTGGAGCCAGTTCAGAGTTGGTTTAACTTGCAAACCTGTTGGGAATAGTTTTGTGGCAGTAATAGTATGATAGTTACATTTTCCTTTAGCTATCTAACTTCATGAGCTGGTATTGATCACGTTACAGTTATACAAGTCTAAAAAATGATTTAACTCTATAGCAAAGCTCCACTTGGTCTTGTCAGTCACAATTATCCCACCCACATCCCCTGATAAAGTTCTAGACCAGCACAAATTTGGTGCGACTCTGGAGCCAGTTTCCTGGCCCCGACAAACCAGCCAAGGAACTGACACCCCCCGCCCACACACACACACACACACACACACACACACACACACACACACACACACACACACACACACACACACACACACACACACACACACACACACCCGTGTGGGTACATGATTCTCTGGCCTTTATATAGACACCAGGAAACCAAATGAAGTCAGCAGTAATATCCCCAGCATGTCCTGTGCTGCTACTTGAAGTAGCAATCATGAATGCCATTTCCCACAGCATTTACAAACACACGCTCACATCAACATTTAATAAAATCATGTAAAAATACTAAACAGTTGGAAAAAAACAAGACAAATCTAAACTACTTTGGCGTTTCATCAAAAATCAGCATTCACTGAACCTGCAGTGTTTTAAATAAAAAAAATAAATAAAAGAGGTAAAAACATTTTTCCATTGTGGTTTTAAGGTTACTTCACAGTGAATCAATAACCCAAATATGAAATTACTCAAAGGACCAATCAAATATCAAAACTGTTTCCAATACATTTTCTATCAATCATCTATTTGAAGAGTCAACTAATTATTTCAGCTCTAGAGCTTTCTGGTGTGTCTGGGGAAATTATGAAATAGCCCCATATAATAGGGGTCA
Organism: Channa striata; assembly: GCA_033026295.1. Lineage (NCBI taxonomy): Eukaryota > Metazoa > Chordata > Actinopteri > Anabantiformes > Channidae > Channa > Channa striata. Next base: position 5,995,873 of record CM065181.1, on the reverse strand, counting down.
ATAGGGGCCTAACTAAAAATTATTGCCCCAGGGCCTCTTCTGAGGTTAATCCGGCCATGGTGCACTCAAAATGAAGTACTGCTGGATTGTCTTTGTCTTATGAATCGTGGATCCAGAAAACCATTTCTATGGGTGATTTCAGAACACCATAATAAATGCAAAGCAATGATATTATTTTAAAAAGCTGTTTAAAATCTTTAGAACCAGCAGCACTGCTGTCTTTACGACATTTCCACAAACACAGACACATAAACTCAGCTCTATGTGTGAATGGGAAAAGAGATTCCTAAAAGCTGTCATTGACTTCAAACACTGTGAATTCTGCAGAGTGGAGAGCCTCTGCCAGGCGACAGATCTGCCCGTCTTTAATTTTCTATAGGATCCTTTTGATATGGCCTCTACAGTCCAGACTCTCGAGCTGAGAATTTACAACTGTGCCATTGAGTCTGCCCAAAAACACATGCTGTCCCTTTTTGTATGTTAACTCCTACTCAGTCATGGATGTTTATAAAATTCCTTCTAAAAACATATATTGGTAGATGTTGAAGGATTATACGGCAGAAAGAGAAACAGCTGTGTGTACAGTTCGGATCACCACTCTGCAGAATGATCATTTACCATTTTAAACAGTGTATTCATTTTCATGAAGCATGTGTAATTTATAAGTGGTGTGAGATTGTGTGTATGTATCAGTGTCAGAGTGACATGTGCGGGGCGATAATCTATTCCGTGACCCAAATTGTTGAAAAGCTACAAAACCGCGCTCCAGCTCTCCCATCCGATTTCACAGCTCATCACTGTCAGGACGATACACTGTGCGCTCGTGTGTGTGTGAATGAGTGAGGGTATGATAAGAGGAACGTGTTATCCATCTTATCCAGAGGAGATGTTTTGAAAGGAACTCTGTTATTAATAAATGCATGAGAGCCAACAGAAAAGGGAACATTCTGCGGCTTTTGCAAAAAAAAAAAAAAAAATTGCTGCTTGTTAGCATTCTATCAGACGCTGCTCGCGCTAGGAGCTACGTCCTCAATGAGAGACATATTATATCTGGTTAGCTTTCCTATCTATTATTCACAGCTCTGTGAGAAACACTGGTGGCGAGATCAACAGCAGTCACTTACAATATATCCCGGAGCAACGTCATCTTATTCATGTGCAAAAGAATCCTTAATAACCACGGCTGGAGATAGTAGATGCTGCAAAGTTGGCAAAAGCTTGTGGAAGAGCAGGGCTTTGATTTTCAGGGTTCGTATGGATTCAACACAAACTTGATTAAGCAAAAAAAAAAAAAAAAAAAGGCGGGTGAGGGGGGGTGATGTATTATTCATTTTAAGGTAATGTATGGGCTTTGTATAATAAAGCTTTTCAATAAAAGAGAATCTTGTTTGTCCTTTGAGGGGAATCTCCTCTTACTTTTTTATATATTTTAATCTATAGCTGACTTTACAGACAACAAACAACTTCCGCAGCTTATTGCTTTATTAAAATCCCCCAACCTGCACAGAAGTATGCACGAGACATATGCGTCTCTGAGTGCCCACGGATTGAGGATTCACATCTAAAATGTTAATAAATTCAAAAGGAAATTGCTCTGTGTTTATCTGTAATATGACAAAACGCCTCGACTTTGATCCCTGCCGCATGTTATAAGCTCACAAACACACAAATGACATTTTAAATGCTAATTCCCCATTGTGCATAGGCTTATTAGATATATTGGGCATGCAATATGTGCCTACCTGGACAATGAAATATGTGACTGGATATTTGTCTTTTTGTTTTATTGAATATCATATCATCCCGGACTGGCCACCTTGTAAAGATGCAATGCCTTTCTGTTTAAATAAAGTAAATGCACTGTATTCATCTTCATGTTTGATATTCCCGATAAAAATGTCAATAAAGTCATGGTTTGGAGAAAAAACAGATGAAGTGTTGGTTTGTGTTCAGCTTCCACCTTATGTGATTTTAAAAATCTGGTTCTATGGAAACGCGTTTGGCTTTGAGTGCTGTCCTGGCAGGCAGAGAATATTTAACAAGCCAAATAGCCATGCTTCTTTTTCTTTTAGGTACTCAGCTGCTGTCTGTTGCCATGCAACCGCATCCTCCAAATTGTCAGGTTCAGGGCCACATTTCCCTCCTTTTTCCTCCCCCTTTCCGAAAAAAAAATTGCAGAAGGAGAGGTACTTTGTACATCAACCGAGGCACGCATACTGCAGCACCACCCTCAGGATTGCTCATTTAAATAAATCCCAGTATTTCAATATTTGACTTCTCCTCACATATTAAAAAAAAAAAAAATCTAGAGCTGGTTTGTGTTTTAACCAGCTCACTTTTGTTCAGCACACACCCTCTTCACTCTGTATTCATTCATTCAAGCCTCATGATTTCTCCTCTTGTCCCCCCTTTTCTGTTGTGTTCTTTTCATCAAATATCACTCTCCCTCACTGTGCTTGTCTTTGTTTGTCTCGTGCATACACACACAGACACACACACACACACACACACACACACCTCTTTCTACAGTGTATGTCTGTGAGGCAGACTGTCTTTATAATTGGGTTATTCTTCTCTTCATCGGTTTGATGCACTGAGACACACACACACACACACACACAACTTTGATAGGTGGAGACGTTTCCATTCAGATTGTTGCTGAGGTAGGGGAAAAGCACCCATGCATGTGTTTTTATTTTAACATAGATGAAATGCTGGAAGCTCAGTCTATTCTGTTGTACAACGGCGCAACAAATCAACCCAATAGATCTGACAGCATATCAGACCCACGTACTGTGTGTACTCCACCAACCATGGAACAAAAATACATGTGGACAGATGCACACATGAATGCAGTGACGGCGAAAGGCCACATTTTCACAAGGTTTAGTGAAGAGGTCACTTGCATGCAGCCCCTAACCCCCCACCTCCCTGCTCCTCGTCCTCCTGTCTCTGTGTCGCTCTACTACAGCCCGGTATCTCAGCCAAGCGATCCGGTTTTAACGTGTGTTGAAAACATCACTCTGGTTCTGCTCGCTGATTCAGAAAGGCCATCCTGGGCCAACATGCACGGCTGCACTTCAGTGTAAAACATTCACTGTTGACACCACAGACAAACCTGCCTTACATACACACGAGTAAAAAGAAACATGGTAAATCAAAGGCCGTGGCAGATCTCAGTGGGTGTCACACCTATTCAGTGGGGCTAAACCTGTATTTTTTTTTTATGTATTTATTTTTCTTTTTTGGTAATGAGAAAGAAAATAGGGAAACTGCAACAGAGCGAAAATGTGATCCAGGGTACCAACAAATTGCATTCATTGTGTCAAAAGAAAAAAAAAAGAGAAAGAAATGAACATTTGATGAATGGCAGCATATTGTACAGGAGGTGGCTAAGTCCAACCCATTTAGTTTGAATGATGTCCATACAACTGAAAGAGATTTGAAAACTGTAAATTCATATCACCAGGACATTTAGCTCCTGATTTGACAAAATGATGCAGGCAACAGCTTTAGGCACCTGCAGGCACCGCTTCAACTTTCAATTCGGCTGTGGATTTACTGTTCACTGGCAAATCATCTACAATTATGTTTCACACTGTAACTGTGGTCCATCTGTGAAATCCTGCTTTGATTTACCTCGCTCCTGTGTTTCAGTAACGCCACTATGGAGTGCACATGCCACGACCGTGTCCTGTGGCTCTGATGGCGGCTGCACAGTGCAGTGAGAGCATTAGTATGTATTAGATGGTAGATGGGCTACAGTGCTCCCCTGGTGCTGCCTGTAATGATGAGCCATGTTCCTGTTTATCAGACAGGACACACTCAACTCTCCCCTCATCTGTTTTTGTCTCAATCACCCATTTCTCTTCCTTCTGTCTTTATTTTTCTCTCTCTCAGCTTTCTCTCACTGCCTCCAACAAGCGCCGCCCTCTATCTTTACCTATAGACACAATCTTCAGGTCCACGTTCAGCCCACAGATGCAGCACTGGTTGCATGACAGCTTTGCAGAGCCTTTGGGGAACCAGGATTGTTGCAAGCATCACTTGTGCTGTTTTAATTATCCCCCCCCACCTTGATGTGTCACACCAAATTGTGTCCCCTAAGGTAAGTGACAAAGTCTTCGCAGTTGTGTAACACAGATGGTTTACTTGTCATAAGAAATACAGTGACAATAACTCTGACAGATTTCGTGGCTTAGGAACAGTTTGTTTGTAAGTTGCTGAATGACACTCATGAAGCAAAATAACTGAACTAAAACCACTTCATGGTTATAAATTAATACTGACCATTTATTCTTGTAGTGCTTCTCCAGAGCCTGTCATGTGACATTAACACTCTCCTAAGGATTTTGATCTGTAGTATATGGTGACAGAGAGCAATGAGAAACTTCATTAATTTCAGCAAAGAATGGACATTGAGATGTAAACAATTAGCTGGGGCAATACCATCAAGTGGTTATGGTTAGGAAACACCTTGGTTGACAACGTCTAATTGAGTTTAAAAGTCGACCATCCTGACAGCCAGGTACCTCTCCATTTGATAGGTTTTAAAGACTGATACAAGTAACAAGGCCAATTATCATGAATAAATAAAATTCCACATAATAGTAGATGGACAAACACTAGTTGAACCCTTGTATGGGCCATTCATCCATACGTTCTCTGAACTACTTAAAGCCTGTTGAGGGTAGAAGGGTTCTGGAGCCACTGAACCCAGCTGTCACCGGGAAAAGGTGGTGTACACCCTGGAAAGGTTCCCAGTCTATATCCGACTCTCATTTAATTTAAAGAAAAAAGGACTCTTGTATTTTGTATCTTTAGTATCATTTCAATAACTGCTACTTGTTTATTGTTGTTACATATAGGCTCACTTTAGGCTCATTTAAAAATAATAAGAATCCAAGGTAATGTAAGTAACGGTCAACAATTTCTGTGCTTCGTGCACAAAACAGGGCTAACAGCTTGTTCAACAGACTACAAACTCACTAGATGAAACGAGATGACACATTTTATCACAGCTTCAGTTTTTGCCTGTGGTACAGGCTTGTTGTAAGTGCAACAGCAAACTCAAACCTATTATAGAATGTAACAAACACCTCTGATTTCTACTGTTTCATGCCTTCAACATATTCTTACAACAATATATGAACCAACCGAACATATACTGTATAAACTACTGTCTGTCACTTCAGCTCTGAGTGTCACTAATATGGAAGTGTGTTGGCATTTCAGCCCAGCATATGTGATATCAACGTGGTAGACCAAACAACAGAAACATCTGTCAGTAGCCTGCAGCATTTCAAACTGCACCCTGTATATGAACAGACAGATGATATTCTGTACATATTGAGAGGCAGTTATTTAAATGATTTTAGTTATAGAAATTGGGCCTTGCATTTCCCTGCAGGCCCCCGTGCAGTACGTCTGCAGAAAGTGTGTTCATTTGTCCATATTATGCTCATACTTGTCCATACTTTGTGGATTATTATTGTACACTCCCTTGTCTCATACAAAATAGCACACAGCTGTATTAAAGTTCACCCCTACACATATTGCCTCGCCCTTCACTCCCTTGACTTACACAATCACCTACTCAGTTTACGGGTCCTCACTCTTTGAGTAGTGGGTAAACAGCCATGTTTGAGTCATCAACCACAGAATATCTTTGACATGCCTCACCACACAGGGCTGCTGAACCTGAGGCCTGTCGCTCTGCCCCGTAAGACACTAACATTACCTCTAAACACCAACATTGCTTACAGAAATCAAGAGGTGGCCTGGTAACAAGTGTGTGCAACAAAGCAGGCAACGGTAGACAGCGGGGAATACGGAGACTGTCGATTATGACAGGAGAGCAAAATTAGCATCATACAGGGACAGATGGTGGATGTAGCTGCGGGCTGAAACATATGGACAAGCAAAAGCGCAACGATTGGCCATCAATTCAAACACAACTTGTGCTGTGCTTCCAGCTTGTACACAAGGGCCTACACACACATATGCCCATGCACACTCATAAATACACACAAACACACACACACACACACACAAATATGCCGTCTGTCACTTCAGTTGCAAGTGCCTTAGGGCTTCCGAAATGTTGGGTGGACAGATGATGCAATAATGTCATATTATGGATCAGGTTAATAAATTTAGGATGATATCTCATTAAAAACCTATGTCGAGAGAAAATTAGCAGCTGTTTAGCGCTAGTCACATGATATGCATACATACATAAACACATATATGACAATAATCTTGAATCTAAAAATGATTCACCTTTAAAGCTCAGAAACAAGTCCCTCTTCTCTAATTGAGATTATTCCTTTTTTTCTCTCTCCCTTTTTCAAGTTCTCCACCTCTCTTTTTATAAAGTGTAATTGAGGGGGAGAGTTTGCAATCCAGGAGTGTCTCTGTGATTGACACACTTGAATTTGCCCCCACTCTGGGGACATACCGTACTTCTTTCTCACACAGACACACACAAACTCACAGGACCTATATGTCACAACAAGTAAGCGTTGACTCCACACCTTCAATGCAGTGAGGGGCAAAACAAGAACGAGTTGGAATCTAAAGGGAGGCGGTTGTCGCGGGAACGAGTGTGATGATTTTGGCGTCTATACGTTGCACAGTTAAAAGGAATGGATGTTGAAGATTGACATGTTCGCCCACGGCAGCTCCAGCCAAGTTGCCTTTGCGTCTTGCTGAGGAGCTGGAGATGATGTCTTAGTCGGAAGGCCTGGAAGACAGGGTGGCACTCGAGCCCAGTGGCGAATTTCCTCAACAGCTCATCGTACACTTCTACGTAGCTGTAGAGGAGATGTGACATTTCTTACAGCGCATCAATATCTGAATACATCAGAATCTACAGCCGTGACATGTACATGACAAGAAGTGGGTGTTGGCTGAATGATGAAAGAATGGGAACAGGGGATGTAGGGCTGGATAAACCAAGGAAAAAATGGTTTTCCGAGCTTTTTCTTTGCAGAAATTGATTTTACCAGCCTTTAAAGTGCTGCCATGACCTAAATTCATGTAATACATCAAAGGAAACGGCATTAACGGTAATGGAAAGTGGTGTCAATATCTGATTCATGTTATATGAAGATGGGCTGTTTTGGTGGGGGCATAAATGAATTCTTCTCTAAATGGATGGTTGACTTTTATCCAAATGATGATCACTGAATGGAGGTTAGAGTTCATGCACCTTTTTGTTTAAAACATTGTTTCATCTTTTTTCACAGAAGATATGCAATACATGTTTTTTTTTTCTTATTTACATGTAATGCTGTCTGGATATGCAGGTTTTTAGACATCAACTTTTAATGGGGTCAGTTTGCTTTTAAAGAAAGTGCTTGTGGCATTGTCAAACTGAACTTCTGTCCCACATTCTCTTTTTTCCTCTCTCTCTCTCTTTCTTTCTCTCTTTCTTTCTTTTTTTCTTAGCTATTTAGACCTAACAGCATTTCTGATGGATTATATGACAAACGCAGACCTGGGATCAAGTCATCTGTCATACAGCCAAGAATTACCCACTGTCACGGGGTGTCATGGAGCTCAAAAAGACAAAAAGTCTGAAAATGTTAACAGCCAGTGAAAATCATTGACTGCTTCAAGAGCGTGACAAGAGAGAGAGAGAGAGAGAGAATGTGACTTAACAGACAAGCTACACAAATGCTTTAATGGCTTTTCATTTTTGTGTTTTAGAAGAAAAAAAATGTGTCATTTATGACAACTATCTTGTCTTTGAACTAAAAGTAGCCAGAGGAAACTCTCCCCAATACATCAAGTCTGCAAATGTATCTTTAAAAAGTCTTTCTATCTGAAGAGAGTGTTGGAAAATGGGAGGACTTCTTTTAATCAGTGGAGTATTTAGCCCAATATGATTGTTGGTTGGACCTCGGCCTTATGATTTCTGGCACCAGCTCAGAATCATTGAGGTGGATCAGAAACTATTTCAAAATATCTATTAAATACTCTCTTTTTAGAAATGTCCTGCTGATTAATAGGATAATCCACAGACCTTGTTTGCAGCAGTTTTCATTTGGACTATTTTAATGGCAGAAAATAGTTCTAATAAATTATATATATTTAAAGGCTTTTAAGGACTGAACTGACCTTAAACATTTTATCTGTAAATTGGAAAATGTCTCCTACTACTGTACATGAAAGTGTGAAGAGAAGCAGCCGATACAAAAGGTTAAAAAACACAACATTTAAAAAGTAATTTTCCATAAATAACAACCCTAATTAGAGAGGCAACGGACACTAATGTACAGTGTGTGCTATAGTATAAGTTTTAGCAGTTTGCAGAGCATACAGAGATCAAAACACCCACGTGCCTACAGGTGCAGCACACGCACACACAAACACACACCCGTGTGCTGGTGCTTGGACTTGGCAGGCTGCCCTGAGCATGTGGGGGAAACATAAATAAAGAGATTGAGGTATCAAGGTATAAATGAGGCCCGACACTCCTTTCTCTCGCAATCCATTTCCCCATTACGATGGGGGACAACGGCACCAATTGATCTCCTCCATCTTTCCACAGGCTCAGAATAAAAGTAGACACCAGCAACAATAGTCATTTACCTCCCATCTATCTCATACAAACAAAGACGCAGGCTGCCGCTGACCTCCCGCACAAATTTGAAACTCACTCACTTAGTGAGAAGGACGAAAAATAACTCCTCTGAACTCACTGGACAGTTTCCAATTATTTTCAGGCAGAATGTGATATCATAGCCACATCCTGCTTGTTTATGAAACCAAATCTGCAGAAAAATGTTACAAAAGAGAGAAACCGCTGGAGTAAACAGGAAAATGGACCAGTGAGAGGCAGGCAAGCCAGAGCCGGGCAGTGCTCACCCTTACAGATTATGGTTTGACATTTGGAGTGTGAGCCAGTGAAATGTCAGATGGGTTATGACAGGAATGGTGATAGGCAGATTATGACTGACCTCTGACCTGGAAGTTCTGAAAGGTCAACTCACTCTGCCATCTGATGGCAAATGTGCTTTCAGATCACGAAATGGAAAGGAACTGAGCCAAACGGGGATACAGAGAAAGTTAGGCCAAAGTGAGGTTATATGCCCTGATACTGTTCACCAAGCTCTTACTATCAGAGCCTTTTTATTCCTGCAAGGCACATCCACCATCTATGGATTTTACCATATTAGTTGTAGATTTAAATTAAATTTTAATTTTCAAAACAATGCGTCCTTGAGTTCAGCCACAGCCACATAAGTGTGGGCCTCTCATGTCTGCTACTAATAACTGTTTTATACTTTTTTTTCATACACTTTCAGTTTTATACACATTTTACTAAACCACTGAAAGAAAAACCACTTGGCGCAGGTGAAATATGGCATCAGCTTCACCAATAGACCATCAATCATGTGTTTACATGCACTTTAGTAACTGGAGTGCTGAGAGAAATCAGCTTTCTTGGGTAATCGAGGAACATTATTTTCATGCACTGAAGAAACCTGTTACTGGAAATTGGAGTGTACACGCAGCAGAAGAGTAACCTGATTTATCCATCAACTTGTGCTTATTGTGGGAAATCTGACACACATATTTCAAGTGACAGTAAATGCTGCTTTCTGGAAAAAAGGTCAAAAAAAAAAAGCATAGTTGAAAGTGTCTTCTTCAGAGTCCTATGCTGCACTTTGCGTTAGTTAAATTTTCTGTCTGACTTTAAGTGGACTTTGTTTTTAAAATGAGGCTGCATCGCCCTGGTAACAATCTCTAGTTTCATACATTTTTTTTTTAACTCAGCTCTGTGTACCTGCCTGCAGCCACGTGTTACGCACATGCACAGTTGGAAAAAAACAGATTAGAAACCTGGTTACACGTATCTACCTGGAAAAACCTGGTTTCTCTAATCCTCTACCCCGACCAGCTTTCCCATTTACATGACACTTAGGAAATCAGCTTTTTCCAAGAAAGCCAACTGTAATCTGATTACTCCATGTAAGTTCATGGAAATGCATTCAGTGTACAGGAAAGTGTATAGCAACTCCTGGTTAAAAGCGAAAACCTTTTAATCTACTATTTTAAGTATCATGAAGTCAGTTGTATAATCAGACTTTTAATTCACTCTTACACAGTCCTTTCAGCTGATTAGTGTACAAAATTAAATAAAATCCTAAAAGATCACAATTGTTTGAAGAATTTAACCCTTTCTTGAATTTAGTCTGGTTATTGTCACTGGAGTGATGTGTTTTATTGTTCATTAAATGATACAACCCAGCCACTAAAGCAGTAGCATACAGAATCATCTCTTCCACGACTGTGCCGAGCTAGATTGAAGCTCGTGTTACATTTGTAAACACCTGAATTTCTTGCAATGTTGTTTTTGTAATTTTTTTTTCTTTGGTTCTGAAACAAAAGAAACTTCCAGCCAAACTATTAATAGACTGGTTTCCAAGCGACATCATCAGTGAGAAACACATGTTAGGAGGAAGCAGAAAACTACCAAAGTAGCTTATGAGGATTTATGAAAAGATCAACATGAATAGTTGGTTTTGTGCATAAAACTGCATAAATAACAAAAGTAATTAAACATGACCTTAAAAATGCAAACCTACCTGTTAGTTGAGGCAGAGGAATTATCCGATAATCTGCTCAGGTGAAAGCTGACAGGGAAAAACATAGGAAATATAGCAGACACTGGATATTGTGGGTGGAAATCAAAGTTATTATTTGATTTGATATATACAATTTTGCATTTAAAGGATGCTTTCACTGAGTTTGAACTTGCTTCTTTTGGTTCTAGTTTGAGTAGTACATGTACAGAAATGACATTAAACTTCACTTTGACAGTGATTGAAAAATGCCTCAAGATGACATAACTTCGAGGAACATTCACTTCACATTATATCATCTTGTTGCTTATACTATAGAGTTTATGTCAGTCATGGTCAATCTGTTTTTTCAGAGCTCCCCCAGATGACATCGTCAGAATTCATAATGATGAAACCGTCCTCTGGGTGATGTCAGAGTTTTTTTTTACTAGAAGGTAAATATTTGAATGCAGGAAAGTTTATAAGCATCATTGTACATTTACACACTAAACTACAGCCATAGAAAGCAAGTTGAAAATTGTTGAAGTCGCCCTGGTGAAGAGAAAGAGCAGCATGATATGTTCACCTGTAACATCCAGCAGAGGACCACAGACAACCTCCGTTGAGTTCATACGTTGGTGTACAAAAGTCATAGAAAATCATAGAACGTGTTAAACTTCATTTATTTAAACTTCTTTTTGGTCTTTCTAAATATATTTGTTATCTCATTATCAATGCAATATGGAAGCAGGTAGTTGGGTCAGACCCCGAGGATTTTTTGCCATGAAGAGTCATTGCAAAAGGAGCAGTGGTAAATGCATTTTACTAAGCATGGCCAACCACCAGTTTACTCTTTTTTTTTGTTTTTGTTTATTGATTTGTTTTTTGTAGAATTGTATTAATTCAGCCAAACATGGTTTGGAAAGTATGTAGCTATTGCATTATTTAAATGTATCTGCATTAGAAAAAGAGCCTAGAGCATATGGGCCTAAAAACACGGATCGGATCTTCCGGCCAGTTTGAAGGACTGTGTGAAGTTTTTTTTTCGTTTTTATTTCAGTTTACGGATCACTTAACAGCTTTCATGGGAATGAATGGTTGTTATGATCAGATATCCATTCATCATACTACGTCCAAGCAAAGAGTTCCAACCAGGTCTAACTCAGAGGTGAGCTCGAGCTCAAAAGTGGTGTAAATAGAAAAGTTTTGGGATGTGCTGGCTTTACACTGTTTGGTTAGAGATAACTGTTAGGAAAGAAAAGTCTTTGTTTTGTTTTTCTTATTATTATTTACGGCACATGCTAACTGTATTAACTTAATGTATGTATGACCCTGTGGAGTTCTGCTTTCCACCTTGATGCTGCGCAGGCATCCCTGACTGTTTGGTAACCAGAAACCCAGCTATAGACAAAGTATCGCTCTTACTGCTACCTCCATACACACAGTAATGGCTGTTTAGGGCTGAGCCTTAGTGTATGGTCGATTGATTCCTGCTTAAATACCATGCAAGCATGATGTGCCAAACAAACAACCGGGGAGCCTTTAACTACTTTAGGTTCAGCAGAGTTCAATTTACAGGCCTCTGTCCCTCAGCGCCATGATACTAAACAGATTACCTTCTGCCATTACGTCAGCCTGCAACAATCAATAAGTACCATTAGTGCTAATCACTCTTTAATTTGTGATGTATGCAAGGCCTCTGGTTTTCCTTGTGTGTGTTTGTTCTGGCATGTGTTCATGTTGGATCCACCCACAGTGAACGCTTGCAGGCACCCAAGTCTCACATCATTGCAACGCAGTCTATCAGGTTACTTAAAGAGATCTGAAGTCGTACCTGTTTCACCTGGGGCAGTCCCTCACCTTAATCTATAAAGCAAATTAACTAAACCCACAGTTCCCAATCATCCGGCTAAGAGTTCTCCTTTGTTGTGGTGCAGGAGTTTCCATCACAAGACACTGAAACAACAAGGGTGAACTCAAAAGCTCAAAAAACTGAAAAGCAAGGCATTAGCAATGCCTTTTATACACTATGAATGATCCTCAGCACCCACTGAAACTAAGGGAGAAACCATTCGCCTTTGGGCATAAAGACTGTGAGCTTTGATTATTGATTCACTGTCTCTCTTCTTTACACATAAGGTACCATTTCAACCTGAAAGAACTTGCAAGCTTAAAAAAAAAGAGAGAATAGAAGAAAGGGGTCAGTCCTTTGAGGGAAAGTGTTGGGGGATTTAAGCCCAGGCTGAATTGAAATAGTAAAAAAAAAAAAAACAGTTTGACAAGAAAAAAGAGAAAGAAAACACAACAGATCAACTTGAAGTTCATGTTTTTCCAGTTGGGATAAAAAAGCAACAGGTAAAAAAATGTTACTGCAATATTCACGTATTTAAATTCACAAGCAGAGTAAAAAAAAACTGAACGCCTCTCTCCTTAATTTATTATGTCTTTGAAGAGGCACTAATGGTGTCTGGTTTTCTGACGCTATATTTGTGTATTTACATATTTTGTTATGCCAGAAGATGAGAAAAAAAAAGATGTTTTTCGTTTTATGGTCAGGGCTAAATATAACCAGGATGTTGCAACATAATGGCAACACGCGCTGTTTTTGATTGCAGGTTTAAGCTGCCCCCAGGTACAGGTCTGAGATCAGTTTTCCCTTTACAAACGTGCCAGACGTCTAGACGAGCAGCTTCAAAACTGACCAGATATCAGTGTTTCTGTCTGTTTGCATCCCCTTCGATTTTGTGTGGTGAAAGCATCTGGATTGGAGATGAAAGTGCTCAAAGGCGTCCAATTCGATAAAAAGAAGAAAAACACTTGAAAAAAGAAGACTCACAATCCCTGTGCCCTATTATGCCAGCTTAAAATACATTTGTGCAAGACAGTTTTTCATCGGTGTACAAAATATCTCCTCCAACTGTCGGATGAACAATGGTGAGCCTACGTTCTTACGAGGCATTAATGATGCTGCTAAAGGCCGCAATGTCCCAGCTCTACAAAGACGTCTAAATTAGATTTGCCGGGGCAGAGACATTGTGTGTTTTTAAGGCGGCCTTGCTTGTGTTTATTTTCTCTGCTGATGCTTTATTCACTGCGACTCAAGGTCACCATCTTTATCAGCCTATTTCATACACGGGTTATTTGCTGTTTCTTCTTGACAGTGCCGTGTGTGTGTGTGTGTGTGTGTTAGGCTGGTCACTCATTCTGCCTCTCTCTCGACACACCCCATGTTGCTAAGCAGAAATATCTATTCTTTGAGTGTGTGTGTGTGTGTGTGTGTGTGTGTGTGTGTGTGTGTGAGAGTGGGGAGGGGGTGGTGGTGGTGGGGTGGGGGGACATCAGTGCAAAACCTATTAGTATGTCTGAGCCTGCATCTCCAAATCTTGTTACTGTGGAATGATGCAACAGGAATGCAATACAAAGTCCTGCTCCCTCCCTCTCTCCTCTGTCTAGCTCTCTCGGCCACTTACCCGCTACCTGCGCTCCTGTTGCGGTGCTTCTTCCTCGCCCCTGGACACACACTTTCTCTCTCTGTCGTTTCAATTCCCAGCTGCAAATCCTCTCTTCCCCTTCTTCTTTACTGAATCTAAATCGCTGTCTCTGGGTGCTTTCTAGCCTGTGTTTCTGTTTTTATTTCTCATCTTCTTCCCGCAGCTAAATATTTCTTTGTCTATGAAATTGTTTTTGTGAGTTCTGCATCTTTTCATGCAGTGTGTTTTATCTCGTTGTTTTGTTCTAAATTACATTTTTTACTCTCCATTCTTCCATTGTGTGGCAACCTTGTTGTAATATCTTTTTAAAGTGTTAAAGTGCTACTGTTGAAAAAATGGATTTAATGTGTTTTTGTGAAAAAATGTAATTCTGTTATCAATGCAAGTATTTAGATTTGTTAATACATTTAAAACTGTCAAAAATATCAAGTTACCTTAAAAGAAACTTTAAAATGTTTCACTAGTGACCACAGCTTGTAGATTTTATTTGGTTATATTTAGACAACTGCATTGCTTCCTTGAGATTGAATGAACCATGATAGTAAATCCATATCCTCATTCCTGTTCCTCACTCTTCAACGCATAGATAAAAGAAGGCAGAATTATGCCTCAAACTAATTCCAACAATATAGTCAGGAGACAGGATTAGAAAATAAATGGAAAAGAAAATTTGGAACATGGAGCCATTATAGAAGCAACTGTGAAAAGCTTGAGTTTAGTGAATGAGACCGAACAAGTACATCAGGAACACATGTAAATCCGCACATGCCAACGCGGTCCAAGTTGTAGAAAGTTCTGTCACATGCGGTCGACCACACCGACGCCGAAAGCTGTAACCATGTATTTGACCATTGTATTTTGGTGGTCTACATTCTCAAGTCATCCAGTGAAGTTATGGAAGTTGACTTTGTTATTCTCAATGGTGGCTCCATCTATTCACCAGCAAGGCCACAGTATGTCACATGTAAGAGTCAAGTCAGTTAGAACATTAGAGACTCTACAAGTTCATCCAAGTGAGAAATGAAACCAGCCTGGTAGACAAATTTGGGATAGGAGCCATTCTCAGATTGAAGAAGCTTGTACAGACTTGGACACTTTAACAAGAAAGATATTCAGTTGCCATGGCTCAATTGCCCATTAACTGTGTGGGGAACCACAGGTGGACTTATTTTTACTTATTTAATTTTGGTCCATGATAAATGAGTGAACTCAATTAACAATGAAGAGATTTAAATGTGACTGGCAGCCTAAAGAAAATAAAATCAGTTAGAACAGTCTTAAAGAGACAGGTCTTGTCCAGCTATCAGCAATATTTTAGTTTAACAATGCCATGCCATAAGAGCGGATGAATATTTTAGTTTAAAAGGCCTGAGCCTGTACACTGAAGGCAAGTGCACCAGCTGTGTGTGAATTCTTCTTTGTGATTGACTCATTGGCCCAAGGCTGCTTGAAACCAACATTCCTCCTTTGTTTCCTTTCAGAACAAATCCACGATCAATAACCAAGTTATTTTATAAAAACAAAGACAACGGAACTCAAATGTGTTGCGGACGCTGATTAAGCTCATTTACACGCAGCCATTCGACAAGGCTTGAGTGCAGTGCTCCTTGACTAAAAAGAGCTCTGCAAGTTTGTATGTTGGCTGTTATCTTTGGGCTATATGACAAGTCACTATGGTGTCAAAGGCGTGTAGGTGACATATCCATCTTCCCAGTGGGAAAACCAGTCAGTGTGAATCTCCTTGCATCTACAAACTATTCTTCTCTTTGTCTCCCCACTGCAGGGATTTCTTTAATACTCTGTATTCCAAATATGGATTGTCAGTATTTCCTCAAAGCACATGAATCCCCCTGTGGGGGAGCACCCGCCCGACCCGGCTCATCTTGTCAGCACACCGCAAGGATGCTGCTCTCTCCCCGGGACTCATCTCCCCTGAAGTTGGATAAGCTATGGAATGTGGCAGCCTCCTTTTTCTTAATAATTATTCATGGGCTTCATAGTGCCAAGGCCTATTTCTTTTTTATTGACACATATCTAATATCTGTCTGCTTTGAAATATGTTTCCATTGTTAAGACCTGGTGTTTCTTTGTGATGAACTACTTCATCATGTTAGCAGAGGATGTGATTAAATGTGTGTTGTTTTATGACGATGGTGTAATTGAGGAAGGGTGTAATAAAGTTGCCCAAGGCTTTTTTTTTTCCTCTTTTTCAGCTGGTGAATGTAGAAAGGACTAAATAAGTAGCGAGTTGCTGGAAATATAGAGGGTTCTCCTTACAACTCCCCTGGCACCCCTGCAATGCCACAGATTTGAAAAGAGAGCAGGTATCACACACAAAGGCCGTGAATTGTGTCCTGTCTGGGGGATTCGGTGAAATAACCTGAGCAGAAGTCATAAATCTGGCTGAAATTGGTCTCATATACGACTAAATAAAGCATTCGAGTGCCAGCGCCTGTGCATTCGTATCTATGTTCACCCTTGGCTGGAGAGAGGGAAAAAAGCCGACAAACATGTAACATATAATTTGGCATATGCATTATATATGCTGTGTGAGCAATATTTCAGGTCACAGAGGAGCACACTGGCAAAAAAATATAAATGTCACACACACACATGCACTGACATCTGAAACTAAATAGCAAGGAAGCAAGGAGGTAAGTCATTTACCTAACATTGCCTTAGAGAGTGTGTAAAATCATTTATGTGAGACCTAGACAAAGCCTATTACACAATATTGAAAGGGAAAACTGCACTCACACACTCTTGTCGCTCTCAGACTCCGGCGTGTATCACAGAGGCCAGGAGTTGGCTTGTTATTGAGTTAACTCAGCTTTGCTGTGCGGCACTCTCGGATCCACTCAGGGAGAAGTGAAATAGAGGCAGTGGGTGTGAATGAGTGCTGAGAAATGATATTTTCTCCGAATTGGGGAAATATTATTATACTGAGTCAAGAATTTCCTCATTACCCAAAGATTTTCCGCTTCAGTCTTGCTCAGCCTTGCACATCTCCACCTCTGCCTTTGACTTTACTGCGTGTGAGTGGAGGCAGCAGTGCCTGTCTTCAATTATTCACCTATGACGGCTTTTCAACTCAAGACGATCCCCCTGCTCCCCCTCATGTCGCGCTCAGCTCAGCCCAACTTTCTCTTTCGTCCTTTTTTCTCCTTTACTTTTCTCTTCCGCCTCTTTTCACCCCATGTCTGCCTTACTTTCATGCCTCAAACCTTTCATCCTCTCCTGCAATACACCCCCGCCACCGCCAGCCCTCACCCACCACCTTCCCTCCTTCTTTACATCTCTCCCAATCTTGAGGTATCCCATCTCTACTTGGGCTTGACAAGTAATGGGTGTGTCTCCCCTCCTCTTCTCGCCTCCTCCTTCCAAACTCCGCTCCGCCATCGGTCTTCCAGCCGCATATTTTCCTCTCATGTCAGGGAAACCTGTAGGCATCCGAGTGCTACTTTTGATCATTGCTTTTACTGGGAACCCTCATCGCCTTGCTCTGCCTTAGGGTGGCAAGGAGAGGCAGGGAGTGAAAGAATGAAAGGCAGAACAGAGTAAAGTTCTGTCAAGTCTGGCTGACGTGAAGTGCAACCAGGCAGCCGCTGCACGCGGCGAATAGCAAAGCTGGCACATGCAGCTCTCGGCAATGAGTGGTAAATAAACCTCCTGTTAGAGCTTTTGTATATAACACAACACAGGATGTCACACACACTCTCTGATATTATGGTGACACACTTTTCCAGGTATTCAGGTGTAATTGAAGGGAACATAATAAGAAAGAGGAAAAAAAAAAAGCAAAGTGTAAACACGATGCTCCACACATACAGTCAGTAGCACTCTGACACCTCCTGCTGTATTTTGCAATTAAACATCCTCCTCGAAGGTGCCAAATCCGAGTTCAAATCTATTTTCTTTGGTATCAGATTGTGGACAAACTGTAATTTGACTGTAATAAAAACATTAATGAGATGCATAATTTTTCTTTCCAGTGTAATGGAAAAACAACAATTTTCACTCTGCTTATTCAATTGAATAAGGAGGAAAAACAATGGCTACAATTGTTTCTAACAGTGTGTTTCCACTGGGGGTGTTTGAGCAGTTCTTTTCAGTCTTCCATCTCACACATTTAACACTGGCCGTGTAACAGCTTGATTTTCACGTATATATACACATAAAAGCACCGTGCTCTTTTGCACTTTACGCTGGATTTCTTTTGTTTCATGTCCATATCTACAGTGATTAAGTATAAGTATTGTCCTACCACAACACAGATAACATACTGTACTGTAGTTGACCCAAGCTGTGTTCATTACATGACACACTGGGCAAGGCATGTTTCCCACAGATGAAGAGAATGACTGAAGAGATAAGGGGGGTTACAATGATAAATGTATTTGCCTGAACATCACAAACTTCACTTATTGACCCTTTTTATTATCAGTACGCAATATATTAGGGCCTGGAATCATTTACCAGTAGGATTGTTTTGTTTTAGGCCTATTAATTTGTGCTTGGTTTGGGACAGACATCTTCAACGAACCAAACATCACCCAAGGATTCAGGTTTGGTTTGCACAGAAATTAAAACTCATGTTTGGGTTTGGGAACTAATGGCCGATTGTACTATTTTTAAAAGTTTGGCTACGTCAAAATACTACATCACGTAGACGAGCTGGATCAATCAAATGTCTGCACAAAAAGAGAAACTATAAAACATAATGTAAGCTCGCACCATGTAAACTGTATTGGGCTGTGAGGGAAATATAAGGCTCTAGCTGGGAGCTAAGAGGTTCTACTGAGGGACTCTACTGAGCACGCTCCATGAATACTAAAACATCCAGGATGCTAATTTGGACAGACCTGGGGCCAAATCTGCAGGTCCCCTCAGATCCGTGCAGCATTTTAGCATCTTTGAGCCCGTTGTTTTGGTCTCCCACCATGAAACAGTTGGCCCAGTTTCGAGCAGTAGGGGGCTATTTTAGAACACTAAAAGAAAGCAGTAGTCAGCTAAATCCTAAAACCTTTTTAATAAAAGATGGGGACTTAAATGTGGCTTTCAGTGGCTCACTCCAAAGCTAACCAAGGGACTTAATGTTCAAACAAGTTCCAATGCTCTTGTTACTTTGAGAGATACAACAGGAATCTCCATAAATGAAGTGGTTCTCTAAAAATAGATAAGTTCTCATTAGTATGTGGTGTAAACCACAGTGGGAATCTTACAGTATATATGCTAGAAACTTCAATACAATTTAAAGACTTCTTTGTTTTGAGTGAAGTCTTGTTGCATTTCTGTTCCAACTGATTGCATGATAAAGTTATTATCATAAAATGCTTCTGCCTTAAGCAAGTGTAAAAATGTTTTTATGGGAGCTCTAGCGCTTCCATCCAGTCTAATTCAATACCTCATAAAAGACTTTGGGCTAAAACCCGGCTATTGACGTTATCTCTAATGGTCTTGATTATGTGCCAAAGGGTGGAAATGAAAGAAATATACAAAACGATCTCTCGTTTACCCAGATTAAGTGTCGATTAAATACTTAACACACAGGAAAGCAAATTTTCTTGACTGTGAAATTCACTGTGAATAATTCCCTTAATGTAATACAATTCTAAAGGATGTCAGAGATGCCCGAGAAAAAGCCAGCAGTATGGAGTAAGTAAAGGCTCACAGAGCTCCAGTCACAAAGGCATTAAAGTCTAACAGAGGTGTTAAACTTTGGACGACCTGCAGGACACGCTGCATAAAACAGCAGTAAATTATACCAATGAGGAGACATGCAGACGGCTGGAAATAAAAAGTTATGGATGTGGCTAAGGGTGTGAGGTGAAAGTGTGCACGCACGGCCCTCCCCTAACACACAGACGTACACAGCCCTCTCTGTCTGTCAGGTGGAATAAAAGGTTACGAGTCTGGCTAGGGACGGAGTGACTGCCACAACCTGAGCCTCTTTATCACATTCTTGGAACAGACGCTGCATTTGCCTTCGCACTTTACAACACATTCAATATTCCTACAACAGAACGTAAGACGTATTCTTGCTGTGCATAAACTGTGGGGGTTACATGAACAAAGCTCACAGTTTGACTGCTTGCACTTTTGGATTACTTCTCAGCATCTGTTAACATAACTTACAGCGATATGAAAAAGGTGTTCAGCAAGTGAGAGAACCGACAGAGAACGTACGCTTAATCTATTTATAGCCCATTATTCTATTAGTAAAAGGAATTTATGGAACAGTCATATAAAGATGTTTTATGTAACAACATCCAGCAGACTAACCTACTTCACAGTGAATATCATTTATAAATCTGAGAAAATCTGTTCAGTTAGGACTGTTTGGTTTGTTCTTCTGGACCTTCATGTGTCCCATGTTTTTTGATAACCTTAGCTCTTGGGTGTCATCACATAGGCATACATTATTGTGCTCTTCAACTTTAACATCTGTCTTAGGTCTTTACCCTCTCATGTGACCCACAGAAGCGTTGAAATAGCGCCCAAATGTAGGTAGTCAGGCCTCGATTTAAATGGCGCCAGGCATCTCAGCCCAGACTCGATTCCTGAGGCTCCAAAAAGCGTTGTTTTGCATTCCATGCAGTACCCGTGACTGACGGGCACTGACACTGAGCTTTTAGTGTATTTGACTATGCATCTCGATCCGAGTCATTTCGTTATTATACAGCAGGTGGCGCTGCATCCTTCTTGTGGGTGTTTTAAAAATGGTCGCAGTTCTCGAACACTATATACTGAAGACAAAATGGTTTGCTTCAGCTGACAAATTATAATACACAAAATGCCACAAGCAATTCAAACTATATGAAACCCAAAGAAAATACACACCACAAAACCTGACTTGTGTCCTGCGTCCTCGCTGCCATTGTTGTTTGCGACAGCGACTTGATGGCTGTCACATGACGTAACGATCCGTACGAACGACTCGTGAGAGAACTGTAGAACTTGCTGCTCGCCACAGAGCCGGAGCGACCTGGCTATCACGTTACAAAAGATCGAGGACCTGAGGACGGATGCCCAGTTGAGTGGAGCGTGAACGAATCATTTCTGTTTCGTTTCCTGCTGACTGAGCGTATGCAGCTGCTTCCATGTGGCGAGAGAAGGTACTGCAGGAAAATAAATGAATCTTTCCTCTGAGAGGAGGCGTCACTGCCATAAAGAAGTCATAAAGAAGATTAGTTCACATTGAACGAATCATTCACGAACGACACATCACTGCTCAACGCATCAATATTTGAAGCATAAATCCGTGGTGTAAGATAAGAAGTGAAAAAGCGTCACAGGGAGGTGAACAGGGTGGTGGATGGTTCAACAAAACACAAGACTTTGCCACAGTAGACGAGGGTTTGACTAGTAGTGCGAGACGTTTTTCGCCCTGAAGTTTTTGTGCCTAACCGCAACCGTTGGTGTTTCTTAGTGTACCATTACTCTAAAGTAGTTTTTGTGTGTGTGTAAAAAGTCGTTTCTGTGACAGCTAAAGGTGATGCTCCTGGAGCGTCCGATAGTAACCTACCCGTAGCGTCAGTATGTTATGCCAAAGGACGTTACAAAGCGGCACAATTAGACACCTTAGGAACGTCAATGTCTGATGCTGTGCAATGAGAACGTGTTGGGCTTCCAAATAACTGATGCTTTCTCTTACAATGGCACCAAAATGGCAGATAGTGTTATATTACTTTTGACCCGAAATGTTTACACACTGCATATTAATTGACAAAAACAAGCTAATCCAGTTGATCAGTCATTAACAGTTGGAGAAAATGGAGAATGCTTTAAAATAAAAGATTTAAAAAGACAACAAATACAACCAATTGTTAATAATCGGGCAAAGGGTAAGTTGCTAGATGTTTTGTTCATTTGCAACATTCAATTTGCAACCAAATAATAATTCTGCTGCCTGTTATTAGCTCTTTTTCAAAAACGTATTAATATACATCGATAAAAAAACACTATGGGAATCGTTCTGCTTGGTGACATAAACACTTACATGGTTGACTTCACACATTTGGTTTTTTGCTTTTCCCCTCTCCTGTTATTCTTCCTCCGTCACCTCTTCTGGCTTGAGTGAGCCATTTAGCTGTCGGCTTCTCAGAACTGTCAGACCCCTCCACGACTGAAAGGCAATTATTTACTCCCCCCTCCCCTGCTTTAGTCTTCTTCTGTCGTCGTTCTTTATTCGCCAGTCTTAATCACCTTACCTCCCACAAACAGCAAAGTTTGCGACACAGCCAACCTGTTGTTTTTTAGTTTGACGAACGCCCTCCACTCGCCCTTGCAATCAAAGTTAATGAGCAAAGACACAAAAACCCGCACCAGGCAATCAGCAGACAAATAGCGACACTGCCGTGGTTTGCATACACAAACACACTCCGAGCCTAAAGTTTTATGGGTGAGTGGTTTCACAAGCTTAAATGGGTACTTAAGTACAGGGTATCTACCCGTTGAGACCAGAACATCAGTCACTCAGTCATTACTTAGTGCACACATACGTCACAGTTAAGTGCGTGTGCACATTTTCTGACCTGGCTGAATTTCCCCTGCCCTGCCTCTTTCCTTCAGTCCTCCCCCCACTTCTTTTAACCTAAACTTTCCACATCCTCCTCTCTTCTCAGTCACTGATCCCTCCATTCCCGACCTTACAGAGTTCACTGTTGGTGTGCCGCTGCTGTGTGTTTTGGCAGGTCACGTCGAGCCTTTTACAGTCCAACCAGAGTCGGCTTAGCACGGGCTGGAAAACCTCACAGTGCTTGATGTAGGCCATGTCACACAGACACAAATTGACGCTGCACACACCAGTGCATCTACACAGAGATTCACACACGCAATAAACACTCTGTTTATGTTCCCACCAAGGTTTTGAAAGAGCGGCGTCCAGGCTGACCTCTCATTCGTCACTATGCCGCTTTGGCAATGGATCATGGGAGATGCGGTTTTTCCTCAGATGCCATGTAAAACCCAAACTCGGTTTGAACATTGAAGAGGACAAAACGGTGAATTATGTGCCATACTTTAATCTGCGCAGCTGTGAGTTGACAGACTAGCACTTGCCTACCCCTACAAAACCTGTCCTGTGTTGGGGCTTAAAAATGCCATTTACATCACTGCACATGTTTACAAATGGATGATTTCTAACTCATAATTAAGAATTTATGTAAGTTTAAAATGAACTGAATGGGGAAAATACACAATTTATATATACTGACATTTTTAGGCTGTATGACAGTTGATGAGTGCAGTTTAAAGTTGATTTGGAGTTTGGATGTTGGAATTAAAAATGTACAGAAATGTTACCTATTGTGAGGCACATGCAGCTCTGTATATTTGTAATAATTTGCATAATCCATCCTAATGTTCTAACCTCGACTGGATAGTGAGAGAAAAGTCCCTCAACTCTCAGACCCTCAAACCAAAAAACATTACCATATACGAGACTAGATCGATAAGCTTTTTTTCATTTTATTTTTGTGGCTATAGTATTAATAATTTTGCAAATGTATCTGGTCAACTTTGTCTTTTTGGTGTTTTTTCCATTCCTTCCAATAATTTATAGTAAGACTTTGATTTTGTGTTGACTTTGTCAATCTGAGACGGAACTGTTGAGCCTCTGGGACTGGGTCCAGTAGGCCCAGTTAGTAATCCATCCATGGTTACAACATGAAACATTTGGACATAGCAATTAAGCTTAAATTCCACTCAAGTGGACTATTATTTTAGATAACTTCTTCTTACTTTACAAGAGAAAGCTTGTTAACCTATTAAAGACTTGGATCTTATTTGTGGCACAGTTAGACGATGACTACCAGATGACCTGAGGGGTCTGCTGGACTATTTTCAGTGAGTATTTCAGTAAAATACTGAGGAGCCAAACCCTTAAGTGGTTTATAAAACAGCAGTAGAATCTTGAGGTCAATAAAAACATTTTAAAACTGGAAAAAATATGTTTATATTCTGCAGCCTTGAGATGGTCTTATTTGGTAGCCCTGCAAAAATGGCAATGTAATGTAATGCACAGCAGATGAATACATGGACAAGTGGAGCAACCTCTAACTTTGAATATCTTCTATAATTAAATCTCTCTGTGTCTTGGCACTGATTAATTGTTCAAAGCTGAGATTAGTATCAAGAATGACTCCAAGGTTCTTGGCCAGACACTGAAGAAACTGTGAATCTAGATGTGACTATGCCGTGTGTGTTTTTGAGGACCTACTGCACAACCTGTAGAAAGATTCTAGACATCCAGCTGTATCATCGATTCAGTTTAAATAGCAATTCAGCTAAGTGGAAGCATAAATTAAACAGTAATGGCCCTAAGCTTGACCCCTGTTGGAGCTCTGAAAAGAGTTTTGTTCCAACAGATTTCAAGCATTTCATGGAAACATAAAACTTCTAACCTTTAAAAAAGAAATTATCCAGTTGACAGAAGAGCCTGGCTGACCAAAATAATCCTCTTAATGAAAAAATCATAATCAACAACATCAAATGCCACAGTAAGTTCAAGCATAACTAAAATGGATAGTCTTTTTGGATCACTTCAAGGAGCATCCCTTGGAAAAGCTCAATGAAATAATCTTGTGATACAGGCTGTATCGAGCATTTACCCTGGACTCAATTATAAAAACATGGCTACAATCTCAGGTTCTGCTAAATCAGATGCCTGCAAACTGCCAGAGCACAGTTATACCTATACTTTTCTATTGCACCAGCAATTCAATTCAATTCAATTCAATTCAACTTTATTTATATAGCGCTAATTTACAACAAAGACAATGCAGACATTTAGAGAAAACCCAACAAATTCCCCCTGAGCAGCTATAGGCAACAGTGGAGAGGAAAAACTCCCTTTAAACGGAAGAAACCTCCAGCAGAACCAGGCTCAGGGTGGGCGGCCATCTGCCCTGACCAGTTGGGGTGAATGGGAAACATTGGGCAGGTTGGTAGGACCAGTAGCTGCGCACTGGAAGACACACGGCTCCGAAGCTGAGGACACCTGAAGACAGGGACAGAGAAACTCTGTTTTATCTGAGTTTAGAAGAAGGAACTTATCGGTCATCCAGTCCCTCATGTCTTTTAGCAGTGACCTACTGTGACAGCGCTTTCAGAATCACCACAGAAAAGTCAAAATGCAGCTTCCAGTCAAGCAAAAGTAAGACAGGTGGTTTCTTTCAAGATGGCGTCCACATCCCCCAAAGGCATGAGATCAGCGTCACATTTTCTAGTGTCCAAATCAAATAAATTACTGATATAGTCAGTCAGAACTAAAAATGTCTTCACTTCAGTTCACATGACAACACAAATATATGGGCAGCTGGTCTGAATATTTTTTTTTCCTATAAAATTTTGTTTGATCAAATAAGTATCATGTATTAACATTTTATTAATATTGGACAGGTTTTTCAGCATGGGACAGCCTATAAAATGATGCTTCCAACATAATGAAAACCCAGTAAGATAGGTATTCCAACAAAGTTTATAAGAACTGATCAAAATGCTGCATAACTGTACCACCAAAAAATTGACTTCCCACTGCCAATTGGCATCATATTGATCAGTTGCACAAAAAAAAATATATCTGTAATCAAGCAACTGCCAACTGTTGAAGCAGGAGGGCTGCAGACAGCACAGATTGCCTGCTTTTTAGACAAGGCCTCCAGCATCATATTGTGATTCACTCTCTGGAGATAAAGACGGACTCTCTGGCTGTCTGTTTGTCTGGCATCTTCAATGTGACAGACAGATGAGTCATAACTGTGTCCCAGAGCTAACAGGCTGTTGAGACGAGAAAGTGGAGATGTGGAACAAGAGGTTGGACAAGAGGGGAGGAAGAAGGAAGATGCCTGTCTGCTTCTCGCTATAGACAGTTCACCGAGAAAATTAAGTGAAAATGAATTTTGTGCCTTGTCATCTTATTTTTGTATCCCAATACTAAAAAAAAAAAAAAAACATGTTCCTCACTATTTGTATTTTGAAATTACTTTACCTTATTTCCTGCAAGACAGAATACTTTCTGTAGCGGTTACAGAGTCATATGAGTAGAAAATTCAAATCAATAACCCATCAAGGTTTTGGAATAATCCATCTGTTCCTCCAGTCCTATAAAACTTTTCTCAAATTTTCTTTACTGTGACATCAAATGCAACACAATGAAAAACATATTCACCCTTTTTCCTTTATCTACTGAACATTGAAAGCAGATAAGAATGAATACAGCATGGACATATTCCCTTGTGTACAATTTCTGCACTAGTGGAATTACAAAAAGTAACAATATCACAACGTAAAATCTGAAAGAAGTCATGTATTTTATTCATGTATTTTCTGCAAATTGATAATTTATCAGCAAAAATAAAGACATTTCTTAAGCAAAGTATACAGTATATTACATGACTCAACATGTGCACAACCATTCACACACTGTAGGATTTTCACTGTTCCTTTGGGGCAAAAACTCCAGCATTTGTGGCCTGAAATATTACATACCATCCAATCTGTTTAACATGTGGCTTTATGTAAACAATTTTCTGCTACTGCATGTCTGTTGTATCCTCATTTGCTTTCACAACGACTGTCTGGGACGTTTACCTCGTTATGTCTGCTGCTTTTCTGCATCAGCATGCCTATGTGTGAATGTGATTATGTGCACTTGCTTGTGTCTGTTGTTGCTAATCTCAGTGGAAATGAATGAATGTGTGTTTCTCTTCAAGCCCTCAGGCCCGACTCTGGGAGGTGTCCCCTAAGGCCTCTTCCTAACATCCAGCCCTCGACTGATTTCCCCTGTCTAGCTACCTCGACATCCTCCTCCTCCCACTCCCCCCCACCATCACCCCTCCTTTTGCCCTCTTTAGCCACGACACTTTGAATCAAGCGGAAATTAATGCACACGATGCATTCAGTGTCTCATTGTCTACACCATCCTGTGAATGGATATTAAGATGACAGAAACACTGAGGAATATACTGACGTCGAGCTTTTCGCGAGGCTGTGGGGTGTTTATGTACAGTGTGTGTTACTGCAAAGATATGTGTGTGAGAGAGAGAGAGAACAGAGCTGGCCTTTTGGTTCATGTGATGGTGTCTACGTATCCGTGCATGTGCACATATGCTTTTGTCTACAGTGTGCATGTCTTTGAAAATGTGTTTTCAGAGCTTGAGCTTTATATATATACATAAATGTGTATATGTGCGTGTGTGTGAATAAGATTGTGAATATGCTTGGTCCTTTCACTGTGTTTGTCTGCATCCGTATGCTCACTTCCCTCTCTAGTGTATAGAAGTTGTGTGTTTTGTGTAAATGTGTACATTCGTGTAGATATGTCTGCGTTTGGTCTTTCCTATGTGTGTGTGTGTGTACACATGTGCATGTGTCACGCTGTAATCCACCACCTGGAGAGAGCAGAAAAGGGTTATGGGTAATATGCGAACCGCTGTTTGATTGATGAGCCAATCAGAGTAGCACAAAGGATTTCATTAACAATAGACACTCTGCCACAAATCAGCAATCATCCACACACACTCACTTATCAACACTTATCAGCATACACATGCATGCGAGGACACACACACGCGCAAACACACACAATCACACAGTCACTTATTGACACTTGCTAGTGTGTCAGCCTACCCCACCAACTGCTGTGTGACATCAGTAACACAGTGTTATCACAAAGTCAGCAGTAATACTGTGGCTATTTCATCAGGCCGGGCTCTGGGTGAAGAGCAGACATACGGGTCACCGGTTCGCTTTCGGGAAAAACCATGCACACCAAATCGAAACAGAACATGCGCTCATTTTTTCCCTGCACATTTGGCCTGTTTCTCAATCACTGTGCTTTTGATGAACAGTTGGTCTACTTGACGACAGGAGGAATAAAGGCAGAAAGCAAGCCGGGAGAATTACTTTTTTTTTAAAGTAAATTAGTTTTATGCCCCGTGAGCCCTTTGCTCTTTTTTGATCTCCTTGCTTTTAAAGAAGGGGGACACAGCTGCTGAAACGCACACAACAACACACAAAGCATGATAATAGGCTATACTTTCTCATTAGGGTGACAGGGGGGTTATTGTGTGTGTGTGTATTTGGGTGCTTCGTTATTATTGATTGCAATAATAAGATATGTGGACGCACAGATTATTTGCATCCCTGAGCAGAGTTATTGTTATCGGGGGGATGATGTGATTATGATGGTCATATCCACACTGCCTGGGGCAATTTGCTGTCTGACTGCCTAAGCATGTGTGTGTGTGTGTAAGAAAGAGAGAAAGCAAGCCTGTGTATCTCTGTGCACCCTGCCATCTCCATAGCATGTCTATGTCTAATTGGCTCAGGCTAATTCCACCCCTGGAATCTATTTTATGTCGTAACCAAGGTGACAGCATCCGTTGTCTTCATCGTTGGGCAGAACGAAACATGTCAGCTTGTACATGTATGAGCTCACACACACACACACACACACACACACACACAGATAGGAACAGTAGCAAACTTGCAGAAGCCCCAATCCCTATTAATTAGCTCCATCTATTAGCAACAAATCCACTAATTAAAGCTGAGCCAAGACACGAGCCAAAGAAAGCTATCTACATAAGCCATATGGAAGGCTAAATGTGGAAGGCACCCAGTAATAACAACACACACACACACACACACACACACACAATGGTTCGGTACTGTATGTATCAAGGAAGGTCAACAGAAACCCTTGGCTGTTTTTATTTGCCAACCCTTCACAGAGCTGAAGGGTATCAGAAATAAACTGCTTCTCTAAGGTGGCTGAATGGATGTCGTACAGAGGTGTTTCGTCCTGTAGCCTTGATTCGGCATGTCAAAAAACGCCACAGAGCAATGTGTAAGTTAGAGATGGCTGACAAAAAAATAAAACGTAAGAAAAAGGTGAATACAATTAATAAATGTTTTCTAAAAAACCTTTTAACACAAATAGCAAAGACTCAAGGCCGCAAAGGGAGACTGGGAAAATGTTCCTCTCATTTATTTTTACCTGGCATCTCTTTGGAAAGGAAAATAGCCTCATGTCGTCGTGTGCAGAAAAGTACCTATCGGTGAAAAGGTGAACTCAGCATGAAAAGGAAAGGTAGGTTTTCGCTTTTAAGTTGGGTTCTTTCTGCTTTTGTTCGCAGGGGGAGCGGAGAGGTTCCTGAGTTGGCTTTTAAGGAGTCGCGCTGTGATTGAAATCCTGATGCTGATAAATGGAACGGAGGCCTGCTGTGAAGCTCTTCTGTCCCCAAGTCTCTCCCTCACTTCCTCTCTCCCTCCCCACTCACCTTCAATACAGACACAAGATGAATAAGAACAAACCAGGGCAATAGCAGAAGGACAAAACAGGAGGGATCAAAAATATTACAAGGGAAGATGATGTTGCAACAAACAATTATGGGGAGGATAAGTAGAACGTGCCTGTGATGGAAAAGTTTTCTTTTTTAAAGTGGAAAATCCTGACAACAGGATGACATTGTTCTACTTCATTCCAATAAGAATCAAGTCTCCATGTTAACCTGAATGAATATTGCAGTTATCTGCTGCTCTTTTCAAACACTACTGACATGTTTCTCTGCAACATTTTTCTGTAAAATAGTATAAAAGTGCATTATAACCAAGCTGGAATTGCCTTGTAATTACCATAATCACTTCATGATCTAATAAACATAATGTGCTAAAAATTAGACTTGAATATTTTATAGGGCAAACTGAATAATTAACAATGTACCATTAACTCAAATGTAATTTTCGGACGCACCCTGCGAGTTTGTCATTGCTTTTAATGTGTTTGCACTCTACTTGTGATGCATCCATATGCAATTCAAGCAAAGTGTGAAAATGCTGTTTACCAAATAAACATTTTAAAACCCGCCATTAGACTAAATGGCCTGGATGGATATTTTATGCGGTGTCAGATCACGAGGAAAAAGGAAAACAGATGGAGAGGAGAGAAAAGGGGAAAAGCTATAGTGTTGGGGGTTGCAGGGTGGTTGTTTGCTGCATGAAAGCGCATTCAAGTGTCAATCTCCAGGAGGAATTAGAAAACTCTGCAGGACGCCCTCAGTACACTCTCCGTCTGCCTTTTTCCCCCCTTTGTTAATCAACTGATTAGTGCTGCAGTAGTGCCTGTATTACAGTGACACATTCCCCTCCTCGATCACAGTGCACCTACATTCCCACAGTTTTCAGGAACAGTTTGGCCAGTGCACTCCACAGCCTGCTTTCTATCAGATGTCATCTGGAAAGAAGTGGGAATAGAAAAACATAGATATATTATTTTCTCTCTGCTGTCAAAGACATTACTAGTCAAACATTACTATATGTTCCCAGTTAAAAAAACATTTTTTTTTATCAACAGCTGACTTACATGGAAGTACTTGCTTGTTGTGAATTCTCCTGTCCTCTCTGGACTGATTGAGCTTCTTTAAAGCTGCAGTATATAACCTTTTCTATTATTCTTCTGAGAGAAATATTTAGCAAAATGTATCTCGAAGAGGGGACCTGCCTGCTGACACCTCCCATTAACGACAATGTTCGAATCAATTATGACGAAGGCCTGTTTTAATGAGTGACAATATTTCAACAATTTCTGTTTAATTAGTACGTTTTGCAGGGTGGAACTGATTTTAAATATGATGCTAGCATTTTGGCTGCATACTGTATAGTAGATTTAGTTGTTCACTTGTTTGCTTGTTGTGTAAATGAGCAAAGTGTCAAAATTTGCATTATTAAAGATTTAAGGACAGTTTTTTAAAGCAGGACTCCATCAATTCAGCATCACACACATTGTTAAACACACAATACACAGAAAGTGTCTTTTTTTTCTCACTTCTTTTGTCTTGCCAAACCGTGCAGCCTACATTACCCACAATGCAACTGTGAGGAAGCGAATGGGCATTTAGACTATATGCACTGAAGTGCCATTATATTAAAGAGAGTGGGTGACCACAGAAGACATATTTTGACAGTTATCAAAATTGTGCTTCTCTCCCAAGAAATTGTTTACAAACTAAATAATTTGGTCAAACTGAAACAAGTCAAAAATCAGCAGACATACCTTAAATAGCTAAACAACATGGCAGCAGTAATATGACTAAATAAATATGAAACTAAAAATCCAACCTTGGAAACTATGCATCTCCACAGGCTGCTATTAAATAATATTATGAGTGTGATGGTATCGCCCTGTGAAGGCAGAGCATGACGTAACCGCCGATGATGTAAGATTGTCATATTGTTTCCCACTCTCTGCTGACTGACTAATCAGTGGAGTATTTTTAGCAATGTGGGCGAGTGTCAGAGCAACAGGCCTGATTGTTGTTCCAGTCCTCCCACAGATCAAGTCCCGGCCTTCTGGGTGACAACAAAGTGATGCTGAATTCAAATCAGCCTCTTCCTCTTCCCTCCCAACTCCTTCGTCTGCCAGGCAGCCTAAAGATCCATCACTGTAGGACACCAAAACATTTTTCTCAGCCCATTTCCTCCTCCGTGTATCTCTACTTTAGCTGTCAGCTAAAGCACAGGGAATATAAAAAAACATTCTGGCAGATTATAGGGAAGGAGCGCAGATGGAGACCCTGATGACCTCCACCTCACACCCGGCGTCTGCCTTTTTTCCACCAAGCCGAGCCCGAAGAATGTCGAGAACCATTCAAAGATGCTACTTAAATTGTTTACCATGGGGCCTCACACACATTTTCCGTCTAATGGGCTATGTAGAGGTGGCACTTATATGGTGCATAACATTCAAGACTATTGAACATGACCCTGTCTTTCATTCGGGGCCAGCCTCTAAGCAGTCACTCCGCTGCAGGTATGAGCCACTATCTGTGTCCTTCTCCACGCTGAGCCTTTTCAATTCTTTACACACCATTGCTTTTTCCCTCCCCTCTCCTTTCAGCAGACACAGCAGCACTCAGTCTCACTCCCCTCATATCACCGTCTCCATCTATGACAGGAGTAAAAATCAATACAACACCAAACAATAGCTTATACGCCTAAGGGTGCAGTGTGCAGAAAGGTCACCGCTATACATTATGTATGGTGGCCAGCTAATGGTCAGTGAGTTTGCAGACAAATGGACTCTAAGCATCTCCCTCGTGTGATCATCGCACGAGGGAGATGCTTACACACAGACAAATGCAAACAGGCACAATAACCTATACGCATAAATGGATGTAAACAAGTACATGTAAGTACATGCCTACAAGCATGTTTAAAGGCCACACATATGTGCACAGACACACACACACACACACACACACACACACGGAACAGTGCATTTTAAAATGTATTCATCATCCTGGTGCACAGCTTGGATTCAGTTAGCAACATATCAGTGGAGTTGGTGATACTAAAACACAGGGGTGGTCCTGTGTTAGGCAGTATTGGAGTGGCCAAAACTGGCGCAATCAAAAAAAAGATTTAAAAAGTTTTACACTCAAATGTAAAACTCTTTTTGGAAATTATAAACTGTACATGTAAACTGCTAAAAAATTCCATGTCAGATTTGTCCCCCTTCTGCTGTAGGTTCTAAAGCAGGTACATGCCACCTAGTCACGCTTGAAGAAGGAGACACCTGGGGTGGTCGCTTAGATTTTGAGGGTCACTCTGGCTGGTGCAGCCCACCATTCTTGCAACAGAGCCACTTTCTGAAGAAACAGATATGACCCACAATTTGTAGTATCCCTGAATGTAGCTCACCTGCAGACCTGCAGATTTCAACAGTAGCAGATGCTACACTGGTACTTTTTTAATGTACAGTCCAGTTACAGCAGAAACTGCTGTAACCAGTCCAAGTATCAGCCTGATTTCAAGGTATAAAAACAATATCAAGGTCAAAGCCATGTCCATATCTCTGGTTCACATCTCCACCATGTTCTAAACAGGGACGTCTTGTCTTCAGTGTTATGTATTTTTGGTTATTAAGGCAGAAGCACAAGCAATAGGCTTCACGATGGACCAATGAGCAAACACTGTGTGCAGGTGGAGCTCATGGGATTTGCAGCATCATAGTGTTTGGCAGGCAGGCAGGTGTTAATGTCAAGCACAGGCCTAATCGGCTTTTACACAACACAAACAAAAGCCACTGGAAGAGGTTCCTTTGTGATCACAGCACAGAAATTGGCAAAAACATAAATAGTGAGAATGCAGATGCAGGTGGTTCTGGACAAGCTCAGTGAGTTTTTCCCAAAACTTTCCACTATCGTCACTGGGAACTGAAGCTGCTGCTCAGATCATTTCACCCACTGGCAATATACAGGATTGCATCAGTGTCACACGTAGTGTTCATTTCTGACAACATGGACAATGTTCCCAATCAAAGCTACAAGAGAGTGTCATTTTGTTTTACTTTTCAGTTTGTATTTTTATTATTTTTTTAAAGAGAGTAAAGAGTATGTAATTTAGTAATTTTGCATCTGAATTACTGTTATGAATCAAACAGTACTTTCTGCCTCTAGCTTTGGCCTCTACTGATGTTTTGACTAATGCAGTTGTTATCAATATACAACAAAATATAAGAGCTTTAATAAAAATTTAAAATGTATTGAGTGATGTGAACTCTGGCTCAAAGATATACAGTAGCATCAGTCGCAAACAAGGAATGAATGTTGGGCCTGTACTTGGTCCCTTTGTGGCCCCTGATTGAAGAAAAAAGCTGGAGTTACCACTGAGCAGCTATGATGGTGACCGTGGTAACAAGGGCAGAAACCTGCTGCCACCGAAAAGGAAAGGAAGAGAAAAGAAGTGAGAGAGAATGACTAAATTTACAATGATTGCCTGGTGGGGAGCACAGTGGATGCATCAGTATGATGTGGTAATTGCCTGGACATGCTAGTGGGGGCAGAGAACACATTATTTATAGAAGAGACGGGAACAACATGACAGGAAACAATTTGTATGTAAGTCTGTGTGAGGCTTTGTGTGTGTGTGTGTGTGTGTGTGTGTGTGTGCAAGCCAATACTCCATCAGGAGAGAGTTTGACCTTCATGTAGGAGTGCTGGAGTTGACACAAGCATGTCTGCACTGGGACAAGAGTTCAGGTTTAACAGGCATATTGAAAAGGTCAGAGCTGTCACTCACCCAAACACAAACACACACGCACACACACACACACACACACACACACAGCTAAATCCCACATGTGCATATGCACGTTTACACAGACATAGGTGCACACACACTTACTTTCTCTCCCTAAAACTTGGAGAGGCAGCAAGTGCATGCCGAAACGGTGATCCATGTCAAATTAAAAGAGAAGCGTGTGCGCTCCCTGCCCATCTCCCTTATAGACTAACTTGAACAGATACACACACACAGACACACACATGCAATTTGGGCAGCTGCCAAAAATCCCTGGAGCTGGCAGTTTTTGCCTGGTATTACTTTTCACCCTCCTTCCACACACACACAAACACACACCCAGAAAGGGTCATTGGTGTATAAAGTTGTTTTGGTCTGTTTATGGATTTTGATTGGTTGCTGCGTTGCTAAAACAAAAAAAAAAAAAAAATCCATGTAGTAACAGCTCCAACTCACCCCCTGCAGCCCATCCAGTCTGATAATCTGCTTCCTGATTGGCTGAGGAGGTTCCTCACTCTTTCCTTTCTCTGCCTGTACCTTTTCAACAACAACACTTCTCCCATTCACATACACACACATACACACACACACACACACCGGCTGGTGCAATGTTGACACATGCTGGCACAATCAGGAGCACATACACACACATACGCAGAGGCTTGATTGGCACTCACACAATAAAAACAGGAGACGGAGAACAGGAGAGAGGGGCTCTAAATATAGGCGACATTGTTCTGAACATCTGTATTTCAGAACTTCAGTTCCTAAATAACTGATTTATGTGTTTTAGTTTGAAAACAAGCATCACAAACTGTTTCTAACGTTGGCATCAAATTTTTTTCAGAACAAACTAATTAATAACTCATTAATTACATAACAAAACCTAATCAGATAATACGTCATGCAGCGGATTTAGCATAACATTATAATTTTGTTTCAGTCATTGTTTCACTCATTGTTTCATTTGAAAATGAATCGATGCACTAACAGAAGTGCATTTATAAATGACAACAAGTAATGAAAAATAATCAGAAAAGAAAACGTTCATTTAATCCCCTAAATTTGTTTTAATAATACAAATGTCATGTAGATATTATAGTCCACAGTACACTTGTACTTTACTACATCAGTTTACAGTTTCTGTTCTAATGAAACATAAATAAACCAATTGTTGTAAAAAAAATGAATTATTATATTATATTTATGTTTAAATTTCCTCCCTTTTCTGCAACTGTCATTCATGTCTAACAAAATTGTGATTAAGTTGCAATGTTGCTCACAGACGTAGAGTTGGTAAAATATGACAAAATGATTGCAAGTGCATGTTCCATTGATTGGTGTGTACACCTAATAATAGATATTCAGACCTGGGCTGCTGGAGTGATTGTACTGCACTTTCCACTGAATGAAGGATGGCGTTTTATGTTCCCAGATGCAGATTGTGCAGCTCTTTGCATGAAGAGATTGGACACTCAAAGTGTGTCTTAAGCCAAAATAATAACACAATACTGGGACTCCTATTAAAGTTAATGTTCATCTCATAAAAGAACCCTGCAGTAAGTCATCCCTTCATATTTACAGTGTTCACCTGTGTGATTACATTTTACTGCTATGCATTACATAGAGACAGTTTTTTGGGGGGCATAAACACATTGATGTATATACAGTATTTTTTGTATTGTGTGGCCAATAAACTTCCAAGTATGTGTAACAAAGATCAACACTGCTGGAAAGAAAGAAAAAACATTTACAAACATTAAAATTAGAATGTACCAAGAAACATTTACAAGATAGTTAAAGTAAAATATTTGATTTAATGTCTTTAGAGTGGAACTTTTTTATATAGATGTGTCAAATTCCAGGGCTTTTGAATGTTGCGAAACATTTATTTGTTAAAAAATATTTGTTGGCTTCTTCTCTTTCTATAAACTAGTAGCTCGATTAAGCTTGTCTGTTAAAAGTCAACATCAGCAGGAGCACAAATGAACTTGATTTTCTGATGTACATTTACTTAGACTCTTACTGATATCCATGATTGCTTTGGCAACATAAGAAGATGCAGTACTTTGTGATTTATTTTACAGATATACTCTCACGGTGTGTTGCAAAAACAGCTTATTATCCCGAAAACGCATTTGACAGATGGTGACTTACATGCTCAACATGAAAAACACAGCCGATAAAAAAACACAAAGAAGTTCCCCCTTTAAAGGTCATCCCATTTCTAAAATCAATTTTGAAAATTGCTTTTGACTGATGTGGAAAACAAGCGATGTCTTATTTCAGCTCTGATTTTCCGCATTTGCTTTGTTGGAGTGAAGCGTCAGCAGGTGTAATATGTACAAATGAACTTTCTTGCGTATATAAATAGTGTCTCTTACTGATATCTATGATTAGCTTTGTCAACATAAGACAATATATCACGCTTCCAGAGCCATCCTGATTGTGAGTCAGAGAGAAATATAAAGGTGCAAGCCCACACACGCTCCTCAGAACACTGCCACACTCTCAAACACCTTTTCCAGTAATAATCTGGTGAAGGTGATAATTTATTCTCTGTCTTCGAAACTGCCCCCCCCCTCCCCCCCCTTTCAACTCCCTGCACTCCAGCTGGCACAAAATCCACCCATGGTGCGTGTCAGATGGGCGGGACGGTGCATTTTTTGGAACAAGTTTCAGTGCCGCAGACTAGAAGTAATTGTCTCACATTTGCTGCCTGACACTGTGGGTGTTTTCGAATGCAGAGTGCCTCCAACCTCGCCAGCTGTCGACATGTAGCTGAACTGGATATTTCCACTGGATGCCATAAAAAAGCTGGCATTAGGCCAGGTAGTCTCTTAGACAAACAGACGGGCAGACAGAGAGACAAGCGGGCAGGCAGGCAGCGGGAATAGAAATGTAATATTCATCAGGTGATACCTCTAGTAACATCCTATTATTTATTAAATCTGAATCAGCTCTGTCATCATCCACACTCTAACAGGCTGAGCCTCGAGCACAGCCATAAGGAGGAGGTACGCAATATCTAGATGGATTTCCCAGATGAATCAGTGGAACCAATGCATTCTGGTCCAAATACAGCTAATGAGAGTTTGGGCTTCATCTAAAATCTGCTGCAAGGGGATTACACATGTTCTAATGCAAATATTTCATATCTCAGCTGAACTCACTCGTTTTTCTTCTCCCTCTCTCTCGCTCCCCTACTCTAAGGTGAACAACAGTATTCTTCCTGCATAATTTGTTTCTATTCCTGCAAATGGCATTAATCAAACGATATGTTCCTCTAATGTACTTCTACCGCTCACTGTGTCACAGAGTCTGGCCATTAACATGTGAAACCTCCATCCAAATAGTTAATATGTGCAGCTTTAAATAACCATGGCATGGATTAATGATGGAGGTAATCATTTATGGTATGCTTTATTAATCAGCTCTCCTGTTATTAGGACAGTTATTAAGGCTGTCAGTCGTTCTTGAGTCAATGGTGATGGTGGAGTTGGGTGGGGCAGGCTAATTTTGACTTTGGAGATCTTTGGCATTGAAGAAATGTCTTAGCCTCCATGTTGTCTCCTTACACTCACACTCACATTTTTCCTGCTGACTTATATACAGTCACAGTGTTTGAGCCCCTATACAAGCCAGTCCAGACTGAATATGTGAATAAGATACTAAGGAATCAACATTAACTTTGAACAACTTCTTTAAAAGAATTCTCAGTTGGGATAGCTCTGCACTACGCTGTGGTCTGCAGGGGTTCAGGCAGCACCGACCAGGACAGGAACAGACTGAACAAGGTGGTCAGGAGAGCCAGCTCTGTCCTGGGCTGCCCACTGGACGCTGTGGAGAAGGTGGGTGAGAGGAGGATGTTGGCCAAGCTGACGTCCATCATGGACAACACCTGTCACCTGCTGCACCAGACAGTGGAGGCTCTGAGCAGCTCCTTCAGTGGCCGACTGATAAACCCAGGACAGAGGACAGAGCGCTACCACAGGTCTTTCATTCCCTCCGCAGTTAGACTCTATAACTCCACAGTCTGACCTACTGGACCTTCAAATATTGTACATATTCTGTTGTGCTTATACATTTTACATTTGTGAATTGACTTGAATTTTTTTTTTTTTTGCACATTACTTGCACTTTATTCCAGTAGTTAGTGCACTACTCTTGTTGC
Source organism: Channa striata (assembly GCA_033026295.1). Lineage (NCBI taxonomy): Eukaryota > Metazoa > Chordata > Actinopteri > Anabantiformes > Channidae > Channa > Channa striata. The sequence goes on along the minus strand of CM065181.1, from coordinate 5,957,552 downwards.
TTTGTATATCTGGGAGCTTTGTAACGTGTAAATTTCCCCTTCGTGGGATCAATAAAGATTACATAACCTTACTGCAGATTCTAAGTGGAACTCCACCAATTTTACACAAACATGTTACAATAAGTTGACTCAGTGTGTGAAAGCACTGGTGTAATGTCATCTCTGCCTCTGGAGAAGATTTGTCAAGTTTGAGAAAATAACCATTCATAATATTGTCAAGGATTATCGCATCATGAGATTGAAGAAATTTAATGAATTTTTAGAAATTCATAACAGGAACTGCAGGTCTTGGGTTAGGGAGGGTCTGAAAAAAGATATTATTGGTTGAATTAGATGGAAATTTGCACCCATTAGAAAGCAAGAGTAATTATAATTGTGCATACAGCAACTATGATGTGGTAAATATTAGTGAAGCAAAGGTATTAGAACTGCGTTTCAGTTATATAAAATGCACAAGTTATTAGTTAAAGTTGCCCCTGGTGTGTGCTAGTAAGATACTTTGCATAAAAGTGACTAATTGTGGCTTTGAATAGATGTTTTGCAGATTTGTCCTTTGTGCGTGTAGCTTTTTCTTATATATAGTCCTTTTAGAGCTTGACCTTTAAAGGTATAGTGCACGATTCAAAGTCTATGAACATTTTGTTATATGCCTAGTTATCCTCACAGTCTATATACTGTCCCTCCACGGATGGACTTCAAAAACCTCATGTGGTTATGTATAGTCCTGGCTCTGTAAACAGGGGAAACCAATGTGGGTTAGCTCAGGTAATCCCAGGAGCAAAGACAGCGGGAGGGTTTGACGAAAAGCTGGGGCGTGTTATGTGATAGTGTAGTTGGATCAGCTCTTTACCTAGTTGCTACCTTTGTTGCCCAAATAATGGATATTGTCACCACTGTATGACATTAACTCTGTGTCTTCTTTGTCCCGTAGTCGTCTCTCTCCCTCTCTTTCCCCCTCTCTCTCTCCCTGTCCACAGGTGTCCCCGGATTTGGCGCTGTGTGTCCTCCAGTGTGCAGCTACTGGTCCTATTAACCTGCTCAATGTTTTGTTGTTGCTTTTGTTGCTCTGTTCTTTTCTCTGTCCACTTTCCACTCTGCCCAATCAAGGCAGAAGGTTTCTTCCGTTAAAGGGAGTTTTTCCTCTCCACTGTTGCCTATGGCTTGCTCAAGGGGGATTTGTTGGGTTTTCTCTACCTGTTTGTATAGTCTTGACTTTATTATGTAAAGTGCCCTGAGATGACCTTGTTGTAAATTGGCGCTATATAAATAAAGTTGAATTGAATTGAAAATTGAATTGGATGTGCATGATTCAGAACCCCAACGAAACCAAAGGGTGGACTGAGAAATATTCATATGTCACCGCTGCCTTGTATAAGTGTTATAACTTGATTGAAGTCAGTACTTACAAATCGCAGTAAAACAGCAGACGATCTATAGATTCTTTAATGCAACTTTTCCACGGGTGTGTGGGCAGGGTGTAGTAAAGATTCAATATCAGACATCAATCCATAATTCAAATGAATTGTATCACTCAAATGCAGGTTTAGTTTTGCAGGCAAGCAAGGCTATATGGGGCTGAGATATAGAGGGGACAAGGACTGAGGACCACTTATGCATTCTTATTTCTGGATGATTAAGAAAAACTAATTGATTTCACGTTAAGCATCCAAACTTTTTACACTGTCGTGGTAGCATGTAAATCATCTCTGTACATACTCATGTGCATCCCTGTCTGATAATCACACATCTCACTCTGCTGCAGCTGGGATCATGATATAGAGAAATTCTATATGTTTTTTTGACATTCATTTGGTCCCAAACTATAAATAAGTAAGAAACTATATGTCTATAATGTATAGTTTATATATATATATATAGTTATTTATCACTCAAATATCTGTTAATCTTGTTATTCTAAACCCAACTGCCCTTCATTTGCTAAGATGATGGCACATTCCCTGCAATGATTCCATGTAATTGCCATGTTTTTAAACGTTAACATCAATGTGGTTGTACATTTTTTTTAACTCGTTAACTCGTCTTTTCCCGACCAGAGATTAATCACTTCATCTTAGAAAAGGAGGAGGAGCCCTGACCGGGAACCTGCAGCAATAAAAACCACAGGAACACGACAGCACTCGCTTCAAAGTTTTTATTGCTGCACCCAGAGGGCCTCAGCATCCTGCTGAAGATGGCCGAATAAGTTCTGTCTTGTGTGGTTTTATGGCCACGTCTTTGATTTAAAGCCCCCAACAGAGGACACAGAGGAGTCTTATGGTGTGTGTCGTGTCTATATTTAAGTATCAGACAGGAAAGAATAAATTATTAAAGTGCATAAACATGATGTGGACTAAAACTAAATAAACACACTTTAATTCACAATTAATAACCTAATTGTGGAACTGCTGCATGGTGAACCTAACTGCCCACTAAGATGAGCTTTCAGACCAGTCGAGTGTGGAATTTCCAGGCAGCCGTGTGCCCATACACTATGCATGCAGTTTTGCCTCAGTGCCCACAGACTTATTCAGAAGCTAATGAGACCATCCGAGATTGGCTAAAAATGTTTCTCCGTTTGGATGTTTTCGTATATGTTTAGCTGTGCATAGTGCATGTACATGACATCTCACAAGGTGAAGCATCATGCAGCCGTTCACCGTGCTCATTTACTCTGTTTGTGTTTCTCCTGCTTTCCACCATTACTATTTCTGCATCACCAAATCACCAGAGTCAGTGAAGCGTGGGGAGTTATTAGAACATTCCTGTCTTGAGAAAAAAAACATGTCTTTCTTGAAAAAAAAAAAAACCCTCCTGTCTTATTATTGTATGCAGCATCACCACTGTGCATGCAAGTTAAATGATGAAAAGCCTCCTTTCAGTTCAGCACTGCTGCTAGATTTCACATGTAAGTGTAAAAGATAAAGGACTCTCTGATGGGAAAATACATAAATGCAAACAGACACACAAACACACAGGCTACGTGTCAAAAGTATTCCACATTGTGAGAGACCCTGACTCCACTTCAAAGCTCTTTGGCTGACGGTGGCTAATGATGAACACTCAGATGAAGAGCAAAGAGACAGCGATCCAGACTCAACATTAAAATGGCCTCTTCCCATCTTTCACGCCGAGATAAAAGGCCAAAAATCGTGCCTGACTACTGCTAATGTGCATTTAAGCACTCATACATACATACATAAACGCATACACAGGCAGACACACTTATCATGCAAATGTAGAATAATTACAGTTTTGTGTGAGGGAAGGAAGCTGGGTTGCCTTTTGAAGATAGCGATCCTCAAAAGATTCATTGATGTTATGCTAGTTAATGGAGGACAGATAGGAGGCTCTCGCTTTTTTGCTGTCGTTTACAAAAGCCACATATTCTTCATCGCTCAGGAAAATAGCGCGTATTTACCTCTGCTGGGAAAATGGATGGGATGGACGCAATGGACAGGTGTTTAACCAGGCATCCAGTGCTGTGATTGAGAGCACCAAATAGCATATGTAGATATGTATATATACACTGTATATACAACCATTCACACCTGCAGGGAGCTTAGATTAGCCAATTAGATGACATGCATGTCTTTGGACTGTGGAAGCATGACACAGAACATGGAATCTACAGATGGGGGGGCCAGTGCAAGCAGGGGGTTTGAGCCAGGGACCTTCTGGTTGTGGGGTGGCAGTCCTGGCCACTCCACCACTATGCTGCCCCCACCAGCCAATTTAAACGTTACCACCACATTAAATTGGCGTTAGAAGTTGTTTTTCGCAGCCACAATTATGCCTCACAAGTACCAGTAGGCCAGAAGGTCCATGTTATCAGTACATGATAATTAGCAATAATTATGATGGTGCCCCTTGGTCATGACCTACAGAGAGTAACAAAGTCAGCTAAGGTGGGGGTCACTGCGGATGGGTGGGCGAAACAACCAGGAGCACAGGACACATGTTAATTTCCCTTTTTAAACCATTAATCAGGGTTAATACTTTTGTATGTTGATATTATAACACAAACATAATGGTGCCAAAGTGTCAAAAAGAGTAAACAATGATTTTTTTCTTCATCAACAAAATACTTAATGCTAGTTCAGCTAGTACAAATGTTTTTTCATGTTTTTTCATCAGCTTTTAGTTCATTCATCAAAAGAGGTGCAAACTTTGCATCAATATTCCATTAATTTTCTTTATTTTAATACAGCTTTTCTACTTCTGAAGATTAATTTGTAGCAGCTAAATGCACATTGTTTATATGTTAGGTTTACCGTTAAGTTTACAAGCCCTTACTTCCCATTTAAATGTAAGGGAATATAAAATCAATCCCAAAGTCTGCAAAGCTCTGCATCCCCTTTATAAATGGATTCATGGATGTAGCTGAATGTGCATTACATATTATGTTAATAAAAATAGTCTTTTGACATTTTAAATGAGGGGATGCAAACTTTTGCACCCAGCTGTTAACAGATGATGTACATCTATCTACTGACCTACCTAAACCACAAACCTATCTGAAGCCGATTTTGTCCTTTGTTAAGTCTTTGTTCAAGAATGGTTCAGGACTTTTTGTAGGTTCTTACTAATCCACATATATTGCCCCAGTACCAACTGATAACAGCAACAACACATGAAAAAGAATAATTTTTGATATATAACATTTCCCCATGGAAAGTACATCTTTTTTTTCACCACTGGCAACAAACCATTCTCTCTTGGGTTTCCTCCTCTTAAATTCCAAAAACAACATAGACCAGGTAGGACTTAAACTACCTCCAGGCAAATGGCATGAATCAGTGACTTACAGGGATAGTTCTGGGAAATGCACTCAGCCCTCTCATGTTTCGCCGAGAATCAAATCGAAAGATTGATATCACTCTTTTGTCTGTATAATAATTATGAAGCTGGAGCCAGGTGACACATGATGTCCTCATGCTAACTCTTAATCTTAATGAGAGAAGCATCTGGCTGCAGGCAGAGATCATCGAAGGCCAACAAGATTATTGCCTTTTAACTTCTGAACTTATAGGCTGATTGAAGCCTATATACTATTTCCAGGCATTTTTGTATTTGTACATAACCAAGCTTGTTCTGTCTCCTGCCTCGAGTCTTAATGCAACAATAAGCTAATGGGGCCACAGATTGATATTAAAGCTGGACTCATGGTTGCTGTGTTCTGCACAATTACATCATCCAGCTAGAGGGTCCGTGTGGGCTTAGAGCATCCTTATCTTTTTTATATACGTAGCCCTGGCATGTGCATGCTTTGATGGTTGGCTCACAGGTTGGAGGAAACAATGGTCCAGCCATTTCCTTTTCCGCCTCCTATTATTGTAGATTGATGACAGGAGAACTAAAGTGTTTCTAAAGGCAAGAAACAGCAATATAACAATATAATAAGGATGTATTTGTGTTGTGGTGTATCTGTCAATTGAGAGGTAATTATTAACTAATATTTGAAAATTATTCCTCAGCAACAGCTTAAAATACATACTGTGGCAGACATGAGTTCACAAAGAGCAATCTACTTCATGGTCTTTGGTCTTTTCTGTGTTGTGTTACTTGCAGTGAAAGTAACTGCTGTTCATCATCAATTAGCTCCAACTCCAACATGACCCACTCAGTTTCAGTCACCTTTGTTTGTAGCACATACGGAAAAAAACTCTACACGGTGGCAGAGAAATAGGCAACACCTCCAGCGACTCGTTTGGCGGTTTAATTGCAGAGTGACACATACACACCAGCACAGGCATCTGGGTAAATTCGGAGTAGAAGCTTAAATCTAAATGTACAGTGTGGATATATGCTGCAAGAGCGATCTAGGTAAAGCTGGTCACTGCTGGCCTGCTGCCGACTTGGCTGTGTTTTCATGGAAAAACTAACGAGGTAGCAAAGGACGGAGGACACACTAACACATACATGTGCATACAAATTACCAGGCTGAATTTAAACACAAGCGCTGCCACTGACACACACACACACAGACACACTAGTGCAGAGGCAAGCACACAAACTAATTGGCCACCCCATTAGTAATTTATTAAGCTTGTCCTTGTAAATTTTATCAGGTATGCAGCAGGGGAATAGATTTATTGATTCACTCTGCATTCATCAGGCCCAGAAAACAGAGAGAAAGAGCTGAAGAGTCAGACAGAGACAGAAGAGGAGAGAGAGAGGCAGAGAGTACATTCATCAGGGCCGACAGCATTGGGTTCCAAGCGGCTTACAGGAGATCAGGCTGCAGTGTGTTGTGATTCCCCCTGGGTCACCACTATATCCTGCTTCATTCACAACGTTGGCTCGCCTGAGCTCATCAATGCGCGCCTCCCGATCAATGATTCTCATAAAACACCATCTAGGCTTAGGCTTATACCTTCTCGTGGCAAATAAAAAAAAAAAAAAAAGGAACAGAGATCCTGTCAAACTTTATCTTAGCCCCCCAGGAGCTGCAGAGAAGCGGCAGGGCACCCAAGCGCACACAGGGTCACGCAGGTACAGCAGTGGAAGTAAACTGAAAGAAATTTCAATTTGAGAAAACACAGCAACTGCAAGATTATGTACAATATGCATGAGGTTGTGACCTCATTACTGTAACACCTGAAGCCCACTAGATTCCAGATTTTTTTCTGTTTAATTCTTCACCAGGTATTGGCAAGTATTGACTGGCCAACAAAGCATGTTGTTATTGTCGCATTAGACTATGCACTGCCACTTCTGTAACTGCTCTCTGTGATCACTAGCAGTCCAGGAGGAGAGAAACTATCGCTGCTTTCTTCTTTTCAGCAGGAGAAACTTGAAGGCAACAGCAGCAAAACTGTGGCATGTCTGTGTGTTTAAATCCATATAATTATATATACATACATATAGATGCACCTTTGTGGGCGAATGGACAATTTTCTGTGTGTGTGGGCATATATGTTAAAAATATATGTCTTAAATTAATGTGACAGTGACCAGGCTTGGCTGCAAAGACCGGTTTCTGAAACACAGTCCTTTGTAAACACAAACCCTCCACAGGTTTTTCTTTTTTTTTTTTTGCTCTGGAAGTTTGGAAGCAATGGCTTTGTTTGGTTGGGCTTCAGAGAAGCTCAACTCCAAAACCCCCTTTCCCTTTAGGCATTGCCTTAACTGGTATTGTTCAAGGATTCCCCAGCATGGCTCACTAGCAGGCTCGGAGGCTGCCTGCTGCGTGATTGGCGGAGAAACCCTGTGTCTGGGATTTTGGAATACTGATCCTAATCCTTTGCACGGCTTCCTCTGTCTCACGACGTCTCAGGTTGGAACATGTAGGTGGAGTGGTGTAAAACAAACGCGTTCTAAGACATATGGACTGGAGCGATAAGGCCTGTGGATGTTTTAAGTCCAGTATTTTATGCATTCCAACCATTTAGCCTGCGGCTTTTGGCCACTGTGCTCCCTGTAAGCTCTGCAATATTCTTCATATTGTTCAATTCATATTATTGAACTACATCTTCAGCAGGATCTACATCTCTCTTAGCACTAAAGATGTCTTTTTCCACTCTTGCCTCATTTCTCTGAGGACGTGAAGCTCTTTCGTTTTGGACCTCAGACAGACTGTACTTCGATTTATAGTTATTCTATTTCTTGTAATGCTGCTGAACCATGTGGTTCTCTGTCTTTCTCCTTGCTCTCAGTGCTTCATTTCAGATGAACGTGGAACTTCATCAAGTATCTCAGACTCTTCCTTGTCTCTTTCCCATGTTCATGCAGTCCCTGCCCCTTTCTCTGTCCCTTCTTCTGTGTTCCTTTTTTGTAAAGTGTGCACGGAACTAACTCTTTTGCATCTGTACAGCCTGTCCTCCTTTCTGGCCTTAATAGAGGTCACATGGAACAGGTCTGATCATCTTTATTGTTTTAATTATAATGCAGCCATCCCAATCATCTCTAATGTAAACATGCTGTATTGCTATGTTGTTGACTTCACCAGTTTTCATCTTGCTCTCTATAGCTTTAGTTTAGGGTGTAAATGTACAGTAATGCATTTAAACGTCCCTCTGACATTCCCTATGTTGAAATGTTTTCCTGATTCTAGCTGAAAAAATGCCTCCAGATGACATCACCCAGGGGAGGAGTTCAGATGATGTCATCATTACAATCTTCATAAAGTGATGTCATCTACAGTAGAAGGGGTTTTCAGCTAGAGGTAGATTTTTTAATATATTTCTCTGGGTGGTTCAATTGAGTTTTCTTACTTAATGGATAGTGTGTTGTATAGTTTAGTGCTGCTGCTCAGTAGAGGAGGAGCAGCTTAATGTTGAGGTGCAAATTAGCAAATGTTGCATGGAGCCACTGCTGGGGGGGCAGCACTTGCACTGCCCAGCGCTGTGTATGAATACGCAGGTAAAAAATAACAAGATGCCTCCCGTGAGTCCAATAGTTAACATGGTGTGATGCAAATGTATTTTCTATACATTACATTACATTATAAAAATACATTTTAGCCTGACACCAGGTAAGTGCAGATTTGTAAAGCTGACGGCAGACTATTAACTTTACAGTGTGTTTCTACTTGTTGAATTCCATTCAATAGTCTTGTATTCAAGTCAACAAGTGGGACATACTCTTTACCTGAAATTCTAATATTTCATTTCCTTTCTAAAGATCTGGTCTGTTTAAGAAATGCTCAAGGACCCACTCAATTGCCTACTAAAAACGACATATTTTCATAGGTCAATGTTTGAACTGAAAATGAAAGTGCTGGATTTTTCTTTGTGTGCCGTCACTCTTTGCCAATACTAACTTCTCATAAAATTGTGGATATCTTTTCCTTTTCTCTCCCACTTCTCTTTTCTTCAGTTTTATTTGCTATTATCTGTTTGTCCTCATAAAACAACATGAAAAATAACGTGAAAAAAATAGAGACATGAAGGGTATGAAGATGAGAAAGGCTAGAGGTGGGCGTTGAGGCTGATTTGGAGGGATGAAGGGAGGAGAGAAAAGGGTAAAGTTAGAAGAGAGGAAGGGAGGAGAAGAGGCAACAATCTGTGCTGGTTAACTTGTCCCTGTTGACCCTGCAGAAGAGGCTACGGCTCCCTCCATCTGCCTGAAATAATGTCTCACAAACACACACTGGATGTGATGTGCATTCACACACATACACACACACACACCTTGCTAAATAGCAAAAGAAAAAAAAAAAGGATTAATGATATTCCAACACTTAAAATCAGCCAGTATCCATCACTGCGGTTTCTGCAGGAGCCTAGACGTGCCAGTGTGCGTGTGGGCATCTTACTTTGAAGATACAAAGTGTTTGTGTGCCTGTGTATTATGTGGGTGTGTGTCATGTCTGGGGCACCATATGTTCCTCACAAATTTGTTTTCACCCCTAAAAAAAGCCAATCCATATGCATATTAAGCAGCTTTAATTAAGGCCCCCTCTATTCACATGCATTCTGTACGCAGATGCAATCGCGCACGCACACACTTCCTGGGAGAGGTAGTGTGATTTCCAGGCGTCCCATAGCTACTGAGAACACTTGAGAAACAACTTAATTGACATTGACTATTCATATTTACAGAGCGTGTTGGCTGGGCCGTGGGCAGATGGTGTTTGTAAAGCCACATTTAAACCAGCAGTCAAAAAAGAGAAAAATGCTGCCTCAGTGTTGTTCCAAAGTGCCTGAACAACCAGATGAGACTGTGTAAGGCAGCGTGTCAGAGCTGGTTCCAGGTGGTCAAGACCAGCAAGCACTGTGAGAGCTTTTCATTTCAAATGCCTAAATCAATGCCTGATTGAAAAAAAAATGGCTCGACTGAAACCTTCAGTGGGACCATTCTTGCAACATGCAGTCATATTTTTCAAATAAACATCAACTATATGTAGCTGCCCCACAGCGTGAAGGTCCCCAGTTTGAATCTCCCGCTGGCTGCAGCCTTTCTGTGTGAAGTTTGCATGTTCTCCCCTCGGTGAATAAAGGCTCGGCACAGACTCGCCAAACAACCATGAAGCACTGATGATGTTTTGGTGGGGATGCATTAACGTTTAATGACATGTGGTCTAATGCGTCCCAGACCACCTCGGTAAGAGATCGGATCATAATCAGTATTGGTGGTTGTTTACGCTAATAATAACTGTGATTCAATCATCCATGACGCATTTCTAAAAGTGTAAATGTGGTCTAACACTTACTCTCACTCAACCCAACATTGGATTAGGACCAGCATGAAAAGTCTCAATGTATTCAGTCATGGAGTCCACAGTTATGAATATGTGCCACAGTACATGATGATGATAATACAAATTGCAGTTGCAATTGAAATGTATAGTGTTAATCTTTTAATGATTTAAGATCATTATGAGATTATTGCTGTAACCGTGTTTGTCCTGCACTGAGATCAGTTCTCTCTTTTTCTGTTTGACTTTCTGTATATAAAGTTTGAGTCAAACCTTCCGCCCATGATCCCATTTTCTAAACACACATCAATATTCCAGTACACAATGTGTGAGAGGACACTGAGTACACTCAGGGCAGGTTGCCATTCCTTCACACAGCTAACGCACGGGTGACAAACGGATTCAATCTCACACCTACAGGCTATATGCTGTCGAGTTTCCTCTGTGCCTCAGCAGCATGTCTGCGGACTGTGGGAGGAAACTGAAGCACCCAGAGAGACCAGCACTAAAGCAACTACAACACACTATAGAGCTGGACTCAATCCCAATTTAAGGCCAGAACATTAACCTGCGAACGTTAAAACACTGTGCTATAATCTAATTAAAGCATTTTGAATTAAAACAAAATAAAATCTTCTTTCTTACCATTTCTATGTCTCTAATATTAAGTGCACGCATTATAATTTGCGCACACAACCTTGGCTCATCTTACTCTCACTTTTTTTTTTGGTTCACATTGTTTCCAATTAGTATTAGCATGTGATCATTCATCTGATTGTATATATAAACCACGGATAAAACACACTTTGACAAAACAATGGCTGCAAATCAGCTCAATATTCTAACATGTGTGTTAGATAGTAGTTTTTATTAATAACTAACTGATTATTAGGCATGTTCAGCCTCTCCGTTTTAATCAAATAGAGCACACAATGTGTATTTACTGCTGCAAAGGACACACTGCAATAATGGCAGGATGTATAAGAGGGCATAGCAGTTGTAGATGACGGTGTCTCTACTAGCTGTGAAAATGGCTGTGGCATCTCCAAGTTACACATTTCTGTTTCTGACAGGGAGGCTGTCGCCATGGTATCGCAGCTTTTTGGCTTTGCTCGGTGATAACAAGGTGGAGATGTGCTTAAAGAGCAAGAGGGGAGAGGGAAGATGGGGATGGGTGTGCGCCGGGTGAGTGAGAGAGGGGAGATAAGCTCAAAATGCTTCTCCCAAAGTATTTTAAACCCCAGAGATTCTATCCACCTGGACAAAGGAGAGAAATGTGGGGAGGAATCAAACATGCAAGTAAATTTAAAATTGTATGTAAAACAACACACAAGATTACTGCACAATAAGAAATCCATCTCTTTTATTTATTTCAGTAATATTTGTTATTTTACACAATCCTAAAATTGTGTGTATCCATCAGACTGCATCGAATGGATGGATTCTTACTTACACAAGCATCTGCCTTGATGATGATTCAGTGTCAAGTGTTGGCAGGGCCCATCATGGTCCGGATGTTACAGTTCAAAGATGAGTTTTAGAATAAGTTTTGCTTTAAGCAGCCTTACTGTTGTTGTACAGTATAATCAGTGTTTTGTTGAACCAGATCTAGTGAACATAAGGAACACAATTCACAGCATTCATCATTAGAATGACAAGAAAATTAAAATCTAAGCCATCATCAAGTCGTTATCATTAGTTGATAACCCTTTTTAAGTGTTTGATGTGTAACTTTATGGCTATTATTACATTCATTATAATTCTGTATTAATACACATTTCATACTGTGTGTACAACTGCTGCGTGTATTGATGGAGGAGGTGCTCATATTAATGAATTCACAGAGAAATTGCTCCTTGACCCGTCAGCTCTGAGTGCTTTAGCCTCATTCAGCTCACTGTTTTCGTTTCATGACCCTCAACATTTTTGCTTTGGTTCAATTTCACAGTCGTAATTTGTGTCTTAAGAAACAGCTCAGATGTGAAAAATTGCTCTGACAAACCCGTTACAAAGTTCTAAATGACAAAGTTAGTGACCAGCTGATGAACCCAGCCTGGTCTCAAGCAGCCAGATATTTTTTATTTGACTTAATTAAAAACAAATCTAAAAAAAGAGTTAATATATTTTCTTTCACATCAAACACACAAACAGGTAAAGCAAATATGAAATTCAAAACTGAGTACTGGGTATTACGAGCATATATTAGCATATCCGTTATTTGATCAGTGTTTGACATGACAACGTAAATTCTGGACTATTAAGTTACATTCATTAAATTTGAAAGAAATATATATTTTGTCACATATGTGTGGACTATAAACTGCAATATCCAGGCTGAAAAATAATATCTGTTGTAGGTGCTCTACTCATTGTTAAGTAATGAGGACTGTTTTAGAAATTACTGTAAAGAGTGCATTCAGTTCATGTGTGGCTGGTATAACACTCATTCAGCTCCTTGTTATAAATAAACTTGTTCCATTTCTTATTCTTCACGAATTACGCAGGAGTTGCTGACGCTTCAACAAAAGATTTTTTAAGTCTTTATTCATACACCTGAACCTGAATGGTGCCTGTAAACGGCAGTAAAAGTGCTGATCACACAAAACAGAAAAGTCATGGTTTTATTAATGTGCACTAAAAAAAGTTGCTTTATTTTTCTTCCTCCTGAACTGAAACCACTGAACACCAAAAGTCACTTTTTCTAAATGACAAAGTTAGTGACCAGCTGATGAACCCTATTAAAGCCATTCTCTCGTGCACTGAAACCACAAATCGCTATTCATCTTCCTCCTGAGCATTGAAACCACTGTCAAAACAAAGCCAGATCGATGGCTTCAAAAAAAGCTGCATTAATTTCTTATATTTTCCATTTCACAGGGTGTAAAAAAACACGTACAAACATGGGTTAATGCACTAAGAATAAAATTCAAAACTTTTTTGTTTGCACTGACTTCCATCTACAGCGCCCATCTGAGGGCTGCAGAAAAATTCATAGAAAAGCATATCTCTGTTAAATTTGATGGTTCAAAACTTTGACATTACAGAGTAAATTTAAGAGCAGACTGTCAAAGATCCCCATTTAAAGTCTCATTTTGTTTTAACATGAGTATTTCTGAAATGTTGTTCCTAGTAGATCTTGACTGGCAGCCAGGCTCAGTCCAGGCAGTGGAACAGCCGGCACACATGAAATAGTCCCGGTATGCACAGAATACAATTTAGTGTCTGTGCTGCGCAGCAATGAGTATTGGCCACTTCAAGCTCTGATTGGGCTTGAATATCTGCTGCCACACCCCAAACTTGTCCAGTGTCTATCCCAGGAGGTTTCATTTCGTAGGTAAAAATGGTGTCTTCCACATTACAGAACTTGGTGGTGTGTTTAACAAGTGATGGAAATTGTAGATGTGAATTTTCTATGTTTTAAATTTCTAAACAAATGCCATTAAATATCCATTTACAATGTTGGCATTGGATCATGCAAGTGCAAATAAAAGGAAACATTTATTGTGCCCTTACAGTGATTTTCTACCACATGGTAGCTAGAAATGGGAAATTTGATTTTTTTAACTGACTCAGATCTTTACCTCGCGAACAGTAAAATGAACGAATCATTTTGAGTTATTTCGTTCATCTTACACCACGTGACGCTGTAGTCCTCTTGTGTGCGTTGTAAAAAGGGCAGCGGTTCTCAAACACTATAAACTGAAGACAACATGGTTTGATTCAGCTGACAAATTATAATACACAAAATGCCAAGAGCAATTCAAACCATGTGAAAACCCAGCAAAGCAAATACACAGCACAAGAAAGTGACTGCTCACCACAGAGCCTGAGCGGCCTGGCTGTCACGTGACAAAATAACGAGAACCTGAGGACGGACGCACAGTTGAGTGAGTAGTGAACGAATCATTTCTATTTTCTGTCCTGCTGACTGAGCTTATGCAGCTTCTGCCATGTGACGAGAGAAGGTACTGCAGGAAATGAAGGAATCACTTACTGAGAGGACACATTACTCCTGAGTCATATAAAAGATTAGTTCACATTGAACAAATCATTCACGAACGACAGATCACTTATGGTAGTAGCTCAGCGTGGCTCTGTTTTACTCTCTTCTGGTAACAGGTACTTTTTTTTTTTTTCAACTTGTTGTGTTACCAATGCTGCACAAAGCAGCAGTGACATCACTATCAACACTACACAAAGGCACAACAGACAAAATGAAAGAAATGACCGTCTTGACTCTTGGTACTTGGCTGTTTGCTGCGGCTTGCTGATGTGAGGTTTTGCATCCTTTATAAACTCAGAGGTTTTGTTGCATGGCTCGAACGCCAACAGCACCAGACTTTCTCTAGGCAGCCATCACACCTCACAGGGAAACAGCAGCGCGTCGTGATCTGCATCCATCTCCTTGCAAAGCTGGATAAACAAGCGTGACTGTGATGCTCGTGACTTTACAAAATTTACTGTGGTCGCAGTGTGTTCAAAACTGAGCGCAGCTCTGGCTCTATACCTTTGGATGTAAACTGCGCTGCAGCAAACGGTGTGTCACCGCTATCTGCGGGTTGACAGCCTTTATCTTTGCAATAACTCCCCTCCTCGCACTGTCACTACACACAGACACAGTTGCAGCTCAGTCCAGCTTCTGTCATGAACTCATTCAGCTGTTTAAATTGTTACTCCCCTGATGTTCTTCCAGGTACTTCCAGGGACAACCCTGTAATATTTTCCCTTCCCATGGACAGCGGACTAAGACAATCGCTTGAGCTGCATTTCCTACAGCTGTTGATTCATTCAGCCAAATAGAGCATTTTTTGCAAGAATGTAATCTATCTAGACGCTGAGACTGAACATCATCTGGCATTTTTTGATTCTACTTTATTCGAAAGAGGAACTTTTTACAGCTTACTAGCAGCTTCTGCTCCAAGCACATCCTCACACAATTCCCAGAGCAGCTGGAAATAAGAGTTCTTCTCCAAGTGTGCAGCTTCTTACATTTTTACAAGGTCCCTCTGTGCTTTTTTCTAAAATTCTTGCAGAGGTAATCCTTTTGCTTTTTTGTTGTTGTTGTTGTTGTTGTTTTTGAATTTTTCACTTTTCCCAAAAAGATTTTACCTTTATGCTCTGTATGCTGCGTTGTCAGATGGTGCTTAAGCTTAACTGGCTCCATAGCTTAGTTGGATAACGACCGTAAATAGGTGACACACTGTTGTCTCTTGTCACGGTTCTCAATAAAGCTAAACTCATTATGGCTGTCATCAAATTTTCCTAATTTACCCAATGTAGCCTTGTTTCACTTAACGATAATGGTGGAGAAGTGTTTCACTTAAGCCCTTTAGTCAGGTTCATTAGGCTGCTGCAGTTGAATTTTGACTTGGTGGCAGCACATGTGGCAACATCTCCTATTAAAACATCAGATTTTCCATTGGCTTGGAACTAGTTTTGCAGAGAATATATCACAATATTGTGTTTGATTTATTGCACAGCATGTCCAGTTCTTCAGGCCACTTTTATGCTCTCATAAAAAGTTTTTTTAAACTAACACAATTATTTTTCGGACCCTCTGACCAGGTGTAACAGGCCCCCGGGTGGACTTCGAGAGTTGTTGTTCTAGAGATTGTGTACCACCCTCATAATTTGTTCTTGACGTTTGTTGTCGTGAATTAGACCAGGAGAGGCGCAAATTACAAAATGCTGTTTACTAAATAGCCACCCCCCTGCCATACTGGCAATGCTTTTTTAATAATAATAATAATAATAATGATGATGATGTTGACTCATAATGTATCACAGAGTTTTGTATGCCATAACTTAACATTATTTTAAAATTACACATATTGCTTGTAATCCCCTCTCTGATTGGAGGGAGGTGTTGGCTCAACATTTTCTTGGTAATCAATTCATCAACTTAGTAGCAACAAAGCAACAAGAAAAGCTATGAACTCTATCGCAAACACATGTTTGTATTTCTATACTTGTCAGGACACTCATTGACATAATGCAAACCCAAACCCTAACCAAACCTAGTTCTTAAACCCAGTCTTGACCCTCAAAAAGCCTTTTTAAGATGTGTGGACCAGCTAAAATGTCTTCACAACAATGGTATTAATACAAAATGTGTTCACAGAAGGCTGTAAAGACATGCCCACACACACACACACACACACCGGCTAATCAAGAAGGTAACTGGGACAGCGTCCGTGAAAACCGGGCAGCAGAAAGTTACAGGCATGTCACGGGAAATAGGATGTGTCTCTTTCAGGGGCTGCAGTCTCCCTGAGATTAGAGGGAGCAGATTGAGCTGTCCCTTTGCATTACACACATAGACAACATGCATGCGCACACACTTTCACATCCTGACAAAATTATGAGGGTAAGAGGCCGGATACATGGAGTTATGAAATGAACACAAGCAAGAAAACACACTCACACACACACACACACGCACACAGATAAATAAACATGCTCTCTCTTAAGTTCATTAGTGGACGGGGGCTTCTTCCTCTTAGTTTGTTTAGAGCAACACCGAAGGAAAAGGCTCAGAGTAGAGAGTCATTTCCTTCTGTTATGACTACCACCGGTGGACAACAACTGAGTGAAACACACATAGACATGCACTGACACGTACACTCACGGCTACAGCATCACAAGCTTGACACTGTAAAGTGACAGAAAGAAATTTACATGAAAAGTTGTGTGACATATTCAGTCTTTCCACTCATTTGAATGATCAGCTGCAAATCCATCCGACTGCACTTCACTTACTGCAGAATTGTCACAAATTAGAATTTCCTTAACTATTTATCCTCAGAAGATATCTATTTAGTCTATTTTTACTCTTTTTTTTTCTGTGAAGTGTTTTTATAAAGTATAAGTGTGTGTGGGTGGTTGGGTGTGTGTGTGTGTAAGCAAGTACCAATTCAATTTAATTAAAACAAATGTCACATTTAATAACTAAATACAATTTGATATATACCTCTGTATTTTTATAAGTCTTTTTTAAACCTTTCATTCCACGTTAATTTTTTTATATTTTTATGATCTGTGAACTTTTTGTATATGTGCTGTATTACCAAAAGCAAACATTAACTCAGAATATACCGACTTTTCGTTCTGGTAAAGTTAGTCATCAGTTAGGTTAGTTGAAGTTCAGTTGGTAAGGCAGTGTCGGTGGTTTAATACCCGGTCCCTCCTGGCTACATTTCGAAGACTCCTTGGGGAAAGATACTAAACCCTGAGTTGCTCCCGGTGGCTCAGGTGAGCACCTTGTATTGCAGCTGCTGCCACTGGTGTGTGTGTGAATGGGTGAATGAAGAGCAACATTGTAAAGCTCTATATGAGTGGCTATTTACTATTTAAATAAAGGTAGTCACTATGGTGTGGTTTGAGCCTGCATTTATTATTTAAATCATCATTTCTCTCCAATAAAGTATTTAATGTTTACCTTAAATGAAAGTTATACAATGTATTATAGAAATAAAGCTCTGCTATAAAGACCCAAGAACAGTTTTTTCTGGATCTCTCCTACCTCTGTTCAAACAGTCAACAACAATATCATCTTAGGTTAGTGTAACTGGTGTACTTAGTTCAAATCTCTACATGACATTTTGGTAAATTACATATTTCGTAAGATCAGATCAGAAGTATTTACACAAACTTGAAAATAGTTTCTTACTGTCTTTAGAGACACCAAAGAGCATATACTATTCTGCACATGCCTACTTGTGTTTCTGTGCCCACCCTGTCTGCACAATCCCACTGACGTCACAAAGATAAGTTACTTTTCTGGGCTGTGGAAAAGTTTTACATGTATTTACATTTAGTCATTTGGCAGTAATTTTTATTCAAATCAACGTACAAGTCAGTGACAAGGCAAGCTGAAAATCTAAATTAGTTAGAATACATTAAAGCAAGGGGCTATGAGAAGTAATGTTTCTGTTTCATCAGGCACAAGTGCAGGATAGGACAGATAGGAGGTTTTTAATTAAATAGTTTAATCTATCTTAATATCTGCTGAGCATGCAGAGTTTGATAGTTAATTCCACCATCGTGGCGGCTCTGAGATTAAGAGCTTAGATTAAGAGACCTTGTTTGCAAAGTGCAGTGAGGTTCTGCAAAAGGACTTAACTTAGACGGTTGGTTGAGTTGTAGGAGAAATGGATCTGATGTGGCCAGGAAATGGAAGCCAGTGAAGAGATCTGAATAGCGGTGCAGTGCAGGATGCACTATATGGTATATGTCAACAATGACAGTCAGATTCTGGTAGATTTTTTAGACATAATCACTGAAAATGCTGAGTTCATGCTGAGATGTCTGGAAGGTCTGGCTGGAAAGAGTAGAACTTCTGTCTTGGACAGATTGGGTCTCTGATGTCTCATCCATCAGAGACCAGTCATCAGAGAGACAGGACAGGAAGAGGTGAGTTTTATCTGCAATGAAAGTATGGGAAAAGCCATTGAACGTCGTGTAAATTGAGAAAAAAAGAGGACCAAAAACCGCACTGTGTGGCACACCTGTGAAGAGGCAGTGAGAGAGACTTGCTCCTGCTAAGATACCTCAGGGGTTGTCCAGACAAGTAAGACCTAAGCCAGGCCAGAGCTGTATCAGAGACATCAAACTCACCAAAGATCTTTGTAGAATCACCACTGGCAAAGCTAAACATCCAGGATATTATTCAGAGAAAAAAAATCTGAGATTTGATTCAAGAAGTCATATAAAGTTCTAAAGAAACAGTAGGTGAGATATAGTTCTTTAACTTCCAAAAGGGAAAGGTCAATATTTGAAACCTCTATGTGTTAAAAATTCTGAATTTAAAAAGTAAAACCTGACCTAGTTTGTAGTCGCAGATGTCGTGTCAGTGGTTTAACAGGTATCTAAGAGTCCTGACGGCAGTCTGGCTAGTAGAAGCGCTGTCTCAGGTGGTGCACTGTCTTGGAGTTCTCGAAGCAACCAGCTCCACCCGACCCACCGTTGGACCTGCAACCGAAGGGCACTGGGAACCAGGAGTTGTAGGTGGTCCAACCCCCTAGCTTGGCGGGCCCCTAGCCGGCTAAGGTAGCTGGGTCACTACAATATTTATGAACAAAGAAACAAAACGCAACATTATTTACAAGTTAAAATTATTTACAAGATTATTTACAAGTCATTTAAGCATGACCAGCAACATTTAAGATAGTTGAATATGATTGTGACTTCAGATTTGGTTTCACACTCAAAGGCTTTAAATATTGTGTTTTATTGCTCGTGCACGTTCTATGCAAAACCCGCACTCTTTGTTTTTCATCACTTAAACATAGGATTTTCATTTTTAAGAATAAACTTTAACTCCAACCTTAATATTATCAACAGACGAACATCACAGCTTGGCAAATCCACAATCTATTCTGTCTAAACACATCTCAAACACAAACAACATTAATAGATATTCCCTTAAGAGTAATTTAATAGTATTAGCGGGAATCCAATTACCAATTATCAGATTAGTATGTGAACGAGAATACAATGTTCAGTACAGTCGTGAGCAACAGAGGGAAGGTTGTCGCAGAAACTGCAATAGGTAACTTCTTCTCATGGGGCTCCAAGTCAGATAATGGGATATTTTGAGACAGAAATATCAGACTCTGAAAAGCACACAGGAATTTCAAGGTAACAATGTGCAGACAGAGAAAGACAGAAAGACTGATAGAAATTGAGACAACAATGAGCGAAGCGGTAGAAGAAAGTGATATAGTGTCGGTGAGGCATGTCCTGTTGATGTCCTATCACACTGCAACGCTTTACCTCATCCTCCTTATTTAGATTCAGAGCAGGCCCTTCCTGTGTCCCCAAGAGACCTCGACCTGCTCTAAATCATTACAAGATGTTTTCAAAGGAAAAGCGCGTGTCAAAAAGAGACATACATGGAGAACAATGACCAAGAAAACACACAGAGTTACAGCACATGAGAACGTTTTTGCTGATGGAATATTACAGTCTGATTTCAAATCAGGTTTCAAGGAAAAGAACGTCTTCTCTGCCTGTGGTTTGAGTGAAAAACAGATCATATTGCGCTGCTCGCAGCATTTTCACTTTCATAGCAGACACTGACGTTTAAAGAATGTCAGCAACCCGCAGACAACATCCTTTGTTTGTATGTGTTGCTGTTCGAGGAAAGACGGCCTTCTGTCGCCTGCAGGTGCCTGATAAGGCTTTTCCAAAGCAGTCGCTAATATTCATTTTTTAGATTAAAGTGAAGGAGGAAAAAATAATAAACTCAAATACACTTTTTGATCATCGACAAACATAAGCCCGATGCGCTGACAAACCCCACTATCAGTCACATGAACCATAATGCTGCACTTATATAATTAGCGTGGTGTTATGTGGCCGCGGCTCTCTGATAATAAAGAGAGCTTGTTACACGGTTGGAGAGAGACACTTAAGGTGCTAGGGCTTTCATTAGGCTTCGGTTTTAAGGGATTGTTAGCCGTGCTGGAAGCTGTTAATTGCTACTCAAGAGGCTTAACTCTATAATGTGAACCTACACATGCATGCGTGATAAGGTGTGAGACATATTAATGTTAAATTAATTGTCAAAGGGCCAAACAGGTCCAAAGCCTAATTTGCTCTTTCGACAGCAACAAACAGCTAACAACATGCAGAACTATTAAACACGACTTTGGTGTTTCTGGTTAATTTGCTTGAGATTATGAGGACGCCATAAATCACATATCTACAAAATCTCAACAATAAATTCAAACACATATGCACATCCACACTAATGCAGACCTTTGTTTATTAAGTTTAATCTTACGTTTTCTTCAGTCAATGTGAAAAAAACAAAAGCACACACCTTGGCCTTTCTTTCTATATTGTTAGGGAATATGCCAAGTAGAGTCAACTTGCAAGAGATATTGTTAAAAAAAGTTTATACTATATGGTGAAGTCACAGTAGTACAGTTTTTTTTTTCATTTATTTATTTTTGTATAATTTATTATACAAACTCCATTGATTATAAAAACTCTTTTGATTATTTTGAAATTGACAACTAGCAAATGTGCTGGAAAGCTGCAATGCCATACTAAACATTAGCTGCTGCTCTGGTGACTCTCCCATTGAGTTCTTGTCTGAAACACAACAAATATGAACACAACAAACACTCTGTTTGCTGTAATAATCACAGTAGCGGTTGCGCTCCTGTGTTAACATTAGGCATTTTTTATTTTACATTTTATTAGATTTTTTTTAATATGCACATTGCATTGTTTGGACTTAATTACATGCCCTGGCAAGAAAAAGAAAGTTAAGAGTTGCCTGCTGTGTGGTAGTTCACTCGAAAGGTTAATAATGTTGTCAGTTTAGCTACTGTAGCAACGTTAAAGCAAGATTAAGGTTGAGGTAAAACTTCATGACACTAATTGTGAAGTGTGTGCGACTTACAAAACGGCTTTTTGCCGCTCATTTAGATTATTTACCTAATTATTTCTGAATAGTTATTCATATATTCAGTGATGTTGTTGCTTTCACTATGTTTCATAAGATATCATAATCAGTCATTTATTATATTTCTGACCTCTCCATTCACACACATATACCTGCAGCCATTCAGTGACTTCACAAACCTTTTCTTTTAAGACATCACACATGTAAATGCGCACTAACACTTGTGTACTTAAAGTAAAAATAGTAAGTCATACAGAAGCACATACACCACCCACATAATCCAATAAGCCATGGCAGATCAAGACGAAGTCACAGAAGCTGGGTTCACTTACCCAGCTTTTCTCTGCCAGTGAGGAGTTTTAGAATTTTAATTTAGTCACAGAGCAACTGAACAATCCTGTTCTAGTTTAGTAGTCTGTCCTATAGACTGACAACCTCGGTCAAGTTGAAATGTGCAACAATAGCACGTTGGAGTTTGACGCTCCACTCTGTGGACACTGAAACGTTTGAAGGCTGTAAAAAACATGGAAATGCTGCAGGAAAAGTTGAAGCTGTCTAAAAAGAGTACGGCTGTGTGGGAGAAGATTAACTTTCCAGCACCACAGTGACCCCAAATATAAAGCCAAAGCAATGCAGAAATGGCTAGAAAAAACAAAAAAAAATCCATGATCATATCCAGGAATGGCCAAGTTACAGTCCAGACCTCAATCCACTTGCAACTTGACAGAGCTAAAGCAGCTTTGCAGAGAAGAATGGGGAAGATTTGAGTGTCCAGATGTTCAAACTTGACTGAATACATTTGCAATCAGTCAACTCTTGAGCAATTTTGGGGGATTTTTTTCCTTGTTTTGACATGAAAGAGTCTTCTATTTATCATTGCTCAATTCAATCATTCCACTATCATTATATGCCTTAAAACAATAAAGCATTAAGACAAATCACAGCGAGACAAAGTCTTTTTATAGGCAGTGTGACTAAGGTACCCATAATGATGGAGTGCACAATCCTACACTGCATTTAAGTGGCTATAATCAATATTTTTGCATTTTTCATGCTTGAAATTTATGCAAACATTGAGTCATATGACTTCTTAAATGTGAAAGGGATGGATTGTTGTAAGAATTACTGGACACAACAATGTCATTGTGCATTGTTTTCAACATGTTAATGAGATTCAGACAGTGTGAACAACATGTGATGAAACGGACATTGGAGGAGAAACAGGGAGACACTCAAATGTGCAGTAGAAGAGTAGCAGAGGGAACTTGTTCGAGTTAAGATAAAGGATTTTTAAAAAAACTACCACGTGCACCCGGCAGAATTCCACTTTCTCCTCCTCTCACACAGACCCAGAATGTGCATTCCACATGTTGATGAGCCAACGCAGCAGTGTTAGGGTGTCACAGACCTAAGGCCACTCTGCTGTGATAACTCGTGAAAGCCTGAGTAGACTGGTGGAAATATGAGCCATGGATGTTATGTGAGAGTGGGTGGGTGCAACTGCATGATTTGTGGGCATGCAGACCCAAAATGGATGTTCATTTACAGACTTTTGGGAGGGTTTTTGGTTCAGAGAGAAGTGAGTCCCTGGGATTCTCTGTAAAAGTCTCAGATAAGTCTGCATGTAAGCAATATTAATTTTATAGCAGTGAATTTTAAAAATAGAACACACTAGTTATAATAATATGTTTCTTACAGTGTTTAACTAAAAGTTTTCATACTTTTCTTGTTCTGCCAGTGCTCACTGCTTCTGCAGACATGTATAAACATATACATAACTTATAAGCCTGTGTACTGTATCTTTTCTTATCTATAGTCACTGTTGTGACTGTTTATTCCGAAATATGTCCACATACTGTTTTTGTCTTAATAGAGCATAAAAGATTTTTCTGGTGCAGAAAACCCTTGTGACATAAACTGCAAAACAATTGCCTAATCACATGCATAATATAAAGAATAGGCAATCAAAGACACACAGCATATTTAACCACACATAATGTAATATACATACATATGTGCAGAGACACAAATACATAAATGAGAACACAGACACTGTTGTTAATGCACAGTGATGCAAATGTGCTGAGTGTGCAGAGGAGCCTTGACCCAGTGTCTCTGACTCATAATGACTTCAAACACCAGAACAAGTAGAATGCTGTCAGGCATGCATAAATAGGCACACACACCCTCAAAAACACATTGTCAGAGTCAGTGCAGGAACAGCTGCGATAAGGGAGCGCACGTTTGCACGGTTTCACCAACCACTTAATCCCTATCGGCCAGAAAGGGAGTTTAAATCAAGGGAACAAAGATACAAAAATGAGAGACTGAGAGCCCACTGATGATTTTAGCAGGAGCTTTATCTCAGCGGGGGATTTGTTTTGGATGCAAACACTTTATCAGCATTAAACATTCAGGAAAAAGAGTGAGACAGAGAGAAAACAGGCTTGGTCATTCTCCAGGGACCTGCTCTGAGTGGATCCAGACTGTGCAAGTGGAAACAATTTCTTTTCCTCCCCCACTTCTGATTTTTCTCTCTCTAACACGTAGTTCATTTGGTGTATCTCACCCTGATTGCCCTTTTCCCTCCCTCGTTTTCTAGCCCCATTGCTATGCTATCACTCACTCTGTCTCACCTCTGTTTGACATCAAGGAGGAAAGTGGGAAGAAAAACAGTGGTGGGAGGGGAGGAGCTGGGGAAGATAAGAGGAAGAGGTAAAGGAAAATGGAAGGAGAGGAGGAAGTAAGGTAAAGCGGGTGATACAGGAAAATGAAAAATGGATGTGGATGAATGAGGGAGACAGGAGTGAGGTGTAGGAAGTTGAGATGGATGCGGGAAGAGGAAGAGGGAGACAAAAGGGAAATGGGGTGAGTGGAGTTCAAATCAGTTCAGAGCAAAAAAATAAAGAAATAAAAAATAGATATAGATAAAGTTATGTTTACAATAATGAACCATAAACCAAGTGGCACACATGCTGAGAAAAATACACTTATGGTTTTTATTTTATTGAATTTAGCTGCTTTCCCAAAGCTCTTCATCTAACAGACACGTAAACAAATCAGACTAACCAGAACATTGAATGAAAGGGAGGAAGAGAGGGATAAAGAAAATGAGAGGATGTAGACACAGACTGATACGCGTAAACAGATTCAAGAGCTACAGTATTTGAAGCTGCAACGACTAAAGTGGCTGCAGCGAAGTTATTGAGAGGTGCCTCGAGGACACACTCGATGGCCATGTGACCCTCTCAGCTGCTGCAGAAGCCGGCTGCTCGATATGCAGAACGCCTGTGCGAGTCACTGCAGTATGGATGAGTGGCAGCGCTTCTCCATTCACCTCACACGCTCTTACCCTGGGGAAGCATGACACTGGCTTTAACCTGATTACAGCCACAATTTGTCTATCATGGCTTACTTCAAGGACCCCTTGAAATGAGGTGATGCATCTCAAGGGGTTTATCCTCTAATTACATATAAAATAGGTAAATTAATAAATAATTGTGACAACCTGATTCTGTGATTATTTATAGGGGTTGTGTGGGATGATCTGCCAAGGTGAGCCTGCATGTGGGAGCTATTTCAAACAGGTTTTATTTTTATTACCCAGACTTAAGTTGAGTCATGATGTAATCACTAAGTCAGTTGTGCAGCAGACTCAGCACATGAAGAACACAAAGCTTAAACAGGAAACGCTGTAAAATGACAAGATCAGTATGAGTTCTTTAAATGTAGCCTGGATTTCTTTACCCTAGTTTAACATAAAGACAAGAGACAAAGAAACAGCTGCTCTGGCCCTGTAATCTGACAAATTCTGTTATGTCATAATAATAATCGACATATAAAACCTATTATTGATCAATATCAAATACTTAATAGTAGATAGTACAGACAACATATGAAATATTAGAACTGCAGATGTTCTCTGAGTAGCAACAGTTCTTTTAACAACACAAATGCTTGGGAATGGTGGAGAGCATTCGCTTTAAGTTTGAAATGGAAGTGTCTACGTTGTTGAACTAATATGTTTTAACATAGATCATTCATCAAAGCATTTTTTCCACATATTTATCTCACATTACTAAATGATGTATGTTTTCAGCTTCTTAACGGTTTAGAGAAATTTTTGCTATAGTCCAATTTTTTTTAATAGGTGACAGGTCTGGACTGCAGGCAGGTCAGTTTAACACCTGGACTCTTAATACTGAGTCATGCTGTTAATATCCTGCAGAATGGTGTGTGGTATGGTGTTGCTAAAATGAGCAAGGCCTTCAACGAAAAAGATGTGACGTAGATGGCAGCACATGCTGCTCCAAAAACCTGTGCATATTGTTTGTTATTGGTTATGCTGTGTGGATGTGTGTTTTAACTAAAAACGAATTAGATGGGTCCTCTCCCTTTTAGCAAAGAGAATGCGGTATCCATTATTTTTACATTTTTTTGACCTTTCAAAAGGACTTGATTTTTTTTTACCTTTTTAAATTAGCTGGGGCTAAAAGAAGACAGCAGGGTTTGATCTTGTTTATATATGGTTGTTTTTTTTTTGCATGCCAGTGTTTCGTATTGTATTTGTCAATGCAGCAACAAACTGTGTTCACTGATAATGATTTTTAGAAAGGTTTCTAAGCCACTAAAGTGATACAGAAGCATGTCTGCTTTTAACGCAGTCCCCTCTAAGGTGCCACAGATCTCTTTGGAATTTTTTCATACCCAATCATGACCTGCTGCCAGTCAGTCTCATTAGGCTGGAGATGTCCCATAAGCTTTTTTGTTGTTATTATGTTACCATTACAGATCTTATTATTAGCCCATCTCTGTTATTCTTTAATACTGCCTGATGTGCATCGTAAAAATGTGGTAAAATGCATTCATGATCTCCTAACAAGTAGCAGATGACATAGACAAAGTGACACTTTCCAACATCTGTGCAAACAGGAAGCTAAAAGAAAAAATAGCAGCTGAATTCTTCCTTGTTACCACTAAAAACACAGTGTTTATGTTCAGGTTACGTACAGGAACAGATGTGAAAGGTGTTAATTAGCGTTTTAGGAGTGTTGGTAAGCGTCATTTAGTTTTTATTTTGGACAAAGCTCCAGTCCTCAGTCTTGTGCTAAGCAAGCCTGCACATGTTATGACAAAAATCATTAAAAGTCTATAATATACTAAATAAGTTTTGTTTTTTTTTACTTGGGGTTAGGTAATGTTGGGACTTAGTGTGTGTGTGTTCTTCCAAGCTAACTGGTACACGTGCTACCACCATTCAACAAAGTGTGTGTACACCCCTGAGAAGAAAGGTGAAAATGGCAGGAGAAGCTGTTAACACCACTTTCACACACTAACCTGCGTTCATTTCATGTTTATGTGTGACACATAACTAACACAATGATTAACTCATGTCTGACCACTCACACCTGACTGCAATATTAAGTTAGTAACCAACTGTGTCATTCACACTAGACCAGCTAAATGTAGTAGTAAGAGACACTCTAGCTGCTGTTTATTAGAACTCTTTTCCGCGACATTTCTGATGCATATTCAGCATGATGCTGCCAAAGTGGTCCGACTTTATAGGATTCCTTTTCTTTATTTAGACTCCTTATGAAATGCTATTTATTGGCAGTGTGAGCAGCGTAGAGTGGGAGTGGTGTGATTTGGCCAGCGGCTCTGAGTGGCATTGCTGAAAATCACAGTGTCACTTGTGCTCTCTTTCACTCAAACGAGTCCCTTTATTCCACAAGAACAACACATGGTAACAGCCCATAGTGCAGCTGTAGGGCAACTCCACTAAAACCACCACTTTGTTGTCATTATGGTAATAAAAAAAAAAAAAAAAAGAAAGAAAAACACATCTGTTTCCATCAGCAAGGTTTAAAACGTAAGCTTCTTGAACGCCCGGTTGCATGAGAAACATCTAAAAGAGTTCAATTGTTGGCCACTGTTCAAAGACAAAAACAAAGACATTGACTTTGCAATACATTGCAATGGTCATGCAACCACAAACGGGTGCTTTAGAAATGGGAGCAGCAGATGGTACGACATTTCTGGGAGGCTGCTGTGGACATGTTTACAAGAAATTTCAAAACCACTTTGAACAATAGTGCAGTAGGAATGAAGAATTGCTATATTCATTTGGTAAATGGGTTTCCATCACAGATGATTAAACATATTTTTTTTTCTCTGACCACAAAGAAAGAAAATGAAGTATAGGAAATCTGATCATTTCTATTCTTCTTTTTAGACAAGCTGTCAGTGTGTCTACGGCAATGGGTCTGTCTGTTTGTGAGTGCAGACAAAAATATCTGAACTGCTGCAAGGTTCGTCTGGGAATCTTGTAAAAACATTCACAGTCAGTCACAGGAAGGTAACTGCAATCTTTAGTGGTCCCTTGACTTTCCATTAATGCTGCCACCAGATCAAGGCTTTCACCAGAGAACAGTGAACATTATCCCATTTGGTGCACGCATTCATGGTTCCCAGAGGATGGATCCTCCTGAAACTTAATTTTTACTTCCGCTGCCATGTGTCCACTAAATTATTCCTAGCATTAATTTAGTTACAAGTCATCATCGAATGATTGTGCACAGCCTCAGGAAGGTAAAGTAGCTGCATGTTTTATATACTGAAGGTGTGTCAGACGTATTCTACAACACTGAACACTGTCAAACGATGATGTCGTTAGTTGCAGTGCATCAGTTGGGGCTTGTGGTCTTTAGTGCAGCTGAGAAGCACAAACTGACCTGGACTTTTCCACTAGTACCACCATGATGTTAATCTCAATTTATTTGAGTGATTCAAAGGGACTGGTCAATGCATTTATGTCCATACAGGATGAATTAAATTAACTTGACTAAAAACATACTTTAAAGATAGGATAAAAATGTGGATCAATCCACCCTGCTCGGCATATCCCTCATTCTCCCAGCTCTGCCATGCTCTTCTACAATGCACACGCTGCACAACCTCAGTGCACAGGTATTAGTAATTCTCATGCAAATCTGCAGAAAAAAACAAGCTATGCTGGTTTGTGTTTTGTTCCACACCTGGGCTTAATGCCTCTAAAATTAGAGGTTGCTAACTGTGTTCTGACTTTCAGTCCATCAACATCATTAATAAATCAGTTAATCTCTCTGAAAATGCAAAATATTCAGGTAACAGCTTCTCATTTAATCTGATGCAAATTATTGCTTTGACTGGATAAAAGCCAACATTTAGGCAGGTCATATTATCTGTTACCAAATGACATCGAAAAACAAGTTCTCAATGGCCACAATGTTGTTGGAATTGTGTGTTTGTGTGTTCGATCTGGATCATGTACTGAACTGTGTGAGGTCTCAGAGTGAGCCAAGAACATAAGAAATTTATCTAAATGTCATACTGGTGTTAAAACAAGCTGGTAAGTAAGTCTAGAGGAAACAAAGATGAGTTCCTCTTTAGAAATTATCCTTCTCTGTGTACGTGTGTGTGTGTGTGTAGTTGCTGCCATCTCATTTCTCCACACCTCTTTCATATTCACACACTCAGCAGTCAGCCCCTGTGTGTGTGTCTGTCTGCCTGCATGCATGTCTGTCTGGAAAAAGGACTGTTTCCACGGCGACTCGTCTCCATGACAACTGCCACCCCATTCTCATCCCCACTCCTGTTAAGTCTCTTGCCTCCTTAATCCACCCCCCAATTCCCGACTCCAGTCTGTCATCTCACCCCATTTACACCCCACCAAGCCCCATCATCTCTCTCTCTCTCTCTGTCTCCCCTTCACACTAAGTCTCTCCCTCAATGCTCAAGAGAGAAAGAGTGAGGAAGACGAACGGGGACCATTCTCGACATGAATCTCTCTTTCCACGATCTCGGATAATAAGGACAGTAGCCGCAAGCGACCGGAGGGGGATGAGATGGATAGCAGAGAGGGGTGAGAGGTAGGACGGATGCTTAGAAAGATGGAGGTAGACTATAATCCTCTGCACACCACTGTAATGGTGACCCGGTTTCCTTATCCTCAGAGCAGCCAGGAAAGGTGGGTTTTGTGCCAGAAAACACAGACACACACACACACAGTGAGAGATGGCAATGCGACTGTAGCTGCAGGGCATACATCTGGTGGAAGCATGGGCCAGCAGACACGTGTTAGAGAGGGGAAGATGAATCAGGTCGCACAACACCGCCTAATGATCTCTGAGGGAATGAGAGGCGGTAGAAAACATCCTTCATGTCAGTGTCATTAACCTGGGCATTGGCTGGGTGTGTGTGTGTGTGCATGTGTCTGGAGGGGGTTACTGCAACTAATCACCAGGCTCAGGTGTGACACCCCGAGTCCCCACCCATCACATGCACAGAGGGAACCATGGGATTTTCCTCCCCTTGGCCAGATGATGAGAGCAGATAGAGAGAAAGTAGGCCAAACAAACAGACGTCGCCACAGACTACCGTTACATCACAGGAAGAAAAAAAATAAACACAGATGCATATGCATTCACATGAATAAGATATCCTGCTTTTGTTGTTCTTGCAAACAGCAATCGTTTAAATAAATATTATAAGTTAAAAAAAAAGGGCAAGAAAAGAAAAAACAAGTAAAGCAACTATTTGGCTTTAGAAGCAACTTTCCATTGAGTTGTGAAGCATTTTTTTCTAAGTTTCACTTGACGGTCATCTTCTGCCATCCCAGTCCTCCCATCTGTCTACATCACATATTTTCATCCAAAGACAACAGAGTGTTTTCCAAGAAACAACAGAATGTGAAAGAGGCAGAGGAGGGACTCATGGAAAGAACAACATGGGGTTGTGCATTAAACTATCAATTATTAGCTTAAGGGAATGGGTTACTCGTCTGTGTGTGTGTGTGTGTGTGTGTGTCTGTGTCTGGTGAAATAACCAGGCCTTGCACACACTCTGGTGTGCGTTGAGCAATGCTGAGCGCACGCACTGGCCTGTTTGTTGATGTCCACGTCTGGGTTAACACGGGGCAAAAATGTGTTGTTATACTATGAATTGACAACCAAAACCCACACCTATCATCATTTGAGCTTTTTGTACCCTGACTTTTCCAAGTTCTAAATTTAACACCGTAAACAGTGCACATTACAAAGGCCAGCTTCACTGCGCACCAGTACTGGCCCGTTCAAGGCTTCTAAATTGTTGTCCACATTTCTTGTTTTCAGCAGTTTAAATAACTGCTGTTGTACAACACTGCTGCTGGCCATCGATACCTCGAGTTGGAAAAAACATCATGAAGGTGGGTTTAGAACCTCATCTCTGCGAGCCAGAGAATGACAA
Source organism: Channa striata (assembly GCA_033026295.1). Taxonomy (NCBI): domain Eukaryota; kingdom Metazoa; phylum Chordata; class Actinopteri; order Anabantiformes; family Channidae; genus Channa; species Channa striata. The sequence goes on along the minus strand of CM065181.1, from coordinate 5,926,731 downwards.
CTGGAGACACGAGACTTTTTACAAAAACAGAAGCTGTTGAATGGTCGTTTAGAGAAATAACACACGTGGCTGCATATGCACTTCCTGATTAAATGATCTAATGTCGTACTAAAGCTCAAGTGTAATTCCTCCAGGCTAAATGAAGTAATAGTGTCAACTAGGCATTGCTATTGGCCTAAAACACACTGTAAACTGCTAGTTACAGTTGGAGCTGGGTTTGCATCACTTGAGCTAATCATGCTCAGTGTTGGTGGCTCATTCATGCTTCAATGCTTAGCTACTAGATGACTAGTAGCACCCAAAAGTATGGCATGGCCATTCTGTGCATTGTTTTTCTGTGGTCTCGTGTAGTGATGTAAAGTATGGAACCTCCCACCTTGAAAGAGAACAGCTGTGGTGGTGATGTGTGTGACTGTGTTTGGGTTGGGGCTGTATTGTTTGCCTCACAGGCTTTTCCCTGAAACAGCTTCCAGAAAACGTCCTGCAGTCTCTACTGCCCCTGAATGCACCGTCAGCACGGCTCCTGTGAGTCTAAGTTCTACTCTTTGTGCTGATCATGCGATGTGATGTTACTTTTTTGATGTTAAAGGCAATGAAAGGTGCCCCCAGCTGAGATTAGAAACTTACACCAAAAATGTGTATTAACAAACCAGACAACTACTGTGATACTGTGTTTTAAGCGGCCACCATTACTGACAAGCTGCATTATTCATTAGGTTGTGTTCCAGCCAATCAGAGTAGGTGCTCATAAATGATACAAAGTGATATGTTAATAGATTCTGAAAGGTATGGGATGTTTGTAAAGATGAACTTCAATAACAGATATGCTTAACATACACTCCATATTTAAATATATCCAGTACATGTTTTTTGCATAATAGCAGCTCTTTAAACCCCAGCACAGGCTGCAAAGCTTTTGGTAAAGTCATCAATAGATCAACTATGGAAAAAATCAGCACTTCACTGAAATTGTTTATTACTATACTGTTCATATTTGTGTGCAAACTAACACAACCAAGCACAGGTGAGCTGTGCAACCGATGTGTACACAGCTCGTTCCTTTCTGTAACTGTCCATAGCTGAAAAATATCCCAGCACCTGATTTTGTTTAGAAGACAGTGTGACCGGATAAGTCAATAATGCAGGACCTTCTTATTGGATGTTGTGCTTCAGTAATTCTGAGCTGGAGGCCTGTTACCTATTTTGCTGATTTAGTAATCCAGCCTTGAGTTACCTGCACGTCCCTCTATAGAACACTGATTGTATTTCTTTAAATGGGTAATAAATAATATACGTTTTGGAATACACACATGCTCAGTGTAGTGTGTGTAGTAGAAGTGAGTGAATGCTGCTTTGCATGAACTGTGTGGCTCCTGAGTGCTGTCTTTGGCTGTGTTTCTGTGCAGCGTATTCATTGTTTGGTCTATGTTCCTGTACATTCGCGTGAGTGCCTGTGTACTCAGCGCATTGAAATTTGTGTTTGTATGTATTCCCACTGGGTCACCTAAGATATGAGACAGAGCGGTCTGCTAGTCTATGCAGCGTGAATCATCCTCAGGCCTGGCCACTGTAATCTCTTCAGCTCATGTCCAGGCAATAGCTCTGTTTACATAATTACTTCCCTGAATACATTAATACCAGCCTCCTATTCTCATTCTGTGCACTCATCCAGGCTTCTCTCGCTTCATGCTACCTGCAGAGTCTGCTAATGAGGGACTGAAGTTGTTTATTATCATGAGCAGGTATGATTATTATGTGAGTGATCAGCAAAAATATATATATATGATTATTACCAGTTTCTGTGTCTGAGTTTCTGTGATGCCCACCTGATGTGCATTTATGAAAATGTTTCGCGATTTCTCACATTTCACACAGTACTTACCACTCACATGCTGTCTCAACCTCACACACACAAACACACACACGCAAACAGTAAGCCTGGACTTGTTCTGTCTAACTCTGCAATGACAAAGTATCGAGCAGGAAAGGGTCTAGGTTTCCTGTCTCTTGGTGGCAGTGCTTTGCTGACATCCTGGAATTCACACACATACTGTATCACCCTCAGTATCACGCACACACAGTGACAGATGTAAACAGTTTTGCGTGTGTTTTTCCAACAGCTGGGCAAATAAATCCCTTGTGACTTGGCTGCTATAAAATCTTCAAAAGCACAGACATGCTTGGTTTTAGCATGTCCAAGCTGCTGGTGGGTTGGTAGTTAAACTCCAGTCTCTTTGAGGAAGGGAAAGGATTGTTCTTCTCCTCCCTCCTTCTCATGGACTGGTGACTGGTTAGAAATCGGCAGCTCCAGAGTTCCAGGGTGGAGGAGCAAAGAGCACAGGAGGGAAACGAGGGACCGTTGTGACATGGATGTTCTGGCAGGGTGGAGAGTTGTTCTACAATGACCATACCCCCTGCCGAGGACGGCAGGTTAGAGTTTAGGACTGATGGATGGGATGGAGGAGCCCTGCCAAGGCAGAGGGAGAGAGGATAGAGGAAACAGCTGGGACCAGCGAGGTGGTGGTGGTGGAGGAAAGAGAGACATGCAAGTATTCGTTTCAAACTTCCTGGACAGGCCAACACAAACAAACAACAGAGGACAGCTCAAGAGGAACGGGGGGATGAGGTGGAGAGACAAGGCACAAACTGGTCTAATCAGATTGTTTTTAATGGAGTTCTGAGACAAAAGTTCTTTTTTTTGAGCAACTGTAGCCACCCTCCTCCGAGGTTTCTGTAAATGTTGTTTATACTATAACATACATGGTGAATTCTACTATATGCATCAACATACCGAATAGCTTTGGGTCGCTACAAATTGTTTTTTCAAGTTTTCTCACGCCAATAATTTGAGGAAAAATCTGTGGCCACATTTGTATCACTGTTATATAATTTAATGGGTTTTAAATTCCAAAAATGATTAAACTGTTCTTTTGGTTGAGCAACAATTTCCAATTTACAAACAATTTGCTTCACAACAATTTACAGCAACGTAACTCAGAAAAATCATCCTACAAATATTTGAAGTGTATGTATGTCAGAGAATGGTCACATTGATTCTTATTGAATGAAATATTAAGACTAAAAAGAGAACCGTTCTAGGTAATCATGAAATCACTCAAAAATGAAAAGTTGTGAATAAAAATTGGAATACACAAAGATGTTACGACTTATTGTGCGATAAGTTAATAAACTTTTTATTTTCACTTTTGTGTAATATACAGATCTACAGAGGCAAAGGCACAAAAAAGCAAAAAATAGCAGCAGTGAAAAAAAAGGGGGGGGGGGGGGGGCTGCAGGTGGTTGTGGGGGTCAGGGAGTGTTTGGTTTTAAACAAAAGCAGATGGAAGGTGGAACGAAGGTCCTGGCCATGCACTTTAAGACCAGCTAATAACCTCGGCTTCTCCAAAAACAAGTTCTTCACAGCAAACACAAAGCTTTCATCGTTATCCACAAATGTGCCAATGGGAAGCTTCATATGTGGGTTAACTGTTGTTTTCAACATGCCTGTCTATTGTTTCATCCCAAATGATGAGGCTGCATTTTACTTGATTACCTCTCTCTCTCCCTCTCTCCCTCTCAACTCTTCTCACGCAGGCACTGGTTGCTTGTGCAGATTAAACCCACATCGTGTCAACAGGGTTCGGCTGCATGCTTATATCTCCATTTAACCACTAGCCACCGGCAGAATAACAGTGACTCATCCCCTGCCTCCCTCCGTCTCTCCCTCCCTCTCGCCCCAAAGCCAGACTGATCGGGCTAAATCCAAGACTCATCAGTTGGATGCCCCGGATTCATCCCCTTAGATAAATATATACAATGTGTTTAACAGCTTAACGGGCCTGTGCGTGTGTGTGCGCACACATAAACACACTCGCGGCCGCCTGTGTGTACATTTAGCAGGACTACATGGAGACAGGGAAAGATGGTAAACAAGGCAAAGAGAACAAACTGACCTCTATCCGTGCTCTCTCTCTCTCTCTCTCTCTCTCTCTGCCGTCCGCTTTTACTGCTCGTGCCCTGACCCCAATTAGTAACAGAAAAGCCAATAAATCAGGTAAAACCACAGTGGGGGAGCACTGAGAGACACTGTGTTCGTGTGCTCTCGGGGCATTTGTTTGAGCTTGTACGGTAACATAAATGAGACCGCCGTGAGAGAGCAAGACTTTAACAGGGGGTTTAACGGGAACAACCAAACTGCGGAGCGGAGAGAGAGTCTGGGGTTGTGCGTTAGTGCCAAGGCTGAAGTCGAGCCTCCCCTGTGGCATCACCTTATACTGTCTCACTGTTTGTTAAGGCTCCCCACAGGCTGGTGAAACACCAGTTAAACCTCAGCTTTACCTTTTTCTGAAAGCTATAAAACATTAGTAAATGTAAATTGAACCTGCACACTTCAGAGCAAATAAAGGAAGCCCAGTAGTCTGGGGCCAGCGCACGTTAGGATCCAGGTTGTTATTTACTGGCCCAGTAAAGTTTAATTATTAATTAGTATTTGCACAGTGCAGGGTCAGTTTATGTGATTACATACATCACAGTGTGTATGTGTGTGTGGAAGAGAAACAGAACGGCGCTAAACTGTGACTTAAAGTGTCAAAAACAACAGATAAGTGTAATTAACTGATGAGGGCTAATAAGATGTGCACTAGAAAATGAAAATTTAACTCATCTATTAACATATGCTATCCATCGGGGCCTTGTGGATCAGTGGCAGACAATTAGGGGTTGAAGAAGGCCACGGGTTCGAAAGCCGTTGATCTATTAACGTATGCATAAACTAAATCCCCTGATAGTTTCCACAGCAAGGAACTCATTGTTGGGATTTTCTAAGAATGTAACTGTTCAACAATGAAACTCTCCAAAAGCGCTCATTTACATGTCATTCATAAACTAGGGCCATAGGAAGCAAGTTGCACAATTCAGATTTCACTGCAGCTTTCAGAGACAACGCTACCAGTCATGTAGTTGTATCTTCTCACTTACTGTGTATAAACTGGGCCGGTTCTTTCACCTGGACCATATGTCCCAGTATGAGAGGTACATTTCTTCAAACTCATACTTTTCAACAGCAATTTATCGTTAAGTAGGAACAAGTCTTTAAGTTTGGTCTAAGCAAGGTTTTGAAAAAAAAAAGATCTAATCAAGATCTAATACGGCCAAAAACTTCCCACCATCTCCTCGATATCTAGTTCTATGCTCGGAATCAGACGCCTGGTCAATACATCCCATCAGGAAACCTGGGGCCATTTCCAGCCCTTCAAAAAGCCCCAGCCTATTCTCAGCAGGCATCAACAGCAGCCAGCCTGTTTGGAGTGAGACAGCAGCTATTGTCGTAGAAGCGCTGTAGAATAGACAGACGATAATGACGGGAAATGCAACCAAGTGCACTAAATGTCACACTCAGTCTCTAGGGTGCTGCACAATGCTTAGCCTGTTGATGGATCTGCTTAGAACTCAGAGAGGCCGGTGGAGAAGGAAGGAGAAAGTGGCAAATAAAAGGAAGTAGATATGTATATGTATGTACTGTATGTGCATCTGTATTGTCTGCATGTGTGTGTCGTACCTACTTCCATCTCCCCCAGAATCTCTCCGTGCCTGTAATTCACGGTGACCTCTCCATTGTTAGGGAGCAGATGAGCTGCATCCAGCTCCACGCTGATTGAATGGAGTCCACCACAGCTGTCTCTCTGTTTGTTACACTATTCCCCTGGCTGTCTTCCCTCATTCTCATCCCAGGGCATTGTTAGAGGAGAGGTTCATGGGTAACACACACACACAAAGACACATATAGATAGAGAGAGCCTAGGGCAAAGAAAAGGGGGCAGAGTGAGGGGTCTTTCTTTATTGCTCTGATCAAAACATTCCTCTGTGCTATCCATCCCTCTCTCCCTCCCTCTATTACACCCTCCTTATTAAATAACTCCCCTCCTATCCAGGGGTATTACCTTCCAACTAAACAAAATAAGAGGCGCACACACGTGTCTCAATTTAGGGCAAATTTTCCCATATATTCCATTTCAGGAATGTGAAATGGTTGAAACAAGAGCTGACCTTGACAGACTCTATAAGTCACGGTCAAACAACCCTGAGTATTTCCTTGCCCTCTACACACAATAGGTCAGTCCATACCGACGCAGTAAGACATAAAGTTGTAAGGAGAAGCCGGAGCAGGTAGGAGGAGATTCTCAGCTCTGGTGAAGGAAATGGGTTGGAGAACTCCACTCTGTTACAAGTACCTGTCAGTGCTGCTGCATGTTATTTCCAAAGAGACATGTCTGGGAAAAGTTCAAATCAGAGGACGAAAAAAAAGGACGAAGCAGAATGCAGCAATGTTTCTGAGGTGGCATAGAATGATACTCAGGGGTGCCTATGCATTTGGTGAATTTAACCACCCAATCAGGACATTACAAATGACCGTACCACTGTACGACACAGATGGCCGTATGCGCGTCCTTCAACAGCATAATTTAACGATAACATTTTCTGATGGTTCCCAATTGGTTACTAAATCTAAAATATTAGGTGCTGTAATATGACACATTTTGTTGACTCGTTGTAATAAGGAAAAATTGTCAGCGTGTCACTAAAGAGGTGATTAATTGTCACGTCTACAACGGCACCTCTTAATCATCTTGGTGATAATTTCATTCTTACTTTAGCTGCTGAGCTAAAGGTACAATTTAGTTTAGACCAGTTGTACTCTTGAATATGTCTAAGAACACATTTATCAAGCCAATAAAGTCAATGCTTAACGAGGAAACGTGGCTATTTATTAACAGTAGTTATGCGTCAGTAGGTTGGAGCTGGGATCAAACTGCCGACTTTACAGACATCACCAGTTGGAGTGATAAATGAAGATCCAAGCAGCATTGGGTGTAAACTGTGCAGGCATAGAGTCTGAAAAGTAAGATGCACAGTCAACTACAAGTACACCCACATTACACCGAGTACATTCTGAAACGCTCCAGGCTTGTTCCTGCATCTTCCATCAATATTCAAATATTAACCAGTGGGAAAACAGGGATTCTCCTCCTACTGAGCCTGCATGGAGAACTGACAACAATTCCAGCCTCAGAAATAACGACATATTAATTGTTTATGTCAAGCAGACTACAAGAACTATTAGCAAGAGTTGAACGGCAGGTTGAAGAGTTGAAACCAACTGCACCTGAAGTTGACCTTGGTGGGTCAGGCCAGCACCTTGCATGGCAGCTGCTGCCATTGGTGTGTGTGTGTGTGTGTTTGAAAGTGGGTATAAGTGCAGACCATTTGTCATTTACCATTTTTGTAGTCAAACTAAGGAATTAATGGTAATAGATGACACATGTCGAAATGTAAAAATGACAAACTTGGCTTGAATGTGGAGCCCATACCTAACAAAAAGAATTACTAAATGATACATGACCATCCCAATAAGATATGGAGGACTGCATCAATTCAATAATGGTTATTATATCGGACCTGATCATCATTATTGACTGTCAGTCATTTTTAGGCTGAAGCACAGCTGCTCACTGGAATTGTGTTACTACACCCACACACACATATATACACACTTCTTGACTGACACATGCTGCCCTCCATTCAAGTCGCACACATGCAAAATTAATAGAGATGTCTAGTGTGACAAATTTTATCATGCAGGACAGATCTGTATATTGTCTACACATCTGTCACACCTAAATAAATTACTCCCACACAATTTCCCTGAGTCATACGCAGCGTGATATTGACTAAGAACGTGTGAGTACTCATGCGCAGGAAAGTCAGGGGTCAAGAGAAATTTGACTGATGGTTCCTCTTTAATCAAAAAAGACCTAAAAATGAATGAAAAAACTCAAAATAATCAGACAAGTGGTTTCCACCTTATGTATAAATGAAACATTCTATTTTACTCCTGATCAGAACCCGAGTAGAAAACCTCATGCTATGCTTCCATATATTTTGAGCAAACTGATTGATCGAGAAACTCTCCAGTCTCACATGAAGCCTATTAATTTTGTCATAGGCCTGCTTTGTATTAGCCTCAATAAAGAAAACAGGAGAATAAAGTAAAGCTTTTGTAATGAGAACGAGTCTGTAAACGTAATTATGGTGATTTATCAGGACAGTTAAACTTTAATTACAAAATTTCACTTTGATTATGATGCTTTTGTGAAGCAATCCCCCCGAGAGTCAGCAAAGTCATAACATTTCATTAACATGAAATGAGCATCCCAATCATTTCTTGGTGACTCATCATTATGACACGTTATGAAGTGGGACACAGCCCACTGACTCGGGATCAGCGGCTTTGTCATTGGACCGTGGATGGTGAATCGGGTCATGGGATCTGTCACAGATGGTGCAGATGGAGGCACCTCAGCCCCTCCTCTGACCGAGCCCTGTGCCCCTGTGACCATTCTGTCATGGCTGTTGCCCTCCTGATACTGCAATCACAATGTGTTCTCTGATAAAACCATAATGGAAAGCGCCATGAGATATTGATTGGAATTGTTCATCACAAAGGAAACTAAAAGGGGAAACTGCCAAGTAGAGTTCAATACTTGATTTTATTTCAAAGTCACTGATTGCTTTTCCTCAGACACAACGTCCATGGAAAAGCAGGAGAACAAATCTATGTGACAACACTAATTTGGTCTGTTTTTTTTTTTATTTTTTAACTGCATTTGTTTTGAAAGACTGTGCCAGCACAGCAGGCAGCACTTTTCACATGCTATTTGACACTAAACTGCCCTGAATTGCAGCAGTGGCTTTCAAGCTTTTAGCTTGCAATCCCCCCCCAAACAATTCAACGCCTACTTTCACTGTAGGCAGGTGTTCACATACGAAACAGTAAACTTCGATACCAAATGACAAGTTTTATTTTCCTCTGAAAGGCCATTTTACTTTTTGTAATTACAGGAGGGAGCCTAGAGGCAGTAAATATTCATTCTCAACAGCTAAAAGTCTGTTATTACGGTGATTAAAAACAGAACAATTTTGCACATTGGGGATATGTTATCCCTTGTCCAATAAATCATATTGTTGCCAAAAAATGATGCTGTGACCCCCTCCAGTATTGTACAGTGTTATTTGAAATGAGTAACAAGTCCAAAATTGTTGGCACACAATATTTAACAACTTTCTACAGGAATTAACTTGGCAGGTTGTTAATCATGCTAAACACTGATTCTGGGCCTGTTTGTCTAGTTTGGGGGAAATGAGTTCCTCTTCTCATTTTAACCCCGAGCAGCCCCGCTGGTCACAGCCCAATCACTCTTATGCTCTGGGTCATTTTAAAGTCTACCGTAATACCCTTCCCCCTACTATGGTACCATCTGCTAGGGTTCGACCAGAATGGTTTTGTGAAGGCTGATACTGGTTGTAAATAAAATACTCTGTTCTTATAATTTCAAGCTTTACATTTGACCTCTGTTAAAGAAGAAGCTTGTTTCATGTTTTATAGAAACCGCCAACAGTTGCTGAAATACAACATTTACTATAGTTGTATGCAGTGAGCAAACAAAGAAAAAACATTTTGTTTAAATCTTAATAAGTGTCACTAAACTACCGTAAATTCTGGACTATAGAGCGCACCTAAATTTAAGCCGCACCCGCTAAAATTTAAAAGAAATATATATTTTGTCACATATAAACCGCATCGGACTATAAGCCGCCAATATCCAGGCTGAGAAATAAGATATTTACATAGAAAGATTTTGTACCATAAGTGTTTATTCATACACCTGAACCTGAATGGTGCCTGTAACACGGCAGTAAAAGTGCTGATGTTTGCTGTTGTGCGTGTTGGGTTGCATGCGCTAAGGAATATAAACTGGCGCTTGTTTGTTTCCACTGACTTCCATCTACAGCGCCCATCTGAGGGCTGCAGAAAAATTCATAGAAAAGCCGCATCTCTGTAAAAGCCGCATGGTTCAAAACGTCGGAAAAAAGTAGCAGCTTATAGTCCGGAAAATACGGTAGATTTTTAGAGTTTGTAGTTGTGTCTTACATAGTCATTGTTACTGGCATTATGAAGTTAGAGCTTTCAATGACATTTTGATTTTGATCATTATCATGCTACAGGAGGAAGTTGGTACCAATTGGACATCTGGTTGGTGTTCACCTGGCCTTGAAGTACTGTCTGGAGAGTTTCTCTCACTCCAGCAGGGAATCTTTTTCTTGATGCTTTCTATGACACGTCCTTTAAATGACATTTGCCAAAAGTAAAGCCACCTGTCATATAATTCTGTACTAAAAGGTTGCATCCATTTACCCGTGGGGGCCTGTTGGATCGGATTGGGTTGGAATACAGAGCGCTGTGGGTTTGAATCCCACTGAACCAGGTTTGGCCTCACCCAGCCACCAAGAGCGACGTCGGTGCCGGTCCCAAGCCTGGAGTTTGCAACCATGTCAACATGCAGAACACGTTCTGCTGTGGCGACCCCTAAAAGGACAAACCGAAAGCTGTTGCTCTTTTTTTTTGTTGTTGCTGTTGTTGCATCTGTTTAGCCAGTCTAAAATAAAGGACTTTTTTGGAGTGTCACTGAGAACCAGAACCACAAACACTCTGTCATGATTAAAAGACGGCCACGGTGAAAGACATGCATGCAGAAAAGTCATGACAAACGGCCAAAGGTTTACATTCCCTTGCCTTCATGGCTGAGTTTTTGTCTTGTGGGTTGTGGGACTTTGTACACACGCATGTGTCTTTCTGAAAAATGCCCAACATATTTAATTTGCTACAGGTGGAAAGATATTTTTACTCCTTTAAAATGAATCAGTAGAAAGTAAAAGAGTCTGAAAACACTCTGGAGAGCCTGTGTTTCATTTGAATTGAAAGAGCAGAAAAAACAGCTGTGGCACTGATCAATTTCCCAATAAATATGTGATCAATCAAACTGCATAACATCAGAGGCACTGACATGCTGATAAATGATTTTTAATAAAAGACCAACACAAGCAGACTAATACATTGGTCTAAGATCAGCTCCCACCCCCTCCCCTCACTTCCCCCACCCACCAATCATTTCCCCAAATTCTGAGACTCTGCTGCCCCCTTGCATTGTTTCCACCCACCACTCCATCACTCCCTCCTCAACACGGTCCGTCTTTATTGGTGTCACCCAAAGGTAAACCCTTCAGCCCCAATATCATCCCCATCACAGACCTCACTCACTCCCATCTCTATTCTTAGTTGAAAATGTTGAGCTGATTACGGTATTAGGTCTGCTCCAAACAAACAAGTACAGCAGCAGGTTATAGAAAAATATTCATCAAGAAAAGTGCTCCTCAAAAGCCCAATGAATAACATTGAAATGTTGTCTGCTTATTGTAAAGCATAAGAACCTTACCAGGAAACATAACCTTGCTAAAACTCCAGGGACTAGATGATGATAAGTCACTAAGCCTCTGCTTAGGTATGTGGCTTCAATCAGGTTGCCGTTTTGAGTTGTGTGTGTGTGTGTGTGTGTGTGTTTGTGATACAGCATCTGCCAAAGTTTGAGTCATGAGGCCTGACAATCGTGAATATTTACAGGAAAAAAAAACACACAGACACACACACAATGAGAAACACAAACAGGTGTCCTGCTTAAAACTTTTTTACATGGAAAATATTAACAGGAAAAAGGCAGGACAAGGGGGAAAAAACACCTCAAACACAAACAACAAATGTGGTGCTGATTCTGTTATAGTTTGGATTGGGGACAGATTAGTGCAATATTAGGGTGGGATTAACTGACCAGGTTAAGCTATTTGATCATCAACTAAATATGGCTTAGGAACCACAGACAAGCTGATTTCACATGGAATTAATCCAACCATGAATTTCGTATGATTTAGAAACTCTTCAGTAATCCACTCGTGATTTTAACATGCTGTCAAACTGTCAGTGATGAGGGATGGTTGTGTCTTTGTGTAGATTACTTCCACAGAGTAGTTTTACAGCAAACTTTATACAGTTTTATATCAAGCCATAAAACATGCACTTAACATTTGTTTGTGACTGTTTTAGAGGTCAAATAAACTGAACTGAAAAATGACTTCATATATATACAGCATTAAGGTATGCAAACAGACCTTATTCTAATTATGAATGAAATTACACGTGTAACATCAGTTAAATTAACAATAATCCACACAGCATTAAGGTTTTCTAGCATACTAGTAACATTAGAGTTAGTTTGATTATGTTTAAAAGATCCAAAAGCCTTAACTGGCATTTAACACATACACTAATACATAATTTTGATCACTTTTGTAGAAATGCTCATGTTAAAAAAACAGCTACTGTTAAAGTGCAAGAAAAATGTCTACAGGCCTACGTCCAAAACCCCCAAAACATACACAACATACGCCACAGACGGCTGTGTTTCATGTATAAATTTAATATTAACATTTGTTGTGGTAAAACAATCGATTATTTGAGGGACATCCTGGGGTTACTTACTAAACCTTTTTATGAGGGCTGTTTGCAGCAAGTATAATCAAATATGTTTGCTTTAAGTGAGACTTACCATTAATGCAGCTGTGATTTCACATGACAGTGTGGAGCTGGAAATGTAGTGGTTCTGTGTGTGTGTGCGTGTGTGTGTGTGGGCATGTCTTTATATCCTTCTGTGGACAAATTGTGTTTCAGTACCATGTTGTAAGGACATTTTAGCTGGTCAACACAACTTCAAGAGGCTTTTTGAGGGTCAATGGGTTTTAGGGTTAGGGTTTGGGGCTTGCATTATGTTAATGAGTGTCCTCACCACTATATAGGTACCAACATATGTGTGTGTGTGTGTGTGTGAGTGAGTGAGTGTGAGAAGGATGCTTTTGATGAGTAAATGTGTGTGCTATCTGTGTATGATTATGTGTAGCACATGCATGAATCTGCTTTGTGTTTGTCTGTATGTGTGTGTGTGTGTGTGTGTGTGTGTGTGTGTGTGTGTGTGTGCACGCACACTCACTGTTTTTGTTTTTCTATATTCACATCTGTGTCAAAGCTCCCTGGACCTCCTCCCCCTTGTTACAAACCCACACTGTGTCTCTCTCTCTCTCTCACACACAAACACATTCACAGATACCAGCTCCAAGCTGCAAAATCCCCTGAAAGCTTTTGATCCTGCAGAAATGTGGAGCTCCCCCTTTCCTCTCTCTGTTTTTCTCTGTCTCATGCATATGAACGCGTGCACGCACTCTTTGACTGTGGTGAGATTAAAACAAACTTAAACTAATATATGTGTCTCTATGTGTGTGTGTGTGTGTGTATACATATATGTAAATATATATATACAGTATACACACAAAAACACACATATATATTAGTTTAACTTTGTATTTAGATATAGAGATATTGGCTTGTATCCATTTATATATGTGTTTATCTATTTATAAATAAGAGAGAGAAAGAGAGAGAGAGAGATCCAGAGTCAAGGGAAAACCGTGGATTAGGATAGGGATGTGAGTGCATGTATAGGTATTACACTGTCTTCTGTAACGCCAGCATTCCCGTCTTCAAAGGGAAGCAGGCAGGAATGTGGGGGAATGCCGGGAGATTATCATTTGCCTGATGTTCCCCAGAGGCATCCCTCCTGCATCCCACCGGCTTCACCTCACACAGATACATGGTGCAGATGTGCGTACAGCACGCCAGCGTAGAGATGATAAAAGTGAGTGAGGGGTGACCTAAAAATGTCACCATAGAAAAAGGAGGGGGGGGTTCTTCGTGAAATACAGAAAGAAAGAAGATGAATATTAGGGAAAGATGAGGAAGAAATAAGACCTAAATTGGATGTCATTTAAGTTTTTTTTCTGCAACTTACGCTCTTGGTGTGCACATGGCATCCATTCAGGGAACAAAACAGAATAGAATTTCAGTGCAACACCCCCCCCCCCCCACGACCCCTACCTCCATCCTCTTTCCTCCTCACACACTCATACATATATAACACTTTTGCAGGAGCAACTTCTTCTTTTGCTGACTTTACATTTAAATGAAGGGGTAGGGGGGATTACACGAGTGTCTGGAATGGGACGATGGTGCTCATTACGTTTCCATGGTGACAGACGGGCGGGGCAAATCTTGAGTCAAAACATTTGAGGCGTGTTGAGCGAGGTAGACAGGGTGAAAGGTTTTTTTTTTTTTTGATTGCGAGTTCATTGGCGGTGTGTGCAGTCTAATACAGCCCAGCCTTATCTCCACCTTACCTCTCCTCTTCTTCCTCCCGTCTTTCTCTCTCTCCCTCTCTTTCTGTGTCTTTATCTTACTCTCTCAGGCAGAGAGATGGAGCAGAAAGTGGCGTGTAATTACATCCTAATCTTTGGCTGGTATCTGCTCTGCTACAGGGGCTGTTAGTACAGGGAGCTGTCGGGGACACACTAACACACAGACACACAGTCAGGAGATTTTGTATTGCAGAAATCTACACATTAAAGCTGTGCATGTGTCTGAGAATTCGCTGTTTTACCGAGGAAAACATTCTCAGAGACAGATGGGTGAATGGTTTCACTTACACCATACCGCATATATGTCCTTCGTTATATAATCGTACTTTTGACATAGTCCAGCTCTGCCATAATTTCACATATTTCATATCTGTGAGAGCATTAAAGCTGGACATCTTGAATGTGTTCAGGCTTGTTATCGACCTATTTTATAAGCTCTCACATATAAAAACTACCCCAAGTTCTAAAATCTCCCTGAGTGATGGAGATCTGAGAGCCAAAAGAGGTCATACTGCAAGGCTGTATCTTCCACACAGATGAGAAAATGTAACCCATCTTCTCACACTCTCTCTCTCTCACACACACACACACACACGCACACACACACATCATATCACAAGCCAGGTCTCTGGGAGCATGCAGCCAAAGATACTGTATCTCACTCCCCCAAAGAATGACGATACACGGATCCATTGCTGAGGAGTCCTGCATTATACAGGCAGTGCTAGTATGTTGCAAACCTACACTTCACTCCGATGAAAGTGTAGGAAGCTGTTAAAAGTAGGCCAGAGTTTGGCAGGGTTGGAGAGTGTAAACAAGTCCAGATCAGTTTGGTCTCTTTCCAGTGTAAAGACTCTGAATTAAACATAACACAGACTGGATCTGTTTATGCAGAGGCCAGCCACAGACCTGGGGCTATGTTCAATCAATCTGGCAGTGAATTAAATCAAAGCATCACTCTGAATACATAGCATAACTAGTTATGGTGCCAGGTAAATTACTATTACTAGTATAGTCTTTAATCTGGAAATGTTGTAGAATAAGCATCCTGAGGGAGCAACATAGTAAACACAGTGTGGAATCGTGTAATCTGCAGGGCTGAGTACAAGCACATACACATTGTCTGATGTTTGAGCTACTTTAAAATGTCTTTTTAACTTCGGCTCAGTATGCAACTTCCTGTTCTCTAAAGTGATTCATTAACACATTCACCTCAGGAGTTATCACAGTGTAATTAAGGCAGGTTACAGCTTATTTTTTAATTGACGGGATTCATTGCAAGCTTCACCGTCACCATCTGGCTTTGTTACATACACATCACAAGTAAAGATTCAGAAATTTAGGCTTTAAAGTCATTTTAGTTGATTTGTTTTTCTTTACTTAGTAAAAAAGAACGAAATTTCACAACAAAATTTGTCTAACTTTTGTTTGGGAAACTTAAGTAAATGTACCAGAAAATAAAAAGAAAGAACCTTATCAGCATATAGACATGTCACAATTTTAAAAAAGCTGTTAACATACCGTGTTCGAACTTAGTTTCAAAACAACCCCGTCGGTCGCATCAGGTTTACTGGAAACCTTGGAGGCACATGTACATCGGCAGGTGTAGATGAAGATTTGTCTCAGCTGTCTACAAATTTTTGATTTAGATAAATAAGAATCAGATCAAACTCAGTATTGGCAGATTCCGTACTCTGAAGAACGCTATCAGAATCTAGGCCAAAAAAGGGGATGATCGGAAAATTTCTAATTCAATGTACTATAAATACAATTCAAATGTATGTGCCACAAGCATAAGACCATCGTAAAATACTGGTTGTATTGAGTAATGTATGTCTCGTATGGCATCTCCGGCTTCATCGTGTGTGTATGGGATTCCGAAAAAGGTAGGAAGAATCATGATAAATGCAGACCATTTATTGAATTATTTAATTGCAGCCGTCAGGTGACCTGTTTCTTCATTCCAAAATACTTGGGAACATTTGAGAATTGGTAAAAATGTTTCCATAAATACTCTAAATATTCATAATTACGTAGAGCGGTCTGAGGTTAATGAGTCAACAACATCTGTGCGCAGGATGTTCTCTTCTTCAGTAAAAGTATCTCAGTGCATGGGTCATGTTGCAACTTTTCATTCACGACAGCTCCACTTGAGAAATATTCAACATAGTAGCACTGTAGAACATATCTATAGAGTGGAAACTCGAAGTAAAATCGTCAGGACCCATCGGTACCTAAGGGTTTGGGCAGATCTGTTGTCAAAAACTGACAGAACCCACTGGTATCCAAGAGTTCAGGTCAGGTTTAAGCAGATATTTAGAAATCCTGTTTGGGTTCAGATGAGGTTCAGTCGGACTGATGGAATACTGTAATGCGTTCAACAGTTTAGCCACTTAAAAATATGACTACACCAAACAAATAAATACAGCTGGAGCACTCGAATGCCATCTCTGTTTAGTTTTCAGTGGAGACTGACGTTTCGATCTGTAAGTCTTCCTCAGAGTTCAAGCACAAGGAGGTCACAAGCCACGTTTAAAAAAACACTGCACGAACCCAAAAGTGTGAGATTCAGACGTGAAATACAACATGGGTGTCGGGTTTAAATGGAAATATACAATCTGACGGTATTTTTACTTTGTACTCTTACCAACTATAACAGACATACGCACAGATTATACATTATCCAGACAAGAATGCAAACCAGATTTTTTTCATTTATCTGATTATTTCAATGCAGCCACATAAAAGTTGTCAGGTCTAATACATCTACCTTCTTCAGAGCCTCTAGGGAGTAATTTATTAGTGATAATTGTAATTTAAGTTGCAACACTGGTTAGCACAATGTTTTGTCAGCCATAAGCAGGACTTCTTAGGCCTGCTTTCTGTAATGTACTTTATTTCATACGAACAATATTTTTACAACTGGCACATGTGATCCTCCTCCAATTGTGCTTACTTGACTCTGCAAAATGTACAAAGTGTAGGTCACACTGCTATGGTTTTCTCTTGTTTGCTTTTCATCGTCTCTGCATTTCTAATTCAAAGTTGGTACAGACAAAGTACTACAGTGACACGGTGACCTTCAAATGAGAATTCAAACTCACAATAACACTATTAGTTTATATCCAACTGTGTGCGTGGCCAAGTTTATTCCCCTGAGAAGACACAGAAGAAAAATCTCTCATACATACATACACAGACTCTCGGAGCAAGAACAGTTTTCACCACACAACGCACATCGCTCTTTTTCCCCTCCCGGCTATAAAACTCTAGGGGTCAACGCAAGGTCACCTGGGTTGGATCGTCGACCTCTTTATGAGTGTGTATCCTGAGCCGACCTTGGCTCTGTCCCCGTGCCGGTTCTGTCTCTCTCTCCTCCACACTGCCCTGGGCCCAGTCCTATCTGTCTGGAATGGCAAAGAGCCCAGTTATTTTTGAGCTTTGTTATGCATTTTGCAGCAGACCTATAGACCCCTGCTCTTTTTCATACAGGCCCAGACATTATTCTGCAGCAGAAGAGCCAGATACCTCAGATGGGATGAAAGCACTTTTATCTACTGTAAAAAGGGGTGAGGAAGTCTGAGATTTAAAACTGCATTAGGAAGAGAGAGAGAAGAGAGAATGGTAAAGTGTTTTCTACAGTGACTGCTCCAGTGCAAACAGGGCCAAGTGTTGATTAAACACACCAGAAATACAGTGGGAATAACAGACAGAAAAGATAAGAGCCTTCCAAATATAAACACACACACACACACACACACACACAACACTTCACACAAGGACATGAGCAGAACAGACAATATCTACCTCTGGAGCACTAACAGCGTTTTCATGCCAAGCAATTACAAATTATATCTATTTATCTCTCAGGGCCACAAAGAATCTTTGTGGGGCCAACACAGTTGAACCAGAATGCAGCGAGGAACAAAAGGCAAGGCTGAGTATTCAGAAGCAACTTTATCCTTGCAAGGACACACTTTTTCCTTCACAAACTGCAGCACTTTTATTTTATTTTTTTATGTGACATCCGTATGACAATATAAGTC
Source organism: Channa striata (assembly GCA_033026295.1). Taxonomy (NCBI): domain Eukaryota; kingdom Metazoa; phylum Chordata; class Actinopteri; order Anabantiformes; family Channidae; genus Channa; species Channa striata. The sequence continues at coordinate 5,908,495 of CM065181.1, read as the reverse complement.
AAGAATATGCAACAATAACGAAGGCAAACAAAATGCATAGAAAATACAATAGTGAAGTAATTGCGAGTGAGTGGCAGAGAGGTTACAGGCCTTTATAGGTTTTTTGGAGAATAATTTCGGCATATTTTAATGAATATTTACATAGATGTAGGAGAGATCAGCCAGCCCGTAATAATGTGCATTTCTTCCATCAGGACACATCCATCAATGCCTGCCTGTGTTGTGTTGATGAATACTTGTCGCCTTTCATACTCAAACATTTAATATATACCATGTGAGAGTTTGAGCGCTGACGTTCCAAGCCACATTCCTAGAAACTGCAGTGCATTCCACACGAGTCACTCGGGGTCAGTGTGTGCGCTGTGATTCTCAGCCGCCCCATGGTTGATGGGGGACTTGTCATAGCTAAGTTTATTTGATGACGGTCTAAGTCAGTTTAGCTTCTTTTGTAACAGTGGTTAGGACGAAATATGGTACATTTTTTCAAATGCCATGTTTTGGTTGATATGTAGTTCACATTGTCACTTTTAATGGGAGACTAAACCTCAGCTGTAAGGGTTTTTGCAAAAAAATACCTTTTGTTGGCATATGATATCCATAGAAGATAGTTGTTCAGCAAAATGTATATTATGCATGAAGAAATTTAAAAAGTTTAGCTATTTTTGTCAACTTGGGTTTAAAGGTAAGAATTTAATTATATTTTCAATAATCCCTGCACAGACATTGAAACCAACACTGAATTGTCTCTCACAAAACCTAAAACCTGGATTAGCTTATTTGCCTGTGCCAACTATTTCTTGTCCAAAAATGATAAAAAACACATCAGACAGAACCACCGCTGCCCTAGGTGACATGTTTCTTCATTCAGTCGTCCTAAATGCTCCAAATTGGCATAACTTTGTATAGTGGACCACAGTAACTATGTTAACAGCATATGTACAACATCTGCAAGCAAGATCTTTTCTTCTCCAGCAGGAACGTTAAAAACATGACATCTCTCAGCGCATGGGTCAGGTTGTGTTGCAACTTTTTATTTACTACAGTTCCACTTAAAAAAAAGGTTCAACTACTTCAGGACATATTTATACTAGGAGGTGGATACCTGAACCAAAACTGACAGAACCCACTGGTATCCAAGAGTTCAGGTCAGGTTTAAGCAGATATTTAGAAATCCTGTTTGGGTTCAGATGAGGTTCAGTCGGACTGATGGAATACTGTAATGCGTTCAACAGTTTAGCCACTTAAAAATATGACTACACCAAACAAATAAATACAGCTGGAGCACTCGAATGCCATCTCTGTTTAGTTTTCAGTGGAGACTGACGTTTCGATCTGTAAGTCTTCCTCAGAGTTCAAGCACAAGGTCACAAGCCACGTTTAAAAAAAACACTGCACGAACCCAAAAGTGTGAGATTCAGACGTGAAATACAATATGGGTGTCGGGTTCACACAGAAACATATAATCTTGTGGTTTTAATTTTTACTCTCTCCAACCATAAATAACATACACATACTGTACGCACACACACAAACCGACAATAAACTATCCAAACAAGAATTAAAACCAGAAACTGCCTCCTAATCCCAGCAACACACTGAGATGAAAAACAGTGATAATGGCTCAGAGACAAATAAAAGATTAATCTAATAAGTCTGTCTGGCTTAGGACACCACATACAGAAGACCACTGCTGTACAAACAGACTGAGGTAATAATACGTGTTTGTTTATGTGTGTGTGTGTGTGTGTGTGTGTCATGGCCTGACTGACAGAGAGGCCGTGCAGCACCAAAGCTGCCCTCACCATCTGGCCTTGGCAAAGTGAACACAGTGTTCCTCCGCAGTCTCTCTCTCACTCTCTCTCACTCGACCATTCGCCGGGGGATTTGATACTCATCCACCCAGAGAGATTAAGCCGTTCCATATTCCAGTCATATTCCACGGGTTGTTTTGCTTTCTAAAAAACAGTGTTTGTATGCCAACAAGTTGGGTGGGTGGGTGGCTGGGTTAGTAGCTGGGCAGAAAGGGAGACAGAGTGAGGGTTGAGGGATAAAAAAGAGACAGAGCAGGTGGGAAGAGACTTAAAAAACAGATTTTAAACCAGGGCTCAGAGTCAAAACCACATGATGAAAAGGAAGGTAGACTGTAGGTCACGTTGGTGTGATGAGTGTAAAGGTGAATAAAAATACTAAATGTACACAGCCCCATCTCCGCTGGATGCCTGCAGGGAGCTCTAGGGGCACTGACAATGTGTGTCCGTGGGTGTGCTTTGTGATTCAGGGTCTGAGGTTAGAAAGAGAGTTCACAAGTTCAGACATTTCCATCACTGTGGAATAACTGCGCTAAACACACATTTGTATCACTGCGCCTGCGAGGACCTTTCCCTGACTTTTTCTACATTCGTCCGTTATCCTGAAACCTTCACACATAAATACACATCCAAATCCAAGCCGTAACCCGAAAAGAAAAATCAATTACAATAACAGTCTCCACTTTGAAGGATTCCCCTCATGTTTCTATCCTTAGGAGGACACTTCAAAGACAACAAAAAACACACATAAAACCTCAAATCACTTGACAGGAGTGTAAACCCACAGTGCTGTAAGAGGCTTTACCAGAAAAGATCACACTTTCATGTTTTCCTCTGGCCCTCAGTCCTTTTTTTCCTCCATAGGCTTGTTTGTTCCTTCTGTCAGTCATATTCCACGGGTTGTTTTGCTTTCTAAAAAACAGTGTTTGTATGCCAACAAGTTGGGTGGGTGGGTGGCTGGGTTAGTAGCTGGGCAGAAAGGGAGACAGAGTGAGGGTTACACATCCAAATCCAAGCCGTAACCCGAAAAGAAAAATCAATTACAATAACAGTCTCCACTTTGAAGGATTCCCCTCATGTTTCTATCCTTAGGAGGACACTTCAAAGACAACAAAAAACACACATAAAACCTCAAATCACTTGACAGGAGTGTAAACCCACAGTGCTGTAAGAGGCTTTACCAGAAAAGATCACACTTTCATGTTTTCCTCTGGCCCTCAGTCCTTTTTTTCCTCCATAGGCTTGTTTGTTCCTTCTGTCAAATTCGAAGAAACTGACAGCAGGATTAAAGAGTGCAAAGAGAGGCCAAATCAGCTTTCGGTCAATCTCGCTAGGATTGCGCAGATGTGTGTAAAGGACCCACTAAAGGACCAGGTCCTTCAGATGATCTGCCGACACTTGTCAGTCATATTCCACGGGTTGTTTTGCTTTCTAAAAAACAGTGTTTGTATGCCAACAAGTTGGGTGGGTGGGTGGCTGGGTTAGTAGCTGGGCAGAAAGGGAGACAGAGTGAGGGTTACACATCCAAATCCAAGCCGTAACCCGAAAAGAAAAATCAATTACAATAACAGTCTCCACTTTGAAGGATTCCCCTCATGTTTCTATCCTTAGGAGGACACTTCAAAGACAACAAAAAACACACATAAAACCTCAAATCACTTGACAGGAGTGTAAACCCACAGTGCTGTAAGAGGCTTTACCAGAAAAGATCACACTTTCATGTTTTCCTCTGGCCCTCAGTCCTTTTTTTCCTCCATAGGCTTGTTTGTTCCTTCTGTCAGTCATATTCCACGGGTTGTTTTGCTTTCTAAAAAACAGTGTTTGTATGCCAACAAGTTGGGTGGGTGGGTGGCTGGGTTAGTAGCTGGGCAGAAAGGGAGACAGAGTGAGGGTTGAGGGATAAAAAAGAGACAGAGCAGGTGGGAAGAGACTTAAAAAACAGATTTTAAACCAGGGCTCAGAGTCAAAACCACATGATGAAAAGGAAGGTAGACTGTAGGTCACGTTGGTGTGATGAGTGTAAAGGTGAATAAAAATACTAAATGTACACAGCCCCATCTCCGCTGGATGCCTGCAGGGAGCTCTAGGGGCACTGACAATGTGTGTCCGTGGGTGTGCTTTGTGATTCAGGGTCTGAGGTTAGAAAGAGAGTTCACAAGTTCAGACATTTCCATCACTGTGGAATAACTGCGCTAAACACACATTTGTATCACTGCGCCTGCGAGGACCTTTCCCTGACTTTTTCTACATTCGTCCGTTATCCTGAAACCTTCACACATAAATACACATCCAAATCCAAGCCATAACCCGAAAAGAAAAATCAATTACAATAACAGTCTCCACTTTGAAGGATTCCCCTCATGTTTCTATCCTTAGGAGGACACTTCAAAGACAACAAAAAACACACATAAAACCTCAAATCACTTGACAGGAGTGTAAACCCACAGTGCTGTAAGAGGCTTTACCAGAAAAGATCACACTTTCATGTTTTCCTCTGGCCCTCAGTCCTTTTTTTCCTCCATAGGCTTGTTTGTTCCTTCTGTCAAATTCGAAGAAACTGACAGCAGGATTAAAGAGTGCAAAGAGAGGCCAAATCAGCTTTCGGTCAATCTCGCTAGGATTGCGCAGATGTGTGTAAAGGACCCACTAAAGGACCAGGTCCTTCAGATGATCTGCCGACACTTGTGCATCCTGTTTTTGGAAACGGTGACTCATAAAGACAATACTGCTGCGTTTCGACACTGTATGAAAACATAAGAAGACGCACATTCATGAAAACAGCATCTCTGCCCTGCGTGATAGCCGGGGTTAGTGTTCACTCACATACTCCCACATGTGCTAAATAATTCAAGAAGGACAACAAGACTCACCCCATCCCAGAGCTTAACCCCCGCTGTGCTCCCTCTCTCTCTCTGATCATGACACACACACACACACACACACAGTAGATCTGCCTTCACACTTTCCAACAAGAGATAGCAAACCCATCCAAGGACACATAACACTACTAAATATTCCACTGTGTGGAATTGTGTGTTTATTCATTTATTCAAAAGAAAGAGTGCTCATTACTGAAAAGTATAATGATGATGAAAAACAGATCGGGAGGCATGAGGGAAAAGACATTATTACATCAAAGGGCTTAAAAACAGAAATCCACATTTAACACACAAACACAATGAACAGCCAAAGTGTTCAGTCCTGCTGTGTTTGTTTTGCCATCCTTTAAAGCTGCATATTTGATAGGAACCCTCACCAGCTCATTTTTTATTCAGCTGCAGAGTGATTTTCCATGTTTCCGGGAACCTTTTTAAGGAGAGGTACAGCCGAAATGTCACCACTGCAAGTTATGGGCTGCTAAATTAAAATTAATGTTGTAACAATAACTTTTAATATATATTTAACTCTATTGATTAGCTTTACTTGCTGTTGTGGATGCCTCAATGCCACTTTTTCCTAATCTGTGTAAAAGTACTTTCATTAACTTCATTACTAGCAGATACCAATTGACACTACAAGTACTAAAGTGTGCGTGTAGAATCAAAATCCTCATTACCTCTCTGATACTCGGCAGACACATCTGGTCCAAACTGCAGTAGAGACACACCTGAGGAGAAAACTAAGACTTTCAAAGACTAGAAAGTCCATACTTTAAGCACTTTTTCCACCAACTGACACTGATTTATATTCTCTGACAGTCTGGAAGGGTCACACACCTGACAACTCAGAGGAGTCTGGTCAGTAACATCTGGAAATTCTGTGGTAAACATACCCACAAATCCATGAGAACTGAAATTGCTTGTGTGTTCTTGTGCCAAGACAACGGTTTTGCTTTTATAAACAGAGCATTTTGCACTAAAAAGAACAAAAAGGGGGAAATAAGACAAAGCACAAATTTAGGGTGAGATGGACGGAGAGGGGCAGACTATGGAGCCTAGAGAGTTAGCTGGAGCTGAAATAAAATGGTAAAAAGGCTAGCTTAGGGTAAAACAGTACTGTGGATCTCCCTCTGAATGTCAGGGGAAATATTAAACATGTTTGAAAACAATCTTTATTAAAATGATCATCAGTGATTTGTTCTTAAAACTTTAGCAGAGTGGAGCATACTGTAGTACATGCATGCAGTATAAATACACAAAGGTAGTATATCCGGAGTTCCTTATTTTACGTTTGCCTACCAGTCTGTTTGAAGTTGTGCAAGAGAAAGATCACATCCATGAGCAGTTTACCACAAGACAATGTCGTCTTTCTATCTGCTGCTTACAGACAGATAATCTGGCTTTTGTGTTTATCCCAAAATTCTCAAAACCTAGAGAAACCTAGTAGCAGTTCGGAATCAGGACCTTCAGAGGCCTTTTTTAGAGAAGAAGGTAGCTGTTAGACAATAAGTTGTGCCAAGGCCAGTGAGTTATTAATACAGCAAAACATACAACAAATATTTGTCCTATTAACAACACATAAATGGCATAAATAATAGATAAACTCATGCTGAATAAGCTACCCTGGCCTGACCCTGACATCCCCCCTGGTTTGCCACCTCTGCAAGTGTAATAATATTCTGTGGGAAACACTGAATATGATCAATGTTGAAACAGTAAACTTGGTAAACACAAGAATTTGTTTTGAGTCATATTTTTGGCCATCTGGTGAATCCAGTATTCCAAAGTCCAGTGTTCTCTTTTTAGTTTTTTTGTCTCCACAAAGTGAAATATCTTCTGGTCTAGCTAATCTGCTTGTTGGCTAACTTGTCTCCCATTTGGCACTAGGAGTCTACAAAACAGTTTCTAGAGCGTTTGATTTAACTGGAAACAGCAATCTTTGTTATTTAAGCAGCAATAGCAATTCCTCTCCGTCATGTGTCTAGTTACCACTGATGGAAACTACTTTTGCTTTGGTCACTGTGATGAAATGTCAACGTTTGGTGCAGATGTATTTCCTTGAATCTGTTTCTGAAGGTCCACATTCATTAGTCCTTCTGAAATTTGAAAACGAGATGGCACAATCAAGGTGTTTGTTTTCCTGATATAATAACTACTTATTTACATTAGCAAAACCTTCTCTTTGCATAAAATATCAGCAAACACAAATCACAATCTAGAATCAGTCCATCGTGGTTGTAAGTGTCAATAACCAGTGAAGTTGAGGTTTACATGAGTCTGTCCAGACCCATATGCAAATAGGTTCATTCCTGAATCTAAGCGGCTGTTTGTGCCAGATGTGATAAAATTCCCTCAGACATTTTTGAGCTATAACGTTTGTCAACGCTCCACTGAAGGGACATGAGGTCACAGTTTGACTTTTAACACCAAAAATTTGTTTAACTTGTCTCTTTTTGGTTGCTTATGCCAAATTTTAAGACATTTCATTAAGGTGTTTCTGCGATGTATCATTCACAAAAACAGGAAGGACCTATGTTACAAGAAGGTTAAATTAATCTTGACCTTTGACCTATGTGAGTGTCCATCCATCTGTAACCCCTTATTCTATTTGGGTTGTGGGTGGGGCTATCCCAGCTGTCATCAGGTGGGGGGCAGGGTACACCCTACACAGACAACCATTTGCACTTATATTCACACCTATGGGGAATTTGGAGTTGCCAATTACCCACCATGCATGTCTTTGCCCTGTGGGAGGGCAGGGGGGGAACTGGAGCGCCCAGAGGAAAACCCATGCAAGCACAGGGAGAACATGCAAACTCTTTGCACAAGGGCCCCGACCGGCTGGGGCGCAAACCCATAAACCCTCTAGGTGTGAGGTGGCAGTGCTAACCACTCCACCATCGTGCCGACACCATGTGGATATTTCTGCCAAATTTGAAGAAATTCCACCAAGGCTTTCCTGTGAACGTCTCAAGGGAAAGACCTGGGGTCACAGTGACTTTGACTTTTGACTTCTGAACCCAAATATGTAGTCACTTAATCTTCTAGTCCAGGTGCACATTTGTGGATATCATGTTTGCTCGGTGGCTGTAGAACAGTTGGTAAGGCAGTTGTCCACGGACCACAGGGTCAGCGACTCGATCCCTGGTCCCTTCTTGCTGGTTGCTAGTGTCCTTGGGCAACCCCGAGTTGGTCCCAGTGGGCCAGATGAGCACCTTGCATGGTGGTAACCAAGTTACTCTGTAAGTCGCTTTGGATAAAAGCTTCTGCTAAATGTAAATGCTAGAATTTATGAACTTGAGGTCACAGCGACCTGGATCTTTGACCCCTAAATCAAGGCAGTTGATTCTTAAGTCCTGTTTGATCTTTGTGCTAAATTTTAACAAAGTCTTTTGAGGGATAACTGTAACAGATGTGAGGTAACAGTAACTGTAACCCTTTATCCCCAAAATATAATCACTTCTTTGAATCCTGGTTGTACCAGCTTTGAAGAAATTTCTTCATGCCATAAACACATCATCACAAAAACTAGAATAGACAGACTAGATGTTATAATTACCTTGACCTTTGACCCCCTACAAATCTAATCTTTGAGCACAAGAGACGCTTTGTGCCAAATTTGAAGTTCCCTTAAGGGACTTACAAGTAAAAGATTCACATAGCACAGAGCACAGAGGCATGTCAAGGGTCAAAAAGGAAGCTGCTTTCAGCTTATTAGTGTGATGTTTGCAGCACATGTTTTTAGATGCACCTGTGCACTGCACTTTCAAAACCTTTACAAAGCCAAGCAAGACAAGATAGTTAGTTGTAATGTGGATGAAAGCTTGTATTTCAAAAATAAATTATGGTACCATAGAGCTACTAGTTCTGACTGTTATCAAGCATCATTCTTTTAATGATGTGGCTAAATTTCAGGAAAAGAAATAAGTTGATCCCTACCTCTTAGAGCACAATGACACCGGCTAACGAAAGACAAAAGAAACCGGTTTAGACTGGGGCTAATTAGAACCCTAAAGCCCTGTCACGTCTTTGATATCATGAACATCCATCCAAATCATTCAGTAGCAATATTTAGGGAGTATCAATCAGTAAAGAAGAGTACCACAAGGTGCATTTATAAGTTAAATATCTATAACTACTTATAGGCATTTACACACTGCGGCATGTACTATTATGTGCCATACACGTCAAACTTCCACTAAACTATCACCTTGGGCAAAAGTGTGAATTGACTGCATGGTGTCCACAGTTGTGCCAGACTTCATTTGACTTTTTTTTTTTCTTAGCATCATCCCCGGTCTTTTTGTTACACAGGTGGCTGGTTCAAGCAGTCTTGTTTGTGGATTTGCATGTCTCTCTATCTCTCTCTCTCTCACACACACACACACACACACACACACACACACAGTTTTACACCCAGGCTGTGATATCTCAGCCCACACCAGATGACCAACTGTTTGGCTGCCTCTTGTCGGCCAGCCTGTGGTTCAGAGATCACAACACAGCTTCCAGACATTAACATGACTCACCCTTCACTGCAGTCACGTGTGCATGCCAGCGCACACACACACATTTCATCATGTTTGTGTGGATGATGTCAGATTGTGTGCTAGTTTGTGTGGAAAATGTTAAGGGAAAAATGCTGGTTTAAAATAAAAAAGGGGAAAATAGATGGTCGGGAGACTAAAGATTGAGGTGTAGGTCCTGAACTGACCTCAAAGAGTTACTTCATTTGCTTTTCTCAAGTTTCCATTACTTTATAATGGTCAGCGATGAATAACTTTTCCAGCATGTCAAAATATTTTTGTTCATATTTGGCATTTTTGGCATTTAACATCACTTTAAACCATTTCCCTGTGTTTATCAAATTGTATTTGCTCTATTTGAGCTATTTGTTTTGCACAAAAGGAAAAATAACGGCTGTGTAAATACTAGGACCAACTGTCACAAAAACAAAAGCAATTCAGCAGTCATTTCATAAAATGTAGCTTTAATTTCCATTTTGTTTTATGGGTCACAGCTGCCTGTAGATTGCCTGTCGGCTAGACTTGGTTTTTCAGTCACAGATGTAATCAAAGCGAATGTGATGTATTGATTGAAAGAAGGTTGAAAGCACCAAGTGTACAAGCAGTGAACCTGAAACTTCAGCGGCAGCCAGATGCTTGTCACATCTCAGCTCAAATGCTCAAAATGTGTGCATCAAAATGAAATGTTGACTGGAAATGCTTTCAGAATGTTCAGAAAACATATGAGGCACCTTTGCAGCATAAACATAAGTTTCTCTTTTACACATTAGTTTTCTGAGCTCACTGAAAAAAGGTAGGTGGAAACTATTCGGAATGATTTGTTTTTTGTACCTACTAACTATAAATTATGCAAACATCAGATTTCTCTATAAAAATATTTCGGAATCCACAGTCACTGTCAGTTCACCCTTTGGTTCTGACTGAAGCAAACATTGGCAGTGCACAGAGAATGAAACCTAGTGACATTTATGACCAGTGACTGGTCAATGACCAAATACGATTTGGGACATATACCAGTTTTCCAAAAGAGAGCCAAATTGATCATGTCACAAAAATTCCATTAGCTTAGGAAAAGTACCCCCCCCCCCAAGCATTTTTTACTATATTTACGCTGTAAAATTTCAACATAGCGTATTAAAATGTCTCTTTGTAGTTGTAAGATGTACAAAACATTCACTGAAGACTGAAGTTTTTACGGTGGATAAGAAATCAGAGGAGACAGACAGGACTACTGCAAAGAAAAAGGCACTCACTCAGAGATACAGACACGCACACAGAGACACACAAACACACCGAGGACTAGCAGTGAAGTTAAATTGAGGATGATTGTATTCTCGGTGCAGACTTGTCTTTGTCCCTAAGCTCTGTCTAAATATTGAAGCAGATCGTGGTGAAAAGAGACGGCTATCCAGAGGATTCAACCCAATCTGCATATTCATCACAATTAATTAGGATTCCTCTCTCTGCCATCATTTTTTATCTTTCCTGCTTTATTTCTCAAGAGGCAACTATAAGACAATGCTGGGGCGGTGATCAGAATCAGTTATTAGGAGGGGTAGACGCACTCAGACGTGCACACACACCACATTTCAGACTTGAGAGCGATTCTGTCTGCATCAGATATGATGATGAGTGTGTTACAGGCGGCGTTACTCTCTCTCTGTTGATATAAACTTCCAGTGGTTCCTCTCACTTTGTCTTTTCCCTCCTTTGTCTGGGCTGACGGTGCATTGTGCCTCGGACGAACTGACTGCGATGGGCTATTGTCTGGTGAGGCACACAAACGAACCGCCGCTGAACAGCCTTCTCGCAAGGCTAACTCTTTTAATTGCTCTAAGACAACGAGAGGAGGCGAGAGAGATGGTGTGAGGCCTCAGGGCAAGAAAGTAGTGAACATAAGGTTTTATGAAGTCTGTCAGCATTGTGCATTGAAAGAACTTTCCAAGGAGTTTGTGTAGAACAGGGTTCTAGACATGTTCAAGGTTTTGAAGTACACGAAGAATTCAGTTGCACTTTTTGATATGATGTAGATTTAGTTTTGTAATTTTTGTTTGGCACACGTAAAAAGGCAATAATAATAAAGTGAAAATGTTGTAGAAATGTTTGCCTCAGCATTGGCTGGTGGCAACCATGGCTGGAGGTATTATGTTTTCCGGTCGTCTGTCCATCTACATCAGTCTGTCCCATTCTTGTGAATCTAATATCTCAGGACCACCTTGAGGGCATTTCTTCTAATTTGGTACGAAGTCCACTTGGATACAAGGATGAAGTGATTAAAGGGTCAAAGGTCAAGGGCACTGTGACCTCACGCCTGTCTAATTCTTGTCAATGTAATATCTCAGGAGCACCTGAGGGAAATTTCATTACATCTGACACAAACGTCCACATGGACTCCAGAATGAATTGATAAGAATATGAGTCTGGACAGGCATACATGTAAACTTCAACTTGACTGGGCGGTGGAGACACAGAACTGTGAGGCAGTAATTCTAGCAGTTTTCTTCTTTGACTCTTTGTGCTAAGGTAAGCTAACAGTGGTCACACAGTTTGCAGTTAGTGACATGTGAGTGCTATCAGTTTATGCTCTGCAAGGAAATTAATACCTCATTTCCCATATGATGAATTAGTTTTTTTATATATTTATCCTCAGCAGAGTGATAAATATAAATTAATATGGTGGCACACAGCATCTTGAATCCTAGTGTTGAGTTTATCATTTTTTAAAAACACTTAATTAATCGTCACAGACATTGTATTATTTTATTAATACTTTATAAATTAAAAAAATGCATGTATCTGAAAAATGGTTTTGTTGATGTTAAAAAGAAATGTGTGTTCACCAATTTTGGGTGGGCGATGGCTTTGGCATCCCGGGGTGAGGTGTTTAAAGACCAAAAAAGGCAAATGGGGGGGCTAAGTGAGATGACAGAGGTTGTCCATTTAGTGAGCAGAGAAGTCCTGGTGTGAATATTGCATTTCCATGTTTACCGCAATTACGGCTCTGTTCACTGGTTCACCTCCTACAGAGGGAAAAAATGGGGGACACTCCTGTGGGACACTGAAAATAAGAATATTGCCTGCCCAGTCAGGGATGTGGTATACAAATAAACACACTCACTCATGCTGCTGGAATTTAATGTCACTGCTGTCTCGGTGGTTAAAGTGATCCTGATCTGGGTCTGTGTTTTGAGGGGGCTACAAAGTCACTTTGTCAAGTGCATCTGGAGATGTTATTTTCAAAAACAAGGGAAATGTTTGCCATTGAGAAACTATTTCTACGGGAAAAAAAATGTTACTCTGATAGTAGTGAGTGAGGTGCCTTTTTACTACAAAAACAGATTTGTCATGTGTGTCATTTCATCCACAGCACTTCAGGACGTTGAGCAGACTGGCTCGCGAGGCTGACTCATTTTGCAAGAAGGAGCAGGAAAGAAGCAGAAAAAATATATGTGTTGGCTTTAAAAAATGCAAGAAAGTGGATGTAAGCATGCAAAACATCCAATGTAATCAGCTGTGCCACAGGAGACTAAAAGGGTCAAAGGTCAGTCACATGACAATTCTTCATTATGGCCCAGAAGAAATAACTTCTCTGTTGCTGCTAATCTCATCTAATGATGTCCCTGAAGGCGGACATCCATTATGCCATTACTTACTGTCCTGGAAATTCTCGATTTCCCTTTTATTTTTACTCCTTTGTGTGACAGAATGAATGTTTCATGCCATTGCATCTCTGCTCACCGTGATGTTTATTTTTCACCTCTACCATAAGCATATCTGCATGACTTTAGATTCCATAGAAACAAGAGGGCTCCATAATATAATTAGACTTCTGTGGATTTTAGTTGAACATGCATATCTTCATTTAAGAGTTCCTGCATATTAAGTCCCGATTAAAATCAAGGACGTGGGGCTCTCCAACTTTAGATCGACCTATTTGAAGAGCTGAGGATGTTAAATGTGTACCATCACTTTAGATTAGCGCTCCGACTCATTTTTGCAAAGTAGCTTTCATGTAATTATCTTTTTAATTATCTTTGACCTTGCATTCACGGCTGTTTCCTTAATTTTATGATTCTTAGCTTGCCGTCACTGACTTTTTTTTTCCCCAACGCACTTTCACTTGTTTCTCAAAACATTGTGCAGCTATTAAATGTGCCATGTAATAACATATTACTTGTGTCTCGTGACACTGTTTTTAACCATGTAAGTAGTGCTGCAGTAGCTTAGAGGGTTTGGGGCCTAAATGCCATCATTGCTGATTCCACAAGGCTTTACTGGAAAGATGGAGTGAGACTATCTTTCCGCAAAACTGACAGCATCAGCTGTTTTAGCAAATGCCCAAAAAACAACATATGTTTAGACTTAAGTGACAAATCTTAAGCCTCAGGCAAAATTAAGAATTATGACTCTTGTCTATTGTGACCAAAGGATTAAGTACAGCTGGACCACAGAGACGGGAGAGGGTGGTGGTTGGATGGTTTAAGAATATGTGGCTGTTTCCACTTGGCCATGGAGACATGCTGTATGTTACCCACCAAGGGCGGGAAAACCTAGTAAAATGAAGAGTTACTGCTAGTAAACAGTCGGCAGACAGTAGGGATGGTGGCTAAAGTTTATGTTACAGCATGTGAACAAACTTTTCCATATGGATCCAGACACCAAAGGCATGTGAAATATGTGTTTATTTAAATAATTTATGATGCTGCTCATACTTGTGGGGTTTTGTTTACTTGCTGCACAGGGCTGTCGATTTCATTTAGCATAGATGTGTGCGCCCGTTAATGTGCCAAATTCAAAAGTCGGGAAACTGTTCAAAAGCATTTTACTAAATCAAGGTTCTGTTGTGAATTGACTTATCAAACCGGAATCCTTTATACCATATTGAATTTGTAAAATACGAATTTCACTCTGTGCAGTGACAAAACGAATGTAAACTATTTTACGTAACAAAAGAGGAACTTACAATTTCCCTAATCAAATTAATAACACAATAAGTTTTCTTAATTGTGATTCAGGGCCAACTGCCAGACAGCCCTGGGACTGACACAAATACTGTAATGAAGTATCAAACTAAACCATAGTCATCCTGCTGAGCTGAAGGGTTAAAGGGCTTCCACCACATATTATCTCACTGCTGTGAGACATTCATTAATCCTGTCCTCACTCATTCTGCCCCTCGCCGGGGGCTGTACTTCAGCCGTACAAGTAAAATCAGTGCGGTCAAAATAATGTTCATTAGACTTTTTGATACAGCGAATAATAATTAAATCATTGATGGTTAGCACAGTCTGTAATGTTAGCCGAAGTAGAGCTTGTTGCACTGCTGCAGGTCTCTATGGCTAGCTGTTAATACATTTCCCTGATATTAAACATAAATTTCTACTAGTTCATACTGGATGGATATGGTTTACACTTGTGGGCTACTTGGTCCTACTAGTTGAACAAAAATGCTTAATAGTTCACTAGTTAGAGTTAAAATGCTAAGATCAACAACATCCACTTGTTAATAAGTGAAAGAAATCTTCACATTACTAGTTAACTAGTAAGGTCCAAAATGCTGACTAGTTGAACTAGTTGATCTGATGTTAATGAGGGGGCGGGGCAGGGGCGTAAATACAACCTTCCCATTGGCTCTTCATGTGGAATTCCAGTTAGGGAAACTTGAACTCTGGTGATCTGTCACTGTTGGTCTATAGTGGGATTTGTAAATATGCTTTATTCTGAAACCGACAGTAGTTCGTTACCATATGGATAATATAATGTAGCCTAACAAATCACATTTAATCAAACAAAACCATTTAGTCATGGCATAAAAAAAGTAAATAAGGATGCCATACCAAAAAATGCTGCTAAATAGTGTAGCTCATCATAAATCTGAACCTCAAGTCTTTTTAGCAGACTTTTCCAAATAATATTTTACCATACTAGCGATAGCCCATGCTTTGGATCACTGTCATGATGTAAAATTATACAGTTTGGAATAAGAGACTTTACAGGCATTATAACCAACATCACTGGCGGAAATACAAAGGACAACATTGTGAATAGTGGAATGACAGTGTAACCAAATATTAAATATTTTGTGAAATTTTTATTTCATTTAATAATTCACAATATATGCTTTTATACTGTTGACCACTTAAGAGCATCTCACTTAGACTTGTCAAATATGCTCGAAATTATGGAGGAAACTGAAAAGAAAATTAAAGTTAACTGTGGGAGGAGCTAAAGTAGGATAACATAGCTAGATTGTGGCTAAACCAAACAGTTAGATTTGCTGGAGGCACATTTTCAAAAACGCAACACTGAGTGTGTAAAGCTGTATGAGAGGAGCCAAAACAGTGGTCCCCAACCTTTTTGCACCACCGACCTGTTTAATGTCAGACAATATTTTTACGGACCAGACTTTAGGCTGTGTTTATGCAACTTTATTATTACGCCTCGTAACATCGCGCCAACATCGTAACGTGAGTAACAGTCACTGGGTCACACACTCTCGGCTTGGAGAAAAATAAAGTGCCGGCTCGCAGGCTAAAGAAAACCTCAGTGTCTACTCCTACGTGTGTGTTTGTGTGGATTTACACATCATCATCCAGAATCAGATAATAAATAAAACAGACACAATGTAAGTTATGTATTATTTCTGTGTGGCCCGGTACCAAGTGACCCATGTACCGGCACCGGTCCACAGCCCAGGGGTTGGGGACCCCTGAGCCAAAACACAGCCCTTCTCTTTTTTGGACCTAATCTAAGAACGCACTGTGAGGGTCACTCCCAAACACAGCACATTTCCCCAGGGTGCCAGTGAAAACATACAGAACTATTTACAATACCCAAATGCTTACTAGCACAAAAAATGATTCAAATAAAAACAAAACAGATCCCTTTATCTAGGTTATTTTTAATATGCGGCTTCAAAAAATTCCATAGATGTTCGGTTGAGCTGAGATCCAGTCATGACATCATATTTTTCTATTCATCTTACTCTCACTCAGAATGAATAATCTACATTCATTACAGGTCTCCTTTCAATTATTCAGGTGTTTCCTTTCATTTGCCACCTGTCTCTACACTATAGGATGTAAAGTCACGTGTTTGACATTGCTCGAACACCTGTATTAACACTCTTGGACATTCATTTACAGCTGTTCAGTGCCCACATGCTCAAGCACGGGATGTCTAACGTCATGTCGTGTCAGGGAAAAAACTTTAGCATTTCACGTAATTACCCCCTCAAGTCTAAAAGCAGAATGCGAAGCAACAAAGTCATAATGGTTCAGTCACAACAACACGGGCAGATGTGGTAAACTCTGAGTAGTTCTTACTGTAAGATGTTTTGAATTTGACATGACCAAAGCTAAAACCACACTTTGCCACTGGGAGCAACAAACAGGGCTTGTGCCGCGGTGATGTAGCCTGAACGCGACCCAAGTGTGGAAGTAATAAATTTCAATTACACTCCTCATGTGCAACCAGCTGTTTTTTTTTTTTTTCATTTGTACTTCAAGTTTGTAATTTTGCTCCAAGGCATATTTTGAAGTATTTTTCTTTGCTGCATTTTAGATTATTTGCAGGATACACAACATGTAATTTACTGGCCAGTTGCAAACATATTGAATTATTTGTGCTGATTCCAGTTTTCTGCATTTGGTTTATATGTGGAAAAATTGTTACTGATAACAGTGTTGTTAGGCTGTGATCAGCTGACAGCAAAATATGTTATCCCTAAAGTAAAAAAAGTCTTTCAGGGTTCTGTTTTTGTGTGCCAACAAATTATGTAAAACAATTCTCATTTTGGTAAATCATAACAACTGAATGGCAAGTGTACAGACTTTTCTTCCCAAGTTTGTCTTGGGAAGTGGTACTGCATTTGTGAAACCAACCGTACAATATAAAGAGAGCTTACAAAAACTGTATCAGTAGGAAAGAGTTAGAGGAAATAAATTCTGAGGTTGTTGTGAAAAGAAAGTGGTGTTAGTATTAGTGACTAATTCTTTTATCAACTTATTTTATCACCTTAAAGATGTTGCATTTAAATGCATCATATGTGTGAAATGTGTTTGTATAAAACAACCCTACGAACTTAATCTTGCTTTCAGTTCTTTAGTCTCAAAGCATTTGTCATGACGTTAAGACTAATTTCTTTTCTGTACACTTGGAAGTAAAAACACCTGCCCACTCCTCATATCTGCTTGAGGCTACAGTACATTTGCGGTGGCTAGAGTAACACATCTGAGTTGCATTGTAGGGAGGAACCATGTTATAGCCAAAAAGAGAAACAATTGGTATTAAAAAAAAAGATCTTGTTGTGTTGAAGTGTTGTCCTGCATAAAGAAATATGGGGAGCTGACTCTTCTGCTGGTGGGCCTCTACATGGAAACCCTTTTTTTTTTTTTTTTTTTTTTTTTAATAAAGCCAAGCGTAACTTGTCTTCCAAGCATCAGTATCAACAAACACACTTCTCCCGTGTTAGTTGTTTCTTTAATACATGAGCAAACGTTACATCAATGTTCTGTCCCAGCTCCAGCGGTGCTTAGATCATCTCCTGTTAGTAAGGCCTGGTGTAAGTGAAAACGTCTCGTTAGCAGCTCACAGTTTCATTGAAAGTTCATTTCCGCTGTCGCTACCTGTTGTTATTTGCTGAATTAAAGTGATGCAACTATGAAACTTGCTGTTGTGTGTGTTTACGTTCTGTCAGTCCCTGGGGACTGAAACTCCAATTCAACACCACTGTCCCTCAGGAAACAGTGTCTGCATAAGGTACAGGGCATCACTCTGCAACACTGATGGAAAATCTTTCTGTTGTGAAATTACATCAATAATAAAACCATCATCCGATCTCACATAAGTTTCACAGTCCCACAGGTATATTGTCATGATTTCAAAAAAACTAATAAGATCAATCTTTAGTTCTGTAACGTGACCTTTAGCTGTTTGAAAATAGAGCATGCCAAAGTCAGTAGGCTGTTGGTGTGTAAATACATGCTTAATGAACATGATATCTTCTGTTGTTTTATATAGAATATTTATTACAAACATTTTTCTGTGGATGTTCTTCATCTTCTTATTTTTAGGTTACAGTGGCAGGTTGTGACCACCAATTAGGCTGCCACTCAGAAATCTCTCTTTTCAACCTACACTGCCAAGAAAAAGTTTTCAAAACACCTACACACTTTTGTATTTCTACTACCGCTTTTCAGTTTCATTTGAACTACTGCAAATCACAAAACACTAAAAATATTTTAAAAATCATTTCAAGCATATTTGAGGCAAAGAATAACGGTCAAATCAAACTTTCATGTTAAATATAAAAAAGCTGCTCTTTGCCTGACAAATCTGTGATATACTCCTGATCAGTTTTTGCAGATCTTTTGGTGTGATTTCCTCCCAGGCATCCTGCACAACTTCCCAAAGGCCTGCTATGCTATTTGGACAATGTTCCTAAGCTCCTCAGTCCAGCTTCTCCCACACCAGTGCAATGGGGTCAGATCTGGCCAAGTCATCACCAAGAGTATTCCAACACCTACTTTCTTCTCCAGATAATATTTATATATAAAAAATATATAGTATAGAAAAAGTTATCCCCCAGAGTGAGGCATGGTTCTTCAATACTGGTATCTACACAGAGACAGGATGCCTTGTATATAATGCAAATAGCCCAATCTCTCATTGCCAAGGCATCCCCCAGATTATTATGTTTCCACCTCTACACTTCATTGACGGCAATGGTAGTGGCAGGTCTCTACGTATATATAATTTATTAGCTCAGATTCTGACACATGGTCTTCAACTTTGACGCATCAGTCTACAAGACATCTAAAGTTCAGTTGTTGCATTTTGATCCGCTGGAACCTTTTCATCAGTGATTTACCAACCTTAGTAGGGAGTCTCCTATTCAGTGTCTTTGCACACTAGTTTCTCTCTTGTTTTATTGAATAATGCAACCAATTCAGGAGCAGTAAGGCATCTGTTTCTCAAGGAGGACAGTTGTAAGTACTTGTCTTGGGCAGATGTGTACGCAGCCTGTCTCTGGTGACCACAGTGTGCACCTTTTAAAGAAATATTTAGATATTTTAGATATATCTCGTAGGGAACAACCTTTCTTTCTCAAAAAAAAAAAGAATAGACTAAAGACTTTCTACAGAAAGAACATTTGAGAGACTCCGAACGTCCAACCTTTAATTTCTGGTAAAAAATGATTTCATTTCAAAAAACAATAAAAGATAACAGAAAAACGAAAGTGTGTAGGTATTGCTGACCTTTTTCTTGGCAGTGCACCAGTTTTTGTTATGTTACATAATCATCCAGCTGTATTGATCCACAACCCCCCCGATAACACTTTGGCATAACTTGAGGCTGCCCCTACACAAGTGTAATTTTGAAATAATGATATTAAATAGTAATTATTTCTGTTTGTACTCATTTACTTTAGCTCTGACTATGTTCAGTAATATAAAACAGCAATTATTTTGTGAGTCGTGCATCATTTGTTTTTGATGCAAAACAAATTTAGCACTTGGACTTCACAAGGGACTTTCTGGTCTTTAGTTGGGATTTGACTGTCACGAATTGAGACTTACTTGAGACTTGCAAAACAATGACTTTGTCCCACCTTTGGAGCAAAGCATCACTTCTATGAGCCTAGCACATTTTAGATCCGGTGCCGGTGCTCTTTCCACCCCTGCAAACCAAATTACACTTGCACGGTTCCAGCTTCACAGTGTGCTTCCAGTAAAGGAACTGGTGGTACCAGCCGCTTTCCAGTTTACACACACACAAACACACACAGTGTCAAACCACAACACACTCATGTTGCCAGGAAGGGGTCAAATTAATGGCTGACTTTGCAGCTCTCGGGCAAACGCTCAAACACACAAATACACATTTGCAGTCACACACACACACAGAATCATTTCCATTCCACTTCTCCCTCCTCTCTGCCCTTCCGCTCACTGCCACCCTCTGATTTTTTTTTCTTGTTCTCTCTCTAATTTGCATAATATACTCTTTCCTTCTGAAGCTCACAGTGCGCGCACACACAGACACACACACACACACACACACAGAATTGACAGATGGCACCACTGGCTGCAGACACAGTGCAGAGCGGGAATGCAAGGGGAATGAAGGGAAGTGAAGAAGTGTTCTGGTAAAATAAACACACATGCGCGCGCGCAATAATACCATAATTATCCTGGGCACTGGCCTTGGCGCTAACCTGGGGAAAACCCTGATGTGCCAGCTAACTGCACCCGATGACCTACCAAAACCAGCAGGGGAGGAACACATGTCACACATGCACACACATACACATGCACAGGCCTATTTATGCAAAGACATGCATGCATACACAAAGTCATTTGAGGAGAAAAGAAATCCTGTGTACACAGACAAAATAAACTCAACCCCCATTGCCATGATTCTTAATCAATCTCTTTCCTTTTCTTTTTTTTGGGATAGGGTGGTGATGGTGGTTAAAGCGTGTCTGTGCTGTCGGACTGAGTTATCCTCGTAAAGCTCTGGGCCTGATTATCCTGTGATGACTCATCCAGGGGAAGAGAGAGAGAGAGGGAGAGGTGAACTCAGTGCACAAGAACCCAACAACCAGGCCACTGGTTATATAGCTGCAACCGGAGAGCGAGAACTACGACAACTAGGCCTCGAAAGACAACAAACACTGCAACCTCTGACTTGAGCATGTGAAAGCTTAACTAAAACGAGGACTAATCACATGCAAGTTTTCGTCACACCAGATGCATAAATAAACAGGCTTCTATGATTGAACCTGCTTCTTCTCAGCTTGTTTTTCCATTCTCATGCAAGATGGGCTCTCTGGCTATTGCGTACCGGTGTTCCTGACATGATTCTCACCAAGCGGTACATGTCAGGTCATATAATTAACTTGCTAATCACACAGAGAGAGAGGAAAATAACAAAAACAACAGGCTGTCGCGGACAGATCTGCAGCCAGCAGGCTTTGTTGATACCGCGAAAGCTCTGGTCATCTAAAAGTTGCATAACATATCCTGCAATGCGCTAAAGGGGGGTGACATTTAGGATCTGCCAGACAGGGGGTCCAGAGTTGCTAAAAACACAAGTTGACTTAAATATACATTTTGGAAACACAAAAATCCACACATTTTACAGTTCAACTAATTATAGATCCATAAGCTTAGAGCTTCTGATATTTCTAGAGAATTTCCACTTTGGCACATATAATGATTTTAATTCAAGCCCCCAGACAAACTATATTATTGCACTTCAGTTAAGACTTTATCATTTGACCTGGCTTGTCTGCAATTCCTACTCAAGATCGACACATTCACAGCATTTACAGCGTATATACTCACAGACACATATGCAAACACCCACAAGACTGTGAAACCATTTCCAACAGTCCAAGTTTCTCCCATTTAACTTATACAGTAAGACTTGGAGGAGTTAAAAACTTCTATGCCTTACTATAACTTTAAGTGTTTCCTCATATGTCTCCTCAGCTTATATTTATCAAAGAACTAGTCTGTCTATTTGAGCTGAATGTTACAGAAGGCCCTTCACTTATGCACACACACGCACACACACACACACACACACACACACACACACACACACAGATCTGTTGAGCCTGATTGAACAGGACTGGGCGGCATTCTCACAGCACTAACTGTCACCACAGTGAGAGGTCAAACAGAAACAGTAACACAGCTTATATAAGTCACAATAACAGAAGCAGGAGGAGGCAGAGAGAGGCAAGAGAGGTGTGGGTGTGTGAATGTGTAGAGAGGGTATCTCATCCTCTTTTTCACAATAATTTTTCTTGTTGAAATCACTGACACATATAGTTTTTTTTTCCACAAGTTATAGATACATCATCTTTAATACAAATAGAATCAAAATGGTACTTTTAAAGAAATACATTTTGGAGGGACCGGACAGAATATCATCTTGTGACTTCAGAAATGCAGATTTGGGTCACAGGCAAGGTGCTATTAAAGTAAAAATAAAAAATTCTGGAAAGTCCAAGACTGATTCAGCAAGAGTTCACAGGGGAGGGGAAGAGGGTGTAACTTCACAGTGCTAAAGGGGCAGAGAGGAAGAGGTGTGGAGGGGAAGGAGAAAGAGGGAGGGACCTTTTCTATAAGTAGAAGCTAAAGAGGTCAGACTGTCAGTTTCTGGGTCAGTGCGCATTAAACAAGCAGCTGCACTGAGCCGTCATCCTCAGCCCCCATGGCAGCATCGAAGAAATGTGAACAGGCTTCTGCCAAACCATACAGACATCGCTCAGGGCGTCAACACATAAAGTTGTGCTTTATTCTAATCCATGGCATATCCACAGCGCACACTGAGCCACATCTAAGAAGCATCTAAGAAGGCAGCCGTGGAGGGGATTGTGCACTGTCTGACATAAATGTTAACCTTAACTCATGGGTAATGGCCCCATGAACCGTACTGAAGGCATAATCACTGGGAGTTAACACATACAGGACATGCTATGGACTATGAGATGAGCAGGATTTGCAAGTCACTGGGTTGTCAGCAGGGTGTACGACATGAACGGGTTGATTTTAATGTCACAGTCCCATGGTGGTCTCCCCTGGGACTACCCTGGGAAGCGTGTTGGAACTCAGTTGTTCAGTCTAGGGGGTAAAATTTTGCTCTACTACTGCTGATTTTCCGTGGATCAATGCTGACAGTTCTTGCCAAAAGATTTCCCTTTAACAAACTGTAAAACAAACTGGTGTTGACGGTTAAATCTTGTATTTAGAGCAGCTACTTGTGAATTGTCAAGATTAAAATCAAGAGACGTTGAGTTATCATGACTGAGTTAGAACTTTTAATGAGCTTCAAACATTACGCCCTGTTACTTCAGGATTTTGTCACTTGCAGCCACGGTCTTGGTGTGTGTGATGCAGACTTAAGATCCTGCCGTTTTCAAAATACAAATTATCCAATAATAGAAATAATCAGTCAACAAAAAGGGAAGAAACAAAGAGGAAATTTAGAGGAATAAACATCTGGGGATGCTGGATAACAGTGACAGGAAGTTTTCGGACTGTGTGGCTAGTTTGTGGCTTGCCCACGTCCATCTAGAGACAATTGTCCATCTGCTGCTGCAAAAATATAGAGTTTAAAAGAGAGATTGGTGAAAGGACGACAAACTGAATTCACCAATGCAAACATTAGGTAACCACATGCTAAAGGTATATAAGAGTAAGTTTTGTTGAAATGTGTGTTGAATTTCTCACCAAGTTTGTCTGGATAGCCAGTTGTTTTAGTGAGTGCACATCAATCATCCCTAAAATAGTTACATGGCCTAAATGCAAATTAGCCACGTGCTGTTGTTTTATGTTACTGAGCCATGTGGATCTGGTCTGAGCCAGGTGCACTTTGTGTAGCCTGTATTTAATTTGGAAAAAGTAAACAAATGATTGTGATTTGCGTGATTAGTAAAGGAAAAAAATATGTACAAGCAACGAAAATATTTTAAACCTGTGCAGTTTTTAAACCTACTGTTCAAACTATAGGCTTTTGCTTTATGAATAACTTGATCTTTACTTTACCGACAGTGTGTGGAGGATGAAAATCTCAGAAAGCTTTACAGTATTGTGCTTAGAAACAGTTTGTAGGTCAGTCTTGGTTTCCTGTGCATCTTTTGTTTTTTGCGGCTTCATCTTAGCTCTTCTAAGCATTCTAGAAAAATGAAAATAGGTTCTACAAGCAAATATAGATTTGACGAAATCAATACTGTAAATTGTTTGCAACTGCGTTCAGACTAAATCATTTCCACGTCAGTCACTTTAAAAGCATCTGCTTCCAGACAAACTATACATACAGAGAGTCTTTGCAATATATTGTTGTTCAAAAAAATGTCACTGCAGTGACAGAGGTGGAGCTCTTTACTGTTTTTAGTATAAAAAGTATAAAATGAAGATATTTTGTTCAGGCACTTTAACTTATTTTGTTACTCAGGTAATGTACATTTCTTCACTAAAACAAATATTTCCTCTAAGCAGGAAACCTGATTTAAAATAAACACAAAAAAAAAAAAAAAAAAAAAGCATATAAACAATATATGCTCCTGACATATTATTTCACCCGAAACCAGGTAACTCTATGGAAACTCATTTCCTGCAGTGAAAGAACAAAAAATTAAAAAAGAACAAATAATAGTGATATTCAGTAAGTCATTTTGACTCCGTCAAGTCAGCTGATCCGTTGGCACTTTTTCTGTACTCTGATATTACTGAGGGGATCTGGTGATGTTACTAGTGGTAGTGGTGCTAGTTTCAGTGCAATTCAAACCACGTGAAAACTTGGGAAAGCAAATACACACCACAATAAGGTGACTTGTGTCCTGCGTCCTCCCTGACATTGTCGTTTAAAAGCGCGACAGTGATTTGGTAGCTGTCATGTGACAAGTGAACGAAAGAACGATTCGTAACGGTCTGTATAACCGACTCGTAAAAGAACTGTGGTGCTTGCTGCTCGCCACAGAGCCTGAGCGGCCTGGCTGTCACGTGACAAAAGAACGAGGACCTGAGGACAGACGCAAAGTTGAGAGAGTCGTGAACGAATCATTTCTGTTTCCTGTTCTGCTGACTAAGCTTATGCAGCTTCTGCCATGTGACGAGAGAAGTTACTGCACGACAATGAACGAATCTCTGACTGAGAGGACTCTTTACTCCTAAGTCATATAAAAGATTAGTTCATATTGACTGAATCGTTCACGAACGACCCATCACTACAAGAGAAATTATACTTTTACACCTTGTTACTGTTCAAATACTTCTGATTAATTGATCAGACTTTGATACTGGTATTTTATTACTTGCCACCATAAAAATCACTGGCCACTCCATCCAGATTATTCTGCTGGTGCCCCTGGGTAAAATATTATAGTTTTTGAATCCAAGCCTGAATAACCTGATGATATCTGGATGACACAGAAGTCAAATACAATTGTTTTCACAGTCAGTAAAGTGATCTTACTAGCAATGTTCCTCTTTGATGAAAGTGCAGTTCACTAACAGCAGGGTTTTTAAAATGTGTCTACTCCTTTTATGTCATTATGGCTAGAATAAAAAACAGTAACACCTCTACAGTATGATAAGCACTGCGTGTCAATAGCAGGACAAGCTACATCTTCTAAAAGGATCCCTGAAGTGAATTAAGACCTCTTTATGGAATATTATCACCTCCATGAACAAGGATATGTTACATATGGCGAAATTAGTTTTAGCCAAGTGTACCTAAAACACTTGCAAATAAGTGTTTTAATCAATAGTGAAGTAAATATACAGTGACTGATTAGTTCTGGCTTGACCACAAAATGTGACTGCAACATCAAACGTTCACAGTCAAATAACCTGCAAATGTCTAAACTGCCACATAAGCATCTCAGTCCCATGCAGACCAGAAAAACATGTTCAGTCCATAAAGCAGCTTCGTGTCTTTATTTGTAAAAGCATATGCATATGCCAAACGGATAAGGACTTCATGAGTGAAGATAACACAGGCGTGTCAAGCTTTCACTGAACGTGGATCTTCAGCCACCGATGTTTGCCGAACAGTTTTAATTGCACAAAATAACTCATAGCCATCAACAAGCTTCTTCCAGTGCTTTCACCTGTATTACTCATGAGGGGTTTGAGTTTGTAATTTGCAGTCACACACACAGGAATAAGGTTAGGGTTAAAAGCCTAGGAGGAAAGCTAGTAATTAGACCTTGAATCAGATGTTTTATGAAACTACTATTTCTATGTAAACACTGAACTTTGATGCTTTAATTTTAGTTTTGATTAGTTCACTTTTATGAGCTACGGCGACTTCGTTGAACTTGAACTACATTTGGGGAAATTATACATCTAGAGTACCTGCACTACATTATTGTAGTGATCCAGGCTAATAAAGGTGATGTTTCACTGCTGATTTAATGTGATTAATCCAATTTTTTAATGCCACAACTACCTTTTAACTACTCCTGAATGAATTCCATTTATTTGCCAGAGCTAAATGTCACAAATGCTTGAGTGGCAACTACTACAGAATTAAACGTGCCTCATCCATGAACTAAGTTCAAAATACGATTTGGAAAAAAAAGAAAAGGAAAAAAATCTTTCAAGGGAAAATAATAGACCCAACTGAACTAAAAGCAGTCATTAGACAAAAGAGACAATAGAGAGCAGAAGAGAGCAAGAGAAAAAGGCAAATATCTTTCCAATTATCAGCTCTGGAGCATGTTCTTAAGAGCCAGCTGAAAGGACAAGTTATTAAGCTTTAATGCATCACAGCATAGGAACCATTCAAGGCCTTCTGCCTCATTAGACCTACCAGCAGCATTCACAGCGTGTGTGTACGCACGTGCGCGCCTGCAAGTACATGTTCACGGCTAAGCACCTCACACACTACTAAACACTTAAACACTGGTAATGAGAGTGTGAGTGTTGGCCAGTCGGCTTACAGAGGGAATAATTGCAGATTTAGCTAAAAAAGGCATTTTCATTCCCGCGTATAGATGAGATTAGAGCATATACACAAACCAGAAGTCACATGTTTCTAATAAAACCACTCAACAGGAGAGAGAATGCTATTGGAGCCATGCGTGAAGAGATTATACAATATGTATGAAAGCATTTGATAAACCCTTGAGCAAAAGAACCAAAAAAAAAAAAAAAGATATTTAATCACATTTTTGTGGAAGTAACACTCTTTTCATGAAAACAACAGGAGTTGGAGGTCCATCTTATAGAAAAACACTATGGTGCCACAATTCCTGGTGGAATGTGTTCATGATTTCTGAATTCCGCTCCTTTCTCCTTTCAAAGCAAACAAACAACATGATGAAATTTCAGTGGTTGATATATTGGCCCGGTTGATATGTGTATTAGTGTGTGGTGTGGGTTGATTCCTCAAACAAAGCCTGAATTGATTCTCCTTATTGAAATCCCCCACATAATATCTGAGGGGATCCATCTGCCCATCAGGCAGATCATGCACTCTATAAATAAATAGATCAGAAATATAACTGGATTAGAGGTGTAGAGTGAAGGAAAGAAGAAGAAGAAGAAGGAAAAAAAAAGCATCGGTCTCTTTGGAAACGGAGAGACCGATCAACCTGGGAGGATGTAGAACTTAAAATGATTTGGCCCTTATGAGAAGCCACTTGGTGTGCTGGGACTTCTTCTCAGCCAGGCACCACCATATGAACACATTAGCAGGACAAAACACCATCAAACAACCAGTCCAAGTCCCCAGGATCAATGAAGAGGTATTGGCTGTGGTGCTTCTGCTCAGTCAGCCACTAACTTTCCTTCTGTCCACGCCTGCATCCAGTGATCATCGGCATGTGTGCACACCGTGGCCCCGAGTCTGATGAGGGTGATTTATCGTAGATGGGATGATTAATGTGCCTGTTGTAAGACGCTGAGTGAGACTGATGTTGCCCGCTATCCCCTCCATGCCTAATCTTTCATCCTTACAGTAAATATGACACAATGTCCATATGCACGCGAAAACAGCCTGATTAGAAACAGCTTGCAAGCACTCGTCCCTTTTAATGATTACATCCAAAGGCTCTCTCTCAGTCAAACGGCTGTTTTCCTTAATGAAATTAGCCAATCACACTATGCGCCTCCTCTGAGCATGAGGTACGAAGTTACCATGGGGGTCACTCGGCTAAGTAACCCTCGTTAAGCATCTCTAATGCAAATAAGATGCAAATCTGGCTAAAACGGAACACTAGTTAATTTGGCCTTCTGACACTGCAAACAGTCAAAGGGGGATCAAATGCAAATTGCATGCAAATGACAACTGACGGGTCTTTCTCTTTATTGGCTGAAGGGTAGGAGCCGATGGGTACGAGTTCTCGGCTGGTTTTGTCTATGCAAATATTTGACGTATCCAAGTGGAACCGAAGAAAGTAAATACCCACTGGAGAGATGGGTGGAGTGGTGGGGAAGGTTCACAACAGGTCACGAGGCTCGTCATCACACCAGCTCAAGCATTAGACACCCACACCACACAGCCCAGCGCAGGACAGGAAAAATACAAACCTCAAACCAGAGAACAAGAGGGAAGTAGACATTACATTCCAACCGCTCCACATTTACCAAAGCCAGAACCCAGCTGTGTGTGATCCAGTCAACTCCTACTTCATCTGGAGCCATGCCTCATGTATTAACCCGTAACATGCAGGCTTACAGTGTAAAGCTCACATATAAATATGGCCACAGTTGACACAGAGTGTCTAAAGCTACCTGTAAGGAGGTCAAACCCTTGTACAGAAAAACTCACTAACGACAATGTGGCAGAGAAAGATTTCGTTTTTTTCTAATGCTCAGTCCATGCACAGACCCAAAGAATGGATTTGTGCATACAGGAGCACTTCATTGATCTGCCCTTCATCCTCTTCTCAACTATGCACATACGTGTAAAATAAGTCCTCTGGAGAGGCAGCCCCACAAGCCATGTAGAAACATGTCACCTTTCTGACTGAGAACTTTAATTGTTTCTGAGTGATTCAAACCTTTTGAACAAGAACTATCAGGACTGGGCAGAATGTGTCTGGTAAACTATGACATGCAAATCCACACCACAGATAAAGACTAAATAGATACTGACAGTGCTGAGTGTAGAAGGGACAGAGAGTTGAAAATTTCAAATAGACGATGCCGTTGTAGTTCACCAGCTGTGCTGTGCTTTTATTCAACCTTCTCTGATGCAGAATAAAGTGATCAAAAAAATGCAGAATGATTTGCAGGAGTAGATTACATTAACGTGTCTCCTGATTAGCAGGGCTAGCCACAGTACACATGTATCCACTGTAGAAATTCAACAACTAGGCCTTTACTCAGTGCCAACATCAACCAACTTCCACCACTATTTGGCAAGAAAGCACATTTGTGGTGTAACTGGTCCTTTCCAAAGCATCAATTTAAATTATTTTATCATTATGTCTTAATTAGATACTTTAAGAGCACGCGGAAACAAATGTTATAGCAAGGTTAGTAAAGGTTCAGAGCTGGACACAGCTGCACCCTCGTCTGACAGGCCACAGGAACATATCACTTACCACATATTACATTATACATACATATTTTACACATTTAAGAAATGTATTGAATCACCAATACCCCCATAGCCATTGTTAATCCAAATGACTCCCATTAATAGGTCCACACAGCCTTGATAGATTGTTGCTCCAGTGCCAATAATGTTTCTCCCATGTCCACAGGCTTCAGATTGGCTGACGCTCAACTGCAAAAACTCACACAATTGAGGGTTGATCTAAACAGCTGTTTACAGCTGCCATGTACCAGATAACATTTTGTTTTTGGCAGTGTCTTGAGGTGCCTTAAGTCTTCACATATTGCCCAGAGTGATTCTTGCCTTTTTGGGATGTGCAGTACAATATTTTTTGTAAAATGGCCAAAAACTGGAACTGCAATTAACCTGATTGATTTGAAGCATAATTCTAAAAAGGTTTCCACAAAAGATTGTAACTCAGTGTAACTAGCTGCTCATCTATACCCCAGTCCATCAACTCCAATTACAGGTTTTCACTGAAATATCTACTATTTAGCATTTATTTCTCATTAATATACTATGGACAGACAGAGATGCACCTGCAGGTGCTTTCTGCATGTTGTGTCATGGTCAATCTTGAGCTCGTCCTGTAGCCCTGTGCAGTATATCCAGAGGTCATCTTAGTCAGACCGTGCAGTAAACAAGCGCACCTTTCTCTTTTGTATACTCTGCACACCATGAGCCACGGGTGATGAATCAAACTACTCCTGGCCTGCTCTCTAACTATTCATTTCATTCATAAACCCAAAATGTTGTAAAGGCAGCCGATTGGTTGGGAGGGCGCTACGCAAAAAGACGGCGTTCTGTCGGCGGCCAATGAGAGACGAGTAGTACGTTCTCTCCTCTCTCCTGCTTTCATGCTCCCTCTTTAACCCTTGCTCATATTTGTTCTCTCTCCCTCTCTCTCTCACTCCCTGCCTCAGAGCATTACAGCAGTCAAAACAACAGCCTGACTGAAGACACTAGAGCAAAGCCTAGAAACATATTGTCATATTTTGGGGAGTGGAGGCAGCTGGACAAGAATATGAACTTGCACTTGCTCCAAGTCACTTCGAGACCCCCTGAGGGATCAGGTCTTAAGTGGTCCTATCTTGCTTTTTAAGACCAGCCATATGTGTATTGTGTTCAGCACTTTAAAAGCTCCTGTACATCATTTACTTGTAAGCGACAGAGAAAAGCACTCAAAAATGAAACTCCATTGACCAATTGATCAGTTGATTGACATCTATATTGATCTTTAAGTGAGCCCCCCTTGAGACGGGATGGGGTCTGACGTCAGGTCCAATTCAATACGACCCAGCTCAATATTCACTTTTTCTCCATGCGTGAAACTTTGTGGCACAGAGAGGACAAAACACAACAGAAACACACACGAATCAATAACAGCAGTGATCCAGTGACTCTCTCTGAACTCAAAACAAGTGTGCCACTGTTTGTGGGGAACTGGGTTGACCGGGTTCACATGAGGTTTTAAGGTACAACACTGCCATCTATAGAATCGCTGGGATGCTGCAGGCTCCCGAAGGATTACATCATCATGTTGCGGGGCATGATGTGTTTTCCTAAGATGCTTAAGCTCAGACAAAGAGAAGCAGGGATAGAGATAGTTGGACTGTGTACTGGATTTTTATGTAAAAAAGTTAAAGTATGTACACATAGGGAAATCACACAAGTGATTTTGTAATTCTGTACAATTAATTCCATATTTGCATAATCTCATTAGAGATCTCATCTGAATAATCCATTAAATTTAAAAAAATCTCCAACCAGTGCTGAAGAATACAAACAAATTGCTTGCTAAAAAATAAAATGATATATTCCCCTTTAGTTAATTTTGCTAAACAAGTTGCTAGTCTCATATTTATAGATTTCTCATCTCTGTAGATAAACAATCAAATAAATCTCAATTTTTTCTGTTACCATGCTGCTCTATGATGTAGAGAAGACATTTTAATACAACTTAATTTTATTAAAAGTTTTTTTCATTCTTTTAGGCTTAACTAACACTAATAATAATCCGTGTTGCAATTTCCCTGTGATGCCCTGGTTCACGAGAATGTAATTCCAAAAACAGGGGTAACAGTTTCATAACACCCAACACTGAGTGAGTTAGGGATTCTGTGTGATCACACTGCCTCCTAGTGCCTCCAGAAATATCGCACTGAAGTGAGTGAGGTTTTACTTTAGGCATGACAGGTGAATGGGAAGTCTCCACTTTGAGAAGTTATCAAAATTTTAAAAACTGACTTTACAAAATACAGTAGAAACCTGAGTAAACACCAAATTGAGGCCAGATGAGGGGAAAAGGAAACATTTGGCTCCCATATTTTGTCATCCAGTTTGGGATCCAAAGACAACAGGACATTTAGGGATGCAACATAGCAAGCTGGAATATCAGGTCAACGAAAATATTTAGGATACATTTATTTAATAGTTAAACAAAATGTTTACCATCCGTGACTCTACTGTTGCCTTTGGGTTACTTAATGTAAATATTTCCCACAGTTCTATTTAAAAGGTCTAATTTATTCAACAAAATAAATTACAAAATATGTAATATTTAGACAAATACATTTTTACAATCCAGTATGTACAAAGTGTTATATTAAAATATCACTAGACTATCTGTACTTGTTTACTGTGTGAACTGTTCACTTACTGATGTAAGTTACACCATCTTGCAATTACAATTTTGTAGATATTTAGACGTCTTCTAATATAAGCTAATGAATCAGTCAGAATTCAGATTGGAAGCAAACTGAAGAGAATTATAAATGATTCATTATTCTGTTTAACACAGGTAACTTGTGTGCTGTATAAAGCATAGATGAAAAACAACCACAAAACAATTGTGGGTTAAAGAAGTAGTATTTTCTGTGTTGCTTATTAGAAATTAGTCAACTTTGTTGCTAGAAGATAACCCCATTTACAAACACTAATCTAACAACACTTTTTATTAGCAATTTTCAAAAAAAAAAAAAAAAAGGTATAAAATGTTTCCCTAAGTGTAGCTTGAACAGTGTGAAAACTGGTCAAAACCCATATTAAGACTGACGTAGCATGGTCAAATGATTACGATGATGTAATCAGATCTGTAATAGCTAATTGAACTGCCATCATCTTTGATTGCTGCATGCATTTAGCGTGGCATCATTGTCATAATACAATGTGAAAACATTTATCCCCCCCACTCTTGTTTTACCAAGATGTTTTAATAATGATTGTTTTATAACTGTGTAAAGTTTTCTCCAGCACATCCCAAGACTCTCAGGGTTAAGGTGGGCAATCCATGTGTGAAAAGGAGGTCTCGTGTTCCCTGAACCACTCTTTCACAATTGTAACCTGTTGATACCTGGCATTGTCATCTTGAAACATGCCCATGCTATCAGGGAAGATGTAATCTATTCATAAATAAACCTGGTCATTAAGTAAATTCACGTAATCAGCCCAAATTGCATCAGTTAGGGTTGAATAACTTGTTGCCAGCTGGGACAATCACTGCAGTAATTATTCAATACCTATTTGCTTAGTTAAATCCAGATGATGACTTTTTTGGCAAGCCAGTGTATATAGCGAAATCATCAAAATAAATTCAATTTTCTGCTACCTGAGTAATCAATTAATGGACTAATGGCTACAGCTTTATCTGGCATTCTAGCACATCAGGCCAAATTGATTTTGAGGATCAATGACAAAACTTTTAAAACACACACACACACACCTGACCACTCAACAATCCAATCACGATTCTGACTATGCTGAGTAAATTAATTGAGCGTTTTTTTAATCTCAAACAGGGTCATTGAAAAGTGAGAACAGATCAACTTTTCACTGACAAGTATTACAAACTTACTTTGAACAAAACATTGCTATCAACTTAGAAATTTATAATCTACTCTGTCCACCTTTGGAAAACACTGAAAATATGTTGAGTTTATCAGCCCTTTATTTAGAAAATTGCACCTCTAGAATTTACCAGAGTCCCAGAATGTGAAGCCAGACAAACTGAGCTATGCAGTCATCTTATATAGTTGAAAGAAATGCACTAATCCAAAATGCAAATTCTATAATTCGAGTATGTTCAATGACATCTGTGATATCCACTGACAGTTTCCTCGTCGAGGTTATAAAATTCACTACATCCAACACTAGTCACATTATTCACGTTGTGGCACAAATGTTTTAGTTACACCTATCCCCAACCTTATGTTACCTTATCTTAAATAATTCCAATGGGTTCCATGTTGTGAGGTACACCGATTTTAAATTTGGAAAAAGTCACATCTGATACAGTGACATTAAATTGTCAAAGAGCCTGAACTGAGGTATAGAACGAGTACAACCAACCAGTTTATCCCAAATTCAGCGGCAATAGGAAACAGTTATCTTTATATTAACGTGTCAGTGCAAGGTTGATGAGGAACCATCCCTCTGAGACGAGACGCAGAATTAAAAAAAAAAAAAAATAAAACAAAATCATGGCAAAAAACTAAAATAGAACTAAACCACAGCATGATTAATCATGCTGCTGCTGTGTGCAAAAACATGATCTGCTTTTGTATCTTTTGCCAGGAATAGTGACTTTAGACCAGCTTCTTAACCGGGAAACCATTCACATCTCATTATGCTACACAGGTGTCTTTAGACTTTGGTCCTTTGTGTTATTCAAAGACCATTGCTACAACACTCCCATGTTCAGGCTGAGACAGCACAGTTCAGAAAAATGACATCCAGACAGGTACGTAATTAAAGCTCTGAAAGTGTACACCAGCCAAAGTTCCAAGGACGAAGCCATTAGAAGATCTGATGTTGTCTTTAGAAGCTCAAAGTCTCCCTCAGATGTAATTGTTTAGGGTTACAACCTCCCTTACGGTGTAGGGAAAAAGCCCCACAGCATCCAGGAGTGGCAAAGCCAAATATAAAGAGACTCACATCCATATCTGCTCTTAGTTCTTTTATTATATCCCCTCAGTGTCTTCTTTGTGTGAAAATATCCACTGCTTCAAAGTTACTGAATTTCCACCATGGCAAATCAGAGAAGAGGCATATCCAAAGGCAAATGGTCCATGTCAACAGAGCTGAACAGGTCAGTGATGCCCTCATCTTCAGCTAAGTTCAGGACATATTCCTCCCCATCAAGAGAAAAGGCTACAGGTGGAGTGAGGGTGACAAAGCTCTGTTGGTCTTCAGATGGATGTTGGAGGGAGGTGAGGGAGGTGTGTACACGGGACATGGGGGTAACTTTAACTGCTGAAGATTGCTGTGTCGGCTTGGTAAGCAGACTTGAAATTTTATTTCTGGAAGTATGGGTATCATCATCTGAAAATATAATGGGAGTGTGGATAAGGAGATATGTGGAAGGACAAATCATAAGCTACGAAGAAGAAAAAATCCAAAGAAGAATTGAGGAAACAAACTGAGCTTAAGGTCAAAACTGATGAGAAGCTCGTGGGTAATGGCCTCCTTTGTGGTAAAAAAAAAAGCAGAACAATCGATACAGACTATTAGATTAGATCCTTAACTATAAGGCTCACCTTTGGAAGACACCTGGACAAAAGATGGGTAAGGCAAGGATTTGGCAGAGTCATCGCTACTGGTGGTAGTGTTTAGGTGGCACCCATCTGTGGCATCCATAGGGACGGGCTCATCAGAGCAGAGGAACACCTCGATGGGCCCCTGGGTGCTGCTGAGGTAGACTTGTAGGCTCTGTGTATTGACAAAGTTGAATGTCATTAAATATTCTGAACTCAGCTATCAGCAGATACAGAAAACTACACATGCTGCAACGGGAAAACCAGAGTGATTTCCATTACCAAATAAATACTGTTAATTACAATTTTTTTGGGAAATGTACCTCCTCTGGGTGTGGAACCTCCAGTTTTGTCTCTGCAGGGGCTTTGATCACAATTACAGTCTGTTCCTTTAAACTAGGAATGTTTTGGACATCATCATATGTTAAATAGGCAAATGTTAACTAATAAGTCAAAGAAATTAGTCAATCTGGGTGGATTTACAGAAAAGAACATACTTAAGCATTTCTAAAGTTAACAAAAAAAAAAAAAAGGTGCATTTTGATTATTAAGACTTTACATTGCCTACAGTAAAGCTGAAAATGTTAGGTTTTGAACCCGGACAACCAACTCAATAATTAACAAAAATTGGTAAAGTGAAACACAGCTGAATTTATTTTAAAAGGATATCTCTGACTGTGACGGTCCTCACACATCTGTCGAAACTGGTGGGTACAGTTTTGGATTAGCTCATCGAGCCTCCTCTCCTCCTCAATGAGATTTTCCAACTCTTGACCTGCATGTACCTTGAGTTCTCCACCCCTGGATGAACACCACAGCAAATGTCACTTAGGACAAGCTAAGCTCAAACTTAATTTTACTTGAACAGCGAAAAGACCAGCCATACATAAAAAAAGTGATTTCTAGAGTTTGAAACAGAACGCAAAGTATTCCACAGCAGTTACAAAATATTTGATCACATTTTTAAGCTGTGTGTAACTGCTGTTACCTCAAACTAAACAATATATAGATTGGTCTAATTAACTTTTATGTTTGATTGTAATATATATAAAGAAAAACATTCAGAAAGATAAACTAGTCAGTGTGTGTACAGCTGGGTCCAAATGTTTTTCCCCTAACTGGCATTTAAGGGGATACAATCCAACCCAAACTTAATACAATGCACATTCTGCTGGAACAAATGCTCTTTGATCATCAGAAGTATCAAAAATGGTCGAGGTCAATGGTCAATTTTGTTTAATAAAAACAATCCTTAGTATTCTAGATCCACCCATACTTACAACCATTCAATGCAGTTTTTAGACTTCTTTTTGATGAGCTGGATGCCTTCTAGGACATTGGTGACATCATAGACGCGCCTCTTTGGTGCATTGAGTTGCTGGGAAACTACGTTTAGGTCCAACACCCCATCAGTAGAGCCCATTAAGAGGTCTGCAAACCTCCGTGTTAGAAAAACCAATGAGGTGTCATTTCGTGAGCGCTCAAACAGAGATTTGCATGCTATAGGACTTGGGGCAGGAGCTAGAAAAACAGATGGAAATTGTCAAGTTTAGAATTTTATAACGATTCCTTTCAAGGCTCTTGATTCTGCATCTAGTCTGACATGATTTCAAGTTTACAGTTTTTTTTACTATAGACTATATGTAAAAAAAACAGGCAAGGACAATTTGGGGTTAAAGACCAAAGTCAGATATGTTGTGAAAAGCGTAATGTGATGTGCAGTCAGTGAGGAGTCTTGTTGATAGACTTCAGTCACTGCATTGTTTTCACAATTTACTTGACTTTATTTTCTTCACACAACACTGGAACAAAACACGTGACAGTCACTGGTGTTTTTACTAGGAAGACGTTCCAAACTCTCTTGCCCAGCACACGTTTGTACCCCAATGACTATAGCGAACAGACAAAGTCTTACTCTTTGTTCCTGTGTAGGTCACAGAGGCCATGGGCTTTTTGGTGTTGGTGGTCTTGCCACCATCCTCGAGGACTTGGGTGTCACTGGCTTCCAGATCCAGCCTTCCCTTTGCGCCTTGAGGAAGAAACCTACACATGTACACACAAAACTGGTGGTGTCATGCACTTTGCATTTTACTTTCCAAATGTTTCACAAAATCCTGTAGCTCCCAAGGGCAGCCATTTTGGACATTGACACACTGCAAGCTTATCATGAATTATTTGTTGTGTGTTGTTGTGTATAAATAATAATTTTACAAAAATACTAAGTTACAAATGAATTTATCATCAACTGATGGTTGGTAAAGAGCTAACTTCCTCCACCTGTTTGGCTAGTTGGAGCAACATCTCCCCATCCCCCTCCCATGCTCCCACAAGGCCACAGTAGTTTGCTTCCGGCCATAATGAACACGGTAGAGTCTACATGTGCCTCCTTACCTGCGTGTTTGCACAGAAACTCGATGGTTAAAGTCCGCGGACCACCAGCAGAACACAGTGAGCGAAATTACGTCCAGACGAGGAACCGTATGATGCCTCAGCCAAAGGTACAACACGCGTAAAGTTACCGGAAACACACACATATAGCCGAAGCTAGACAAATCCAGCTTCAAATTAAGAGCATCACAATTTAAGCGCTTTTGGATTCTGGTTGGGATCCATGACCTGGACCCTGATCGGGGTTACAGCAAAAGCACAAACCCAGGAGTATAGAGTCAGATATCCTGGATAGTATTATAATACATCAACATGCCTTATTCCAGCCACTGCTAGTGTTTATTTCGCATTAGGACGACATTGTTCTGTTCCAAAAACCTATCAGACATTTTCCATTCCTTACAATATTATGGCGCAGCTAGAGCCTACTCACATAGATATCGCATGCCCTTTTTAAACGCATGAGCACACGATTTCAGCGCGTGCGATTATAACTGCAATGCATTCAACGTATGGTTGGCGTTTGAATAATTTCGTCATCGATGGTTCAAATAAAAACTGTGCCTTTATTCTGAAGACAACCTACGTGCTTCCGTTACGATGCTGGGTAATGTTCGTGCACCTGACAAGACGGTCTAAAAGTTACCTTGTGAGTTGCTAGATGCTAATGACAGGAAACTGTGCGGATTTGCCTAATTTGACAAACCAGAAATATATAGATTGTAAAAAATGCTTAACAACAACTAAAGCTTGGGCAGCAGGCTAATAAATCGAGACAGGTTTGGATTGCCTGCCAAACGTGACAACCATCGTAACTTTGGTAACCAAATAATTACAGGTGCACCAATCTGCTAGGTAATTGTAGCAAAACTATTTACACATTCGCTGTATAAATAATCTGTTTTACGAATTGATAACGCTACGCCAATATAAATTAGTATCTTATTAATTTAGCATTAGCACACCGTTACCTGAGCTTCTGCTTCTGCCCCGGCTTGTGGCGGTCTGGAGACGGTCGGAGACAAGCTGGTCTCAGCCGGAAGGAGGGACTGACTGGTGGTCGGTGGTCGACTCGCTCTCGGAACGTCACGCGTTGCTTTCGATGGGCCCTAAGGGAGCGAGTAAACCCGTGTCCCGTTGCTTTCACTGCGTCAATTAATAATCCTACATATTACAAAATATACAACGGCTTGTGTCAGTCTCTATATGATAAAAATCCTCTCCATTAATAAAGTCGACACACATCGAGAAGTTGTCTACTGGCGAAACTCCGATTTCCCGGGACAGTTTTAAACGCGATCGGCACCTAAAACGCCGATTGGCCGCCAGTGTGCGTCAGAGGCACAGTTTGCGTCTGACGCAGACAAAACCGTCCAATCGCTACAGAGCTACAGAACAATGTGATTTTATGTTCTTAATATTATTCTTTTATTTGCTGCGTTTCAGCTGTCATCAATAAAATAACATTTTATATTAACATTTTTGTAGAAAAAAGAAAAGCGAGCAAAGAACAATATGTACGAACTGTATTTCACCTATTCACATGCACAGGCCACGTTGTTGTAAGATTTAGAAAAAAAAGTCTTCCTGTCATTGATATTTATGTTACCAGTTATTATGTATAAACAATGACAGTTTCTATCATGAAGTTATATATAAAAAACTAAACAATTAATAAATATCACTAAGTACCCACTGAGAAATTAAAATCAATTTAAAAATCCCACCTTTACACATTAGTTGATAGATAAGGTTATGAGTCTAGGTCATGGATTCCGCAACTTATAATTAATTCTTCTTTGAAATCAGTGTTGTAACAATTGATATTTTATAAAGACACTTAAAATAAACTTGCATGTTATTTCCGAAGTTTCGGGATACTTGAAGCACATTTGGATACATAAAAAAGATTAATAACATGTCTCCCCGATCCATCAGGGTATTTATACTGGAAACATTTTATTAGTTGGTCCTACCTTGTCCTAAAAACAGCTGACTATAAGAATAAAGCAATGGTTTACATCCTTTAAGAGAGAACAATATAAATGAGAGCTTCACATTTTACTATTGTGCCAGAGAACAAGAACTCCCCAGAAATTGGTATACAAGTCATCCAACAGATACTGGTACTTGACATTTACAAGTAAACAGAAAACAGATTTAATCATCATCATCAAACTTGATCTTCTTCCCCTGAAAGGCCAGGATTTGCCCTTGCTGTTCCTTCCTTTTCTTACTGGCCTCCCAGGATGGGTGCAGTGCTTGCTGTGGTGTCCACTGGGAAAACACACCTTTACCCTTCGGATCATTTTGCTTCATGACATCACCTCTGCCTCTGCCCCTACCCCTTCCAACAGAGGCAAAGCCCTTCTCCTCCCACTTATGACGACTACCGTCAGGCTTGCTATATTTGGGGGCTGAATCTTTTTCTGATCCTTTTTGCTTCTTTTGGAACTTGGACTCTTTACTAAAATCCCTGCTGGGACCCGTTTTCCCTTTGCCCATAACTTTCTCCCCACCCTTCCCCCTTCCTGCACCTCCTCCCCCACTGTGCTTGGAGCCAGAGAGGGAAGAACAGAAAACAGAGCGCATCGAGGTTGCTTTAGACTTCAGCCTGGCCTCCAGCTCGTCAAGTTCACTCTGGACTTTGTCTGTCGACTCCTTTTTTGAATCATGCTTCTTCTCTACCTTCTCCTCCCAATCTTCGCTTTTTTGCTTCTTCCTCTTCTTGAATTTGCTGACTTTTCCCACAAAGAAGTCATCGTCATCGCTCTCCTCTGACTGGGAAGACTGCTTGTGAAAACGTTCCTCTGTGCTGTCATCAAAGTACTCTTTCTCATCACCATCTAATGACTCTAAATCACTTTCTTCATCATCTTTTCCTTTTTGTAGCACTGCAGATGCAGGCTTCAGATTGTTTTTTTCCCCTCCTTCTTTACTTTGAGGTTTGTCTTTCACCTCTGCCTTTAATTCACTACTTTTTATAGACACTGTTTTGACACTCTTACACTCTGGCTTGTCTTTCTTTTGAATGGGAGCACTGTCAGCAGAATGAGCTGCAGCAACCATTGCTGATTCAGTGTCTATAAGGATACCATCTCCTTCATCATTGTCTGTCTCTTCCTTGTACTCTGCTGTACTTTCCTCCTCTTCTTTCTTTTTCATTCTTTCCCCCTTTACATCTTGTGACTGTGGGTTTGCCTTTACAGCTTGATTTTGCACCTTTTGCTTCCCTCCTTGCTTTCCAGAGTTCACCCGCTCCTCTTTAAAGGCTTTCACGGCAGCTTTGATGTCCTCAATCTTTTTGTCGAACTGAGGGTGGGTGGCAATGCGTGCTATGGCCCGGTCAGAAATACCTGACTTGGGGTTTTTACACACTTCTTGAAAGTTGAGTTTCTTCTGCAAGGCTGTCTTGGTCACCTGACAATGGAATGGCTAGTTAATGGTCATTTCAATTTGCCTTGAAAATATTTCTGAATAAGGAATTCCCCAAAAATAATAAGTTATTATAAAACCTACCAGATCTGGTACTAGGACCTTCATAGCATGGATCTCCTCCAGCAGTCTGGCAGCTCTTTTTTGATTTCTCTCAATTTCCATCTCTTTCCCCTTCTTCTTCTTCAGGGCGCCAATCTGACGTGTCAGTTTCCTGATGATCAAAGCTCTCACCCGCTTCACCTCCTTCCTCATCTTTACCACCTCATTGTTAAGGTTTAGGACATCAGGCTGCTTTTTCTCTTTAGACTGAACAAGTAATGGAGTATTTTTGTCGGTTTTATCTAGGGCCTCTGCTACTGCCTCATCT
The DNA here is from genome assembly GCA_033026295.1 of Channa striata. Classification (NCBI taxonomy): domain Eukaryota; kingdom Metazoa; phylum Chordata; class Actinopteri; order Anabantiformes; family Channidae; genus Channa; species Channa striata. Next base: position 5,867,473 of record CM065181.1, on the reverse strand, counting down.
TCTTCATCATCTCTAATATCCACTTCTTCTTCACTTTCATGTTTAACTTCTTCAGCTTCAAACTCCCCTTCCTCAGACTTTGACACAATTTTCTCCATCTTATCAGCAGTGTATGTTACCTGTTGAAAAACAAGCCCACTTGTTTAAAAAAACTGTATTTGTCAAACTAGCCACAGCATTATTATAAATAGTAGAAAACTCGAGTATGTGTCAAATTGACAGCTATATTGCTTATTTTAAACTTAGCAGAAGTCAAGCATATAAAATCAAATTTGGAAGTTATAATTTTACAATAATCATTAAATTCATACTTCACTGCATTTATCAAAAACACACATGTTGGTCAACGCAATACATTTGTGTTGCACAACACTCTTTTATCGACCATATGTTAGTTTTGACAGTGTGGAGCTTAAACTGAATATACAGAGATAAAATATATTGTATGAGGCAGCGAACGTGTTGCTGAACGCTTTACCAGACTGCCAAAACAAACGTGGTAAAGTACGCGTGGCTACGTTGGATCCTCCCTAAATATGAATGGTTTGCGTACCAGTGACTGTAAAATAAAAACACCGCCGAATAAAGTAAAATAAGATCACCGCAACCCGTTATGATCACACTCACCGTCCAGAAGTTCAAATTAATAATGTAAAACTGGGAAGAGTCTCCACTTCTAGGGAGCTGCCATTTTTCTTACGCTCGTGGCGACGGCGTGACGTCACACGCCAGCAGCAGCACGCAGCGTGTCGTGAAAAGGGGAGGGCCTTCCGTGGACTGTTTTTATTTATTTCTTTGTTTCATGTGCATAAAACAACAACAATGGTGGATAATTGACGAAGTGTGAATATTAGGATGAGCGAATGACACTTCCAATTACAGTTACCAGACCGATATCACAAGTGAATCAACAGGAGGAGGATGAAGCGGCGCAATGCGGACTGCAGCAAACTCCGACGGCCGTTAAAACGGAACCGAATCACCGAGGGTATATATAGCAGGTACAAAAAGGGGCTGGAGGGACGTTATTGTATAACAATGGCGCCTCTCTGCATATGTCAAGCGAGGGCTGCCAGCCTCTATTGATTTCATATTTAGAAGCGCGCTTCGGTTTTTGAGCTACACCAGCAGCTAATTTAACATCCCCGCACATTCCCCAAATTATAGGCCTTAGCGTTTCTCGTGTGGCATTTTCACATATGATGTGTCCCTAGCTAGGCAGGTAATATCTCGTTTGATTGTGGTGAAATTCAAATAAAGGGTATCAGCGTGTAAAACGTGTCACATTCGGCTCATTGGAAACGATTTCAGTTATGAAGGAAATTGCATGAACTTGTGAAGAGAAACATCATGTTCGAGCTTGAAATGACAGCGGTGTTGAGAGGGGGGCGCTCGTTTTGAAGTCCGGGGTGACGCCGACGGCGGGGGTTCTCACCTGCGCTTTGTCTGCCAGAGGTCTAAATTACAACAATGATCATCAGAGTGCTCGGCTCGATAACGGGACCAGGAAAGCGCACATATTATTTGAGGAGATGCCATATGTAAATATTACGTCTTTTTTCTATAGATTGTTTGATTCCATGCAAAAAAAAAACAACAACAGCTGTGCTTTTAGTAACATGTCCAGACATGGTATTCATAACCTCTCCATACCTCCCCTCTCCTTCACTTGTTAAAATCTCTGTCAAATCAAGCAGTATTTCAGTTTCTTTCGTAATATAAACTCTACTTGGACATGTGCATATTTATTCATTCTGCTGAACTATAATATATCTGCCTTCAAATCTCGCTTGAGGTTGAGGCAACATTATCTAAGAGTCAAACTGCAAAAGATATAAACACCAGACTGTTTTATAAACCTGATGCTTGTCCTGATGCCATCTAAATCCGTGCTAAGTCTTTGTCTCCTTCTCCTGTCTCTCCCCATTTGATGTTTTTAATTCTGTCTTATCCTCTCCTGCAGTACATTCCTGTACCTAAAGTTCCTGGTAGTGTGGGTGCTAGTTCTCCTGGCCGACTTTGTGCTGGAGTTCAGGTTTGAGTACCTGTGGCCATTCTGGCTTTTCATTCGAAGTGTCTACGACTCCTTCAGATATCAGGGACTGGTAAGAACATGCATACTCCCTTTCCACCTGACATTACCTTGTACAATTGGATAGATAATCAACAAGGATGAAATACGTGTCCCTCAGTCCAAACACCTGTAAATACTGGAAACACACTGATGATATTTTGTCACTGTTATGGAATATTGAATTTTCTGTCACTTTCTTCCGCGCTTAGGCGTTCTCTGTCTTCTTCGTATGTGTGGCGTTTACATCAGACATCATCTGCCTCCTTTTCATCCCCGTGCAATGGCTGTTTTTTGCTGCCAGCACCTACGTTTGGGTCCAGTATGTCTGGCACACAGGTTAGTCCAAGTTTTTAGTGGATCTTTTTTTACTCTGTCAGCAAAATAGCTACTTTCACCCCAAGGACTGAAAAGACAAAAAATTAATAGCTGTGTGGGTCTTTAAAAATTTTTTTTTTTCTTTTACACAGAGAGAGGCGTGTGTCTACCCACTGTTTCGCTGTGGATCCTTTTCGTGTACATCGAAGCTGCCATACGGTTCAAAGACCTGAAGAACTTTCATGTAGACCTGTGTCGACCCTTTGCTGCTCACTGGTAAATGTCATTTATTCTCATTTTTTGTACTAACTATCATAAATAGCATAAGCTCTCAGTGTTTTGTCCTTACCTACTAGTATCGGCTATCCAGTGGTGACGCTGGGCTTTGGGTTTAAGAGTTACGTCAGCTACAAGATGCGACTGAGGAAACAAAAGGAAGTGCAAAAAGAGAATGAATTCTACATGCAGCTTCTACAGCAGGCATTACCGCCAGAGCAGCAGATGCTACAGAGGCAAGAGAGGGAGGCAGAAGAGGGTAAGATGCACATACACAAGAACACAGAAAATACAGTGACATATGACAGAAGTAAAACACTGAAAATATTCTATAGTCTGGAGAAGACGTCATGATAGTTGAAACAGTCCCCAAATCTAATAGTGCCGAACAAGGATGATAGACGGGTTTCCTGTTAGTGTTATGGGATGTGAATATTACTACATGAAATAACATAAGCAAAATATCAATGTTTTTTATTTTTTATTTTTTGAAAAATATCCAAAAAATAAACAAAGACATAACAAAAACCAATCACACACAAAAAAACTACAAGGAGATGAAAGATGGAGGACTGCCCACAGACTACACCATACAGCATATGATGAAAGTTCTGCACTGTGGGCAAAAGAAGCTGAATTCACACATTCAGTTACTGGTTCTGACTTTGAGGTTGTCCAGAGGGGCAACTCAAGGGCCCTAGGTATAATCTTTTCAGGATCTTAAGAATCTTCGTTTTTCTGTCTGTAACATCCAAACCTTTTCTGACACCCACAACAAGAGACTGAGGAATATTTTAATGTAATTTTTAGACCTGCTTAGGGTATTTTCACTTGGTAATGATTAACTCGAGTGTGTGGCCACTGGAAGATACAGTTTAGATTCAAGACAAAATCGCAGAACATTTGTGGAACATGAGGCAGTAGACAAAGATATTTGTTGAAATATATTCAACTAAAATTGTATCAAAATAAGAAAAACTATTTTCATGCAACTATTTTCAGTTAATTTGGATTAGACTCCAGACAAAACTAATCTAGTGTTTTTAGCTCTGCTCTGCTTTGTGTTCACGCTGGCATTATGTGCATGAATCAAGGTCTGTCAAGAACATGATGTCATGTAGGCTGACAGTTTACCCACTGATTAGATGGTTTTGAGGATTGTCACACTGCATCATCAGCCCTGCATCAACCTATATGCCAAAAGGAAACTGCGATGAGTCACAGCAAATCATGCTGCAGTTTAAATTATCGTACAACCACACAGCTTTTATTTGTCCTCTATGGAAAGAGCTCATGAAGAAATAACTCATTAAGAGAAAAATAAACTGAAATTGAAAGTGGTCATTGTTATATCATAAATAACAAACCAGTAAAAAAAAAAAGACAAAAAGATTGCTTTATAAGGTGATTATTATATGGGTTATTGTTCCTGTGTAGTTGCTACTTTTTTAACATAACACTGCTGAAATCGGGGCCAGAACTACAGATAATTTTGTTCCCTCAGTTAATTGTTTAGTTTGTTTGCTTTGCTTACATTTTTGCTGTCCCAAATGTAAGGTTATTCAGTTTACCGATAAAGAAAAAACGCAAATAATCAAATGTTTAATTTATTGATTGATTACAAATCGAACACATGTTGATAGACTAATTGTTCTACTCTACAAGTAATGAACAGTCTAAGATAATTGGTAGTTTCTGATGTATTACAGGCAAATCTGTGCACTCATACCCATTTACACGATTATTAAATGTGACTGGATAGCTATAGACATTAATACAATTTATGAAGATTATTTTTGTAAGTTGATCTAATCATAGTTCAAATTGTAATTTGAATTTGTGTGGTCTCACGAACATGTGATATGTTTTCACTCCACAATTAAAATGTGCCAGAGTTGGCTTTAAAGCCGACCTCCTTAATTTCAGGCAATCTGAGTCTGAACAATTTACACATTAGGTCTAAAACTACCTTAATAGTATGACCTAATTACTTTGCCACTAATTGAAAGCTGGAAAGTGTTTCAGCGTCAGCCTGCTGGCAGGAGGGTGTTTAACAGGCTTTTTTTCTTTGCTATCAGCCATAGAGGCCATCTTTCAATCTCTGTTTGTGGTCAAATACTGTACGTTTCCAGATTGCTTTGGAATTTGGTTAATTCTGTCCAGTATGTTTTTCCTGTGTCTTCTAATGCTTTTTATATTCCCTTCCGTCTAGCTGCATTAGCTAAAGGGGTCTCAGAGGTAGAACCCTCAGTAATATCACAAAATGGAGCACCTCCTGGAAAGAAAGGTACCTCAGTCCCATTACCTGAACTGGAGTACAGGGACAAAGGAAAGGACAGTGCTACGAAAGAGCGTGAGGGTAAAAAACAAAACACCGTTGGAATCAACAACAATATTATACACGCACTGGACTCCAAACTACAGGAGACAGAATACATTGAGAACTACATTGGGGCAAAGAGACTGAATAACGACCTGGCAGGAGAAAACACACACGCAGACACCAACACACACTCTACTTCAAAAGAGGAAATTGGGGGGGTAGGAAAGAACTACAAAAATGCCAGCGCAGGTGGGAGCAACATTTCCAACTCCTCTCCACGGAACCACAGTTCTACGAACGGGAGTGTGCCAGCAGGTTCTTCAACCAGCAAGATTGAGAAGAAGCAGAAGGGGGCAGGGAAGGGTCAGAAGGATCCTGTGGAGAACTGCATCCCCAACAACCAGCTGGGCAAGCCAGATGCACTAATAAGGTGTGAGAAACACTGTTATACTGTTTAATTTATTATTTTCAACTCCATATTTTGTTGGCGTTGATGCATGTTGGATCTAACAGTGCTGTGTTTTACCTCATCTCTCAGTTTCTGTTTTGCACACTGGTTGAACATACTAGCTGTTACACCTCACTGCTTTTTTGCAGCCATCGCTTCCCACTGCAGGTGGAGAATTTGTGTGTACACTGAACATTACACTGTTGTAGGCTCCTAAGGTTTATAACAGGTTTACAATGTTCCTCTCATCGTTTTTGGGGGAAAGACTGGAGCAGGACGTGAAGCGCCTAAAGGCAGATCTTCAGGCTAACAGGCAGTTGGAGTCCGAGTTACGGGGGCAGCTTTCCTCGCTGAGCAGCCAGGACCGCAGCCTTCGGACTGAGCTGGGCCAGCTGCGCCAGGACAACGAGCTGCTCCAGAACAAGTGGGTACAATCTTCTTGTTGTATGTACTGACATAAAGTCTGCCCATAACTTTTGTTTATTTGCCAAATGTATGTTTCTTAAAGATACTGGTACACATTCTGAAAAGGCTTGACATTATTTATTGAAAAAAAATAAGGCTCCATTGACTGAATAACATGGATGTGTCTGCCCAAATCTTCTCCCAATCCATTCAGTAGATAGTTATTTTAAAACTTCAACCAGCTGGTGGTACAAAGGAGGATTTGGGTTATAAAAGTATAATGGCAACTAGCAGGTTTGTATGTCTGAGTAGATAAAAATACAGAAATTATGATCTCCATGCTTAAGGCTCCACAGTGCTGTCCAGGCCAAGCAGAAGGACAAACAGACCATCTCTCAGCTGGAGAAAAGACTAAAGGCTGAGCAGGAGGCCCGAGCCCTGGCTGAAAAACAGCTGGCTGAGGAGAGGAAGAGGAAGAAAATGGAGGAGGCCACTGCTGCAAGAGCTGTAGCTTTAGCTGCTGCCACCAGGTACTCACTAGTTATTAACATTTGATTTTACAAACAATTGAATAATAAAAAAAAAACGTAAGAGATGGTTACTTTTTTAACCCCTTTTGCTGTTAAACATGTTTTTGTTCTTGCTCAACAGAGTGGAGTCAACTGATTCCCTGCGCAGTCGTATCAGAGAGCTGGAGACGGAGTGTAAGAAGCTCAGCATGGACATGAAACTTAAAGAGGAGCAGATTAGGGATCTGGAGGGCAAGTGTCAGGTAAGACACTAACATACTGCTTTTCATACTTAGTCAGTGGAGCTAAAATTTAAAAAAAATCATTTTTAAATGCATTTATTGCCAATATCCAGGCTGACAAATAATATCCGCCAAACAGTGCAGGCATGAGGATGTTTATTTCTACCAACAAATGTGGCTGGTATCAATCATGTATGACAAAAATTTTATTTTTAGCTGTTTGCCAAAAACCTTATTCTTCTTTTTTTGCGCCCAAAAGATTTTGTACCATAAGTGTTTATTCATACACTGAACCTGAATGGTGCCTGGTAACACGGCAGTAAAAGTGCTGATGTTTGCAAATGAGCTAAGAATAAAAAGGACACAGACTTCCAAGTGCCCATCTGAGGGCTGCAGAAAAATTCATAGAAAAGGCATCTCTGTCAGCCCATGGTTGCAGGAGAAGAAAAGCACCTAGTCAGTGGAGAATGGAAAAATCATTTAAATGCTGTTATTGGTGGTACACCTACCAAACAGTGCAGTTTATTTCTACCAACAAATGTGACCTCAATCATGTATGACTTTATTTTTAGCTGTTGAAAACCTTTTACCTTCTTCTTTCCCCCATGTGTGTCACAAATAGGAGCTGAGGAAGTACAAAGAGAATGAGAAGGACACAGAAGTGTTGATGTCGGCACTGTCAGCCATGCAGGAGAAGACCCAGCACCTGGAGAACAGCCTGAGTGCTGAAACTAGGATCAAACTGGACCTCTTCTCTGCCCTGGGGGATGCCAAGAGACAGCTGGAGATAGCGCAAGGTAGATACTGACAGTAGTGCATGTAGTAGTAGATGCACTGAGATACCCACCATGTTAAACAGGATAACAATTATATTATAACCACATCTAAACTTGCCTATTATTCCTTCTTGGTAACATTTTCTGACCTTTTGGTGTGATCAAGTGCCTAAAAATAATTAGAGCCTTTCTGCTTCTATAAATGAAATCAATAAAACATATCTATTAAAACAACACCACACTCCCCTGAGTAAATAGAATTTGTAACCATTTTCTAAATTTAATGAGTTATCATTCATCTATTATTGGCTGCCATATACTATTCTGGCTTTTTTCTACCATTCCAAGTGAGTAGTTTTATTCACATATGTAGATTTCTAGATTGCGCTTCCTTGTTCATTTGTTTTAGCTGTGCAAAAACTCAACATAATCTGTGCAAATATAAAATTGTAATAATAATAAAACCTTGTGATTTCCTTCAACTAGTGAACCTGGGGTAAATTATTACATTTAAATGTAGAATATGAATATCACAGTATGTTGTGAAAAGTCAATATGCAGTCTTCACATTTCTGCCATTGGCTATCACACATCTCCCACAGCCTTCTTCACAACACGTGAAGAAATACAGTAAATGAAATCACTGCAGAAAAATATGGAAATCTGTATCTGACTGTTAACATTAAATAATGAAGCATAAAGCATGAGAATAGCTAAAAAGGCATTGTAGTATTTGCTGTATTAATACATTGATAGAAATGCTTTATTTTTCTTTTTATTAATAGTGCAGTCCCTTTGGCTTGTCATAATTGAAAAATCACAGGTAGAAGTATTAGCAATCACTCTGCTCTATTCGAAGTGACTCATGATCACGTGACTACAAGCCAGTGTGCCCAAAACCAAAAAACTAAAAAATATAATGTATCCCTTATAGTTATTATTTGTTTTGTAAATTAGAAAAAGACTTTATTTACTATGATATGACAAAATGTGTTAAGGCCAAATAGCCATGCATCATGTTTTCTTAAAAAACATAGGAAAGCCTGTTTCATTGCAGATAGTTTAATAAAAATACATGTGAAATGTAAATATCTACTATAGGTCATAAAATCTGACAGGTCACAGAATAAAGTGGAACATCTGTATTTTGTTATGTAACAAAAATGCAGCATACCATAACGCATTCCTGGTTACAACAGTCAACTATTAATATATACTGGTTAGCTAAACAATGAATGAAGCCATCGTTCAGTTGTAAAAAAAATGGCATAGCATTCACTGAAATAGGATAAACTTGTCATTTTAAATATCATTGCCAACCTAGGGATGGGTGACACATGAGGCAATATTTTGCCACGCTGTCTATCCACTGGTAGCTGCTTTATCCTTTTAACATCTCTGAGGTCAGACAGGTAAATGATCTTATGACCTCACTGGACAGTCATCAGAGACAACTACAGAACAGCATTCCTAGACATGTCCGGGATTCAAATTGCAAGGGGATTTCAGAACCAGCACCCTACCCTGCTATTACCCTCCCATTGACACAAATGTCCTATTTTCCTCCATCTCATCCAGGCCAGATCCACCAGAGAGAACAGGAGATCGCAGAGCTCAAGCAGAAGATAGCAGAGGTAATGGCAGTGATGCCCAGCCTGTCCTACTCGTCAGACGGCAGCAACCTCAGCCCAGTCACCCCGCACTACTCCTCGAAGTTCATGGACAATAGTCCCTCCTCTCTGGACCCCAACGCCTCAGTCTACCAGCCCCTCAAAAAGTGACTCTGACATTCACACTTTTTGTCAGACAGAATTTTGTCTTTTCTTCATTTAGGGAAGCTCTCTGTTCCACTTTGGGTTATTTGTTTTGGTTTATCGCTCCCTGACAGTTTTTGCACCACACAGTGCACCAAACCCCCTCCATAAATATGTGTATTTAGGTCCCTTTTTTTTGGTTCTATTATGAGAACTATTATTTTGAGGGGGTCGTGTACAGTAGGAGTTTTTGTTGCTGTTGTTGAGTTTTGGGATTTAGCCATTAGACAGCGTGACACCTGTTTGGAGGGGGAGAAAGGAACACAGTTTGTTAGCCAAATATCTACCGAAGAGCCATCATGCATCACTTCTTGTCAGTCTTCTTTTGATGTACAGTATAAACCCCACCTCCAACCTCAAAGCAAACTTACACCCAGGCTTTTAATTTGAAAACTAATTGGCTCTCATGATGGTCTATAATAAGGCAGAACATTTATTTGTATTCTTGGTTCAGATGTGAATTAAAAGCTCACCTGTAAAGTAAAGCCCTATGAGAGATAACATGAATGTAAAATGATTCATGGTTTGATATCGCCATTAACCTAAATCAGTGATTGTTTTTTGAAGTTTCAGTTTAGTTAACAACAGTGTACATTTCTTCTAAAATAGTGATATTGGACGTTTCCTGTGTTCCTCAGATATTCTAATACTATTTATTCTCCTATCGCTGGAATAGCTGATTCTCTTGGATTATCAGTAAGTGGATGAAGCCAATGTAGTTCTTTCATAAAAGAAAATACTGCTAGATCTGACCTGGCACTGCCAAAATGTTCCATTAACATTCACCTGTTTGCTGCAGACACCTTTCTTCTCCCTCTGGACCAAATTAGAACCCATTAGGCCATGTTGTTCACTGGATTTAATGATGTCAAGGTAACTGGTCGTTACCATTATTTGCTGATTTTTACAGTGCCTTGTAGTTTCTTGTTTTAAGATGCAGAAACCACATACTTTGCAATCCTGAGATCTAAAGGCATCATGTTTCAAAGCTTCAAAGTCATCTTTCTCACTCTCTCTCTTTCTCCCTCTCGCTCTCTCTAGCTCTGATATATATCTGGTTTTCAAAAGTTAAAATCATTTTAAGTCAGTATTCAAAGACTGAAACAAATAAAGTACCTCTAACATTTTTGATCTTTTTGCAGCTAATTAACCACAATAGTACAGACTTAAAGTGAAAACATAACACTGGACACGGTGCATGTTATTTCCTAGTGACACAGTCTTGGTATGCCAACACCAACCAAACTGACTGTCTGTTATCATGCCCTGCGGTTGGCATTTAGTTGTTTACAACGATGTAAATTAACATACTGAGGAATGTTTTCTTTGTTCAATTCATTTCAGTTCTTAAGTGCCAAGTGTTGATGTTCAGTTTCCATCCATACTTTGAAAAATGTAGCTAGCATAATGTTTGCAGAAAAGTGCTGTTTTTTTATTTTGTCTTTAGAACATATGTGGATGGTGTCGTGTTTACAAGGTTCTGGGCTGATCATAAGGAAGCAGGAAGTGGTCAGTTGGACTGATTGTGCTATTCACACATTTATTTATTTGTTGCAGACTTTTTATTGAGTGGCACCTCCTTGATATTTCCCACCATCATCAGTTGGTTTCCTATATTTTCTGCCAGGAAGGATGCTGTAAACGTGTTGTGTTGGGAAAAGGTTACCCCTGAACCATTTGACTATGTTGTGCTGTCATGTGGCCTACCTGGAAAACAGTATTTTTTGTGGATTGCCCTGGCATTGTGAGTCGAGTTCTCAAGTTGCTTTTACAAGGCTGTGTAGAAAGAAGGGAAGGTTGGAAAAAAAAAGTGCTTTGTTTTATCTTTTCATTGTTCCACCATGTATATTTTCTTTCTTCGAAGTGGTGGTGGCTGCGTTACACTTCTCACTTTGATCATCACTATTAAAGAAAGTCTTGCTGGTGGCAGTGCAAGCTGTTAAGTGTGTGAGTGTGCGTGTCATGATCTTTGTGTCTATTATTCCTTTTTTCTGTAAAAGCATGAAACGAGCATTTTAACCCACGATTGATCATCAGATGGTGATGAATTGATAAAAATGCAATTGGAATGTTAAAATGGCACCATTCTAATTAAATGTGAGTCCACACGTTAAAAGTTCGTTGTTGTCCACTCATGGACTCATGTCAACAAATTCATACATTGTGTTGACATTTATTTAAAACCTTGTCATATTGCCATTGCTTAAAATGAGTTTGTCCTCTCATTTGGTGCTGCTTGATTCTTCTAAATGTCACTCTTATAAGGACGTGTGTCAGAGATATATTTGGATCCTTACATGTTCACTTAACATCCAAATAAGTCTTATTTTTGGTAATAATGAAGACAAAATGCTTCTTTGCCAAATAAGTGTGTGTGTAAACACAGGCTGCAAAATGTTACGTAAGTGCTAAATTGTAGAAAGTTTCAGTAGTTTGGCAGTTTAGTTCCAGGAAAATAACATAATACAAGCCATATTTGCAAAAATATGTGACATCTGAAATTGTAAAAAAAGAATCAAAATCATACATCAATGTATTTTTCAAGTAGTTGATAGTGTTTTCATGGGAAATGTTGTATTCATGTGTTACGGAATAATTGAAATAATCTGACTTGACTGCCAACACAGTGGGCTGAGAAAGCAAAGACTTTAGGGTTTTACAGATATGTATGCACGTTTTTATGCAAGCATGCTTTTGCCCTTTTTCCAAAACAAAAGTTCAACTTGATACTCCTCATTTAAAATGGATTTTAAAAATCCAACCTTATCCTAACCATTGATTATTATGTCTGGTAAAGCGTCTGTACAATAAAATTCTTATTTTAAATGGAAAAGTTAATAGAAAAGTGCCACCTGAAAGCTGCGCGGTTACAATGTCCCATGTGACGCAAACGTAGCATTTACTTTTCAGCTGGACTCGCTCACGTGCGCTGAGCTCGTAAATAGCGGGATGTCGGATTGTACGGGAAGGCAGCAGCAGTCCGGCGTCCCCACCAGAAGTCCGCTCCTCCACCAGTAACAGTCCGGCGTCCCCACCACCAGCAGAAGTCCGCTCCTCCAACACCAGCAGTCCGCTCCTCCACACTCCTCCCGGAGCGACCACCACCAGAAAACTTCCCCGACCCTCTGCACTTCAGCCCAGCGACATGGACACCCTCCGCTCGGCGGGGAGAGCCATCATCCGGAGCCCGAGTTTGGCCAAACAGTCTTGGACTGCGGGCAGACACAAAAGTAAGAAGTTTGGGAGGAAACGGAGCGGCTTTAAGTTTCGCTGCGTTTGTCCGTTCCACCGTGTTCCACCGTGTCCGTTCTACTTTAATTACCGAAACTCTCTGTCAACTAACTTCAACCCAGCGGAGCTTCGGACTCCAACCGCGAAACCCCAAATTACAGTTGACGTCACCGCGGTGAAGTTGGACATCAGCGTCGCACTTAGTGTTTGTACCCGACAGAAGTTTTGGTCCAAGAACAACATTTGTTTGTGTGGGAAAATGCGGCTGCAGTGAGATTGACCCCTCGGATTTTCCCTAAAATGAGTCATTTTAAAAACGGATAGAATTAAAAAGCCCCAACAAAACTGACAGTGTGTAGAAAACTGCTCAAATAATCTCTTAGCATATTTTCAGCACGTTTTACTTTAGTTTCCAGTACAATAATAAACTTTACAGGCTCTTAATTTAACTCTGTGTTGATGAACACAGTCCTGTCAAAGCCTCTTTACATGTCCACTGTCAGAGGAAGGGCAGAGGTCGGGGTGAAAGCTGCATCAGAGAGGGATTTCTGTGTTTTGCTCAATGGCCCTTCAGTAGGACAGGATCCTGCATTAACGTGAAACTTTTACGGTCCCTCTGTGGTCTATTGTAACACTCGAGGGCCACTTTGTGAGCTAAATCTCACTTGATCCCGGCTGTAAAGTTGTGGGGGAATGACCGGTTAGAAAGCCTGTAACCAAGAGGAGACGCCAAGAATCCTGTGTGTCCGTGCATGGCCTCGAGCTATATTTTACTGAAGGTCATGAGCTGATTTTAAACCTCACGGAGTTGTAAGGAAATGGTCTGGATCACAAATACACCCCATTAACATATGTATCAGTGGTAGCTCGCCCGATAAAACGGTGCCTCGTGAATTTGGAATGTAAAACTCCTACATACAGGCACATTTCTGTCTGATTAAATCAGGATCAGATGTTGATTTAGTCAGTTTTGCATAGTTATCGGTGGCTGGCCAGTCAGATTGTAATCCAGCATCTCTCAGAATTATGTGTGTGTGTGACTGTATGGCATTCTCAGTGAGGACCAAGGATTTTTTTCTACCAACAGAGTGAGGACATTTTGGCCAGTCCCACTGTTTTTGACCCCAAAAAGGGATTTTGGGAATTTTCATGCTGAGTTTTCACCTTTTAAGTGTCATGCAGATGTTTTACAATTGCTATTTTAAATTGATTTTTCTCAGAATGAGCTGACTGGGACATTTGCATGAGGCATTTCAACTTTAATTGAGCTCCTACTTTGGCGATTAGCGCAATTAAAGCTCATAAATTCAGCTGCTGACCCATTTGTGAAAAAAGTAGAGCATTGTAGTATAGATTACAGGGTCATCGCTAGGTGGCAGGGGCACACATTCCTTACCAGCGCTGACCCATATTACCTATGTTGGTGATGTCAGGCCTGCAGGACCAGGACGTGGTCTGTGTATTTCCGTCTATTCAAGAAGAGAGTTATTGGAGATCCTAGGTGAATTCGGCTATCTTGTGACGACAGATGATCAACAGTGCTGTTGTTGCCTGAGGATCGAAAGAAACTCCAAATCACCCTGTTTTGGCTTTTGTGTACTTGGCCACTTTGTAAAAGTTTTTTAAAACATGTATTTGCTTATCATAGATGGAGAACCTTTTCATCTGGTTGTGGGGACTGTGCCATTTTTTTTTTTTTCAGTAACAATAACTTCTCCACTCCTTATTCTCTGCTCTTATTGCCCTGGCTTGGTTACCCTAGACGACCTACTCCTGCACAATGCCAGTGTCAAGGACCTGCCACAGGGTGCATGTCTGCAGCAAAGGGTCTTTTTCTTGGATACCTCCTCCGATGGAAGCATGTGACTTTACCAATAATGAGTGATGCTCATTAAAGCAAATCAGTGGGAATCTTTCTTTGGCCCTTTTGATGAAGCTGTTCTCCCACTTGTTCTTAGTTGTTCCTAGTTCAGTGAGGAGTCTCGATTATGGGTGAGGCTTTTTTTTTTTTCTGCCTTCCGCTGTTTGTTTTTTTTTTTTTTTCTGCCATTGTTTTCCGACTTCCCTTCCCTCCCCCCCTGAGATGGAGTTTACTCAACTCCCAGTGAGTTGAGTGACACAGTCCTGTCAGTCATTTAGCTCCACTGGCCAGAGTGGAGTCCAGAGAACCTGTTGAATTCCTTTTCCAGACAGCTTAAGTGCTGGCTCCTGCCTGTGTCCATTCTCCTCTTACATCCCTTACATGTTTACGTATTCCTGTAAGTAGATTTCCTGACATTTAACTGAAATTAATTTGGATTCTGTGAAACCTTGTTTTGGCGCCATGTAGTTGTAGTGAATTTGAAAGAAATGCTAAGTTGTGACAGAAGTTTAAAAAAAAAAAAGTTATTTGGCACAGAGTCTTAAGTTGTCTGACCGTAGTTGGTGGTTTCCACAGTGATGCAGTGTGTGGTGTAGACCCACAAATTAGCCGAGACGTGAATTGCCTGTCAGTTGGGCCCTTTAGGATCAGCACGTTTGTTGTCAAAGTCTTTAACAAAGGTTTTTTTCCTCATTGATAAATGAATTTGATACTCCTCTGTCAGGGTTGGCTTTTATAGATGAATAACTAAAGACTGGGGCTTTTCTTTTAACCTTTCTCTTTTGGTGTCTTTCCTGCTATCATATACAGTGCTTTGCCCTTAACTACTTTGTTTTTGAAATTATTTTACACCCTGTATTTAATCTCTCAACAAAAGGCCAGGGTCACGTACAACAGGGTTTTGCTCCGTATCATTTCGCACCTTCACACAGCTGTTAGCGTTTATGTAGTACTTTTGCTGACCTTTGATCCCAAATCCATCCACAGTCAAGACTAGACAAAATTGAAAATTGATGCTGGTACTTGGAAAAAGTGGTTTCGGTTTTGATTTTGGATTTATTGCTGTCCTTCTCCAGTGTAAAGTTTTGGAATGAATACAATTAGTTCTCAGCAGTGTGAGACATTTTTACTGAGCAGTCTGTAAACCTGTGTTGAAACCTACTTAAGTCATCCTTTTGTTAAAATAATGAAGTTACAGTTTTATATTTAAGGTTTTTACTGTATTGTGATGCTCACTAAATAATGCCCTGCCAAATAACCACGTAAACTTTTATATATAAATAAGTGGGTGTCAGTAAAGCTTGCATGTATTTATTTTGAAGAATCTAAACATAAAGCATCTTAGGATTATTCCCAAACTTTTGAAAAATATTGTTAATAATGATATGATTGTTGTAGGAGCTTTAGCAATGATGTGCTGTGATTGGAATGTCTGTCAGCTGGTTAATTCGCCTACCAACCTGCCCAGTGTTTGGTTGTTGCTTTTGTTGCTCTTTTCTTTTCTCTCGCCACTTTCCGCTCACTCCAACCGGTCAAGGCAGATGGCCGCCCACCCTGAGCCCTGTTACGCTGGAGGTTTCTTCCACTCTTCCACTGATGCATAGGGCTTGCTGAAAGGGGGATTTGTTGGGCTTTCTCTGCACATCTGTATAGTGTTGACTTTATTATTTGAGGTGTCTTGAGATTACTTTTTTCTGAATGTGTGCTATATAAATAAAGTTGAATTGCATGTCATTATTGGCATGTCAATTTTAGCTTGTCAGTGTGAGCATGTGTACATGTTGGCATGTCAATTTTTGGTGTGTAAGTGTAAAAAGGATAACTAGTAGGTGTGAGCTCTTTGGCATGTCAGCGGAAGCATGATGGGATGCTAACTGGCACCATGTTAGTACGACTCTCATAGATACTGTACTAGTGGGTTAATTCCAATGTATAAAGTGTGTGTTTTGTAGAAGAATATCTTGTATGTGTAACTCTGGAATTTGTCAATCGTGAAAATTATGACTTGACAATTTAAAATTTCACATAATGATGAATGGAGGGCTTTCCTGGTGATGATGTTTTTATATTTTGGAAATTTCTTGGCATGAAAATTTAAGTTGTCATTATAAATTCTTAGTCCTAAAAGAAATTTCTTTCAGCTGGTTTGATGAAACAATGTCTATAAGAGAGTCTCCTTTTCAGTCTGACCTGACACAGTCCTTTCTTTAATAGTGTGCTTGCATGAGTATGTAGTGTGAACTACATCCCAGAGGAGGATCCTGGGAGGGTGAATTTCTTCTCTCACTCTTATCACCTCCTTTAATTTTTTTTTAGAGGAAGTCTCTATAAACATATCCACACGGTCATGGCAAGCCAGCATCGTACAAACCCTGATAAGGAATGACATGGAAGTAGCTGTTGTTCCTTGAGCAGTTACAGTTCTAAATCTCCTTGTTCCTTTTAGTGAACAAATCATTGTGCTACTTTTTTTTTGTTTTTCTTTCAGAGTAAACACCAAGTTGAGTTGCTTTTTAATGCAACAGTTGAATTCTAGTTGGGGAGATTTATTATGCTGCTTTGAGAAAGGAAACCCACAGTTTCCTCTTATCACAGTATGTCAGAGTTCATGTATAATCACTCCTAACTCTTGGCCTTTTTATTGTCAAAGCCGGTAAGTTGTTTTGAGGTTGAAATATTTACTTAACATTAACAGTACCTCTGACCTAGATACCCTGTTTTGCCTTTTCCGCTGCAGGGAGAGAGCAGTTCAACATAGGCTGTTTACATTTCCTCTGATTTTTGTTTTGCTCAGGCTCTTTGAAAATTCTCACGACTAATGTTATTTATTTTAGCAAATCTCTGCATCAGTAAAGCAGTAACTTGCTGAATGGGTACATGAATGTCAAAATAGTTTTGCCTACTTTTCCCAGTGTTATTTTATTTTATTTTATTTTATTTTTATTTTTTGTATAAAACAGAGCTTCCAGAGAACTGGACTGACACGAGGGAGACCATCTTAGAAGGCATGACCTTTAACCTTCGTTACCTTGGTATGACACTAGTGGACCAGCCCAAGGGAGAAGACCTATCAGCTGCTGCCGTTAAGAGGATTGTGGCCACGGTGAGTGCTGAAATGGCATTTACGCATTTACATGCACTTAGCAGCAGCAGAGTAATCTAATTGCTCCTCTACCTCCGACTTATTTTGGAAGCCTGGTTCACAAATTTGAAACTGTACATCAACAGAAAATCCTGCTTTGTAACTTTTTTCTTTCCTTTATGGCTGTGTTTGTATCACAGCAGCGTGAGAATATGGGGAAAGAGAAAGGAAAAGAGAGACACCGCTGATTCACAGCTCAAACTCTCTGAATTAAAAAAAAAAAGACTCCCTGGACGGGAAAGTAACTTAGTTAGACTTTTACAAGGCACTCCTTATTGGTTAGACTTTCTGTCAATAAGGTGGCATCGTACTATTAATGATCTTTCTCTGTTTGCTCCGCTGTTTGTTCCTGTCTGTAGGCTTCGTTGTGCACATGTACACGTTTGGTTTTCTGTGGAAAAGGTCAAATGTAACTTGTGGTAGTTTTCTGTAGTAGAGATATGACGGCATGTGTTTAGCCAACAACAGGCAAAAGTTGCTTAATGTTTAGTTGCAGGGCCGTGAGTTCCCACAGTCAAGTGGCTTCTGTGTAGCTACCGTTGCCCCACATGTGTTTGTATATAATTTTAGGAGGCACCATATTGTAACCTACAGTATAGTTGCAGCAGCCAAGTGCAAAGGCTCAGTAGCTGCACCATAACCCCTAAATCCTGAACTACATTACGAATGAAGCCGCTTTAACAAACTTCTCTCTTTCAATTGTATCAGGCTAAAGCCAGTGGGAAGAAGCCTCAGAAGGTTGCTCTGAAGGTTTCCCCTGAGGGAATAGTCCTGTATGACACCTTGAATAATAAACGTCTGGAAAATGTCTCCATATACAGGTAATGTGTAGAGCAGCATAACTCATAACGAGCACTGATGTGTAGTTGGTCCTACATGCTACTCTGCTTAACTACTTTGGATGTCATTTGTCTAACCTTTGACCTCTGGTCTTCAGAATATCCTACTGCACCGTGGACAAACTCCATGATAAAGTGTTTGCTTATATCGCTCAAAACACCCTTAATGGGACACTGGAGTGCCATGCCTACCTCTGCTCCAAGAGGAAAGTGGTGAGTCTTGTGACTGCAGAATTAAAATGATTATATTTTAGTTAAAATGAACATGAATAAGCAGCAAATAAAATCATTTTAAATTATCACCTTGTATGAATGTTTAAATCAAAGTATTTTGTACTTAAAGAACTATCTGTGCTCAAAAGTGCAAATGTTTTCCTCAAAGGTGTGTTCCCTTTACCTTCTACTTCATTTTCAAAAAAAACTCTTTATTATAAAGTTATATTAATAATATAACTGCAACTCTTCAAATTGTCTGGTGGACCATTCTGCTGGAGCACTTTAAGTGACAATTAATATAATGGAGGAGGAACGAACCCATTTGAGATGCACTAGACATTTCAAAATTGTTCTAAAATTCCTAAAACTGAGAAGCTGTATTCTAACTTCATTTATACAAAAACTATTTCTAAAATTTGACAGATTCTATTTATTGGTTTTGATCAATGGTCTAACGTGTTTTTGAGTTCAGATGTGGACCCCCTAATTTCTATTTTTATTTTTTTTAAGATACGCTTATTACATGATCTGTGACTAGTGCTTTAACTCTTAAATAATCTTTCCTTTCATTAATTCTTTCACTCAGTTGCATTCAGTTTACTGTCTGCACCCTGTAATGTATGTGCACAGTGGTTACCCATATACATGGCAGCGTAATTGGCATTCTCCCCCACAAATGTACCTCAATGTACCTAATTCTCTACCCTGATTTCGGAAACAAGGTTTCCCATATACATGACACTTAAGAAATTAGCTTTCCCGAGAAAGCTGACTGTAACCCGTTTAATAATGTGTATTTCTTTCCGGTTTTCCAGGCTCAGGCTGTGGCTTTGACAGTAGCCCAGGCCTTCACAATAGCTTTTGAACTCTGGCAAGTGGCCAAAGAAGGTAGGAACACACAATCTTCACCCCTCAAGTCCTGCAAATGAGACACACGCACGGTCATCAACCCAGATGCATATGAAATCAGCGTTGAGTCTCCAAGTATGTTACAAACTGCTATAAGGCTGCAGTAAACGGGTCTTGACGTGCTTCTCTTATGCCTCTGTACATCTTCTAGAGAAGGGGAAGAGAGTGAAGTCTGGTTCAGCTGGAGAAACCAGCAGTAGTTCCCATTCAGAGAGATCAAACAGCATGGGGAGCCTGAAAGGGACAGGTAAAAACAAGACTCCAGAATGAAGAAATATTTGGTAACTTTTGTAACACAAATACTGTAAATGCCACTTTTTTATGTTTTCTGCAAAGTTTTTCATCTCTTGAGGTTGTTCTGGAATTCTTTAAATTACATTAGCGTTAAAAACTGTACCCTCGTCTTCTGCAACTGTAAAATTGCAGTGGCTAGAAAAAGTAGTGCCACCATCTTTATATCTTTTGAACCCATCTTCCAATAAATGTGGTGTTGTTCTATCCATAGCAGGTGCCACTAACTTGGGGTTCAGTGTCTTGCTTATAAACTCTTCAACATACGACAGGAAGAGTGGGGAATTCAACTCCTGACCCTATAGAGAGGTTTTGCCATACTATCAAATAACTTAAGCCTCTGAAGTTCTCCAGAGATGATGTACAGTATGTCAGAACACCAATGTCCAAGTGAGATGCTGTAGAAATTATCCACACGTGGCATGGCATTGCTCCATTAATAAACTGCAGCCTTTTGTTACACACATACGCAGTTGGCAGGTTTGAAAGTGACCCACCCTGACCTGGTGTGGGAGTCGGAGACAGAACCTGTGGACTGCAGAATGGTTTGGTGTATCCCATCTTTAATAGTGGTTTGGGGGTGTTGACCATTAGTCCAGGTTGCTCCCTTAAAGGTTGGGACAGAGTTTCTACCCCAATTGAGTAAGCGTAAGCACCTTAAGGTGTTGTTCAGTGAAGGTAAAATGGCAGTGACATCTAAGTAGGATGCCTCCTGAAAAAACGTGCAGGAATATCCAATTGGGATGAGAGCTGAGAGGAGAATCTGTCCTTGGAATGTCTTGAGATACCCTGGAAGGAGCTATGAAATGTTGTTTACAATGGGTTATTGAAAAATGTTTGAATGTACGTTGATTGACATTTTGTTGTTGTGTTGGTTGTTTCTGTGGATATTTCAGTCTGGGCAAAATGGGTAGAATGGCTAGCCAACAGCGCCATCCCTACAACCAGGGCTTGACATGAATGTCTGCCAAACTGTGCTAAACTCAGAATGGGAGTTAAAGTGGACTTTTCCTCTCTTCTTGATACAATGATAATTTTCCTTTTGTGCGTGTGGTTTGCAATAATGAAACGCTGTATAGAGAGTGCTTCTGATAAAGGCTGCAGGTCTGCAGGTGAGGTGCTTTCTGGGACACTACAAAGTCCAAGTCATTTTTCTTTTGCCTTAGTGGTTAATAATGATTATACAAATTATGTTGCGTTACTTACCCTCTTACTAGATGTTGCCACCGACACCTTGTTGGACGTGGACAGTGTGAATGTTGCAGTGGAGACCAGTGGGAATGTAGAGGATGAGCTGGATAACATCATGCCCACAGAGACCAATAACAACTCTGCCTGGGTAAGACTCAAAATATCCAATTTGATATTTATACTCAGTGACTCAAGTCACAGGTGCTAAAGTCTTTCAATATTAAATATGACGAAGGTACAAGTATTTTTAATGGTGGTGTTGCTATGCTCACATTGCTCACATTTTCAGGTTACTTGCAGTAAATTAAACAATTGTCATTGCCACTGTAGTAATCCAACTTTTCTTTTACTTGAGGATTTTTTTTTAATGTAAGACTATTGTCCTTCCAGGAAATAGAGGATGGTTTGGATGAAGCTTTCTCCAGGTGAGATATTTCTGAACCACTCTTTTTATTATCTGATATTAATCCAAATTGATTGTTTCTTTGTCTCTTTACCATAAAAAACTCCACTACCAAATTCAGTTCTGTAAAATGCTTCAGTTTAGTGCTTGAATTTACAGTGCCACACACTGACGATTTCTGTGTACTGCTGGAATCATCAGATTGTGCGTGTGTGCCTGCCTGCTATGTACTGCTGAATAAAATTTATGCTAATATAGAAAATAAGAAAATAAGTGATGATCTCAGGAGAAACATATTTAAAAACCTAGAGCTCAGTTGACAGCTAAACTTTAAACTGTGCTCAACCTACTGTGTGTTTGTGTCTCCAGCCGTGCTCTGGATAGCTATGGTTCATTTCCAGGTAATGTTGAATACCACTGTCAACTGACAGAAGTCTTATTTAGC
This sequence comes from Channa striata, assembly GCA_033026295.1. Lineage (NCBI taxonomy): Eukaryota > Metazoa > Chordata > Actinopteri > Anabantiformes > Channidae > Channa > Channa striata. The sequence goes on along the minus strand of CM065181.1, from coordinate 5,845,763 downwards.
ATAGTATTCATGCTAGTTACTAACCTAATATTAATCCTTGCCATTCAGTCACTGCCAAAACGAAGTAAGTGTGTTTACAGGTGAGGAATGTTTATAATTATTGTGAAATATTATAATTTCATGTATTGCTTCAGAATTGGTCAGCTACATTGAGAAAAGAAAGCGTTAAATCTCAAAGGGAAATCTGCCCTTATTCCTATCCCTGTCACACTGACGTCTTTGTTGAACAGTTATTGTGTTTGTGCACACTGGTTTAAAACTGGAGCAGTGGGTCAGGCAGACCAGACTGAGGTTGTATTTGTATAAACAAGTTGGGGAGGCAAAGCTGCTACAGAAGCAGAAATAAAACCCTGGCACACCTCAAAGGACGTCTGGCCACGTGACATTAGCCTAAAGGTCAGTAGAAGGGTCACTGGAGCACATTTAGGAAAAGACCAAGCACTAATGTATAAACACTGTTTAGACAAGTTCATCTAATACGTGTTCATCTTACACCGTTCAGGGGTAGTTTTATCATAACTTCAGTAGTTTTGCTCTTTTAAGTGTATGCCTTCTGTTTTTTTTTCCTTATTGTCAAGCAATCCCACAAACAGACTAAAATTGACAGAGAATTGATCCCAGTAATTGGTACCTGTGTTAAGATGAATATCTTCCTTTTTATTATGAGTAATTCCATCCTAACGCCTGTTGCTCAGGATAATTAAAGTTGAGAAGCTGGTTGGTGATTTTAGCAGCAAGAGGCACAGAAAGGTGTTGTAATGTCACAAAACGGTGAGACGCCTTACACACACATACATGGTTTCTGTGTGTGTGTATGTGTAATTATTACTTGGCTTTAAGACAACTTTGAATAACTAACCCTAAATGCTCTTTGGCACAACAGATGTGTCCAAAAACTGAACTGAGATGATCCCCAATAAACTGATTGATTCGCTAAAGACTACAGTGCCCAGCTGCTTTATATAATTTAATTTAGTTGTGAGGGTTAAACGTTTAAATTTTTAGTTTGCACTCTCATTGGGAATTAATGGACTTCCTATTGAATTCAGAAATTGATTTAGCCATGGTGGTGTTTTCATGGGGTTTATTGACAAGTGGAAAAGAACAGCGAAACACCGGCTTATTTGCGGTGTTGTGTGTTTTTTTTTTTTAAACCGAACTTTCTTATTGAGGTTTGTTCACGTCGTCCATTAAACTTTTTCCCTTGTCTCCTCAGACTGGCAGTGTCACGTACTAACCCCCAGGTCCTGGACATTGGGTTGACGAGCCAGGACTGGCTCACTAAACCTGACTGGGAGAGCACCAATGGAAACAGTCCACAGGGTCTCAGCCCCTTCAGGGACGATATATTTGCCTTCTGACAAGCACAACACAGCAGAAAGAGAGACAACGACTAAGAGAAGGACGAGGGGTGTCTTCATGTCTTCCTGTGAATCAACAAGGCATCACTGTGTGTTTAAAAATAAAGCTGCGGTATATCAAAAAGGGAAAAAGTGTAGGACTGCAAGATAACGTTCGGCTTCATCACTTTGTTGTTGCTCTCTTCACAAGGACAATTCTTTATTTCTTTGAAATGGCACGGGCCACTGCCCCTGTACACCAAAGCAATATCTTTAAAGTTACTACATCTCTTCTGGTAATACACTGAAAACATATTTCCTAACTTTACTTCACTCATCTTATATCAATATTTGTTGTCTTTTTTTTTGTTTGTTTTGTTTTTTTTATAGTTTAATTTTTCAGTTTCTCTACTCATGACATAATCAGTGTTTTGTATAGGTGTTTAGTTATAATTTATAGTTTTATAATTATTTTTTTAGGAAGAAGAGGAGTGCAAGTTATTTCAAACTTTTGTGCAGACTGTAACAACAGGCCTTAACAGCAGGACAATCAGCTATGCTACATCTTTTATGAAAACAAAAACTAATGGTTCCTTAGTTACAGTATCTGTGGATTTAGTTAATGTGAGGATATGACTTTCCACCATTGTGAATGTAAAAAGAAGATAGTTTTATTTCTCTAATCTGATAATCCTTCTAGTTTATTTGAAATTTACTAATGGCTCATTTAAGACATGATGTTACAGGCACTTACTTTTCCCTGCAGTGTAACAGCATTCTCGTAGATGAAGCCCAGATGTGCTCACGTTCCAGTGTGACCATTTCACTGTACTCTGTAATCTACCAGCAATGTGTAGAATTAAAATATATTTGTGAAGTTGACTCCACTGGTACTGTATATTAATATTTATGTATTATTTCTAAGATTCTTGTGTCACTTTAGCTATGGTTAAATTAATAAAATTAGACATTTTCAAAAATGCACCTACATGGTGAGATTAGATGATCAACAGGTTTTGATTAATAAGGTTTGTGTAGCATAAATAAATGCAAATGGGACAAAATATATAAGCTTGTTTGCAAACATTATTTTTGTACAGCTTAAAGAAGATGTAATGTGTTTTTTTTTTATGCTAAGATAATCTGAAACTCTGGGTTTGTGTGGATAGAAACGGATCACCCAGGCAAGACAGGACGTGTGCTCTGATCTTTAGAGGTGCTGGTGTGTGGATTGTGTGGACAGAGCAAGACGGCTCAGTTTCCAGTCTTTACGCTAAGCTTAGCTAATTGACTTCCTTGGTTGTAGCTTTACTTTTATATCTCCTCTATTTATCTTTTGTGGTATCAGTCTTTTCACTTGTCAGAAAGCAAATGAGGCCATTTTCCAAAATCTCAAACTACAACACAGAAGTCTCTCCAATAAATGCCAAATAAAATGTAAACAATTTCAAAGGGGGTAACTGGAAAGTAGAAGCTTTCTTGACACAGTGGCCTATTAGGTATTTTCTCATTTTGCTTTTTTTTTTTTAATGACAAGTTGACATCTCATATCTGGATGGGCTTGGATAAACATGAGAAATCAATAGTTTTTATCCTGATCTCACTTTCGCCCCCTCGGATATAAATGAACATTTTATAGTAATGCCACTCTTGGTAAAGGGGCGTTTGGATTGCTGGCAGCAGAGGGCAGCCGTGCACTGTTCAATGAGGACAGACATGTCAGTTGAGCTGAGGTACTTGCACCTAATGCTAGTCACATCTTCGGCTCTAGAGCAAGACTCTAATAACTTGTCCGTCCCTTTTTCTGCTTCGTTGTCCTAAATCCAAAGTGACAGTGAAGGTCAATCGATGGCACTTTATGAGCTCTGAAAGAGCTTGTCACAGGGAGAAAAACTCCTGTGTGTCACAGTAATCTTTAAACCACTGGTGAAAGGACATGATGGCATGTACAGACTGGACTAGCATCCTCATCAACTCGACCCCCACACACACACACACACACACTCCCCCCTACCACAGACACACATTCCTACACACACGTTCTTTGCCACGTTTTCTATTCGACCTGTGTGTGAACGCGACTCTGGAAGACTGAAAGTCACACGGTCTCTCCCGTTCCTTTCTCTTCCTAACAGGCTCTGGCTCAGTGAAGCAGTTTTTTTTTCTTCTTTTTTTACAATTTGTCCTGACAAGCTTACTTAACCACCTGCATTATTTAACAGTCTTCCCTCAAAGGGAGCTCCAACTCCCTGTGACTTTGATAAAAGCACACGCTGTGAGGTAAAGCCAGGCAAACGTCTTGGTGTCGAAATGGAAATAATACTGTAGGCACATACACACTTATGGCTAAAGACAGAAAATAAATTCTGTGTATCAAGGTCAAGTGATTGAGTCCAAGAAACTCTGTTGACGGTCTGTTTTTAGTGATCTGCTTTTCCTTTTCGAGTCAGTCTATTTTTATTGACAATAATATGAATATTTTAAGCTTTTAACCAACACCAACAAAAAAAGTACTTCACATATTTATAATTTTCTTCTTGCCTGTTAATGCAATTACTGTTCAAAATATTTATAACAAAAAACCTCCAAAGAAGTCCAACAGGCCTTTGGCAAGGACACATCACAAAGACTTGGCCCACGGATGATCCCTGACAGCCGGATGCCGGCCAACGGTTGGCTTGGTGTGTCCTGGTGTTAATGGAGCCCTGATCTTTCTCAGCTCTCTGATCTCAACAGCAACTTTATTGAGTTTCCAGAGGTACATGGCAGTAATGGCAGTAAGTTATTTGATACTCACGCAGAAAAAGCTGCACATGTCATGGATGTATTATGCGCTCATTGAGGTTGTTCATTTGGGAAGATGCAGAAACCTCTGTGGTGCATGTGAGTTGGCCTAATATACTGTAAAATCTAATGTTAAGTCCTCATGAACATACAAGTTAACATGTGACCAGTCTTCTGTTAGTGAACGTCTGGCTATTTTTAGCACAGAGAATGTGTGTCAGTCAGGCTAAGTCAACCTAAAGACTGTAAACGCCTTTACATGTAGCGTTGAAAATTATTTTTCTCTAGCATCAAAGAAATTATTAATTGTTGTCCATATAAAACACGTGTTTTCTTTTGAGTGGATTAATAAGTCTGAAAATATGAAGCCTGTGTAAATGCAGATGTTCCACTGTGAAAAGAAGAGAAGATGTGTAAAAGTCGCCTTTACTATAAGCATTTTACTCAGCGCAAAGGGAAAACTTCATAAAAAGACATTATACGTTTTTTGTAGTTTTCATGGTGCCAGGGGCAGTTCTGGGGGGGGGCCCATCTGACACCGGCCATTGTGCACCATCATATTAACACCAAAGTTTTGCACCTATTCCAGGATTAAAGAAAACCAAGTGGTATTTACCATGTTCTGCCTGTTGGTACTTAAAGCGCTTTACACTGCTTCTTATTTACCCAGTCTCACACACACATTCATACACCACTCACCAGGAGCAGCTAAGTAGGGGTTCAGTGTCTTGCTCAAGGACACTTCAACATGTGACCCCAGGAGCTGGGTATCAAACCAACAGCTGTAGGACTGGTGAACGACCGCGCTACCTCCTGCACCACAGTCGGTTAGTCTGCAGCCTGCATGTGGATCTGTGTTGTCAATATGTCACTCCCCAGACTGAATCCATCCACACATGGACAACATGTCATCTCAATGTCTGTTTTAACCAATCAGAAAAGAGCTGTGATGATCTCATCATACTTTCACATTTCTTTTTGAGCTGACAGAAGAGGCATGTCTCTGTGAGCCTCGTGAAATTTATGACAAAAAAACTGTTTCTTAAGTAACATAGCAAAATTCTAGACATAATTCTAAAGAATATTTTTCCCTTCATTGTTCAACTCACATAACCTAAGCTTTGTCACGGTCTCTGGCCTAAGCTCCTGGTTTCTAGCCTTACTTGGTCATTTCCTGTTTCTGCTCTCCTCCTCCTTCCTTTGTTGGAATTACCTGATCATTTGTACCTGTGCTCTCCCTTGCTTCTGAAGCCTCTTTTTAAGCCCGTTTTGAACCTGCACTGTTTGCTTGCCCGGTACAAACCTGACCTGCCTCTGGATCTCCCTGCCTGTCTGAACCCCGGCTCTGTAAGTTATGTGTTTCTCCTTCTGCTCGTTTGTTGACCTGGATCTGTTGGATTTCGGCCTAGTTCTTTTTCTGTGTTGGATGATTCGGACCTGACCCTGCTTTTACTGGACTTCTCTTTTTCCTCTGTTTGTCTAGAAATTGGATCTTGAATTTTTGGACTGATCACTGATCAAACCCTACTCCACTCTGCTGTAGTCTGGATCTGGTTTTCCTCAGTGCCCTCTCTCCACCTCCTTTACTTGGAGCTGCTCTACCCTGGAACCACGGACTCTGGAACTGATTTACTGGACCCGGATCTCGGACCTCCGTTACCTGACTCGGCCCACGTACTCTGTCATCAAACACACCCTTGCTATTCCCCGGAGCTTGTGTTGCCCTCTGGTGTTCCACTCATTCCTGGCCCCTCATTTCCCCACAAACTACCATGGCATTGTCCGTGTAATCAAAGGGACTTTAACTAATATCTGTCCGTTCTGAACCCAGTCTAATCGCTCTCTCTCGTATAAAGTGTCATCTTTCCCTGCTGTGCCTGCCCTGGTTCCCTCCATTCCCACCTGCTCAAAGCTCCACCAGCATCATCAATAAAATCTTTTCTACCCAGTTCTGTGTTGTCCGGCCCTTCGTTTTTGAGTTCACCAGTCTATTCGAGTTCTGCCTGCTTAATGACTTTTACTCCATATTTCCCTCAGTCCTTCTGACTGTGCTAGTAGACTAAATAACATTTTACCAGAATAAACCTAACATGAAAAAACAAAAACGTATGCTGCACCTTAGTGCTATGCAATAAATTGCACCCATCCTCCCCACATGTGATGTTCTTGATTTAAAAAAACACACATTTTCATTATGACAACAATTACATTAAGATCTTAAAGGTCAACTAAAATTATTTTCATCCCAAATGTCACTGGAGGGGGGCTTGGTAGTTCTTTAAAAAAAACACACTTTTAAGAGATAAGATAAAACTTTATTCATCCCACTGTGAGGAAATGTTCAATGTTACAGCAGCAGGGACTGTGCAGAGACGGCAAAAAAAAAAAAAAATCTGAACACAGTATATACAATCTAAAAATATCTCACATGTGTAAAATATCACCCAAGCAATTGCACCATGTATCATTTGTATTCCACGGTCTAAAAAAACTGTTTTAATGTGAATAATAGTGATAATGGTTCACTGGGAGAAGCTCTGACTGTAAAATCTGAAAGCAGCTGTTAGAATCGACCTTGGATATCACTGCTCACAGATGACACTGCGTCATACAGGGGGTGGGAGTTGTTGTCCAGCGCTGATGATAGCTTGGCTACCATCATCCTTTCTCCCCCCTCCTGCACGGAGTCCAGGGGCATCACCAAAACAGAGCTGGCCTTCCCGACCAGCTTCTCTTCCTGTCTGTCGTCGTGATGCTGCTGCACCAGCAGACCCCTTCACAGAATGTGGCTGAGGCCACCACAGAGTCATAAAAGGTCTTCAGTAGTGCTTCCTGAACTCTAAAAAGTCTCTTCAGCAGAAAGAGTGTTCACTGTCCTTTCCTGTAGAGTGCATCTGTCTTGTGAGACCAGTGCAGTTTATTGTTCAGGTGAACACCCAGGTATTGTAAGAGTCCACTCTCTCAATGTCCATTCCCTAGATGTTCACCAGTGGAAGAGTGGAGTCTGAGCATCTGCGGAAGTTCACCACCAGCTCTTTGGTTTTCCCAGTGTTGATGTGGAGATAGCTCCACTGGCACCAGTCCACAAAGTTCTGGATCAGTTCCCTGTCATTGTCATCTGTGATCAGGCCGACAATGGTAGAGCCATCAGAGAACTTCTGCAGGTGACAGGATCCTGAGCTGGACACGAGCCAGTCAGAAACAGAGCCAGAAACTTTGTTGCAGACAGCCATGTCAGACTCACAGTCTCCAGCCCTCATCAGTTTGAGAGGTAGTCCAATATCCAGGTAGAGACATGTTGGTCCACCCCCAAGTCTACAAACTTTCAGAGGTAAAGGTTGGGTGGTGTTAAAAGCACAGAAGAAGTCAAAAAACATGACTCTCACGGTGTGCCCAGCCGTACCCAGGTGAGAAACAGCTCTATACAGGAGGACGATGACGGCATCTTCAACTCCGATGCCTGGCTGGTTGGCAAACTGGAGCGGGTCCATGGACTCTCTCACCAGAGAACAGAGATAGGAATGAAAATGAAAACCTACATTCTGTATCCAGTTCACAATGTGTTCACAACATCTGGCTCCAACCCTGCCACTGTCACTTCTTTACCACTTTAACTAGTCTAACAGGGGACTGAAAACCAAAGAGAGACAATACAAACTTTTTTTGAAAATGAGTCAATTTTTTCATCTCAAAATGCTTGTTTTACAATCCATATGTATTTCTCAAGAACAAATTATATCAGAGTTATAACAGTTGGTTCAGCATCAGCTGTAAGATAACTATTTGCAGTCCTTTTAACTTAATTAAAATTTTCTTTTGTCTGTAACTTCTTCAGGTAAAGAATTTGATGCATCAATGTTTGTGAGGGGCACATAGTTTTCACATCTCCACTGTATCATACAGTGTCATGTAAAACAATTTCCACTGGTTTGTCTCCAGTGCCTGAGACAAGTTCTGCAGCAAATGTGCCTCAACATCGAATAAACATTTAAGCAACTAATCCATAGCTTTTGTTCCACAGAAGATTAATCTACAGTGGCTGAAATCGATGCCATTCTTAATTCACATATCTAATAAATTTTGTGTGTAATGTGACCTGCCAGCAGTAATGCATCGGAGCAGTTGGATGGAGAAATGGTGACATTAATTTTGCATTGTTCCTGCGTCTGGACACTCCGATAAAGGCACCGAGAGCAGAGGGAGAGAGAGAGGGAGATCAAGGCGAGTGTGTAGAGTTTGAAAGGGAATAGAGCGAAGTTTGAAGTGTTTTTTTAATGCAGAGCAGAAGGGGGGCTTATGTCCCCTTATGTTCTGTGTGCATCTCTCTTTATTTTTTAAGCCCATGTCATGTGAAACACACAATATTAAGCTTCCTGCCATCCATGGCTAGATCCATGAACAATCTTTCCCTCATTAGGCTCCAGCAGCCTCCTCTGACAATCTACTGGGCCATCATCTGCCATTACTGATTACGAAGCAAAAATCTCCACTGTATTTGACACAATCCATTAGCTCATGTGTATGTGGGCCTGAATGTGAGAACACCTGCAGTACTACACCCTGTGGATCTCCAGTCTAATTTATGTTTTTGGTTCAAGAGAATGGCTATGATGGGTGGGAGTGAGCCTGTGTGTGTGTGTGTGTGTGTGTGTAGGGTTGTTATATTGATGCACGGCAGCTGCTGATCCAGCCTCATAAAACAGTCTTACGTTTGAAGGCCTGGGCCACATCCATTGCAATCTCACCTTGTCACGCCCCATATGCTGAAGGCCAGCCTGGGCCGCACACACCCCTCATTAGTATTCAAAGATGTGACATCCACTCCAGGTGATCCGCTGCAGGCCACTGTCTTTACAAAAATCAAATACATGTCTACAGTGTAATGTTTCTTGGATTTCATGCAGATCGTATATATAGTGAGGTCAAGGGTTTTGAGAATTATTTTTGGCATATTTTGAACATGCCTATTCAAAATATTTTTATTTTGAATAGGCAACTCTTATTATTTTTATGTATTAAAACACAAGCATAAGTTTGTGACTGAGCAGCAAACTTAAGTGTTGCTGCAAACCCCAATTAAAATGAAGTTGGGACATTGTGTAAAATGTGAATAAGGCAGGACAGTCTAGTAGCTGCACTTTTACCTCCAAGTAACAAATGCAGAATGTGGCTTTGCACTGTCTTTCTAAAATAAATAGGGACGTTTCTGAAAAAGAAGTCGCTTGGATGGCAGCATATTTAGCTCCAAAACCTGTATGTACATTTCAGCATTAATGTTGTCTTCACCGATGTGGAAGTCACCCATGTCTTGGGCACTAACACAACCCCAGCAGAGATGCTGGCTTTTGGACTTTGTGCTGATGGTCCTTTTGCTCTTTGACCCTCGAGGACACAACGTCCATGTTTCCCTCCCAAAAATGTGAAATATGGACTCGTCAGATCACAGCACACTTTTCAATTTGCATCAGTCCATCTCAGATGAGCTCCGGCACAGAGAAGCCAGCTGTGTTTCTGGGTGTTGTTGACGTCTAGCAGGCATCACATTCAAAATGATTGAATATTTTCAAAAAACAAAGAAGTCGATCAGTTTGAGCCTTAAATATCTTGTCTTTGTGGTGTATTCAGTTGAATACAAGTCAAAAAGGATTGTCAAGACATTGTATTTAATTTTTATTTACGTCCCAACATTGCAATTGAAGTTTGTAGTTAATAGTTTTAGAATAAAAACAGGCTAGTACATTATGCCAAATTAAAATAACTGCCTCCTTTCAATTACATGGTCTTCATTTCAACCTCACAAATTTGGACAATAAGTAATTTTCAACTGAATCCTACAGTTGTTGGTTTGATCCCCGGCTCCTCTGGTCACATGTCAAAGTGTCCTTAAGCAAGACACTGAACCCTGGCTCCTGGTGAGTGTCGGCCAGCTGCATAACAGCTCCCCCATCAGTGTGTGAATAAGAAGCAGTGTAAAGCCCTTTCAGTACCAACAGGTAGAAAAGTGCTGTATAAGTGCAGAACATTTAACAGCTGCTATATGTGCTGAGATTGTTTTCTCAACAAATATTAATACCATTATTTAACTAAAGTCTCATTATTAGGTATCTTGCTATGGTTTCAACACTCACACTTTTAGGAATTTTCCCATCAACTAATATGATCTACAGTAAACTGCAGGACAGAGAAGTAGTGCATTGAAAATATTTTATTTCTTTTATGTGTCAATACATAATTAGACATAGATATTTTCATAGAAATAGTAAGTATATGTATATATATATTTATATATACCATGGATGTGAACAACAGCAGAGTCATGCTAGCCCTCATGAACAGGTTTTATCCCATGAACATTCAACACAGACATCATGGTTTACATAAAACACTGACTCCATTATTTGGCTGTCAATCCATGCTTCTTGGTTATCTGCTTTGACATACAAGTACGAATATATGCCAAAAGTAAATGTCCCCAAACTTTACTATGTGTGGGACAATTAGGCTTAATATTAAAAAGTTCTCATAATTCAGTCATCCAGGCGTCTACAGAACAAGCAGACCAGTGGTGATGGCGGGGATGACTTTGACTAGATGATAGCCTACTATTGGAGATGAAGATTAGATAAGCGGGGGTTCGCTCTAAGGCCGGCGTCTCTCAGATGCTCATGGGGTGGTGGTGGGAAAAACTGCACTATTTGGTTATTTATTACATTGACATTACCTAAAACTTAGAGTTTTACCAGGCCTTAAAATATACACACTTCTTACTTTGCAGAGATTATGACAACGATTTAGTACTTCGGTTAAATATGGTATCGTCCATTTCAATAGAAAACTTTTAAAAAAAGGATGACGACTTTCAAAGGTCATTTTCTAAATTAAACTTTCCGCAATCATTTAGGTTAGTTGTCAGCCAACAGCCTGGATTATCTTACTCATACTGTATGTGCCAAAGATCTCTATTGTTGTCTAATAAAGCTTTAAGAACACATCCGTCAGACACACTGTTTCTTCATTTCAAACCATATTGTCAACGCTTCTTTTTAATCAATCATTACGGCTCCAATGTTGAGAATAATCATTTCCTTGTACTGTGGCCACTCAACTGCACATGTGTGACATCTCTGGAGTGAGTCATGGCCAATTATTCATTCACTTTGGACTAAATGTATATGGGCCACAGGTTTGGAATGAAGAACTACATCAGCCTGTGGAGTGGTGTGTCCTGTTTTTAATAGTTTTTGGACAACAATGGAGGTCTGTGGCGGAGACAAACCAGTTAACCCAGTCCACAGGCTCACCAGTAACTAAACATACATGTCGGTAAAGAAGATTCAATGTTGGTGTCTAAATGTTGATTGTGGGGAACATGATTCATTTAGAAAATGACCCATAATATAAATTTCTGCATCAAATACCGTATCATTTGCTATACAGACACAATGTGCAGCATAGTTATTTAGATATATCGTTTCATAACCTGTACAGGGAGTTTTTCCTGCTTTGGATTCCACAGCCTTTGCTGGTCAATAATGGTTGAATATTTGCTCCTATGAAAGGCTCTAAAGTTCACATTTAGCTGCACACCCCTCCTAACATTCAAACAGCACATCACACCGGACTGAACTTGTAGCTCCAACCCTGCACACACAGTACAATGATCTTCTCCCTCCATCCATGTGTGTCACTCCCAATTTTATTCCCTCCGATTCTCTGACTCATCTCGTATCCTGCTGTCTTCTCTCTCTGCATGTCTTTGGGTCTCTCTCCTGGTCTCAGCCTACCAGAGTTGCACATGCCTCACTGGATGTTCACCTTGAGCAGCTGTTTATTGGCCCCCTGCAGCCACAGATAGACATAGACTGAGCTGTCTGGGCCAGACCTGCCTTCTGCTGCTTCCCCTTAGTGTGTCTGTTTGGATCACTGCCAAGCAGAGAATGGACAGAGGGTTTAAAAGTGTGTGTGTGTGTGTGTGTGCTTGTATTAGATGGAAGAACATTACCTCTTCAGGTTCTGTAGCATTGCGTTACAGTACATAGTTGTACTTTATGACCCATTACATCGGATTAATATTCTGTCTTTCAGATTATATTTATCCCCATTTAGCCGCTTTATTGAGAAATATATTGAAAAATGTTTCGCTTTTGAATGTGTCTGGCAACAGGATGGCCAAAAAAAAAAATCAACATTGCGTTTTATTATCAGTCACTAACAAGAGAGCAAAGTTTGTCTGAAGGCAAGAGAGGATGCATCCTCTAACGTCAAAGAGCAGTTCAAGGTGGTGTGAAACTTTTTAAATGAAAATTGACAAAATTCTAACGTTGTGTTTGTTTCCGTAGACTGATGCCATGTAAGTCTCATCTTGCAGATATGTTCCTATTTCTAACGCAGTTCTCCTTTCACCGCTTTTTCATAACAGTAGAACATAGCTAGTTAGGTAAAGGACAACCTGGATATTGATTCACGGAGGCGTGAAGAGAGGCTGGCTTAGCTTAGCACAAAGAGTGGAAGTAAAGGGAAGCTGCTAGCCTCATTCACATGGGAGGTGAAGCACAACTTTATGTTAAAAGAAGAAAGTGAAGTTCCTTGTGATATGATAGAGACGGGAGGAGACTAAAAGAAAAAAAGGGCCCTTGCAGAAAGTTATTCACCATAGCATGCAACATTACTAGTAATAATACCAGTTTACCAGGTTCAGAAGCTATTCAACAATCATTCTCATGAAACATACCGACCCTACAAACAGAAGCATCCTACAAGTTCTTCATTCAGATTTGAAATGTTAGTGTTTGTCTAATGTCAATAGATCCTATACGAGGAGAAACAGTAAATGATTAATCACATGACAGCGATGGGTGAACTGAAGGGAGGAGGGAATCCTTGCACATTATTGAGTGAAGTCCCTCCCTTTCACCTGGTCCGTCTGTGCAGATTGAACAACAGCAACCTCTCGACCTTCCTCTGACTCAATCAGCTGCACGCCTGCTTCCAGAATCTACTGGGTTTGGGTTTTACTGTGTCCTACAGCACTGGCCTCACAAAAAACAGTCTGCTCTTTTAGTTTCTGTCTCACTTTATGCAAGTGGAAAACTTGTGAGGCATCTCTTAGCTGCAACCAGACGGAGTCAGCAGAGTCACTTATTCATTCTACACACTCTTTGTCTTAATCTCTCTTTTTTCTGGACACATTTGTTTTACACACATTCCTTTGGTTTGACAGCATGAATTAATCTGTGTGTTTTTTTTAACCTCATCCTAAATTAAAAAGTGATGTACCAGTGTCCCATTGTACTGTGCACCTGGACATCAGATTTTTATGGTGTTTTAAGTTACTCTTTAATGTGTTTTTTATTGTTTGTTCTGGAGGGTTTATTTCAGTTCTCGTGTATTAGTGTTAAAAACTTTAACTTTTAGGATGGGAATTACTGACGGAAAACACATAAGAAACTGTATATGTTTAATACTTTTTGAAATACTGCTTTCACTGATTGTTCTCAATCTCCTCCTCCTATTAGTCTACTTTGCACTACTTGTTTACCAGGTAAATTATCCATCTTGGCCAGCCTAAAACAAAAGGTGATAAATGAGCAGAGGAGGGGTAGGCGGTGGGCAGGAGCTGAACGAGAACGAGGGGAGCTGATGCGGAGAGGGGAAAAGGCGGGTAACCGGAGTCTGAGAGTGGTTATAATGAGAAACAGGGGAGAGGAGAGCTGGGAGGGGGGAGAAGAGAGAACAAAGATGGGGGAATGAAGAATAACGAAGAGGGGTGGAGTGATGTATGAGAAAGAGAGCACTGCAACAGAGGAATAGAATGTGAGGGGAAAGTCATAAATGAGAGAATGAAGGCAGATGAGGATGGCTGGAGATAGAGGAGGGAAGAAGGGAAGCTGATAGGGGAGGGAGAGGGTGAAGAATGGGAGAAAGGGTGAGGGGGGTTTTGGGGGCTGGCAGAGCTGATGACAGAGATGAGAAGTAATGGCCATGTCTCTCAATACAGGGCAGTGTTTAAATCCAGTGTGTGTGTGTGTGTGATGCTGATTAGCAGTCATTTCAACCAGCGAGGCATTCAGACATTCACTCATTATCTCTAATATGGCTGCAACTCTGCTGAGTTCAGCTACACAGCCTTTTTTTCCCGCCTGACTTTTTATTGAACTCAGTCAGCGAGCATCAGATGTATCCAGGGGCTAGGGTCCAATATATTTGTAATTATTTGGGCACCACATCATAATTGAACAGGAAGATAATGAAGCTTTATCTTGAGCTGGATAACTCTGATGAAGGCCTTTGCTCTTTTGCATAAAACCCTTGATGATGTGGAAACTGCATAAGTGGAAAGGTTGCTGCTAATGCTGCGAGTCCTCCTTTAATGATGGGACGTCCAAGTGTGCCTAAGAACTGGGCCTGAAAATATTTTTCATACAGCAAATGATCCACCTGTTTCTGTGTTTAAGAACTAGCCTGCTGATATTCAATATTTTTGGTTTCGCTCCAACTGTAACACTGTCTAGGAAGCAACTGAGTGAAGATAAAAACGAGGAGATTGGCAGCATTGCAGACAACAGCCTGGCAGGGACATGGTGTCACTGCAGGTGATGAGCAGGGGGGAGGACGTTGAGTGGGGCAGAGTTGAATGAATTCATAAACAAATTAAAACATTTCTCAGATGCTAGCAGGACCTTTTGATTATGTTTGGCTTCTAAAAGGTGGACATAGCAGAGAATGTTTGAGAACTGCTGCTTCATTGCCCAGATTCATCCCCAGTCTTTGTGTCTAGACTGATGATCAAAAAGCTCAATTTTGATTTTACCCAACCTTGGAATCTTCTACCACTTCACTTCAGCCTTATTCTGGGTCTAGCTGTGATTTAATTTGTCCTTTTTCAAACGATAAATAAACCAGACAAGAGTTTCTTTCATTTTAGAAACTTGTAACTCCTATACAGGAGCTACATGCAGTGGGTGTCGTCATATTTTTTCTTGCACAGTCACTGACTTTTCGAGGACAGCCTGCTGTAGGCAGATTCATATCTTTGCCATAATCCCTCAGTTTTTAATGACGGATTTAACCGTACTCCAAGAGATATTTAATGACTTGGAAATGTAGCCACCCCCTGACTTCTGCTTTTCAAAAAGCTTTTCATAAAGTAGCAGCGTTTTGTCTTCATTGTATAGTGTCTGGTCACAATACTGGTAGATTCCTTTAAAGGAGGGGGATACTTATGCAATTTGTTATTTTCTATTCTATTTATATGTATATTTTTAATAAATTTGGAATACTTCGAAGAGGTTGTTTAGGCAGTTTTTTGTAAATTTATGGACAAAAATCCAAATTAAATTGTTCATAATTAAATGTAAAAAAAAAAAGGCCAAGACTTCAATTAAAACTGGACATGCGTGTGAACATGACGACCAAAAACATGGGAGTGTAGCTGATGGATACTTACATATAATACATGTTCATGTAACGTCCCATGTACTGCAGTGCTGGCAGTCATGGTGATCATATTTACACTGGGTTATAATCCCCATCCCTTAGAAGATGTGCTCTGTTCAGCCAAACCGCAATGGAAACCCAGCCAAACCGTGCACAGTGTATGGATGTACATTTCTTTAGAACTGATGCTCTGCATATCTCTGTCCCCACTCTCTGCACATTCTAAGCATGCGGTGCTGGATATGCAGTGATGGACAATAAATCAATAAATGCACTTCTACATCAATCTTTTAAAAACATTTGGTGTAAAAATTTACTCCTGGATTTCAAACATGGATGAAAGATTGTTTGGTCTATCCTTGAATTTTGAGTCATGGCTGTATCCAGAGGCTGTCATCCAACTCATAAAAGGAAAATATGAGGGGCTGTAAAAAAATGGATTGATTTTATCCCCAAACTGACATGGGCATTAAGGTTCCAGTGCAGAGAGGAGACAGAAATATAGATGCATCATTGAACCGATGACACAACGAGAGAGAGAAAAGCAGGGTCAAGGCTCAGTGCGAAATATCTCTGATCCAATAACAAAATGATCTAGTCAAGATTGGGATTGTGAGGGCTCAAACAATCACAAAAAGGAGGAGCACCAAACTGCAATGTGCTTATTAGAAAGACACTGACACAGAAAGACGGGGAGGGATGAGCTGCTACTCAGAACGCTGTAATAAAGACAGAAAGGTGGTCATGACATGTGGACAGATAGAAAAGAGAGAAAGTTCTTGGTTTAAAACCCAGCTTAGCTTGTTTTATGGTGTGTTCACCGATACCTGGACCCGATGGGCCAGCTATTCTTGTGAGGCAGCCTATTTCTGTCATCTCTGACTAGTGATACAAACCTGAAGTCGAAAACAAATCATTCAGACATTCATGTTTGATGACCTGCTCCAGGGATATGACGCTGCTGATGAAGAGTTACCAGACCGTAGGAATCCAGCAGCTCTTGCTGTGAAGAAAACACATCCCCACTGGTGCTTTCACCCACCGATATTCTATGTCTTGTGTCCACACAGAATTGGCTAGAGTGTCCAGTGAATGTAGTTTTGTTCTTCTCGATTTCCCGGTTGTTTGCAGCCTTTGATCCTGCAAGTCCGGATTCATTTCGTTTATATTTGAAGAGTCATTGTGTGGAGCAGTGTTTGTGTAATGGATAATCTGTTCTTCAGGACAGTGATGAGGATGGCTTTCTGTTGGTCTCAGGGTCTACAAGAAATAGAGATACTGTACGTGATGAGAGACAAAGGACAGTAACAGATCAGATATTCTAAGGAAAGAAGGTATAATTGGTCTCCCCCATAGATACGTTTGCTAAAATTGTCCATTGATAGGTGTGGTGTAAATAACGTCCTAAAATTTGCAATGATAATAAAAACCTCCTCACCGGTCCTGAGGTTTGAGTTCTCAGTTATTGCAGAAGGCGATGCAGGGCTGGGCTCAGACATTGCTGCGCAGGAGCCCCCCCTGTGGGTGCTCAGGTGTACTGCATTCTGAGGAGTTCTTGGCTTTGTCCTTATTGTTATTGGGCTCGTTGTCTTTGATGATGTCATACTGACGGCAAAACAAGGCGATCACCCCTGGGAGACAAGTGGACTAGTAATTATTTCTTAAAATGACAGACTTCACGATATGCTACACGGCATTTTTACGTAGTTCCGTAATTTTACCCACAGGACCAGGAACCTTTTTTTCTACTTGCAATTCCACCAGAGGAACAAGGTCAACATTTAGTTTTGTGCTATCCACAAACAAGTTCCTGGTCCTAGAGTTGGACTTTCACCTCCTGGAGTCTTCTTGTTTTCTCAGAACAGCACAGACATAATAACACTTGCTTTTAAGTTCTTGGTAAATGGGGTTTGTTTACTTTTGGACTGAACCAGGTAAGATTTTTTTTCCAGATTTTCTGGCTTTATGCTAAGCTAGGCTAACTGCCTGCTGACTGTGGCTTCAGAGTGGTATCAATCATATTATTCAACTCGGAATTTATATATTTACAAAAATGCTCAAAAATCTACTTGAAGGATTAGTGGTTTGAAAGTGCCACTGTACAGATTTCTCAGCTCTATGTTCAATTCTTAAACTAAACTTGTTGTTGCTATTGACTAGGATTTTTTTTTAAACATGAAAATGATTTTTCCCAACAAAATCTAAGCATGATTAGATGAAAATGTGAATTTATATTATTTTGAACTGAGATGCAGTTCAAAACAACTGAGACCCCCTGATGAAGACTATAACATGACCATGCAGAACATGCATATAAGAGCCCATCAGCATAAAATGTAAAACATTGATTGATTGAATGTGATTAATGAACTAGAAATGTATTTGCTACATCTGTTGCTGTAAATCAAATTGTAGGAATCTCCCCTGATTTAAAGCAAAGGACACACTTACAGCTACTACACTGCTGTGCTTTTCTATTTTACAGTAAACCCATTAAATCCGTATTCATTTTTTACTACACACCGTGAAATATTGATACACAGCAGCACAATTCCTTCAATAAAAGGCGGATAAGGTGAAGATGTGTTCCAGTTCTGTTTCTCTATTCATCCAAGTGTGCTTTGGTGTGTCATAAAACAGGCAGAATTGAACTGAGGGAAAGAGAGACATGAACAGAGTGAAACGTGCAGAGAGAGATATGCACTAGATGTCGAGATAGCCACGTGAAGCCTGGCTTCAGTCAGAAAGGTTAAAAAAATGGCAGGGGAGCTACAGATGTGAAGAGAGAGCAACACAAAAACAGGAGAAAGAGAATAATTCATAGCAGTGGAAGATTGTGTGGAGGGCAGAAACTGGCCCAAATGGGCTTCGGTCTTCCCTGTTTTGCTTATGTCAGCCTCTGTTCATGTGATCACTGCAATACTAAAGGGCAGGATGGAGCATCTCGCTGTGGTATCAACCCCAGCAGGCCCCGCAGGCCCAATTAATGGCTGAGAAACACACTTTCACTTCTACCGTCCTGCCCCCATTTTTTGCCTCTTCTCAAGACTCAGTTGCTCGGTTTTTCAATCTTTTCTCTGACTGCACTCTCTCCTACTCCCTTTGAATCTCCTTCTGTGTCTCTCAGACTTTCATCCCCTCACAAGTAATTGGCAAAGGAGATGTAGGCATTTACTGTTATTGTGTTTGCCATATACAGTACTACAGTATTTGGGCCATATTTGTATCTCATTACACTTGGTAAGGATGGAATATTTATAGCTGCGTGCATCTGTAAAACAGTTTCAGGATGCACACAAGTATGCAACAATCACTGTATTTGTGCAGATTGAATCATAAGTTTGTGTATGTGACAATGAAAATGCAATGATGATTTGCAAAAGTTTAGAAATAATGTTTCCAGAAGTTTTTGTCATTTTGAGCTACTTTACAGTCCATCAACAAAATCTGACTGAGCAGAATTATCTCTTCATAATTGCACTATTAAGAGGAAGAAAGCAGATCCGATCCAGTTTTTAATTTATGACCAAAGACCTGCAAATGTAAATATGCCTCAGTTACAATGTCTTTCCTGCAAATTAACAGACTTTAGCAGGCATGCAACAAGCTATGTCCAGTGCAAAATACGATACATATTTGCCTGGAACATCCCAGCTTTCATGTCACATACGGCCCAAACACAAGGTCTCCTTTTCTTTGTTATTGTACGCAGATTATATTACCGATGCCTAATGGATGAATTCCTATTTAAACCAAGAAGGAGCAGTGCCCACTTAGCTCATTGGGAACTTCTTTAAATATCCAAACTTTTTTCTTGAGAGATTTTAGGTTTGATTTCATTAATTCTACCATGCCTTTGATTTTACAATTACTTTTTCATAATTATTTTGCACTTATGCAGGGAAAAACATTTGCCCCCCAAAGACGAAAATCAAACATGAGGCATCGGCATCATATCTTTATGATCAGTAAAGATCATATCATAATCTTTACTGATTTCACTCACAGTTTTTAGTATATTATTTAACTTATTCAGCTATTTTGCTATAAGAGTTTCCTGCCTTTCCATTTCTAGATGTTTTTGTCGGCAGGTGCACATACTTCAATCCTGGATTTGTTGTGTTGTGATGACCCAAAGTGCACACCGACCAGCTTTACATCATTTCAAAAGCACCTCAGGGCACAAACTAGTCATCACACAGAGAGATGAAGCCATCACCAGTGTGTTTGTCTCTTATAGTAATAAAATCCCAGTCAAAGAACTTATTTGTCCCACAGACAGTGGTTTCCTATAAGGTGATAAATGTGTGATCCTGAAGTGGAGTATTACCTGCCCACATGATGAGCACCACTACAATGATGATGAGCTCTCCAGCCCTCAGCTGGGCAGCCTGACCAACCTCCTTCATTGTCACCTCGTCTGAGAGAGAGAACAGACACACACACACACACACACACACACACACACACACACACACACACCAGATAAAAGAATCAAACGGTGCAGTAGAAGAGCAGAGAGGCCACCCGGTGTAAATCTGCACTCTGGTCAGTGTAATTAAAGTAAAAGAGAGGCGAGGTCTACAGAGACAGGGGGATCTGGATCGCTACCCCTGTGTGTGTCTTCTGATGAATGGAGTGTGGCAGAAATGGCGTTAAAACCATTCACAGTTTAAGGCGTGAACACAGTCCACTACAACCTCTCAGTCTCTCTCAGACTGAGAGACAGCAGAGACATTTCCCTCTGGAGACCACCTCCCTCTTCAAGCAGCAATGCTTCCCATAACTTATCACTGTATAATATCTAAGAACTGAACAAACAATATAAACATTTCACTGTCACTGTTTGTTTTTGCATCGTGAGGTGATATAAACATTCTCCAAGGAATTGCTGGGTTGGTAAAGTTATACCAGGTATAAAGTATTATTTTGCAGTAGTTTACTGCTGCAGGTTATGGTGTTCCCACAGCACATAAAATCTCACAAGCTAATAAACTACCCATAGTGTATTAAAATGTAACAACATATAGCATCAATGGAAACATTTGCCTGCTTCACATTGAATTTACAAAATTAAAGGCAGTCGTTGATTCAAAGCTTGATAAAATAATGATTGCGATACTTAGTAGTTTGACTATCACTTATCAAATGGCTGATGATTAAAACATTATATTAAAGCAGCAAATTCCTCTCATACTGCACATACTGGATATTGAACCAATCAAGAACTCAAAAGTTAAAAAGCATCAGCATGAAAAACCAATGAATCCTTTAGAAAGGGCTAAAAGCTTTTGCTTGATTTGTTTCTTGTAGGGAGGGTTGAGTTTTAATTATGTCTGGTCACTTCAGGACACGGCTACATTTTCAGTGTCTGAGCGAGTTGTGGATGACAGTGCTTCCCTGGCCCAACTTGTTCTTAGGTCTCCTGTTGCCATGGCGATCCCTCTGTGACCAAGATGAGGCTTTCACAGAGGGGTGGTTATATGTGTCTGTTGTGAGCACAGAACTCTTGCAGACAGTTCTCTCATTAAGACGGAACTTGAAGGAGTAGTTCGAGGTTTGGGCTTGTTGTTCTGATGCTGCACACTGACCCTGTAAGAGGTCATCAGCAGCTGAGTGGTTGTAAAGTCACTGGCGACCCCATTTCCTTTCGGCAAACATCTTTCATTATTTGATTTCCACTTTGTTTAGTCAGCTGTAATCGACATACCTGTACCTGTAAAGGGTTTTTGTCTGGGCCAAAAAGTGCCACTTCAGCCGGTGCACAGATTGCAGCTTGTGTCCATATAGCATGTAAGTTCTGTTCTGCATTACAGGATGAGAAAACGGAAGACCTAGGACCGTTGGTATGCACACAGCAAACAAAGCAACACTAGCTTAGGCCAAAAATAATATTAGAGGACCAAGAAGATGTTGATCAGAAGCTGGGTCAGCTGGAAGGATAGCAGCCACAAAACCACTTTTTCAGAAGGGAAAATTCAAAAAACCTCAAACAACTAGAGTGGAGATCAATGGAAAAGAGTGTCAGAGAGTGATCAAATGTGTGGGTCGATAATATTTTCCAAGAGTTGGAAAAATGTGGAAGAACGTATGCTTTGGATGGTGTAAGTTCTGTTGTCATGATTTGCGGCTAATTCTTTGCCAGCTGTGGCGGTGATATCGTCCGAATTGATGGGATCATCAACGCTCAAACAAATGGGTTTTAAATCATCATGTCATTCCTTCTAGAAACCAGCTGATAAGGAACAGCATGACAAAGATCCCAGCAAACTGCTGATGCATTAAAAATATATTTTAGAATCTTTCCTGTATTTTTTTGTTAGATCTAGAAATCTAGAAATAAAATATAAATTGTCACTGCAACCTTGTTTAAACAGCAAAGCTAATTGTGGCCTACGACTTTTGCACACTACTGTACAAACTGACGACATACTGCATATGATAATAAGTTACAAATGATACTTCCCTTATTATGCCTAAAGTTATGTAGGGATAACAAGCAAGCAAGTTAGCATCTTCATGGTTCCTTGAACAAAAAGTCAGTGGGATTATTGTCAAAAAAAAGCTCATAAACATAATGACTGACAGAAATGACTAACACTTTGAGATTTTTGAATCCTAAATACAATTGCCAGAAGTAAAAAGGTATAACTAGGCTACTAAAAAATTACAATCACATGACTTCAATATCGCCCCCATTGAGTTACATTGATGATGTAGGTAGTTATTGCAAGTTTAAAATTTATTGAAATTAAACAGATAAAAGATCATCAACCATCATTAAATTTAATCTTCCCAAAAATCTCTGTTTTCTCATTTAGCATTTAGCAAAACTAGCATTAGCTGGTTGTATAAAATGTGAAAATGACCTATGTGTAAATTACAGACCTTATTTCAGACATTTAACCAAAAACCTGATCAAAAAAGAACGAGAAGATGAAAAGTGTGAAAATTTTAACAAATATCCATATTTTGGGACTCATTTCTTTGGCACAGCCAGTCAGAGTGGACTCTTTTATTAGTCGAAAACTTATTCAACATGCTAAATGTGCTGAAGAACCACGGCCAGGGCTCCTAGTGATACTGAGGTTGGACGTCCTACAATCATAGGGTGAGGAAACGTTGCCTGACAGCCGGTGGCTGACGGCTCTGTTGAACCATTGCTGCCACCGCTGAACATGACAGCTACAATGATCAAAGTAGCTTTAATTAGGCTATGATATATTTATTAATTCCAGCTGTGATTTTTCCCTATATTGTTCAATGTAATTTTAAATTTGGCAATACCTTTTCTGTGTCTTTTGTACTCAACTACTTCTCATTGTAATCATTTTTCACAAGTTTGAACTGGAATTGATTATGAGCCAATGCACCAGTTTCTCTCTTAAATACAGAACAGCACATTTCAAACATTTGTTTCGAAGACAAAGCTTACTGCAGTGTGCTGGTGACAACAGCAGACTTTACTGGAAGTCTGTGAAACAGATGCTTCGTAGACTCTCAGAGATGAGTTAGAAGTTTAATCCGTTTAGACAGTGCGGAGGTTGTATAATGTTTTACCCGTGTTACTGATTTATTAAAATTGCAGAGTTTCTGCATCTCTGTATAATTTAATAACCAACAAAAAGATTAAACATCAACACTAGCCACTAAAGAAGCTTTTTTGCAAGTTTTTGCTGTCATTGGACATGAGCTTCAGATACCGAGTGAGATGCAGAATTAAAGAATCGTAACGTGACGAACAAGAGCACAGACACGTTGCGTGTAGTGATACATTGTGCCTGCAAATACTAAATGGTGTCAGGCTGATTAATACCCACTTACAAGGGGAGGAGAGCATTAATGGCTGGGAGATTTAATCAGGACAGCTAATGAATGCTTCCATGAACACACACACACACACATACACACACACAATTTGCACGCAGAGAACTTCCATCAAAGTTGGAGCAAACAAATGGAGGCAGCACCTCAACATTGAGACAAATTGTCCAACTGAACACCTGTCACATGGATTTGCATACGCTGCAATATGTAACCATAATAATAAATATAAATGTCTAACACGAGACTCTGCATTTCATTGCATCTTTCACTTTGAGCCCAAGTCAGACGCCAAGCCATATATGATGCGCACTTGTTCATCAGCATATAGCATAGCTTAGCAACAGAGACACAGACATGAAAATGTGGATATCGTGCAACTACACAACAACAACAACAAAAAAAAAAATCAAAGAACATGAGAAACACTGTGAGGCACAGAGTGTTTTTATAAGCAGTGATCATTAGCACGACCAGCTATCCACATGTCCTCGAACATCAACGCTGATGTCCACGAGCAAAATATCATTATGATAGTGCAGTAGTTGTCGGCCAAACCCATTTCAAAAACTTTTCCAAATGCCTTGGTGAGTGCTCATTTCAAGAGTGTTTGAAAATAAAAATTAAGATAATTATGTAGACAAACAATTTCAGGCTAGAACAAAATAACTGTTTGATCTTCTGTTTTTCTATTAATAACTAATTACACTTCTTTCTCACTCCTCCATGTAGAGCATCAACTTTTCAGCTGCATTCTGCCTTAGTTTTTTTAGCGTGATGCCAACTGGTGAACCTACTTTCTTCAGGGACAGAACGAGGTGCTGAAAGGGACATTACAAGACTAATTGAAATAGACGTGTTCTTCCCCTCAGAGGGACAACTCCAATCTTCCTCATGGGGTGTTTCTACACCGCACGTACGCTGCTCCCTAATGTGCCATTGTTTCCTCTCTTATCACCTTGCTGTTGATGAGTATTTAACATTTTGCTCTGTCTGCTGAAGCAGCTGCTCTTGCCGCTGTAACTGGGTCGGACATGATAAAATTGGCAGTACTGCGAGCCGCTCCAGATAACAGCAGCGTTAGGAGAATGAGAGCTAAGCATGACGGGTTCTCACAAACAAATAACCATTTCTTTGTGCAGAAGAAGCCTGGAAACATAATGCTACACTGTGCTATTGTCTGTGTTCATAGGCTCGAATTAAAATCTGTAATTGTCTGTATGAGCATATGTAGATACTGCATATTTCTAAATGTTTTACAGTATACTGTACTGCCTCACTTTCTCTGCTTTTATACTCTTCATATACTGGATCGAATTGTTATTTTAAAAATATGCATTGTGTCCCTTACCGGGGCTTTTGGATGCCATCTTCTCAGGCTCTTTGGGCGTTCTGAAGAGAACAGGCTGACTTGGGGGGCTGCTGCCTCCCATGCTAATGCTCTGAACATGGACGATGTACTCGGTGTCCTCATCCAGATCCCACAATGCACAGGAGCGCGTGGTGGTGTTTACCTCCTGGATGAATCTCAGCATGCGTACATCCTTCTTCTGTGGACCACCGTGAAGCGGGAGAGAAGAAAAAGAATCCATGCAATGTGTTAAGTTATTGATCTACACATGGAAATTCAATCTCCACACATTAGTGACACATCAGCTATTTTTATTGTTAAGATATATGGGTTTGGATTCTAAATGTTTATTTCAAAAATAGATAAAAAAAACAAAACATATGCAATCAAACCGTGTATTCCTTTAAATTAAAAGGTTCAACTTCACCCCATTCCTTCAAGGCAATGTAAAAGACATTTTTACTTGTTAGCACAAATGGATTGTAAAATTCAGATTTCTGGTTACAAAGTCAAATCTTCCTGCTGATGAGCGCCTTTGTTAAAATTCAGCAAACTAACTCTGGTTAGGGCTGATATGGTGCAAATGCAAACATTCCTCTCCTGGTCAACGATTGGGAAAAAGTGGAATCAAAGCCCCCAGGGTTTTCCTGCAATGTAATTAAGCTTGAGGAAACACGGTGCTTCTCTGGCCTTGTACACCCTGCTCAAAATGTACATTATTATCCAACCAGGTCTGCTTGCTCAGGTCAATTGGTTCCTGCTATATCAAGAGCAAGTCTCCTTAAGGGCACTTTTATTTACCAGGCAATTAAGGAGGAGAATTTCTTCTCTTAGTAAAAGTGCATGTAGACAAAATGTGCATTTGGAAAGTATCTAAAAGCACATCGTTAAACCATTTACACTCCATTATTTCATGCAAAGTAGTAATTTAAAAGTGTTATTGTCGGGTTGGTCTAAGCTGAAAACAGGCTTGTCCCCCCTCCACCCTGTTCTGATGGTGCATTCTGTCCCTGTTAAAGAAGTGCGTTGAAAAAAATATTAATATTATTAGGTGTTGTCATTAGTGTTGTTGCTCTTTCTGTTGTATTTCTTGTTCAGGATGTAAACAGAAAAAGTAACTTCGGGCTTTTAGCCTATATTTGTTGGCATTATGGCGAATTGGCCTCATTTAAAGTACATCAGATTAGTGTAGTGCAATGTACTCATGGAGATACAGACAACTGTCACAGGACCACTTCAGTTCTGGAGATAAATAAATACATCATCATCCTCAGGCAAATTGTGGAGCTGCAAGGAGCATCTTCTCTCCTATGATTTCTAACTGAAGCTATGGATGTTTAATGGTTACAAAGGGTGAATGACACTGAATATAGAAATTTAAGAATCGTGAGAAAGAGCATGATTTCTGCAGCAATCTGCCGCTGAGGGTTTTAAAGTGCTGCCTCTTTCAGCCGTGTGTCAGAGTCTCCACCACTGCTGCTGCAACTATTGATCATGTTTGCCAGCAGGCCAAATCACTGGGCCACACTACAATGACTCATTTCCGATTGTTCTTGTATTCACGACCATGTCGCTTTCACTTCACATTCTTCGCTCGTCTCGCTGCCTCTTCAAACACTTGATTCAATTTGCTGTCGGCTTCTCTCTACACGTACCTGCTGGGTGATGGCGAATCCAATGACGGGGTCCCCCTCTAAGATTTCCCACGTTACTACGGCAGAGTTGACCTCGAGTTCTCTGATGGTCACATTGAGCGGCGCTGACAGCAGGGTGTCTGACATACAGAGACACACACATGCAAAAAACAGAAAGACGGCCTGAGAATATTTTGTATTTATGTCAATAGATTGTACAGTGATAACCTGAAGGCACTTCCTGCATCTCCAATCATTTCTTTGAGCTCTGTGTTCTCTTGCTCTTCACCTTGCCTTGTCTCCCCCTCTTACAAATTAATCTTCTTTCAATAATACCAGGCCCAATTAACCACACAAAGGTCTCCTGGTGTTTCCCTCCAATAGACACACTTTCTCATCCGTCTTTGTCTTTGATGTTTGTCGCCCGCGAACACACTTTCATGCATTTTTCCATCTGACCCATGGCAACTTGTTTTTTTCTACCACACACATATCATTTAAGTGTGACTCATGAGGATGTATTTCTTCTGTCATACTGTCACAGAGGTTAGTGGTTGGGAACAGTAAAAAAAAAAAAACCCTCACATCCTAGAGTGATGTGTGTGTGGATGGTTATCGGGAGAGAAAGTATGTGTGTTCGTGTGTGAGCTAGGACCAACTCAAGGTCTTCTTTGAGCTGTATTTCCCATGGGTCTCACTTGTAAAAGCAACATCAGAGTCAGACCGTCGGTGAGCTTACATGGACATAAGTGGCCAGGTTACAGTCGGTTTCAACGAAAAAAAAATCTTAATTGTCATGCAAACAGGGAAGCTGTTTTCTGGGGCAGGGGATAAGGGAAACCTGATTTGACATTGTAAAAAGAGCAAACACACAAACACCATGAGCATTGTGCAATATCTCTACTCTTTGCTGTGGTATATGGCTGCTTATATAGTACTTATATTTTTATCCAAAGCATTTTACAATGTTACTTCACACTCACCCTTTCCAACACACACACACACACACACACACGTCTTGCCCAAGGACACTTCAACGCTCAGCCAGGGTCTGGGAGTCAAACTGGAGCAGCTCTAATCATTTTGGAGCTTTAATGTGTCTTTAGAAAAGGTGTTTGCTTATCAAGTGCCTAAATGAGACTACAGAAGTTGTCAGGAGCATAAAGCATCTTCATGCCAAACACAGAGACTAATCTACTCACTAGGTCATCTTTACATCTTGGTTTTAAATTAGATCAACAGCTAAAGCCAATGGAAAACTCTTTATAGCTTTTTGTTATGGGAATCAGGGGGATGCCAACTATCATCATCCCCACGGACCTCTAGGACAAGCAGTGCAGACTGGGGCTGTAATTAACAAGTCTTTGTTGACTTATACAAAAAATGTCACACACCACATAACTGTTAGCTGTTCTGTTTATAGCAGATTTGTGGTTTGATGAATGATACATCTCGTATGTTTTGGCAGTATCGACTGTCAGCAGTTTTTTTTTTACTGGTGCTGGATTGGACACGACCTAAGTGGGTCTACAGAGTAGTAACCTAACAGTCCTTTTTGGAGGACATGTGTATCACATCTGTCAAGATGCATCATTAAATGCCAAAAATAGTATTACACGTGCGTCTCTGTAGTTTAAGTAGATTATGAAACGGCCTAAAAAGGTTATTTTGATGTGAAATACTTGTACAATCGAAAAGCTGGAAAGAATCTTTACTGCATGTACAGTTCTGCGTCTATCAGGTGTCATTCATTCTTAAAGGGTTCCTCCCTATTGAACAGAACAAAAGCAAACTTTGAAGGAAAAGCTCATCTTCTTAGATTAATGAAAGAGTGAATGCTATTAATGCAGACATTAAGCATCAGTCACATTACATTTGCTGCTAGGTGACCAGTTGATAAACCAGACAATTTGTGAAGGGCAGGGCAGAACGTTGGACATCATAATGATGTAAAATGCCCCAAAATACATCAGTTATTGGATTTTTTGACTTTGTATGAGTGTTTATCATATTTCACGTAAACAAAACAGTCTCATTAGTCATATGACAACAAGTAAGGCTGGCACTTATTGTTTATGAATTTGTTGGAGCAAAATGAGCTTATTCTTTTTTCACAAGTTACATTTTAGAACTGCTCTTATGTTCACATTCTCCAGCTGTAACTGTTGCCACTCCATAAAAAATGTGACTATGTGATTCCATTACTCTGCTTGTGCTCTGCTTCCTTCTGTTTACACTCCCGATTAGCGGTAGAAACTGCAGTCTGCAGTCGTTTCTTTTTTTTTTGCAAATTAGATTGACACACTATCAAATACATCTGCAAATACTTTACGCTGAGACTGTGACTTGATGGGAGAGTTAAATAACGCCATTATAGAGGGAAGAATGTAGTCTCTCCTCCTCTTTGTCTCCCTCCATGGCTGCTCAATGCTAACACAATCATCACAATACAGCAGAGAAAACTGGAGTGTTGGTGAATTTAATTTTCCTGTGGGCAACAGAGTCTCTCAGTGGCCGCGTGCATGTGCGTGTTTGTTGACACGGTAAGCGTGTGTTCAAGTACGTGTGTGGTACATCGCGATGAATCCCTGTTTGAATAGCTGTTGTCCCACTGTTTATCTTCCAGTAGGCGCACACACACACACACACACACACACACACACACACAGAAACAAGCCAATAGCAGCGAGGAATTCCCATCCACTCTTCAACCAATTTGTTGCCAAGAACGCCAAAACCTGGCTCCATAATCTGAAAACTTGCAGCTAAATTTGAGGTGGAGATAAATCCCACACATTTTCAAAGGACTACCTGTCCTCTCTCCAATCGTCAGGATACTATGTTCCCAAAATCTTAGACCTGAAATCAATGTCCTTCTTGAAAACAAGCCACTGCAGAATAAAATGATGTGATATTGTAAAAAACAATATATATGTTTTATAATTATGGTTAGAGCTGTACTACATAGTGGCATTGTCATTTTTGATTAATCTCATTCCCTAATGTGCTGCACAGTTAAAAAAAAAAATGCAGCGTAGAAAAAATAAAATTGTGCAAAATGACTAATACAGTTTTCCAGAGGGTAAGGTGATACCTTTAAATGTCCTTTTGTCCAAAGATTTTTGCTTTGTGACAGGGTCAAAACACCAACAAAAATACTGCAGATAAACTTTCTGATTAGTTAATCAACCAGTCATTTTTTATTTTCCTAAATGCATGTGCAACAATCAAGAACTTTCTCGGGCCAGCCCCACAGATGGTCTTTCCATTTCTAATTACCTTCTACTTCAAATTCTAGAAAAATCCACTAAACTGGAAGAAAACAACAACTTGGATTATAAAGGACAATATTAGTCTTGATTCTTGTGTCAGCCATTTTTGAATAACAAAGCTTATGGAGCTGATGCAAATGTTGACGCTGGTGCACACAGGAACACACACACACACACGTGTGTGTGCTGTTCTTCCAAAGGTGTCCGCTGCACTCTCATGTACACAATGCATGCATGACATCATACAATAACTAATATTCCACAGCAACATGTGCTGTTGTCTCAGCTGGCGCATCATCCCAACATGTTTCCTTGTGATCACCTCTCGTCCACCTGTGGTTACAGAAAAAAACCAACTCACCGGCTGTAACGGAGGACACCGACAGGAAGCCCAGCAGCAGCAGCAGCAGCAGCAGCAGCCCCGGCGCTGCAGACGAGCCTGGTCCATCCATCCCCTGCCTGTGTTAGCGAGCCCTCACATCCTGCGCGGCCCATCGAACGGCAGGGGGGGCGAGCATCCCGGTCGGCGGCGGAAGAAGGGGGGAACTTGTTGTGCCGGAGACGAGGATCACCTGAACTCGGATGCTGCGGCTGAAGCGCCACAGCAGCCAGAGGAGGGAGCCAGAGGTGGTGGGTGGTGGGTGGCGGGTGGTGGAGGAGACGGTGGTCGGCGTGGAGAGGATTTTACTACGCGGAGAGGTGAGTGCGCAAGTGCTGCAGAGAGCAACGTGCCGCCACAGACACCCAGCCTCTCTCTCCCTCCCTCTCTCTCTGTCACTCACACACACACACACACTTGCAGCATCCGCTGCCAAGTTGCTTAAAGAGGTATTGGCCAAACATTCATAAAAGCAACTTCACTGAGAGTCAATGGGAATCATTGGCTTTGATTGTCCATTAACAATTGTTCATGTTTACTGGACAAAAACATTCATTTAAATGGAGAAAAAAATAAAATCATTATTGCAGTAATTGCTACAGAAACCACATCCCACTTTTTCTAATTGACAACAGGGGCGGATCAAAAATGTTTTATTGGGGTGATTGAATGGAAAAGCTGAAAATAGAGTGACACAATTGGAAAATGATTGAAGAAGGTTTTTTAAACTCAAATTAAAAAAACCTTTGTGGAAAAAATAAACTGTATATGAATAGGCCAATAATGTGTTACATGTGTGTTTGTAATGAGCATGTGTCTGGTCAGTGTCAGAAATATCAAATACGTATCTACTATTTATTTATTTGTACTCCAAATATTCTTGAATAAATAACGGGAAACAGTTGGGAAGAAGTATAAAATCCCTCCAAATTGTCAAATAATATATATAAAATATACTATCTTAAATGTACATAACACATTTTTTTTGTCTATAGCAATTTATTTAATCTTTAGATTTGGTCAGTTGTCCTTCTTTTCAGCTGTTCTATGGCTGGTACCACCTTGTAACCTTGTGACAGTGGGTGGCCAATTATATTTTTGGACCACCCAAGGCCAGCACTCTAGCCCCACCCCTAACATACCATAAAGGCAATGGATCTCAGGTTGAGAGTGCAGCCGGGATGACCGTGGTCATTTGTGCCACATTCCAAATTGTGTGGCAATTGCATATGAATAGTTGTTATGCTTATTTGGTGCATTTGGGGTCATTCATATATTCTGCAACGAAGAAACATGTCACCCAGTGGAGCAGTGTTTTTGAATAATGGGTTTTCAAATTATTTTGGACAATAAATGGAGTACAGTGACACAGACAAACAAATGAATGAGTGGTAAGAAAAGTGTATGCCTCTGCTCGTAGCCTATTACAATCAAAAAAAGGGCCGTTTGTGCCAAATTTAAAGAAACCCCTTAAAGTGCTCCTGAGATGTCACATTCACAAAATTGGGACAGAATGACAAGAAACAATAAAGCGTCTGTTCACAGCTGTCAATGACACTGGATGCTTAAAAAACTCATCAACAAGCGTCAATGTGTAAAGGTTGTAAAAGAAAAACCCACACAAACTGCATGACAAAGACATGTAAAATAATGATGCTGAAAATATGAATACATTAGCATAATAATTATATTTAAAAAAAACCTTATAGCAAATAGCTTTTATACCATTTACAGTGTGAGAGTAGAGGTGAATGCAGTCAGTGGTGGGGTAAGCATTACTCAGGAACAGTGAAAGACGAAAGGTTTTCCACATCCGCTTGCCAAGTTCTGTCAGGTTTTTGAGGCGGAACCTTTCAATATAAATCAGTTGTGTGCAAGGTCAGCACAGTGGAGTCTTTAATCTGTAAGGTATGGGCCGGGGGCCGGAGACTTCCACTTCGGCACTGAAAGATGTTGGATCAATGAAGTTACAAATGTTACAAATAGGAGAAATTTGGAGCAACTTTGACAGTGTGTAAGTGCAGAAAATGTATGAATTTCTTAAGACGTGTAATGCGAAAATACTGAAGCATGTGAATTAAAGAGGCAAGGTTTGAGTCATCAACCCACTATCTCTGGGTAACTCCAACAAAGTCTGTCTTTTGTCCAATTCATTCGGAGAAAAAGTTTGTATATGACGGGCCTGTGTTTATCACTTATAACAGGAATTAACTCTGAACAACATCATCCCGCCCTTCCTCGGGGGAACTGCCGTCCAAGTCATCCATGCACATTGATTACATTTCCTTCCAGGAATCAGCTTGAGTCGACTGGATTAGTTCATAGAGGAGAGATATCATTAGTTTATGAAGAGGGAGTGACTTAAAAATGTTGGGTGCAGGGTTTGATGCAGTAGGGAATGAGGGGTTCACATCGTGTGTGCAGCTACTAAAAAAAATGATATGTGGGTGATTTCTGTGATGTGATGGATCCTCTATAGTCTGTTAAAGGTGATACAAGTAATATGTGTCCAGTCATTAAAGACAAAACGGGATCCTACAGTACATGTGCACATTATCAAGAATAAAACAGAACCACTTGAACTGCTGCATATGTAGAAGAATGACGTTTATTGCTCCCACATAGAGGGACCCAGGGACAGGAGGTGTCCATAAATTACACAGATCGATACACGATTAATATTCCTAACAAATACATCCTAATGTGTCTTTCATTTCAATGAGACTAGGCAGATGTGCCTCTCTCGCTCTCGCTGCCTTTTTGCTCGTCACCGTCTTTGGCTTAAGGTTATGAGAACAATTTTAGGTGACAACACTCATATCTCTTTGCTCAGCTACTGACAGTTTTAACACTCAACTTAGGTTCGGATGAGGGAAATCTCCTCCAGTGACCTCTGATTTCAGCACTTCCAGCATGCAAAAGTGACTTTGCAGTCTCGCTTATTGTTGGATGCTGAGAGATTAATATACTTTGGAGAACTTCCTTTAGAGGTTAATGTATTTGGAGCAATGATACAAATAAAAGTGTATGCAGATTTGATGTTGGTGTTGGATAATAAGAGGAGTGCCTTATAAATTACCAGAGGGGCTGGAGAAACTCACCCTAACAAGAACACGTTATTCAAACACTGTGGCTGTGCCAATCACTAGTGAGTCTATTAGAATATACAGTAATTGTGCTATTTGCATGTGGCATACTCAAGCCCATAGACCCAACTACTAATGCCATAAAACTTTGTGGCTTGTGTGCCAGTTCAGGTCAGGCCATCAAAAGTGTTATCAGCCGTTATCAGCACCATAGCGATGGGCTAGTAGACACCTGTTTCGGTGTTTAGGCTCATAAAAGATAAAATGCAAACAGTATTTACAACAACTGGCTCTTTAAGATGAGTTTTGGAGCATATTATCACAAAAAAGTCATTTTGCACCACTCAAAGGTTTACTCTGACCAAAGGTTAGTGAATGATGGGTTGTTTTCTACAGGAGTTCCAAGGGTCGTCGGTAGCATTTGCCCTGAAGAGTTTTCTGGGCTGGACGGGGGAACTAACGGGCAGCTGATGGAGTAGACACAGGCTTTGAAGTGGCCTTAATCCATCTGAAGCTGCAAGGAAATGCAGTCTGGAGCTGCTCTGAAATGGCATTGCTCACTATTTCTTCACCTCCTCTCTCTGCTAACTCTCCATCTGCAGAACAGTTTCATTACACTGTATGCCTGAAATATGATAGAGAGATAATAAAATGAGTTTCAGCCCATTACCTTGCTCATGTCTCCCAATGCCAACCTGAACCCGTTCAACTTTGCATAGTGGCACCTCTGCAATGTCACATTCTGTATATTCACCCTGACACACACTCATGCATGCTGCTATTCTAAAAAATGCCCCACAGAGGAGCTGCTGACATCTTCAAATCTGCTTTCATTCACAAATATTTGGCCCTTTTCTCTTTGGTGATGCAATTCAATTCTAAGGCAGATCCCAGAGGACTGAAGCACTTCACCTTTTTCATCTCACTGCTGCAGGAGCGATGGTGTCTACTTTTCAGCGTGCTGTATTTCCCATTTATCAGTGAGCTGCACATGGAGCCACAGAATCTGCATTTTCTTGAAACAAGTGGAATTTTTTTAATTGTGCAACCGTAAATCTGCCATTGGTCATGAAAATCCCAGTCGAGACAAAATGTCAAAAAAACAAATTTTTATACATATTATTTATTCCCAACTCACCTTTTGCTGTGCTGATCAACGTTTTTGTGTGTGTGTGTGTCTAATCATCAGACGTTTTACTCGTGACTAATCTTGACAGAATTAATAACCCATGCATTTCGCTGTACTATAAATATAAAAATGGCCTCAGACACGGTGCTAATAACAGACCCAGTTGATGTAAAATAGATGAAATTGAGGGATATGTGGTAAACGTAATCTACTTGGACTGAGTGGATTCGATTTTTCATGAGCTTTTACCTGAAGCTTGCTGTAAGGTGGCTGCTGGCATATAATTAAATAGTTTGTGTTACTAGTAGTCATCTGGTGTTAATGATTCTCAGAAACAATTTGGAGCTGGGTCCATCGGGATCAAATCATCCTCCTTTCCAGGAACAGACATTGTCTCGCTTGAGGACTCTGCTGACAATTTTCAGCTTTCCTTTTGATGCCTATATCCGAGTATTAGCCATAATTTATGAACCATAAGCCAATACAAATTACGCTCTTCTACAACATCAGTGTACCAGCTAATTCCTTATGCTAACAAATTTCAGAGAACAAGCTTTCATCGGAGCCACAGTTTTTATTGAAGCACTTTTAACACAGGAAGAATATGTTACAGCCTTTCGCCTGAGAGGTTTGGACTCCCGGCGGAGGGAAAGTACACATTGCAGAAGTAACGCAAGGTGCCTTTTCTAACCAAACACTATAAAAGTAAGTTTAACTGCACATATGGACCATTCACTGCGTGTTTTTTTTTAAGTGGACACCCACCTCGAGCAAGGCTTCATCTGCCTCTTTGGTCAGGTTGCAATAATGACAATAAAGACCAGCAGCTTATTTCCTTAAGTGGTCAAATGTTGGCATCGAGTATAGAGACTGTCCTCCTCAAAAGGAGGCAGACAAGGATGAATAAAGATGGGGAGACAGACAGAGATAGAAAGATGTGTGTATAAGCGAGAGAGAGAAAGAGGGAGAGAGGTAACGGATTGCTGGTCTGACGTCAACATCTTTTCTTAGAATCCCCTTGCGTCTCTCCTCCTACAAGGACACGCATAGGTGCCCAGTGCTGAGGGTGCAAACAAACCCTTTTGTTGCCTGACAGACGATGCTCAGGTGCAGCGACGTCTCAGGCCTGGTTGTGAGAATGTGAGCATGTGTCTGTCAAATTATACTCACGGTCCTTTCAGTTCATCATAATGAACATTTAATCCTCACATTCAAGCTGAGACACGTTGAGTATCCATTTATTAGCACATTTTAAAAAATCTTCCCTTTAAATTGAACGAGCCCCCAATTAAAGTCAGATTAGCCCTGAAGGAATCTTTTTATCGGATTAGTTTCTGCAGCCCCACACGAGATTGTCACAGTTGATCATTTAGTGTTGAATTGTTGAAGGGAATCTGGAGGAGAGGTGATGTCTATTATTAAATCATCCGTCCTGATTTAAGCTCTAATGGGACACTCTCTTGTGAATTTAATTAATTTAAAACAAGCCTCATTTTGCTAAGGGAACCCCTTGTGGACCCCCTTCAGGCCTGAAATCCTTCATATGCTGTTTTACTCAAATGCAGTATACAGTTGGGTGCAAAAGTTTGCATCCTTTTATTTTGAAATGGCAAAGAGTAAAACAAATAATACTTTTTCATGAATTAATAGTTAATTCACATTCAGTTAGTCCAAATCTTGTTTAAACAAATGTTAATCGAAGCAAATCTAAATAGATTTATCAATAGGCATTTACACATTTCTACTTTTGTCATTTTTAGTATTTACCATTATTTACACTTTTTTATACTCATTCCTTGATCAGATTTCTTAGTTGTGTTGGTAAAGTAGGTTTTGTACCAGCTGAAGTGTTATTAATTTATGTTTAGGAGGGGGTTTGCATGACCTTAGAATGGAATGACATTGAAGGTTTCATCCTTCCTGCAGTCACCAGCGCCATACAGCGACGCTCGATACATAGCTTCGACCGCAGGCACACGAGCATGAAGGGCATAAAACCTGACACATGATATTGTATGATAAAGCCTGTGTGTACTGAAGCCACACCAATAAACAATGATGTTGTGTTACATCATTAACATTAACTTGAAATCATCAAATATAAAAGTTATACTTTTTACAGAACACCAGATGACATTTAATGATAAGTTGGGTTCTACATTATTTTACAGAACACCAGCTGACATTTAATGATAAGTTGGATCCAACATTATTTTACTTCATCTTGCTGATGGTAAAATACAAAACAGCATTATTTTTGGTAACATACAATATGATGTGATGATTAAATATGCCAAAATATTTGATAAATGGCCACCTGTACAGCAGGTTTATCAAAGCACTTTACACAGATATTGACACAAACTGCAGTGCCTGCTATGCACGGTGCTCACCTGACCCACCAGGAGCAAGATGGGTATCTTGCCCAAGGACACTTTGGCAGGCAGCCAGAAGGGAGCAGGGATCAAACCAGTGACCCTTAGTTCCATGGACAACTGCCTTACCAACTAAACAGCCATGGATTCTATGTGTGAGAAGGGAAGGGAAGGCTTGGCTGCTGCAATAACAGTGACTAAAACGTTGGAGCTTTTGTCGTGTTCGCATTATACAGTTTAAAATGTAATTACAAGTAACCAATTTAAAAACACATTCTTATCTGCCTCCCAGCTGTAAGTGCAGCCGAAGATATAGATGCAGGAAGTGTTTGATAGCTATCTTCCACTCGGTAAAAATAACTGCATTGTCAACGAACTGTCCGTAATTGCTGCAAAGTTGCCACTGCTGTCAGTTGCACGTTAGCGTTTATCCTGTTCAGGGTTGCAGGGGGGCTGCACCCTGTCCCAGCTGTCACTGGGTGAGAGGCGGGGTACACCCTGGATATACATGTCACAAGCACAGCGAGAACATCCGAACTCCACACAGAAAGACCACAGCCAGCAGGGATTCAAACCACCCAGCTGACTGTCTATCTGTGAGACAGCAGGGCTAACCACTCCACCACCCTGCTCCCTAATACAATCTCATTTATTTGTGAGTTTAAAAGGATCCACAGCACTATGATTTAATCTGGTTTCACTTGGTTAATGACATTTTAAAAAACTAACCAGATTGTGGTTCCTGTCCTTCCCACATGATCGTTCATCATCAGAACAGCTTGTGTATCATTGCGTGTGTGAGGAAGAGCTCAAGAGATAGTGAAGAACAAGAGCAAAGGCGACGAGGACGGAGACTAAAAGGAGCTGAGGCTTTGACGAATAACTGCGGTACTGATGCTGACAGCACATTTCCAGACCCTGTGTGTGTGTGTGTGTGTGTGTGTGTGTGTCCATCATGTATGAATCCAATATCTGTATGTGCCTTTTCTGCTTTGTTTTTTGTCAGTGTGATGCACCACCAAGTTAAAACTCGTTTTCGACTTTCGTCCTCGTGTTTCTGATAAATGGGGTCCTTTCATAATCCTGACTCTTGCTCCCCCCTTCTTTCTCTCCACCTTTGTCTCTCAAGACACAGACACCAGCGCTGGCTGACAATGAGCAACATCTTGAGCAAAAGCGAACTCTGAATTTCTAATCTCTTTGCAACACGGGCCTGTTTTCCAATCTATAACGCTCCACTAGTTCCTCCCAGGAAGACACACACAAGCCCCAGCCCCACCCACACACCACCTTGGTCTTCTCTCTTTTTTGGCTCCAGGCTTTAAACATTATTGCCAGTGTGCTCTCATTAGGAGGGAACGGGGACACATTAACCATCCTTGCTGGATTGAGCAGGGCTAAAACCATGGATTAAGCCTACAGATGCAGTAAACATTCATACACCGGCACCTTCATCATCATCTTCATCATCATCATCACCACCAGACGCTGAGCTTTAATGATCCCACTGTTCACTAAGCATTTCCTTCATTAGCACTGCAGTGACGGTGCAGCCAGTGGGGAAAGTGTCTTGATGTGAAAGTCTGTAAAGTGTATTATATTAAGCTGCAGTTAGTATGATTTTTCTGCTCAGGAGTACAAACCATTAGCATTATATCTGCAGGGGTTGTGTATTATTGTCAGTAACTATTATGGACAAAAATTCACAAAACTCACTAATGGAAACAGTAGTTGCACTAGAAGACAAGATGTTCACTGCAGCTGATGGTGAACTAATCACTGGCAGGGATGTGTACGGTGGCTCTGAGAGCTCACGGCACCACAGGTCGAGAAAACACATGCAAATAGACAAACACAGGCAATTTTAAAAAAACAGCTTTACCAATTTGACTAACAAATACAGACTTTATGAGGTTCCCCTGTACAATCTGATGCAACCCAATACAATGAATCTGCCATGAATTTTACTTCTACAAAGCTATGATTTCTCAGTTTTTAGGTTGAAAATGATTGAGGTCACAGTGGTGAGAGGGACTTGCACTAGAGTGCATCGTGTTAGGAGGGGGCTGTAATGTTTCGACCATCCTATTTAAATGAATAAGGGGGCCAAAGTGTTAAAAACACCTCTTATTATAATAAAAATCTAAATTCATGGCAGACCTGCTGTTTTGGATTGCATTAGACCTAAAGTGCACTGGTGTACGATGCTTGTCTGGTGTCTGAATATCCGCTGAAAGTTGCTCCTTGTGTGAAGGGATGTCTGAGCCCTAAGAAAACTTCTCCTTCAATCCCATGAAAGTTGCTTTCTCGGCTCAAACACCAAAGAGTTCTTCAGTTCTCTGACGGCCTCTTTGCTCCCATATAGCATAGACTGATGAAAGAAAGATTTCGGTGACTCATAGCTCATTTTCAATATTCGGTTGCTTCACATTTGAATAAATTGGCATCTAAATGTTCAAAATGTATCTAATATGAGCAGGGTTAGTAGCATTCTGTATATTCTGCCCAAAGGGTTTGTTGTATGTACTTAATACCTCAAACCCCTAAAAGCAGCTTAATTGTTTTTAATTGATCAAAAGTGCATCATTGTGCTTTTCATTCCGTACTCTGGTGGAGGATGACCAGTAGTAGAGGTTAGTTGTTATGTAATAATCCTCTTCTTTCTGCTCCTGTACACGCTGGCTCTATATTTGGCAGCAAGGCATCAAAAAAGGTAACAGCTCTGGGACTCCATCTGACGCCATTACTTATTCACAACAACGGCTCCATGAGCAGTGGGTGGACTGGATGTGTGTGTGTGCACATGATGATCAAAGTGCCTCTGTCACGAGTCACGTGAAACAGACAGTCACCTTTCACACACACAGACAAAGTCATCTTCCTCTTCCATTTTCCTTCTTTCCTTCTACGTTTACCTCTGTACTTCAAAATTCTTCTTCAGTTTTCTATGTCATGTAGATGGGAGGAAAGGGCACACACACACCTGAAAATACTATTATAAAGAGGTTTCATGGATATTTCATGACATTTACTGTATATGTTTCAAAATGGGAATTATCTTAAATATAAAGTTTATCATTTAGGGGCAGAAAAATAAAGTATTCATTTCACAACTTACAGTAAGTAAAAGTACCAAGAAAAAAGTACTACATTACATTAAGTACTATACATCTGTAATTTAAAAATTATAGTAGATATTTCACCTAACTAGCACGCTTTTCGGTAACACTGACCAAGAAAATTAGAGCTGGATGATTTCATCCACACTGGACTCCAGTGTGGACCTGCATGCGCAGAAAAAATATAACGTGTCATCACACGCAGGACGTGTATATGAAAGTAAAAATGGATGAAGCTGAACTGAACCTTTGCAATTTCATTTTGAAGATGTGCACTAGAAGCTGACAAACTTATAAGCAAATGATAATGACAAGAAAGATGCAGAAAAAGAGAGCCCCATTTTTTACAAGGGTCTTTAGTGGAGCAATAGCTGCCACGTCTGAGATTTGTGTGGATGCTGAGTTGGAACCAGGATCGGTGGGACTGTGACATTAGTGGCTTCACAGAAGCATATTTCATCCAAAATTTCAAGATGGCAAAACATATTTGATTACATCTTCCAGCGCCTCTCCCCAGGACGTCCACCCCAAGACGTTGTAGTCGGACCTGGAAAACATCAGATACATATCTGATTTAGGGCCGGATTTGCCTAGAGTCCGAACGTAGCCTAAAGGTGTTGTAACTAAAATTAAAATTTGTACCTTTAACATTTAATATCTACACTAAGATAAAACAGTCAAAAATGTGTATGTCTGTGTGTCTGTGTGTGTTCATAATAATCAGCAGGTACTAAATTCTGCCAAGATTAAAAATATTTTTTGGCCAGTGACGTGCGAATGCTCATTTAAATAAATTTACAAATCCATCCGCGTCAAAGCTGCACTCATTCATCTACCAGTTTTGTTCAAAGATAAAAAAAAAATTACCAATATTCTAAGCGGAAATATCGCTGCTCTCACACCCTGATTCACACGGTGTTTTCTTTGTCAGACTGGCGCGGATTAAAAGGTGACACTAAAGCAGATTGCACGCCCGTCAAAAGGAGTTCAAACTGTGACTTTTACCGAACGATGACAGGGAAGCTTTTGAGGTGTTGAATGATAGCTCCGAACGGCACTCATCAGATATGATTGTGTGAAACGCTGTGAAATGAGCCTTAATTGCAGGGAAGCTAATGTTTTGGTAATGAAGCCAGCAGCACCTGAATGTGTTTTACGGCAATGAGTCTGTGCCGAGAGCGGCAAAATGTGTGTGACATGGACGCTGCATGAGACCTAATCAGCATTCCCTTTAGCTTTCACTTAAAGAACAGTGATGAAGTAGTTCCTTTTGACAGATGGCAAATCACTCATTCTATTTTTACTCATTTCACAATTTCACACTTACATCTGTTTTTATTGATGAAAGCTTAGCAAAATAAAGTTAAATCATGGATTTTGTTGCTGGGAAATGCCAGTCATTTGCTCTATTGTACATTACAGTCCCCTCCCCTATACACTGCATACACTCCACAACATAGCGTCTTCTATAAAATGTACAACAAACGTAAATTGCTCGACCTCGCTGTTCCAGTAGTTTTTGAGGGGACTGAATGTTTGTCTTTGTTCATCGCTATCGCTGCTTATTATTGAGGGTGGCGGCCCAGCACTCCCACTATTTCTCTGGCTGACGTTAATGGCTACCAACAGACTTTTGGCAAAGTAACTTTGTGATTTGCACCTTATTAACTCCACTCACTAATGAGCATGTGTGTTGAGCCAATATTCAATTAAACTCATAATCGGCCTCAACAGTAATGTCTAAAAAAATCACAATACCAAGTCTGAATGACAATTAAACACTGTCATTAAACATACATTATGGGACACAAATGAAACTGAGAGAGGGGGCTGGAGAACAGCTTATATCTAATGGTGATTGAGCTGGTGTCAACTGGAATCCATTACTAGTGCCATTAAAGGGCTTCTATTGAATCGCTTATTGGTAGAAGGAGAAAACAGATCCGTTGTCTCTACAGCTATTGAAAAGAGGGAGAGAACGGACTAGGGGCAAATTAAATAAGAAGCCTTTTGAGGTCTGTCTCACTATAGGTTTCATATCATCTCACTCACTCATAAAAGCACTTTGCCTCAAGGAACAGTGAAGATTTGAGGGTAATGTTTAATACAATCATCCCCAGTGTAAAGAAACACTGTGAGACTCGTTTCCGTCACTTAGGAAAACATAAGATTAAGTTATAAAACGTTGACCACGACCAAAACAATTCATCCCAGCAACATGATTAATAGAATTGTCCACATGGACAATATATCTATACCATTGTATATCTGTGTTCATTATATGTTAGATGTTGGCATTGCAAAAACACATTCTGCATGAGGTTCACCGTATTTTCTGCGCTATAAGGCGCACCGAATTATAAGGTGCATGGAATGAACCTTGTTCAGCTGTAAACACACAAAAGAAACACGTAAATCTCACTTTATCAGTTCATTACTC
Source organism: Channa striata (assembly GCA_033026295.1). Lineage (NCBI taxonomy): Eukaryota > Metazoa > Chordata > Actinopteri > Anabantiformes > Channidae > Channa > Channa striata. The sequence continues at coordinate 5,803,594 of CM065181.1, read as the reverse complement.
ATCCACGAATCCCTCAAATTCTTCTTCTTCAGTGTCCGAATTGAACAGTTGGCTGAATACGGCATCCAACATGCCCGGCTCCGTCTCGTCAAAGTCGTCATTATTCGAGTTAGTGTCGCTGCTGTTGTCTGGCAGTTCAGTGACAATTCCTGCCTTCCTGAAAGCTTGGGCCACAGTTGAGACTGATATATCAGCCCAGGCATTTACGAAAACTGTGAAAATGCACTCTTCGCCCAGTCATATATCCCAGCATGCACCGTGTGCTACTTCTTCTACGGGAGAAAATGGAGTCGGCGGCTGCTTCCCATAGTTGCGTGACCCGTTGCGGCTCAATATTGATCCATATATAAGGCGCACCGGATTATATGGCTTTTGAGAAAATTGAAGGCTTTTAGGTGCACCTTATAGTGCGGAAAATACGGTAATGAAAATGATGTGACTGAGCTGGAATGAAAAAACGAAAACAAAAACAGGTTCAGGTGGATGTATGAACCAGGCTGTTTTCATTCCCAAGGCGTCCAAAGGCTACCTGTGGCATCAATATCTTACGGCAAAGGACGTACAAAGCGGAGCAACTTCTGACGCTCGGGGAACTTGCCAAAAAACAACATCTACAGCAGCATATCTTCAAACAATGTTGCTGGGTTGAATATTGTACAAACCACTTGTTTGGACACTGGACTGTATTTTCTTTGTCTTTCTGCTGCTAATTGCTGGACAAGTGGTGCATAATAGATTTACAAAAGCTTTGATAGTGTGTCTTTGGCAGATAAATCTGCCTGCTGCAGGAAACAGTGTTTATGAGGCCTGAAAATCCAAACAATTACCTACGAGAGTCTAAAAAGCTCAACGGAGGTAAGATGATCCAAAGGGATGAGTGATAGGTTCCTGTGAGTTCATCCCTCCAAGTGGCACTTTTTAACCTACACATAGCCAGTTTATCCTTTGTTGATTTAAGAAATGCTCATTTGTGAGCTTTAATATCGACTTTCTCGTTTCCTTTGATATAGCCACACATGCATTGTGGCTTCACTGATCTTGTTGTCTCCAATTTATCCTCCTTTTGAACCTACGTGTTATATAGTAGCAGTGTAAACTACAAGGCCTGCGGCTCTGATTTATCAGCTGTGCTCCATCTTGCCACACAGGACATGAGAACTCAATTAAGGTGTTCCCAGATATGTTCCCTCAACACCTGACAGCACAGTTCAGTTACAATTGCAAACCATGTTTTATGAGTTTTTTTGTTTTTTTGTTGACTGTGTATATGTGCCGATGCCTGAAGGTTTGTCAGCAGGTGAAGACGAGCGCTGCGTGAGCGACTGTCATTTTGAGTGCTCCGTGACAGCGATGACAGGGCAATTATGCGAGCACATGCCGTTGTGCATTATCACAAAACACACACTTGCACACAGTGCTTGTAATGAGAAACATAAGCTTGAGCCTTTTCCCAAGAGCTGTTCGAAGTTCAGCAGAAAAAAAAATTATAATTACCAGGAAATCCAATTTTGTCACAAAGAGATTATTGCTGGTGTGTGAATGTATGTTCCTGCATGCCAGTGTGTCTCTGTCTATGTGTTGGTGTCGTGGCTCATATTATGCTCCAGATGGCTCTAGGGTCACCATGGAGACTGGTGACATATAATCAGGATGTGGTGTCTTTTGCTTCCTGGGGGTTGAGGATGGGTGGAGGAGGACTCTGGCGGTCTGTTAGCTTCACACTTCCAAAATTACAAATGTATTGCAAATGTATTATTCAGTCACCTCATAAAACATAAACATGTTGTAATATTCTGGAGCATAAGCATTAAGTTTTAAAATATTGTGACAAAGCACATGTCAGCTCCTTCACGGCAGTTGTAAACTTAAAGGTCTGTGTTCAAAGTTCTTGGTGTCCTCGTAATAAATATGAGAGAATATATTATTTCCAAAAATTTAGAGATGTGTAAAATTGTCTGTGTATGTCTGTCCGTGTTGGCTCTGAGATAGTCTGGTGTCCTGTCCAGAGTGACCCTGCCACTTGCCTGATGACAGCTGGGATGGCCCTGACCCTAAACAGGATAAACACTTATAGATAATGGACACATGTTTTGCAGACTGCATAAGTTTTTATTTACAAATCTTTGGACTGTGACATTATTTGATATTATTTTCCGTAGATGATGAAAGTCCCTGAATCCCTTGCATTTTTCCATTGAGTATTTGAGAGTATTTTTTGTTTTCACAGATTGATGAACCTCATTTCTGTAAGACTCTGCCTTTTTGCGACCTTCTTTTTATGCACATTCATGACAAAGAAGATTCGAGCACTCGACCTAAAAATCCGGCTTTCAGGGATCACTCACATTAAAAAAGGAACCGGACACATTTTAATGGACATTTTCAGAAGACGAAGAAAAAACATGATTTTAAAAGACTCGTTTTTTTTCTCTTTGTCAGGCTTAATGTCTATATTATGATTATTATTGATAACCTTTTGCTGATCATACACAAATTAGAGCGTGATGAGCTTTGCTGGTCCAAGCACAATCATCACTGAATGAAGCCTCGCTTGTTTTTGCAGTGTGGCAACCAACCATACAGCTTGTGAACATCAGACAGAAGAAAAATCATCACAACAAACAGTGTACTTAGTTATGTTTTTAATTGTGATGATAATTTAATTGATTGTGATTATGATTGACCTTGAGTGGCACACAAAATTAAATCTTTTCTACTTAACACAATTGTGCAGCCATTTGAATCAACTATACTGAAACAATTAACAAACAATATGTTAATCATACAAGACATTTGGAACAATATTAATAATTACATCATATTCATTGCATCATATTCACTATTGCAATGATTTTCTCCCTCTCTGTATGTGTGTGTATGTATCTCCGTTGTATTAAAAGCTGGTCATGTTCAATGTCCCACTTTTAGTAACACAAAAAATCTTAGAATAGAAAATCAGATACATGCTGATTATATTGAAGGAAGCAAATGCTAAAAATGCCATCTGATGATTGAATATGATCCTGATTAACAGAATCACCAGAAAATCCAGAAAAAGCTGCAAAACATCAGGCATTACCAGGCTGTGAAAAATAATTTTTTAAGGATTTAGTAAACACTCATTAAACTTTTAAATATTACATAAACACAAACATGTTTATAGGCTACACTTTTGCATGTACTCTAAAGTCATAAGGCATACATCTTTTCATATTAATTAATATTTCAAACTTCAAACATGAACAAAATAATCCTCTAACAGAAACATAATTTTAAAGGCAAAACTAAATCACACATAACAATCTATAGGAAATACAGAACAATAGCAATTACAGTGTTATTAAATCTGAGTTTTTTAATTGAAGACCATGATGTCCTCGTCACAATGACCTGCTCAGCCACATCCTAAAAAAAGAAAATGCAAAACTCAAATATATTTTAAAGGAGCAGCCTTTGTATGTAAAGTTAGCTGAAAATATTGATATTTCTCTCATATCTGTCTAATATAAGCCTAGAGCCAGTGAATTTCACTTAGCATAAAGGCTGGAAACTGAGCTGCAGGCTTCACACTGAGGAGGTGGAAAGTTCCCATCTAACTCTCAACAATAAAGCAAACGCCACCTCATTTAGAAAAAAAGGCAATACCTTGTGCAGTCTTCATCTTTTCTTTCTTACGAAACGTTTGCCCATCGGTCTCGACCCAGTGAAGTTTTAATTCTGGTAATTGATATTCCTTCAGTTTAGCGTGCAGCTGTAAAGAAATAACATTTATATCATTTGTCTCTAAAACATCATTGCAACCTTTCAAATATTTTCCTCCAAAGACAGAGAACATTAACGCAAACGACCCACAGTCATATTAGCTTCTACAGCTCACATTTGTAAAAGCCTCATTCTGTGTCTCCTCGAACTTATGCTCCTATATAACTGCAAATAAACTAAATATGTTTTTCTGGGGTGCATAATTGGAGCCTGATTATGTTTTCTTTATACTTAAGTGTATTTTTTTGGCGTAATAAAACAACATAAAAAATAATAGAAATATGTTTGCACATGTTTACATATGTTTACTGTTTAATGTTAGTAATTTTCAAAAACATTGATACTGAACATATTGATAATAAGTTTGCAGACAATGTCTTTTTTCTGCCAAAATATCAAATCTAGCAGTACAATTTCCTGATTTGCTCTTCCTTCCGAAATGTGATCTTGGAATAGCCTTGTGGTCTTGATAAGTAATATTATAATCCTGCTGGCTCTCCCTTAATAAATGATATCCCAAAATGCATAGCATTAGAACATAATCACTTGCACATTACAATCTTGTCAAAAACATAATCGTGTTTGCAGTTGGATGGGAATGTAATTTTTAGGAGACAGAGTGGCTCAATCAGGACTAGCACATCCAACGATGTCATACGGGTCATTTTAAAGGCCAGAACGCAGAAAAAGAACGATTTTCTCCAGTAAATGCACGAGAGACGTCCACAGGAGCGATTTACTGCCCTGTTTTGATCCAGTACCCAGTTCTCAAAATACATTAACTGTGCCAGATGCCTCTACATGGGAGATAAGATTTTATTGGTCAAACTGATTTGGTATCTTAAACTTGCCGTACCTGCTCTAAAACCTGCTGTTGAGCAGAAGGGTCGGTGAGGTCGGCCCCAGAACTGAACTGCAGCTTGTACCTTTTCTTTGAGTTTTGCTGAACAGGGGATGGGTCGATTTGGTAATAAGAGATATTTTGGCAGACAAAATAATGCAGTTCACCACAGTCAACATTCCTCCACTTCCGTGTGGTTGTGTTGACTCCGGCGCACGAGGTCACGCTGCCTACTGTTCCGCTGGGCTGGTTCTCGTCCCAGTTAGTAAAAGTCGAGAGATTGGAGTCAACCCAAGCCCACGGCTTTCTGTGGAGACCGATCCAGGCACTGCTGGACAGCAATGAGGCAATTTCGCTGTTCTCATCTATGGTACTAATACTGACCAGGTCAGTGTGGTTGGACCTACAGTAGTCTCTAGCCTCGATCCAAGTCATAGCAGACTGCACAAAAATGTATATGGCTGGATCTTTATCTGAAAGACAAGACAAAATGAGAAACAAAAAGAACAACTGGTTTTGCTCTGGATTGATTTTCCTCCCTAGAATGACACCAAGAACAAAAAATGCACATCCTCAATTCAATTGTAAGTTTGTTAGTATGATATTGTTTGTTTAGTGTCATTGCTAGAGTGTAAAAGTTGGTCATTAGCTGAATGAAAAAGATTATGAAATAGAATATACAGTAACATTTGATAATCCCCCGTCAACAGTGAGAGGAATTTTCATTAAATACATTGTGATTTATTTACTGCCACAATCAGCAGGGCTTTTTGCTACTGCATCTAAGTGGTATTTAGCAAATATTAGCATGCAAACACATTTATCTTCCTTATATGGAAAATCCTAATAATTTGAACCGAGCACAGGAAGTCTTACCATCATAGCAGACTGCAGAATTTAGATTCGTACATGGCACGTCATACCAATACCCTTGTGTTGACATCGCAGCGCAGCTCTCCACTGTCCTTGCATCATACGGCTGATCTACGGCCCAATAATCAAAATCTATATCGTTGGTGAAATATTTATTTCCCAGCGCCCAGTTCCAAATCCTGATGTCATCATAAAGCCCCAACCATACTAAACTTCCAGTGTCGGGGATAAAACCTAGTTTTGCACTTTCCGCCGGGGTCGCAACAGTAGCCAGATCACCGTACACTTCTCTGCAGTAGGTCAAAGCATCATTCCAGGTCTTTTCCCTTGGCAGGAAGTAGAAGTGTTTGACCATCAGCAAAGTTGCAGCACACATTCCTAATGAACAAAGGACGGCTATTCAAACACAAGCATTGGAATTAATTGGATTCTTTTTTACTCTAAAGTGTCGAACATTTGTCTGACCTGAGAAAGTGAGCACAAACAGAGCTGCAATCCTCATCCTGGAAAAAGTGAAATGCAGAAGAGATTATCCTCAAGAGCAACAACAAATGCTTTTTTCCTATAAGTGAAAATGTCAGATGAATCTCAGGAATGACACAGCTTTGGGATCAAAGAGCCAAATCTGGGGAAAACACATTTTGAATGTAGAAATAGTTTTAGGGTTATTGTTATGAACAGTGAAACTTCAAAACCATTTAATGACTATGTTTTTCTGATGCCATAACATGGTAAAAAGTACAAGATGCTGATAATTAGACGTACCTTGGAAAATTCTCGTGTCCACAGATTATTAAAACCTCTAATCTCAGACCACAGATCACATCTCCGACCTTCAGTATGTGTTCACTTACTTTTACTTAGCACCCACCTGCTCCTCCTCAAAGTAATTAGTCAAACCCAGTGTCACTATTTGCTTCTGACGTCAGGAAACAGGATGTGTAGAAACACAAATCATGACAGTAAAATTGACCTTGCATTCTTAAACTTGGTCATTATAAATATTAAAACCCAATCAACAATATGTATTAGTAGAGCAGTTCTTATCATTACTACAGTATCAGTGTAGAATATGGTTAATTACACTTGATGAAAACCTGTTACTTATAAGAGCAAAATTTACTTGAATAAAAGCATTCATTATGCAGTAGAATGTGGTATGTTTATTTGCATATTGAAATCTTAATACTAATAGTATATATTGTTTAAGCACAATTTTATCTTTTAGTTGATGGAAATGAAATTATAATCTGTAATAATGCACATTAGTCTATAAACTATCATCTTCTGTATGTGAAAACCTAATTATGCCGATGAAGACTAGAGGCATTCTTGTGTCAATGTCGTCAAATTTCCCTTTAACTTTAGAGGCATAACGTTGAAATACAGAAGTCATGTCTGTGATGGTTGGATGATTGTTCAAAACCGGACTGCATATGTTTGGAACGTGGGGTGAAAGAGGAACAATGGAAGTTTGGAATGACCCTTTAGCTTTAACTAAAGATCATTTGTTTTGACTCAACATGTGATTTACCTGGAGACCACATTTGTTTTCTATTAGTGGTTCAGGAAATCCTAAAGCATTTATGTAAAACCAACCACCCGCTTCACCTCATTGATAGTGTGACCAGAGCTTGGCTTTTATTTTCATGCATCATCAGATGGTGAAATAGGCCGTGTGACCTTCTGCTCCACAGTCAATGAGTCTAACACATACGCAAACCAAGGAGTGCATCATACGGATAATACTAAAATAAAAACAAAAATTGCCCAATGCAAAATATATTTTATTTCCAATATAGTAAATGAAATACTGCAAAAGGATGTCCAAAATTATTTTCTAAAATACACTGAAACTCATAATTAACAAATGCAAATGATTTTTGAATCACAATTAGCAAGTTAATCCCCTCCTTTCCCCCCGACTCCCCTATATTTATTTCCATGCATGCACACCATGGACAGGACCAACCTTGATATTTGTGTTTGAGCTTAGAGAGACGGTGAAGTTTTGTGATTGACTTTTACTCCTGGATGATCTCAGCCATTCGTCCTGTGAGTTACAGCTGGCAGCTTCCACTTATGGATGGATGGTCTTGAGGCTGAAGGACATTAAACAGATGGACAGTGCTGTCTCTAGTAGAGACGGGCATCTCCTCTGAGGTGTCTCTTTGAATGGGGAACAGAATCTGAGCTCCCTCTAGTGATCATTGTGGCGACGTTTATTCCAAATGTCCCAGCAGTGGCTGGAGCTCATGGATTTCCGCTTTTTCCCACATAGCCAGTTAACACATAACGTGTTCGCACAACACAACCTCAGTGTTTATTTGGAGCCTTGTTTGCCTCCGTACAAGAAATTTAGGTCCTCTTGTCTCAAAGTTGTGGGCCATAAAACCAAAAAAACAGCTCATCGACTCTAAAAAGCTCACTGCATGACAGAAATTGTTGAGTGCAAGTGATACTTCCCACATTACACGTAGGCTTTGTGCAGTTTTAAACTGATGATTAATCTTTGAACATTCATTAAACAGATCCTGAAGTGTGTGTGTAATAAATAGAGCAATAATAATAATAAAGCAACAAATAGCAGGACATTTTTGTACATTTTTTCCTCCACTTGATCATTTAGTGTGAAGATACAATTTGGGTCTTATATAAAATAAAAGTGAGAACAGTTTTATCAGTATGTATGTTAACAATGTTTTTACACTGCTGCCCATAATTTCAGTTTAGTTTAAATTTTCATGTTAATTCTTTACATCATTTCATATATTATCTTCCAGCCGTGTAAAGGAACTATTATTAGAAAAACGTTTTATTAAACACAGCCTGACTGAAAACACAGAGAGAAACTCAGTGAAAGATCTGAGACAAATATCTGCATAAAGTGTCTGCTGGGGAGACAGACAGACAGACAGACAGACAGACAGACAGAGAGGGAGGGCGACTCCTGCGGGTGTTAACAGTAATATATCAAGTCAGTGGAGTGAAACCAGTGTGTATGCTGAATCATCTGCTTCAGTGTTGGCATGGAAATCTGCCAATCGTCCAAATGAGCGATGCTGGTCCTGCCTGCTCAATTGAGTGTTTGGTTATCTGCCCGGCAGTGAATGAACACGTGTGTGTGTGTGTGTGTGTGTGTGTGTGTGTGTGTGTTAGTACTTCAGATTGATGTAAAGACAGTGACGTAGAGTAACAGTGTATGTACATCTCCAGCACTAAACTGAACCCTGAAACTGAACCACATTTTGATGTATTTAGTCCTTCTACTCTACGTTGTTAATTCACAGACACCAGATGGCAGTGTCGCTTTCAAGATTCACCTCCATTCCCAAGCTACATTCTCCCCTCTTCTTCTTCTTCTTTTTTCCTCCTCCTCCTCCTCCTCAGTTGATCTGGCGCGACAGTTGGATCCTCTCGCCATGCCGGTCACGCCCCACACAGCCATCAGCCTTTTTCTCCAACACACACACACACACACACACACACACACACACACACACACACACACACACACACACACACACACACACACATGCATACACTTTCACATTTCCAGTAAACACTTATGAACACACGATGTTGATTCATACACACGCATCTTGTTGGTCACACACAGATGTCCCTATTGAATTTTAACCCCCCAAATTCATATGTCCATACGCCAAGCTACAGCTCTTGTGGTTAAATCTATTTTCAGTATCATAGTGTTTCCAAGCCAAATGGTAAGACATCAGCCCACTCAGTCCTATTTTTATCCATTGTTACACTCGTCGGTGGTAGAAAGGTTCTATGGCTGCAACACATTTAGTTATTTGGCAGACGCTTTAATCTGAAGCGACTTACAAGTGAGGTGCAAGGCAGCAAAAGTCGAAGACAAGGAGGAAACAGCAAAGCAAAGTGGCATCAGAAGAAGAGTTTCCGTTTCTGTTTGTCTGCACAGGTGAAAAACAGACTGACTGATGAGCCAACTGAAACCAAAGAGAAAATTACAGCAATTTTTGATAGTTCGGTTCGGCACCTGTAGGCCTGAACACCAACATAATTCCACTGTCCTGTATTCTTACTGAATTTTTTCATTAGATACAGCAAATTAACTCAATATTGAGACTCTTTGGATTTTCAGTTGAAAATGTGTGAACCTTGTGAGAGGCACAAAACTGGATGTAGAAGCTGCCCTTATTTGGATTCAGGCAGTGGCTCTTTTGGCATCTGAATTCTAAAAATTCTTTCACTTCACTAAAGGAAACAAGGGTGTACAGTACGATAGAATGCAAAACCCGGAAGCATTTGGCAGTGCAAACTGGGATCATTCATAGCTGTGGTTTTACTGTAGTGTCAATAAAATGCCCTCTATGCCAACAACAAGAGCGCGCTTATTTATTGACAAAAATGCCATTACACACACATAAGTCAGATACACACACACACACATTAAAGCACCATCTCCCTACGTGTGGGAGACAGAGAGCCCATCACCATGGAAACAAACGTCATGTAGCTTGGTCTCCCACCATACACCCCCCCACCACCCCCAACCCAATATGAACTCACCCCCACTTCTCTCTCTCTCTCTCTCCGTAGCTGCTTGTCGACATGCCTTCTCCTCCTCCGTCTCCCATTTCCAACGCCATCCATCTTCCCAAAACACCCCCCACTCCGTTTCCAGGTTTACATCACATCTATCTATCTGTTGCTATGTCACAGCTTCTATTTTTCCATAGGAGGATCCCCTTTTCTTGCATGTGTGTGTAAGTGTGAGAGAGAGTGAGAGACAGAAACTGAGAGTTAAAATCAGGGATCGAGGCTGCGTATGGGGGATGGGTTGCCAGTGCCGACTAATGGGATTTGAAATGTTACACATTTACCAAAGAAGAAATCCCCTGTGCCTCTTCAATTCCTGTCTTTCTGGTGTTTTTCTGACTTTACTGGAACAATGTGATCAATACTATGACCCTTTTATTGTGTATTTAGATGAGGGTATTTAATTGATCCATACAGACACTTACTGTACTTTGCTCATGCTCGCAGCTACAGGGCACAATAACACGACGATGATTAAAAGAACACGGGGGTCCATGGCCGTGTTGAATGAAGCTGGTTTCTCACAATATCTTGTGCACATTTCTGTAACAGCTACTAACAGCATACCTACTGCATGCAAATTATTAAAAAAAGCCCCCTAAAAATCACTGGGGAAGTTTCATGTTTTAACTCGAATTATTGTATAATTGCTATAAGGCAGATATCAGTCGACCACATTGTTTACATACGGACTAATCGAGCTGAGAACACCTGTGTGGGCGAACGCTGGGTGTTTAGGGGCTTTAAAAAGAGACAACAGGCAAAGGTAGGTGTTCTTTGTAGGTGACAGTGGTGACGTGTGACGGCTTCTCATAAGTTTAGGCACTGAGGGAAATTTTCTTGTAGTGTCAGAGAATTTATTGTGTTGTCACATTATTCTTTGTGTATGGATAAACTGAGAGTACGTGTAAAAATTTGTAGACGTGATACACACAGAAATGACCAGCCTAAATATTTAAACATAAAATGGAGCTGACTATGTGATGGCCTGTGTTGTCATAAAGGTTCTTTTATGATAATATTCTACTCTATATTAGGATTCTAGAGAGGAGTATTCAGAACCTTCATTTAAAATGTGCAAATATGCTTCTGAAAATCAAACTAGCAGTTGAATGAGACATCTGCTCTGCCCAGTCATCGCTCTCCCCGCTCCTCGCTGCTCAACACTTCAGATATTAGTCATTTTGAAATTACAACAAAGCTAAAGGTCTGACCAGTTAAGCGGAAATATTTGACCATCTCTAATCGGTTATAAGGGTGAGCCTTACTCGAAACCTCAAAAACCCACAAACAAACAAAAAAAAAAAAAACTCTCCTACTGCTTATTTAATGAGTATGGGTCATAGGAGGCCATTTCTACTGGAAAGAATATCAGAAAACATTTCAATACTGCAGTATTATGTAAATGTATTGATTGTGGGAATATAAGTAAAGTCCTGCATGAAGGGAATTACTTGGGTAAGTCAGTAATTAAGAAAATAAAGTGATAAACGTACAAAATTGCTCTGGGACTGTGCTATATTATATCATCAGTTTATTATTGCAAGTGCATTAATGTCAAGGTACATTTTCATTGTAGTTTTCTATGGGTAACAGCAGTTTCTTTGTAATTAAAATACACCAGTGTTTACATTAAAATAGTAGATTAATTTATATTGTTTATACTGAGAATAAAGATTTTCTTTTTAATACAGTTTGAAAAAAAATAACTGCTCTTTTTTTCAGACTTTTTATACTGTTTACAGTAAATATAAATATCAAGGTCAGATCTCCACAAAGGAAAAGTCCATACTTCAGAAATATTCATAACAAAATTATTCAAATAGTTTCAAAAAGAGCAAGAAATGGAGATAAATTGTATGGAGTAGTTGAAAACATTTCTGGACAACTTCACTGGACTGCCTTTGATTGCAGCGCACGTTCACAGTCATGCCATTTGTTCCCGTCCAGAGTTACCTCATTTTTCAAAAAGATCTTTCTTATTAGAGATTCAGACGACTACTCATTCCGTTAGTTGGAGCTGAAGAACTTAATACTTGAAGTAACTTAGTTAATTTGCACTGGTCATATTTGACTCTAAATATGCTAATCATGTTGATGTGCTACACCAAGGTTTTTGTACCAATTATATAAAAGGATTTAATAGTTCTGCCAAACTTGATTTATACTAGAGTGTAAAAATCCCGTCAGAGGTCTTCTGAAAACCTGACAAACTCTTTCATGTGTTTGCAGCTCAGACAGATATCACTACAAACTGACACTCTCAGCATAAATAATCCTCACCTTTATTAGAGGTGGTAAACACTGGCAAGGCGATAACTACGGTAACACGTCTATAATCAAAAACCCATGTATCCCTTTAAATTGAAGTGCATGTTCCATCTTCCTTATTATAGTCTGACAAAACAACACATCAGCCAGTCGATGTGGATGACAACAAGAAGGATTTCCGTCATCTCAGGTACTACAAGGCACAAAGCTGCCTCCTCACTCCGACCTGTTCATCTTAATGCTCCGGTCCAGGCTTCCTGATCCATCACAGTTCACAGTAAAGGCCATTTCTGGCCTCTGGCACTCTTCTTTCATCTGTGTTTTCACCTTCTCTCTTCATCATGCCCCCCATGCTTTCATCTCCACTCCGATCCAAACCCCTCCCTGAAGGTTCAAGGCAATCATCAGACATGGACGGGTGACATAGATGAGTAGATGCAAACAGCGTATTGATGCCCCACATACATTCATTATCTCAGTATTCAGCCAGAAACATATTTGGACAAAAAAAAATTCAACAGAATTGTATTTTTGTGATTGTGTATGGGATTATAATTTTAATGAATCCTGACATGCCATCCTCATTACTCATTACTGTTTTAGTTCAGAACAAGAGTTGTAAATTTTGTCAGGTTGCAACTTCACTTTCATGTCAGGATAATCAATGCGATGCATAAAGCCTCAGTTGCGTGTCGACAGACTAATAGTCTGCATCATCCATTACTGTGGTATTTTACCCCAGTTACTCTGATGTTCAATCAAGGTGCTTAACGGCTTATTTTTCTTCTCTGACTCATTCTTTTTCAGTGGAAAAACTCATTTTATACTAATTCAAACCAACGGTGTTGTATTGAACCTGCAACTGCACTTGCAACAAACCAGAATCAGCAGCTAGTGTAGATGTGTAATTCTTCCATCCCAGCTTAGGAATGTTTATTCATTTGCCTTTTTATATGGTTGATGAAGTTGGTTTAAGCAAACCCCAGCTTTACCCAGGTGAGACTGACATAAACTGTAAGATGGCCAACACTGATCTTAAAAATGTCACCTTGTGAAACAGGTTTTCTTCCACCTCTGATGTGAGGGGACTTCTCCTTTTTACCACAGGCAGCCTACAAACCGGTTTCTCTCTGTTATTTTTGGATGGCTTTTGCGATGCAAATGTGATCAGTGTACACTAACCTAGAACCAAAGATAATCTAGTTTGAGCATGTATGAATAACTAGAAATTGTGTTTTTATTGTATTAACACTTAAAGTGGACAGTATTTATCTTGCTAATAGAATGGGAAGTTATGTCACAGTGTATCCCCTGTAGGCGGACAGACAGGGGCACCATCTTGTGAGGCATGGGCTCCACATGCCACAGTGGTTACAACAGGTTACCAGAGTAGCTTTAATTCAGTTTGGCTCAAAACTGGTTTATTTTGTTCAAATTATGATACGGCAGCAGCCATTTTAAAGCGGCACACCTCCATGAGTCTACTGTGACCTCCCTGACCTACCTGACGTACCGTGTCGATGCTTTTCATCATGTCAATCATGACAAAAAAATCCAAGCCTCACAACATGGTTCACAAAAATGTTAAAATTCAACAGTCACATCATCATGACATTCTCTGTTTCAGCCTCATCCTGTGTATTTCTCAAGGCATAAGGCAGCAAGATGACGATTCATTCTGAAGTGTTTTGTACATTGATATGCAGCTCTGCCGACCTGTTGATCATCAGCAGCTCCTCTCTAAAGAGGTCACAGTAGGGAAGTAGACCCGCATGTGATCAGATGTATATGAGATTTACAATGTAATGTGTAAAACGTGACACAATGTGGGTTGTTGAAAGAGCAAATGTGCAGTGAATATGCATTTATTTGTGTTTGTGTGTGGACCATCTGTCCTCACAAGATTACTGGAGTCAGACAAGAAGTCCGACTGGACCAGATTAGAGTATAAATATAGGGCAGGAGAAAGTGAGAGAAAAACGAACAGGGATGAAGAGCAGCAGAGAAAAAGAAATGGAGGATAATGGAGAACTGAGAAAGGCAAACAAAAAACAGGGATGAGTGGAGAAAGCAGCTGCAGACATCATCTGTGCAATAATTAGTCTCTAAATGATAAAACTTGTTGGTTATTTTTAAGACTGAGGTCCATTGAAGAAACATACACTTTTAACTGCCATGCATTAAAAAGTCTGATAAGACAAAACTCATGCTGACATTCAGTGTCTTAGTGTCCTGAGCAGCTACAGGTTCACATGAACTCCCCACAGTTGTATCTACTTGACAGCATCTGTGTGGTTTGTGATGATGCATGCAGTAAGCGTGTGTTCATATATGTGTTTTTGGATGCAGGTGAGTCTTAATGTTGACAGCACTCAGGAGACGAATGCTTTCGACTGAAAGCCGAATGCATCACCATGGCAACTGGGTCCTAGTTTCTCATTCCCTCATCCCATCTACGTCGGTTTGAGTGGCATTTGATTTGAGATGAGTTGCTGCAGAAAGAGCCTCCCATCTCCCTCACTACCCTGCTCACATACGTGTTCCAGACCTACTTCAACAACTACAAAGTAAACATGACATTGTTCTAGTCATTGTTGCCGCTTCTCTTTTACAAAACTATCCATTCACCCACACACCTACGCGAAATCGCTACAACTCGCTCACTCTTGTATTACTGTCATTCAGACTCTTCACTACACACACACACACAGGCATAACAAAAATAAGATATAATCATCGACGTTCAGCCACTCTGTTTGCCTGACACTAGTGACAGGCTGGCAAAGAGTTCCCCAAGCTGTTGCCTTGGCAACGCCGAAGAATATTCCGCGTTGCCATGACAACCAATGATGCACATCCGGTGTGGTCGGCGGATTTTTATTTAGACGCCTGGCAGGGGTCCGATGCTCGTGCGTTTTAGTATGTGTGTGTTTACCATTATGGATTTGTATGTAAACGTGTTTTGTGTTTTGCAGCAGTGGTACCACTGTAGGCCTGAACGCACAAGTTGGCGGTAAACATTTAGTGGAATCACAAAGTTCCGGCATGGTTTCTCCTTTTGTCAAGTATTGACAAAGTTTAAATCCTTATCAACAAAAACTGAAGAAAAAAACTCTGCACAAACTTAAAGCTCATGTAAGTTAGTTGCTCAATAACATTTTTAAAAAGGCAAATTTGGTTTAATTTAAAAATATATATATATATTGCGACCCATCGACATGGACCCAGCTCCTCTGTTTGTGCTGGCAAATGGTTTTCCATCAAGGCAACGAGAAAACTAAATCTCAGATAAACAACTATATTAGATAATATATCTATATTAGATTAGCTAAGTGGTAGAATAAATAGGTACACACGCATCTTACATGCTATGGAAACACATCCATAACGCACAGGCCTGCAGCCCGTCTGTAACTGTAACACTAATCTCCTGGTAATAAATAGAATACAACTAAGTAAAGTAATTACGGAACACATAGGAATCCATACAAATCATTAGGGCGTGTGGAGCCACAGTAAACACAGCTCTGGGGGGAAATAAACCCCCGAGACTGCTATACTGTATCATCCATAGGAAGAGTGAGCATCTGAGTAAGCAAAATACTCCGGGGTGATTGATAGGAAGTGGCAGAGAAAACGTCGACCTTTTCAGCGACACCTGGTGTGTGTGTGTGTGTGTGTGTGTGAAGACCACATGTCACATCTACAGGGCTTGTCAGTACACATATCACTTAATAACAGGCTAAAGGCATTGTTTACTGCAGGCGAAGGTGAAGATGGGGGTTCTGACGATGAGTTCCAACTGTCTTCTTGTCTTTTACTCGCCTCTCTCAAGCTCCCTTTCTCACACACACAGAGTGACACACGCATGGACTCCCCGTACACCCAGCGCCCTGCTGTGTGTGATGATGAGAGTGCTTGACAGGCGTATAAATAATCTATAAGATCAGACTCACACTGTCACGTGCATTTTCACCAAAACTTCCTTCCAGTGACCTTACATCAAGAGTCGTGCTGGAGCCTCTACATGCTTCAGCGCACACACACTGTCCCTCTGTCCAGTTCATCAGTCTGTGAATGACTTGGGATCATTGATGGAAACATGAAAATGCAGGTGTGGGACCTTCTTTTACTATATGTGCATGTAGAAAAAAGAAAGCCATCTCTAAAGGGCAAGCTGAATTAAATGTCAGCTGCTAGTGTGAAGGTGTGGAGTGAGGGAGCCACTGTTTGGTTCGATGGAGCAGTGTCTCCTTTAGTAGTCACTGCAGGCTCTGTATCAGTGGCGGACCTCTAAGTCATAATCAGTGATACTCTCATAAATGCCTCGTCTCTTTGTCACCGGTAAAGCACAATAGTAATTCAAGCTTCGGTCATTTTCTTAGAGCTTTTACTTTTAGATCACGGTGTCTGACAGGTCTTTCCAAGGAAGGTTAAATCAAGTAGACGGCCACACATCACTGACACCTTTAATCAATCTCACTGTCAATGCAAACGTTGTTTACGGCTTCTGGATGATTGAAGGCAGAGTTTAGTTTAGTTTTAATGTACTTTTTGCTTTTTACATGGCTGAGGTTTATAGTCATATAACAGTAATAATATGCACTTCTTATTATGCTTCTTTGCATTGAATCGCAGGGTTTGTGTAGTCTAAATTAAATCATATTGTAAATCCAGCAAGAAAAAGACAAATTGCATTAAATTGTGGCATTAATTAGCTCAACTTAAATAAAGGTGTGTTTAGTGATCCAAATAGTAATACTGAGTTATGAGAACATTTTCAACTATACTGTTTCATGCATACTGTTTTTTAAAATGTGCACAGTAAATTGTAAAGGTAGTACACCCAATAAGCATTTATAAATACAAGATACAATCATTATTGCATTTGACTTATTATTTTAAAGGCTTGCAGGTTTTAAACTGACAGGGAGTTTGACGTATTAGATAGTTTGTCCATTAGTGAACACAGACAAATGGCTTTGTCCGCTCTGAACAGTTTTGCTCAGTATATATTACAACTAATGGGAGTGATCTACATCGATCAGCCACAACATTAATACTGGGGGTCTTAATAATGTCATGTCAAGGGTCAGCATGAGCACTCCGAGCAGTCTGCAGCTACACAGCCCCATCCACAGCCAGATGTGACACACGGTGTGCAGAGGTGATAGAAGCACACAAACCCAGTAAACAGGCTAAATTGCAAGTGGCCTAAATAAATCTCCACTATATAATATGTGATCAGTGTATACTGTGTGTTAGAGTCCTGGTCTGCTCTAGACTTGACCCAAAGGAAGTGTATGTGAAAATGCAAATGTCCAAGGATTGTGTGTGTGTAGACTCAGCATGCTGCTCTTGCACATGGTTAAGGTTAGAGAAAAATCGTGGTCTATGTTAAATGTAAACTAAATGTAAATGAAGCACTTTATTCATTCAACAACATGTTGAAATGAAACATAGCTCAATATTTTCCCTACAAAAGTGGAGTTTAGTTACCCAGGAACAGAACTGTAGTACATCCCCAGATTTAGTGACTCGTGTTTTTTTAACCTTATCTCACCTAAGTCTCTCTCTAATGAGATCTTACACCATCTGTTAATTTCATATTTTCCAAAACTTTAGTGAAAACCTGAGTGGCAGACATTTTACTGTTCCCAACAGGAGTTGGAATAACAAAGATTTGCATCAAGCATTGTTGAAATTTGGAAGGTGTGTGTGTTCTTCTGCATACACTTCTTTGCTTTGGTCTGAAAGGAAATTTACGTCTATTTTTGCCGTGGCCAGATCCAGAAATGTGTACCAGAAAATAGAAAATCCTAAGAAAAATGTGTCACAATCCTGAAACATCACTATAATCACCTCATCAACGAAATGCAACACTTAAATTTATTCACATTTATTGTGGGTCATTATTTTGTGCCGACCAGATGCCACGATTTTCACACCGGCTCAAAACAGTAAATATTTGCTGAGAATTCAGTTCTTGGCTGTGAATCGTGTGGACTCCAACCTTGCTGCCACCTGACTCCTGAAATAATAGAGAGAGTGTAATTGAGCTGGTGATTCAATCCAAATGTTTTCCTCTTTTAGCCACTCACTGAGGCTACGAGGTGAGGTGTGTGAAGTGACGACCTGGCCTTCTCTCCGCGACAAGTGCAGTAGTCTGAGTAGTCTGCTTAATTATGGCATTTAGACAGGTAGTGGCAGTCTAATTATATTTTTAGTGTGGAGAATGAATGGAACGGATAGGGCGAAGCGGAGAGACACCTGTTGAGGGAAAGATTGATCAAAAAAGAATGACTCCAAAATGTACTAAAAAAACGGGTGAGAGGTGGAGTGTGTACGAAGACAGGAGAAAAGAAAGACAATACAGAGAGATGGAGTAGCTCTCCGCTTGAGCAAGCGATGCCTCGTTACCATGGCAGCACCGTCTCTCTGGTCTCCGTGGGAACGGCTGAATCCTGTTGCAGCTCGACTTTGCCCCTGGGCGAGAGAGAGAGAGAGAGTGAGAGAGAATGAGAGGAGCAGAAAAAAAAAGGGAGAGAAAAAGCAGTAACAGAACGGCGAGTTTAGCCCGGGGCATCTGGGCTGACCTGGAAAATGTTGGGCGTGTGCTTATTCTCTCTCTCTCTCTCTCTCTCTTTTTATCTTTCTATCTCAGCTTTTCTTATCAATAGGCTCAGACGTGCTTTTTCCAGTCTGTCAGCCAGTGAAAGGTGAATGTGCAGTGATATTCAGAGCTGTTTTCTCTTTCCACTCGCATGTGTGAGTGTCTTCCCTGCGTCCGTGGACACACACATGGTATTTTCTGGGTTTTAAACCCCTTTTTTTCAGGAGTAAAACACACACACTATCTACTGTAACACACACCCGCGCCAGCTTGCTTGTCTGCATGTGTGTTTATTTGTCTGTTTTGTTTCTGACCTGGCTCCAGCCTCATTCGCTGAGCATAAGAAGCCCTATTAGCAGGCCAACTAGCCAAGAAAACAGATGATCCCTTCTGACAGAGCTCCTATTGTTACGATCAGCAGCGAACAATGCAGCCCTGTCTATACGCCACAGTGGTCGATTCACCCCTGCTTTCAGCCGCCGGTCACTACTCTATCAGCCACAGCCACAGGGAACAGGGGGACGATCAGAAGCTACATTGTGCACGTTGGATTTGTAGGACACGGTTGATTTAGGAGATTGTTATTGGGTTATGACATGCTGAAATGATTGGTCTTTATTACCTATTCATATCTATTACGCCTATTCTGTGTGTGTAACAGTTTTCAAAATTTTCTACCAGCTTTGTGTGACAGGATGATGTATCATGAGCTAAAAAAGCCAGTGAAATGTGCTGGCAAATCACTTTCTTTCAAGAATCATGAACGTGGGTTTTTTTTTTAAACCTCATTCTTGTTTGTGGGAACACTAATCATCCCACACGTGTAATCATAATTTAATAGCGGGGACACATAAAAGATATTTGTTTGCTTTGTATGTAACTTTTATGGGGCTAATGTTGCTCTACAGAAGGTTTTCCTGGATGGAGTGGGAAAAAAAAAACACCTAACATGTTGATTTCAAACATCAATCCTGAGTAAATTCTGCATATTTCTGCACTGTCTGCTCAAAAATCCATCTTTCATTCACAGTTTATGTTTGCAGTTATTTGATGAATCACTACCAGCTCAGAGTGTGAAAATGGTTGATTATTAAACATATTTTGCGACAACAGACCAAGAAAACACTGACTGTAGAAAGTGAAGACTCACTGATAGATTAAACTCAATTTAGATTTTGCCAAAAACTCAACAAGCTTTTTATTCAGAACTGAAATATATGTGTCTGCCGTGACAATCCCGCTATAGTACCATCCTCTGGTGGTTGTGAATTTTTTTTTACCCACTGTAGCTACTGTACAGTGGCTCACAGGGACACTTCATCTCCACCTGCCGCATCATATGGCGAGCTGGTATTTGTTTTTGGTTTTTACAGTTGGTGATTTCATCACTCTGTCCTATGGCCTGTTGTAGTTCGGTTCACATGGCAACATACTGAGTCTGTTGATGTCTGAAACAACTCTGCATTTGCTAAATAGAAGCCGACATTAACTGTCTATCAAGTGTGTGAATGTAAATTGTGTTTAACTGTCGACTGTATTGGATACTGGAGCAAAATTCGTAGCGTCCACATCATGTACATTATTTGCTCCCGATTTACCACTAATTGGCTGTGCAGCGTCCAAATATGTATTTTCTGCTCACTGAGGTGACAAACCTCAGAAACATGGCAACGCCTGTAAACTCTCCGTACACTCTCTGAAGTGTATGGATGAATTCACCTGTTTTCGTGCATTGTGCCTGTGTTTGTTGGAGAGAGACAGAAAGATCTTTTCAGGAAGTCACTCATCACAGCCACACATCACAGCAAATGTTTATCCACTGTCTTACACCTGTATGAGATTAAACTCTGAAAGCTAATCTTAATTCCCAGTAATCTGAGACTATTCTGCAGCTCATGTGACGTCAAGCTTTAATACTGCGCTGATAAATAGCACCAGCCTGCTAATAGATTACCCAATTCTCTCATGTCAAATCAAATCCTACAATCCACAAATACATAAGCTTTGCCTGATTTTGCTTTTCTCTGCCATTAGTCAGTCTGTTTTCTTTCCACTGAGTGAGACTGATATTAAAGGCCAACTGTATTGTTTATTACTGTAACAAAAAAACCTCCTTCATCAGAGTGACTCACAAATTGAAAAAGTAATTAATTACTATTAGTCGTATGATTATTTTTATTATTTAACTGTATGAGGGTTAAGGGGTTATTTTACTTGTTCTGCTGGCTGTGAATATGTCAGTTATGTGTTTGAAAGCAAAAGAAATCCCACCATAGTATAGTCTGCTTTTTGTGTCGGATATAAATGTTAACATAAAATGAAAGAAAAACATATGAGAGCATATTTTAAACATTTTTCATTGTGTGTGTGTGTGTGAGAGAGAGAGAGAGAGAGAGAGAGAGAGAGAAACGTTTGGACATAATTTTATTGAAAAGTTAGAATTTAATCTAAAAACCAGCTGGATACTATAGTATTCTATTTGTGCAACCAAATGTCGCAGTGAATAACATGCATTTCGCATGAACATGTGGTTCTCTTATTGTGCAGTATCAGCACAGCGTATGAGGAAAAACCTCAAACTGAACTGCGATGCCCTACTTGGTTATGTCCAGAGTAACAATATGGCTCACTGATGTGTGGGTAGCAGTTTTATGGACTGCTATAGAGATAAATGGGAAAAAGGAATTAGATTTATCATTCTTAGACTACTCTAAGATTTATAACTAGATGATTTCATCAATCTACATTAATTTGACACATTCATCATTTCTTTTTCAGTTGCAAATCGTCATAACTTGCAGGCAAAGACTGTAGATGTTTTAACTTTCTGGTTAGAGACAGAAATCAATACAAGCCTCATAGTCCTTAATGCCTGGTTGAAGAAATCAAATAGTGTGTGTGTGTCTGTGTGTGTGTCTGTGTGTGTGTGTCTGTGTGTGTGTGTTTGTGGGGGGTGGGGGGTGCAAGTGTCACAGTATATGAAATCTGTGTTGCTCTTTGTCATCCATGTGTCACCCGCTGTCCCTACAAAAGAAGTGAACGTGAGTGATGTGTGAATTCGAGCCATCTTGCCTTCCCCCGGTCCCCTAAACACATTATCACCAGAGCTGGGACACTTCAAGTCAGTTCCGTCCCCTCACTGACATGCTCGTCTTTGCACCTCCCTCGCCATCTCTAGGTTTCCCCATCACGCTGTTTTTCTGTCAACCTTTTTTCTGCTTGGTCTCACTCTTCCTTCTGCGCACACACCCACACACACACACACACACACACATAGTCACACACACTTCCACTGAACTACTTAATTTAAGGAAAACCATCACAGGAGAGACAAAGAAAGGTTCAGGTTAATGTTTGTCTTATTTGGACTGAGCAGAAACACATGAAACCAGTAAGACATCAGTTCAGTCTCCTTTTCAGAGTTGAAGACTGAATGTTTAATCATTCCCAGCTCTTTGCTGGGAAGATGCATGAATATTTCACATTGTGGATAAGGGAGGGAGATGGGAAGCCCGGGGTGAAAGCAGGCCAACCTATAAAGACATGACATGATGTAGCTACAAAAAAGGGGAATGGCATTGGTTTTTATGTCATTGTTTTGTTTTGTTTTGACTGTACATTTTCGGAGTCTCTATTTTCTCGGAAAAGAGATATGGCTTTTATGTTCGCTGTGACATTGCTGTGAGCCACATACTCAATCAGATCTTCATACTACAGCCACCATCTTCAAAACAGCTGTTGTATTTCTCTGAAGACTTGTTTGCATTTTAAAGCTGATCTGGATTTGAAATAAAATAAAATTAATTCAAGGAGTTTCCATCACTCCCACTTACTTCATTTATCAACCCATTCTGTGCATGTTGCTCGGTACACCAGTGGTTTCTTTATCTTTCTAGACATTCCAGATTGCCGTATTGTTATGCACAATGTTTTTGTAAAGCCTCCCCCTTTCTTCACTATAAAGCTGCTCTTATTGTTATTTTTCTGTTTCAACATCGAGCATGTTCAGGTAAAACCAAGAGGAGTTTAGAGCTATAACTTCAACAATAAAACTCACATAATCTCACAGCTGGTCAGTCACATGTTCCAGTACTTTACTGATTTAAATGTGTTTTAAGCAGGAAAGATAGCAGTATCACAGGAAGATAGATGGCAGGAAATAAAACCTAAAACTCATTTCATAACCATTGGCCTTTTGGTCAATATGCAGCTATGACCCTATGAACACAAACAAATGCTCAGTGTCATAGCTGTACAAACATGCAACAATAATTCAAAAAGAATCATTTACGTGCGTGTGTAAGTCACTTCGGATAAAAGTGTGATGACTATATGGAATGTAAATATAGTCAGAGTCATGTCACATGCTTGCCTGTCCACAAATGCTGACATGACACTTACTCATCCACACACACACACACACACACATAGACACACAAACACACACACACACACACAGTGATAGCATCCACACACTCAATGTATTGTCCTCAGGGACATAATAGGCCATATTGATTGAGCCTGCACTGGGATATTAGTTGAGAACAAATGGACAATGTGCCTTCAACACACACACACACACACACACACACACACACACACAACCCTTCGTGCATACATAGATCTTATGTGAACTCTGTATGAGGACAAGGCCCGAGTTCCTTTCTAACTGACACATCTCCACCTCTCTGCCTCCAGTCAGCTTCCTTTATTCTGTTTCCCCTTTATGTTCCTTCACTTCCTCTGAAACTCTCTTCACCACCAGTGGCCCTCAGCAGCTAAATGTGGCTACAGAGGTACCAAGTTATTCCTCTGTACCTGGCTCACTGAAACATCTTATGCCATGGTTGTTAAAATTCAAAAAACTGCAGAAAACAGAACTCTGCAACAGCCTGTGCACTTAAATCTTCAGCCCCTTTCACACACTCACTGAATTTCTGACATTTTCCTGATAAGCCTTTTCCACAGCTTTTGGATCTGGGTTTTTAACTACCAGCAATAATTAGAAAAGTATGAACAGCTTCTGTGGGTGAATCACACAAGTGTAACTTTACATGTGTGTCAGATCCAAATATGATTCAAACTAATAACAGGAAGATCCAATAGAGTTAAACAGAGTGCACTATACTGTAGAAATAAACTGAAATATTATTAAATAAACTGATATTTGCACAAGTATCAGGCTCTAGTGATCAATAAATCTTTATATGGTACTTGTGAATTTACTGCATTGACAATCTTTGGACTAAGTGTCAGAGATATAACACAACAAAACACTTTTTGTGAAAAAGGTTCTGTAAGTTATGATCCGCCATCACCATTCAAACTGTCATAGAGAGTGCATTGCTGTGCCTGTATGAATATCATCTTTACTTACAGATGCAAAAAGCAGCTGAAATTGTCAATGTTTTTGACCTACTCATGATTACTTAGGCCAAGTTCTTGAGTAAAAGTTCAATGGTAACACGGATTGAAGTTGGTACATTGCTGCTGTATTAACGTATACAGACATTTTTCCAGTCATATGCTTGGAGACATCTCCCAATCCAACAGTGATAACAGTGACAATGCAGATGCGCATGTCAAACTGTGCAAAATGGGTCTAATAAAATGTCAGTCAACAGCATCGTAACAATTTTGGGAAAAGCTAAGAGCGATTAATTTAAAGAGAGAACATGCATGAGCCCATGAGACAACTTTTGTTATTTAGTAATAAATGGATTGAATGCAAAATACTGTAATATTGAAACTGCTGTCGCTATTATTACGGGAACTACTTCCATGCACTTTCACTTTCTTCTTTCTGTTCATGTTGTCCTTCTCCCCTCCTCCCTCCATATAATAAAGCATCACACTCATACACACTGTCTCTCCCTCTCATTTAGGACCACAGAGACAGACGGGCTATTGCAAATTCATTTGGTTCCATCCAGTCTCCTCTAACCTTTGCCACGCCCCCCTCTCTCTCTCTCTCTCTCTCTCTCTCTCCTCTAATCTCAGTGGGAAGCTCTGGAATTATCTGCCAGTTTCAATCAAGTCCAGCCAGATTCCCCCTCTTCTGCGGTCAGTGACCTGCATATCACCCACCCACACACACACACAGAAACACACAGACGCATACATAAATCCCACCCTTCAATCAGAGATCAGGAGGTGGACATCACTGTGCGACGACACTGTCCGTTTCACACACACCCTCTGGCACTAACGAAGGGAAAAATTAGATTTTAATCCTGAGTGTGTATGTGTGTACATGCGGGCCCACACTTGGGTGCTTGCTTGCATACGGCCGTGTGTTTATGTGTGTGGTTGGGACCAGCACTATCTTCCCCTGGTGGAGATCAATTAAATGATAGGCACGCTTGGAGTCAATCTATCCAGCGGCCTGCGTGATATAAGTGTACTGCACTGATAAAACACGTAAACAAACAGATAAAAGGCTGTGTACATATAGCAGTTATATAAATATTAATTTCAAGTTCATTTGCAGCATACATCCATATTTGTATCGTATTTATCCAGACTTTAGTGCAATAGTTTTATCATCTGCCTTATGTGCTCCGCTGTCCAGTCCTTTGGTGATACTATTTGCGTGGGTAAGACATGCACAGGCTTTTCAGTAAAGTACAGTGGAACCCTTGGGACTTTCATATGACTTAATACAATGATATATATATATATATATATATATATATATAAAGCAAAATTCCTCATAAGAAAGTGGTTTGGGTGGTTGGACAGTCCAACAAGACACATGACTTTCTCACAGGAGACCCCAGGAGATGGTATGGACATAGTTAGACTTAACCATACCCTGATGTTTTTGTGCCTACCTCCATAGTCATAATGCATAATGTCAACAAGCCATAATGTTCCCACAACTGTTCCAGAGCATGTTATGAGGAGAGGTCCGACAAGCACCACTGTTACTGTGGCATCAAACCGTGGCCTCCTGAGGCATCAGTATAAAAACCAAAGGGTCCCTGTGGCATCACGGCAGGACAAAGTCAAATATTTGACACTTTGGGCAGTGTTATTGTAGGAAACTGTGGCATTAGAATTTGGTGCCAGTTTTGCTTGTTACATTAGACGGAGTGATGAGATGAAGATGAACACAAAGATCACATGCTGCTGACCAGATGATGGTCAAGCTTTTTCAGAAGTTACCATCTGTGTAACCATCATCTGCCAAAGTTAACAACTTCTGACTAATATCATTTACTTGCTGTCTTGTCTAGCCAGCATCTCCTGAAACGTACTGGTCTCCTGAAGCTTCTGGCTGAAGGTTCACATTTAATGAGCAGAAATTAAATCAGAATCACTCGGCTTTAATAGATGCACTGTCGCTGGTTCACATAAGACCTAATCATGCTATTAGTCATGTGTATGCTTCAAACGCCCAAACAGTGGATCCTACACTTCCTATAACGCTACAATACCTACTTCTCGTTAGGGTCACAGAATGCTTAAAACTAAGAGCACGTTGCTGAGAAGCTGACAACCCACTGTAAGCAGTAGGTGGCTTCTCAGTAATGTTCTCAGTTTTATTTTCTGAGTACTACGTTTTGAACGACTTCAAGAAAAAAATGTCCAAAAAAATGTTTGGTGCAACTTCCAGTTTGAAGGATCTTTTGCCTCAGACGTCCAAATCTTTTTACAGCTCACTGAACTCTTTGGACTGAGCCACTGACGATGCATACAGTATACAGTCTACAGTGTGCACAGCTGAGGACTCACAACAGAAGCAGGAATAGTTTGTTTTTAAATTAAATGTGATACTGACAGTCTGCATCTTTTTGCAGTTCATTTTAAAGATGTGATTTTATTAAAACTTGCATGATGCACGACAAAGGGATCCACATTTCTTTACCAAAATCTGTGGTGCAGGGCGTTGCAGTTGGTGGGCAGGTGATGTGAATTATCCACGCTTTGAGAGTATTTTATCATCCGCCCTGCACACAATAGAGCACACCACTTTCTTATCGTGTGTATTTGTCGAGATGAGGAGGTAATAGCTGTGTCAACACCGTGGTTGTCATGGAGACAAGCAGTGTTTCCATAGCTGTGCTCTCTTTCCCAGTGACCCAGTTTGTGCTTGTCATCGTGGCATTGAAGCCCTCCGAGAGCTCTCAGCGCTCCACTCCTCTGCCTTTTACCTAGCCATTGAATCCAGCTGATTAATGTATGATTTGAATAAGAGCTGTGTGTCATGGTCCTCAGGTCGACAATCTGAGACTAGCAGCAGTGCAGAGGGAAAAGAAAAAACACTGTTCGGTTGACTGCATTTGTGCCTTTTTAGCTTGAATGAAAGAAGAACATGAATTTACACAATTATTGATTATTATAAAAGCTGACACTGAGGATCACAGCTCTGAAGAAATTGTGTTTACATTCACAGCTATTAATTAGTCCAGGCCAACGAGTAAAGGGATGGAAATAAAGTAAAATTAAATATATATTTACCCTAACAGAAAATTTCATATATTTTGTGCTTATATTATACTTATATTATGGTTATCACTATTTCACAACACACTGTAGTTGGTCAGATTCAAATATGTTTCCTTTTCCACGAGGTCCTGCACATTTTGCAAACCGTTTAGAAATGCTTGAAGTCACAAAGCTGAGCTTCAGTGGGATGTCTAGTTCGGGGAACAGTTCACGTGTTAGAATATCCAACCACACTGCTCCTTAATTTAACACATTTGTAGGGAACAAAGGAAAGTAATGACCAACAAGCAACAGCATATTCGTAACAGCTTGCAGTGAACACTGTTCAACAAAGGATGCAAATTAGGGGACACAAAGGGCGGAAACCATACGTGTATGTGAACCGGTGATGCAGAAGTGATGCTACGCACAAAAGCCTTCACACAAGCACGATTCAAATCATGTGTAAAACAACATTCAGAGTTCAGTGTTACCCCTGTTAACTTTGGTGTGAATACATTCATTTTTATGCGGCATATAAAGAATTTTGTTTTTAGTCCCAAAACTGTCAAGCAGAGGTCAAAATCAACAATGAATTGCATCTACTCACTGCAAATAATCCAGAACCTGATTTAGCGTCTTCATCTGTGCCCCTGAGCTCCACTTGAGACCGAAAACTATTAAAAACACATCAGTGAGCTGCACCAGGTGTTTTCTTCGTCATAATAAAATATGGACAGCTTTTTTTTTTTCAATAAAAAAGCTCTGAAAGCTGAAAACGACCAGGAGCTTTTACAGCCTCTGAAAGTGATTTTGGCAATAAAGAGTCAACTGCGTATGTAACTGACCTCTGCATTGTTTGCTCTTCTGTTTTGCACTAAAAATGAGACTGTCACATCAGCCTCTTTTCACCTTTCATCTTAAACCGTGTTTTCTAGGAAATTACTCAATGCTGAATTATTCTGTTTTGATTTCTGTCACAGTGCAGCGATCTTACCCAGAGTCATTTTCACAGGTTTTGTCTCTTGATATATGACAGCATTTTGTTTTCAGTCTTTGCAGAATGAAAGTCTATTTTAGACTTTGGTAAAATTTTTATGAATAGAGCGCCATAGGGACGACATATTTTTGCAGAAGCACCCAAAAGTTAGCATCTCCCTGTTTTCTTTGTGAAAAAAAAAAAGCCAGTGGGACTTTTTGCAGTAAAATAATTATTGTAGTAAAATAAGCTCAGTGCAAAACATTTTAATCTTCAAAACAAACACAACTTTGATGATTTTTGAACCGACATCACAACAGGAGCGAGGAATTTTACATCCTCACCTGTCTTAGGTAACCAAACCCCATTCAAAACCCCAAACACTGGACAAGTGTTCAGTAAGTGCAGATAACAGATTTTTACTTTTAGGACTCATTTCTGCAGCGCTCTATTAAAGCTACTCCACATAAGGTGGAAGACTGGCCGTACATGCACGTCTGATGAGGCTGATTGTACCAAGAATCCAGTCCAGCATTCATCAGGATAAAACATGTGCCTCATGACGAATCCAATCACCAAACTGTACAAAAGGAAAAAAGTCAAAATGTTTTTGCATGATTCCCAAATGTGGTGACAGTTTTAGAAGCAACTGTCTTGTTGTGTCTGTCACAAATTCACTGTGAAATTACCCACAAAATCTTGCAGTTTAGCTGCTTTGGATCATTTTTCCTGTCAGTGGCTCCTCAGGCCTTGTGGTTTTTAGCACTGTCACAAACAGGCGCACTGGCGACTTATTGCCACATGCTTCTCAGAGCTGGTTCATAAATACATAAGCAGTGTCATCACACCTTATTGTAGCAAAACCTAATGACTTATCATGTTTGGATTTGGATCATTTAGACCAGTAAGACCAGAAATATTTCTCACCTCCGAATATATATAAATATTTCAAGTGCATGATTTATATATATTTATATATTTTATTACTCTGACATTATTGACTATGTTTGCATTCAGATAAAGTCAGACAAATCAGGTAATGTGAGGAACCATGGTGTATAGATGGCTCAGAGACTGTAATTATAAAGTAGTAAGAATATGCAGATTCCTGTCTTTTCGCAGTTGTTTTGTTTTCACATTTTTCGCTGTGTGTGTTGGAACAGACTTGCACAGCAGTGAGGGAAATACACAGAGAGATAACAGAGCTCCATTCCACAGGGTAAACTGTCTGAATTTTTTTTAAAAAGGAAATGTCACTAACGTTTTTAGACTTGTACAGGCCACGGAATGTGGGTTTAAGTTTCGGCCCACAGTGAATTTCGATATACAAATACGGAGTCTGCTGGTCCACTCCAAATGTGTTCTTGTAAGAAGCTGATTAAAAACCCTGTGAAGAAAATACACTGCAGAGATACTACGAGGCACTTTGCTGCTGACAAAGATCTGAGTGCCAAACCTCATTGTCAACCTTCTCAAACTTGGCAGAAAGTTTTACAGAATTTTTAATGAACGTTCGATTTTTGGGAATGTTTCTGGGGTGCATCATCTTGACTCATGACCTTCACCTGGAGAAATTTCTCTCGAAAAAAATCTAAGATTCTTGTTTACATGACTTGAATAAGCTTATTTGACAAAGCTGACTGTAACCAGGTTACCAAAGGCGGGAAGATACTGTAAAGCATGTCCCAGTTCCACGAGTTTTCCTCCTGTGAATTGCGTACAACTAATTATATTTCACTGAACTATATTTAAAACCACATTTCAGATTTTGTACATCGTTACTTGGAAACTCAAGCAAATAAAATGGGCATAACATGAACAGGAAAGATTTGTATTGTTTCATGAAATTATATTAATGTAAGATATATAAAGAATTTTAAATTTTATTTTTGTGGTCTGATCATAATGAGTACAAGTACTTATATAAATTTATCATCCAAAATCATCTCTTCTAGTGGCTGATTAAAGTCTGCGTACATGAGCTGCAAGAATGTCTTTGAAATGAGGTGTCACAACCCTTTTTCTTTTAATTAAAATTTTGCTATTGAGGAGAATTCTTGACATTTTCTCCCAACTCCAAACAAGCACTGTTTGGCCACTGTTTCCTATAAAAAAAGTAGTTACCAGAATGTCAAAACCTGCCTTGTGTGTCACACCCTGTCCCACCACACACACACACACACACACACACACACACCACTGGCTGCTCTGTGGCTCAACAGACAGCTTTTGTTTGTTTTCATACAAAATCCCTGAATTTTTTTGTGTGGCCTTCTTCTTGGAAGGAAGTAGTGGGAAGAGAAAAAAACAACACAATTTAGATTCTTTCTCACAGAAAATGACATATCTTTGTAGTAGGTAACAGATGTGGGATTTTTTACAACTGTGAGCTTCACTGAAATGGGAACATAGTCAGAAAGTGAATGAAGATGCTGACTGTTAAGTCTGCTGAAACACTGTAATTGTACAGTGTTTCTGATGAGGGTGACATTTAAACAAAGTCACCAATGTCCTTTAATACTGTTATAATCTGTATAATCTATAATCTGTTTGTGGCAGTATAACCACTGCGTATCACAGTTAACTTGAACCTAAACTTTTTAAGTTCAATTTTCTTAAAATATCTTTATATCAAAGGTGTGTTACAGTTTCTTACAAAGGCAAAAGTACAAATCTTCACAGAGACATAAAAGGACACACAATCCTAAGGCATGTTTCTTCTCACAGATGGTGAATAGGACTTCTGGCTATAATTTGCCAAAGGGGTCTTCCATTGTTCCACTGCCTTCCTCCTCCACATTCCCTTGTATCTTTCTGTAGAAAAACAACATTAATCGCAATCGATCAATAGATGCAATCAATTGAGCTTGCAGAGAATAGTTTATGTGTTGTGTGTATTGCATTTGTATTTGTGAGCTTGTCCATGAGGACACAGAAGCCCACAGCAGCTGTTTGGCTTGTGACCCGGTAGTATATGTTGCTTTATCTTCTTGCAACCCAGTTTCTGTGAATAGTAAGCAGTTCACTAAAACTCCTTCCCCAAAGAGTGGATGACGACAGGCTTATCAATCACTGGATTTCTCAGTGTGTTCATGAGGCTATGACATATTTTTAATAAAGGGTTTGATGAGGTGTTTATCTGCTCTAATGTAAGTTTGAATCGAAAACATGTGTTTCTACAGTCACTAGTTCAGTATCTACAATCGGAGCTGAACATTAATTCCAAGACCAAGGACGACACCATTAATTAACTGGGTTACGTTAGTTTGTGGGATTACACGTTGCATCACAGAAATCCAGCAGATTTAGTGATTTGGGGCCCAAAGGCAAAAACCCAGATATGGGTTATACCAACAGATGGTTTTCATGTTGTGGTGGACAGGACTGGCCATGATCAACAGGGGTCAGAACACACAGGGCATCACAGCCTGCATGAAGCTACATGAGTGGTCCGAGCGACCACACTGACCCCTGTCCACCACGACATTAAAACCACACAATGACTCACTGTCACAGATTCAAATAGTCGGTAAACAGCAGCCGTCCTCAATTAGAATTATAAGTAAACCTGGTGACCTAACAAATTATTTTTTTATTATCTGGAATGTTTTGGAAAATTTTAGATCTTGCATATAAGTATGAAATATTACAGTAAAATTTTCAGTAGTTTTTAAGTAAAATGGGCAATTTCCAGAAAATGTCAGAGAGCTGTTTGAAATGAGAGAAAGTACAGGAGAGCAAGGGATGGTTGTAGCACTTTTTGTTCCTATCAGTTTCTCAGAGACAGTTTATCATTAAACAGTTTATTATCATTATAAACATTGTTTAAACTATAAAGAAATTAGTTTTGCACAGTTTTTTGCTGTTTCTTTTTTTGTGCGTGTGTATTTCTTAACACACTGGGTCTTAACATAGCTAAATTGGTTGTATAAATTAACAAATTATAATAAAAAGTTGAACATATTTTCTAGTAACAACCAGAAACAAGTAACAACCAAAAACAATAGTGTATTTTTCAATCAAATGACACATGTTAAGAAATGACGTGTCAACTGAACAAAAAGTTTCTCTGTGAAAGCTGACTGAACTGTGTGTGGATAGGCTCTACAGGTTATCATTATTTTCATTATTTTGAAACCATTATTATTTTCATTTCATTATGTGTGTGTTTGTGTGTGTGTGTCTGTTGTGTCTGTAGATGATGTGTGTTTGTCAGAGACAGGATAAAGGAGGAAATTAGTCCACATTAGACTCACAGTTGTGCAAATGGCTCCTCCATCAGTGCAGCCTCACCTCAAATTGTATGTTATGACAAGCCTTTATAAAATGTAGGGGCAGGAGTAATACCCTCGGTTACCACTGCCTCATGTCGGACCCTCCCCAGTCTCCCCTAATAACAAATTAAGATGATTGTGTTTGTTTGAAAAGAAAAAAATGAGAACAAATGTTAAAAAATAGTTTTTATAAGCTACGGCTTCAAACTACATGCTTTGTTAGAATAGAATAGAATAGAACTTTATTAATCCCATAGTGGGGAAATTCCTGTGATTTATCAGCCATAGACAAGGACGCAGAATCTGCACAGAACAATGTGCATTATAGTTTAACAGAAAAGGCATTTAAAACTAAAAATATACACATATTTACATTGGAACATGCACAGTTTCATTTGATTATGTTCTATGCTGTTGTTGTATGTATCTTTTTCAAACTGATTAATAAATAAGAAATTACCTAACTAACTACACTAACTAACTAAAGGCCATAGGTGCATTAATTTACCTTTTTGTTTTGCTGTAGACTAAAACATAGTCGTCTCCTCTCCACCCGAATAGAATTTTGTCTTGGCGTGCTTGTTATTTTTGCTGTCTTCTTCTTAGGATTCCTGGTGGAATAATCCTAATTCTCCACTACATCCTCTGTGCTGTGTTTCTCCAGTCATGAATAATTATTAGTGTTCATGCTTACATTATTTTAGCACTTGCTTTAACGGGAGCACACCACACCAATTAGCCACAACATTAAAACCATGTGGTATTTATGTTGAAGCTGAAAAAATTCTCAGCAGCAATTTATATTTTTTCTTTTAAGTTTTTTAAAGCAGTATTTTTTAAAGTGATTAATTCGAGCAAAACAAAAATCATCACTTTTGTTAGTTTTTCACTCGTCTGACTTGTTTGACCAAACTTGTAGGCCTCACAGAAACTACAGCAAAGACTTGAGAAGCGATAAAGTAGACGCAGAGGAAACAGGTGGGACTACTGATCAAGTGAGGGATAAAGAGCAGAGATTAATACGAATTGTCCAAATTACAATCCAAACCTGCCGTGGACAGGAGTTTTCAGAATTATCCCCAACTAATCAGGATCAGCTGGCACCGTGCACTAGTAGCTTTTGCTTAGAGGGGTTTGTTTTCTCTCTTAGCCTACGACCTAGAAAAATTTAGCTGGGATGGCAACTTTCAAGAAATCTCCTAGAAATCTTAGGAGTGTTTATCCAGCATTTGGCACCATTAGAGGTGCCAATCCTCCTGTGCCCTAATCCCTGATCCTTATTCGGACACTCACCAGGCTCTCTAAAAGCTGCTGAAAGGAAATGAAAAAAAAAAACAACAATAGATGCTTTCTGCACACGGTGGCACTGGTTTGGCAGAGGGGGACACAAACAAGCAAAGAGGATCAGGAACGGTGAGATGTGCCGCTCACTTGCCGCACAGACATTTGCTCTCGTTCATCCTTCAATGTATATGTGTGGATGCACAAGTCCACAAACAAGGTCCAAATTCCTAAATCTGCTTTATCAAATAACTAAATAGGAGCCTTGTGCTTTTCTTTAGGGTAACTTAATCCACTCAGTCAGCTCTATGGCTGCTTTAGATTCCTCCATTCATAATTAGGGTGTTTAATCTTTTATGTTTTTTTTTTCTTTCCTGCTATTTCTCCAACAGTAAGTGTTTCTTTTTGACCAATTCCATAAATTCCACTCTCGCAGTGCATTGAAAACAGAATGAAGTCGTTTCCCTGTGAGTTGTTTGACTCCTGCCAGTAGGATCTACACAGTCTGCACACTGAACATTCCACAGGATGGGAGACGAGCTGAAAATGTCAGAACTTGGTCATCTGTCTTTTTCTCTCCCTTCATCGTCGGTTCGGGTGATTTATTGTAACTTTTAGTGGGAGAAAAGACTTTGCTGCAGCTTGGTCTCTTGCAAATTGATGTGTCTTTCTCTACCTTGTCTGAGCTTCCTCAGCCTTGACTGACGCTTGCAGAGTCCTTTCCCTTCAGGTTTGAAAAACACATTCCATTTTAATGTAGCAGCCGCTCACAAGGTCATTTGTCATTTGATAATGACAAAGCAAACCCAAAGGCATTTTACTGTCAAGTGTGTGTGTGTGTGCACAAGACAAAAGTCTGGGAGGTGAGAGGGGTCTCAGTGTCCTTGTGAGCTTATAGACTCGTTAGAAGTTTAGAAATCAGATAGTCCTGTCACTGTGTGTGTGTGTGTGTGTGTTGGGCGGGTAACACAACTTTGTTTTAATACCATTGTTGTGGGGACATTTTGGCCGGTCCTCACAACTTCAAAAAGCTTTTTGAGGGTCAAGACCAGGTTTTAGGGTCAGGGTTAGAATTAGGTTTTGGTCAGGGTTAGACATTGAGTCGTTATGGTTTGGGTTAGGGGAAGAGGGAAGTAGAGAAAGACAAATGTGTGTCTGTGTGTGTCTGTGTGTGTTTACACTGGTTTTGGAAAAGAGGAAGTGATGGTATGTTAGTGAAAATATGCACACACATTTTTGGCATTTAGTTATGACCTTTTTGTCTCCACACATGTGCCTACAAAGGTTTGTGCAGAATAGATTCCACGCTTTAAGGTTGCATGTACAAATGATATATTACCTTGTGCTGTGACAATCGCTTGCTGAGTGCTTCATCCACCAGCCAGGTTTACTGCTCTCCTTAAAGTGTCTGTTAAAAAAAATGAATGACATCAATTAGTTGATTTGTTGCTGTTTTATTGATTGTTCTGCACATTTCAACACAACATTTTCTATAGGACTTACATAACAATGCTAAGGAGAGAGATATTTTCTATTTCGAGCACGAGGCCTCCAACCATCAGACTGTATCCTCTAATTCCTTGGGTGCCCGATGTTGCAAAACAGCGTGTGAGTTTGTGTGGGTGGGTGTTTGTGTATGATTATAAGTGAGCCTGTGAAAACAGTAATGTATGAATATATGATGTATTAGTGAAAACGTGATTTGGTGTGTGTGTGTGTGTGTGTGGATGTGAGTGTGTCAGTCCTTGCCAGACCTCTTTGTTAGCCTTGCTGGTAAGACGAGGATGTGGACGGGGTGGCACACAAAGTGCGCTGTTTGGCAGGACTGAGAGATTACACAGCAAAGCAGCAGTCGTCACATAGCCTGAGCTGTTCTGAATATGGTCTGTACTGGTTCAAAGTGGCCTGGTCTAGTTTGGGCTATGGTGACATGGTCTCATCTCTTCTGGTTTGGACATTCTTAGTGTTGAAGGCAGAAAAGTGTGTCTTCCCCCATCCTGCACACTGTGACATGTTTCTGATGAGCTTCTTTTGAAAGGTATGAGTGATGAAACGTGAAAAGCTTTAGTGAACCTCAGTCAGACTGACTCATACTACATAGCGTGCTGCCACATCCGACAGATGAATAGTTTTCAGATTTTCTGTGTGACTAAACAATAAGCCACCATTCAAAGATAAGGCCAGGTAGAACACCTAGCGGTGGAATTCTTTCATTCTTACATTGTTTTGTACTCACACATCTGACAGACCAGACCTCTAGAATAGGAAATAAATTCACAATCATTATTCTACATCTCAGTATTGCAAAAAAAATGTACGTCTGTCCGTTAAAAAGATCAAATTTGTTCCCTTATCATATGTAATAATAATATAAACATGCAAGAGCTTTTTGCACATATTCATTAGTACTTCCCCAGACTGATAACCATAGAGATATTGATAGAGTCCTCCTCTAATGCTTGTGTCCATGGAGTTCCTGCACCAAGGTTTCACCAGCGTTTACATATTTGTCAGATATAAGAAGCTCTTCCATTTACATTGAGTGGGTCACTGAATGTTGTGCTCGATTCTATAAATACTTCAAGGTATCTTCACCCACTTAGTACAACGGTCAAAACAAAGATATGGGTCAACACTGGCTCTATCAGTGGCAAACAGTTTCTGTAAAACCGTGAACTTCCACCCCAGTGTTGAATTTTTCATTGTGAGGGTTTTCACTGTGAAGCAGATGCAGGAAGATCTGATGGTATGTTTGACAAGAACAGCAAAAGCAGATCAGAAAACAGGGCTTGTCCCTAGAGATCAGCTGTTACAACGGGAATGTAGGAGTATTTAAAAAAAAACTCTGAACGAGCAACTCCCATGTTACACACAGGCCAACAAATGTGACAGATGGTGATGACCACAGTGAGGTTGCTTACAAGTGTCCAAGGTTAGAAGTAATCAGAGTTTCTTTTTTTTAAAAGTTGTCGTTCAAAGTGAAATTGTCGTCGTTTGAAAGTTACAAAAGCAGCACAGTCCACCGAGCCCAGATGTCAGAAAGCCCCTTCCAAACACATCAGATGGTGGGAACAGCTTTCTTGACATCATAAATAAAGCGTCATACACATGGTGAGATAGTAAATTATCACCCTGCTGTGTTTCCCTTAGGAATAATTTCTAATTTATACATCAAACCTGCCATAAGTGATCTACTTTGCCATTTAGTGGAAGTAAGTTGTGAACACAAGATTGAAATAAGATTTGAGCCTCCAACTACTGCCATGGAAAATACCTGGATATTCAGCTCACTAACTACAGATTTTCATTTTTCTTAACCTTTTAAATAAATAGAAAAATTTGAGAGCAGCGATAATGGACCTTAACAGTAAAATTATGGCTGGACAGAAAAGGCTGCAAATAAAATAAGGTTGTGTGTTACTAAATGTTTAAAACATCAGCGATGGTGGACATTTGAATTCATTGTTCATGTCCCTGTGTGTGAACGAGGGTCTTCCTGTATCTAGGATTCTGGCAGGCTGGAAACAGCTGACATTTCACTCTGATCCTACGATACATGAACGTCCAGACATGCACACACACACACACACACACACACACACACATTTACACAGAGTGTAAATGTAAAAAAGAGAGTTTCATCCCCTAGTACGTGAGCGCCATTTGAAGCGCTGCAGCCACACAGGCTCACATCCGCCTGGATACGTGAGCGCCATGTCGAATTCATGACGGTTGTCATGGTGCCCACATAGCAACGGGCTATACATGTACAGGCTGCTGCCTCCGGTCGACTCTGCGATTAGGGGAGGGAGGGAAGGAGGCAGCTGGGGAAGGGATAAGTGGGGGGTAGAAGGGCAGGACAAGAGTAGGAGGTCGAGGGAAAGAGAGAGGAGAGAGGGCTGGGAAATTAGGGGGTGTGCATGTCAATTTGTGTGTACTTTGTGCGTGTATGTGTGTCAGAAAAGAAGAGAGATCTAAAAGGCGGGGCGAAGGAAAAACACAGACAGATGAAGAAAAACAGATCAGCTGATCTGTTAACCAGAGGATGAAGAGATGGGGCAGAGATATGGGAGAAGAGAATAAACCCAGTGGTGACAGCGCTCTGAGTTATGGAGATACAGAGAGGCAGTGACACTTTTATCACACACACAATAGTGTCCAAAAGACTCATTAAGCTCTGATTTACTGCACTGGACTGCATGTATCATAGCAAAAATACGGCTGTAGAACTGATGCGCTTCAACTAGTATTGACACAGCACACACAGTTCAACGTAATAATTTTCCTTTTTTTTCATTTGAATTGAAAAAAAAAACACAGGCAGGTATTTGTAAGTAGCAACCACTGTGTGTCATTACGGTGAATAAGACAGGCTTGTTCTGCTAATTCCTGCTCCTCTCGGTGGGTCATGTGAGCGTGTGCAGAGCAGTTCATGGGTAATTGATGTGTCGAGACTTATTTTGGGAGCTAAATCAAACGACAGGACTTTATGCATCACCTGGCAAAAAAAAAAAAAAAAAAATGTAGCACACGCACACACGTGAAGTCGCTCTCACACAGAGACACAGGCACACATACATGAATATTTCAGTTTGCTTGAAAACGTGCAAACCAACCACTGCCCATCCCCCTCGTTCCCAACCAACCAACCATCCAACCAACCAACCAACCAGCCCTCATCCAAAGCCTGTGTACGCAGCACAGGAATAGGCAATAAACGATAGAGAAATGGAAGAAACAAGGGCAGCGGAAAACAAGAGCGGTGATAGGAGGCTTTGACAGACCCGGCAGAGTGGTGGGAGAGGGTGGGTGAGAATAGGGAGGGAAATCTAGACATCAAGGTGGAGTGACAGTGCTGGCAGCTCTGTGAGTCCTGGGGAAAGTGACGGACCTAGATTTACATTCTGCTGCCTCACCACTGAAGAAATACATCCTTTTTTCACTTTTTTTTGGTTGGTCAACTGTGTCGTTAAACAATGGCAGCTGATGTACAGGGGGGTTATTTTTGGAATGGTTTCAAGCGAACAACAATGTGTTCATCCATTGTACCGTGACTTAACTATTCCCATATGAACAAAAAGCTAACAATATTCACCTCATGTGGAAACAAGAGGTAAACAGTCCCACAGTCCATTATTATGGTCTACACACACACACTGTGAGCAAACCAAAGGCAACAAACAGTACAAGTAATAATTGCATTGTTTAGTTTCTCCAAAAAATATAACAAAATTGTATCGTATAAAAATTTGTAAATATTTAAATGAAATTACAGAAGTAATGACTAAATTCTATGAAAAAGGTACAAATGTAATAGTTGCATCTCAACCAAGGGCAGGAAAGAGGTCACAGTATGTAGCCAGCGTGTCCTAAATCTGTCTGAAAGAAGGATCCAACAGAATCAGTAAACCGTTGTTTGCCATGTGCAGCCGTTTTTAAATGAAGTTTTAAATGATATTTCAGTCTGCAGACTGCGGAGGCCTTTTTCTTTTGAAACTTTGCTTTCGCTTTGGATCGTCGTCCACTTTCTCTTCATTTTCAGCTGATTGACTCATGGTGGGAGACTTTGCTTTGAAATCTTCTGACCCCTTCACACACATCCCCCAAATATCAGCGAGCCTTCGCCATGTTTCGATGTGGAAACGGCGCTCTCCTCATAGTCAGTAATTCAACTTTAGTCTCAGACTCAGAATCTTGCTCCAAAACTCTTTTTGTTGTTGTTTTTTACTCCACGTCTGCTGCCTTATGTCTAGAAGTAAGCAATGACTTCATGCAGGCTTTTCTCCCAAACAATCCAGACTTGTATAGAATATGCTTGACTGTAGGAAAGTGAACTTTTATTTCCGTTGCCTCCAAGGACTTTGTCAGGTCCCCTGCTGCTCCTTGCTTTGAACTCTGTCATAACTCTTGAGGAAGTTTCCTAGAATCTCTTCCAGTTATTTATTTATTTTTTTGTCATTCACTTCTTGAAAGAGTATGTCCATGTTCCTTCACTTTCTGGATGATGGTCCTCACTACAAAATAAAATATTTTTATATCCCAATTTTATGAAGGTTCACCAATTATCAGACAGTGAATTTATTTAGGATTATAAATGGGGGATGCAAATGTTTGCACTGTTTTACTAAAACGTATTAACACACTCCTTGATCCTTTTTTTACCTCTCAATTGTAAGAGTTGAATGTGCATTAAATATTATGTTGATGAAAATATACAAACAAACTTTACTTTTTACCATTCAAATGCAAGAAGATTTTTTGACTGAACTATCAGACTGAATTAAATCTAGATTGCTTTATGGCAAGTGGGGGCTTCAGATAACACATGTATGAAAATAAAACGATTAACTATATATTTGCATATATATACATATTTCTATATATATATACATATATATGTAAAAGCATCAACAAGAATAAAAACAATCTTTTGTGTGTTGTTGATCAAACATTAAAAGGGCATTAACCTTTGAATCTGATAACTTGTTAAATGGGTGCAGTAGCTGTAGAAGGCAACGTTTAGGAGAAAGTCTGGACCACTGATCCTCACAGATGTCAGATGTGAACGACTGCCGAGGTCATTCTACAGCATCTCTGTTGATTTAAGGCCTGGATGCTGACTGGGCAGTGTCTTCAAAAATAACACTTTGAACACTGAGAACATGGATAGTCCGGGTATAATTTCCTAGAAACTCAAAGTTAATGACCACGGTCTCGTCATTTAATTGGCACGTGGACCAGTTTCCTAAAACCCTGTTGTGTTCCTTTAAGACACAGAGAGATATTTCATTTCAAGAGGAGTGAGTGTGTAGGCCTACATGTGTGGGTGTTCATGATGCAAGCTTGTGAAAGCGTGTCGCTGTATGGACTAAATGATAAAAAAGTGAGCAGGCTCTTCTTTGTGTATGGCTGTGCAATTACTGTAAACGGCACACGGTGGATTCAAGTGGACGTAAGCGATCGTGTGACATGAACAGGACAACTTGCGGTTCACTGGCTTTACATGGTTTTACTCAGCTGAAATTCAGATGAAACACACGGTCCCGAGTAAATACAGAAATGTGCTCAGTGTATTGACGAAGCAGGGCACACAAATATACATCTTCCACTCTCTGGGAGCGTGAGTGGGTCTTCCTGTGGGCTGCTCAGCAGGCGGAGGAGGAGGTCAAAGTTCAAGAGGAAGTGGGGTCGCTAAAGAGAGACACACATGCACATTCCCAATCCTTTGTATGGAATTCTGAATTCCACACAGTGGAGTGACCCACTCCAACACATGTCAGCAACACAACACACCAACATGTGCCGGTGAACCCACACCTCATTCCCTTATTGCGTCAGTGTTAATCTCTCGCTCCATTTGCACTCGTCAGGAGATAACGACATCATTAGCACACATTAACATGTCTCTGTTATCATTCCCTCAGTGTCCCGTGTGTGTGTGTGTGTGTGTGTGTGTGTGTGTGTGTGTGCTTGTGTGTAGAGAGAAAGAGAGAGAGCTGTGAATGGGGATGAGGCGTGAATATGGGTTTTTCAACAATCTGAGAGTATCACAGTCTGTCACAGAGGTGTGTGTGTGAGTGTGTGTGGAAGCCAACACATCCATTTACACATCAGCCAAGATATTCCACAGCAAAAAGTACTTGCTAATTACACTCATTATCTGGATGTGTGATGCAAGCTTAATGCTGAAGCTAATGCTAGGAGCTGGGAGACATCACACATCGGAGCCGTAGTGGAAATGTTCCTTTTGTTGCATTTTTATTAGTGATCTTTTATATGCATTTTTCTGGGTTCAAGCTACACAATATTTATGGCTGATAAGATGGTCACTGTGTCATGTTGTGCGATTATAGGCTCATAAAATCTTTCCATGACTTGGATGAGAGTTTATGGTGAACTTGATTTACTGTCGTCCATTTTTACTGAGTGCCAGGATGCAGAGTGTGTAAATATTTCCACTTTATAATGTCCTCAGAAACTCCACAGTGGAACAAAGTAATGGCGATCACATGTGCACTACTTGCTAACATTCCCAGAATACACTGCTTCATATTAATGACAATGACAAAAGTTACAAAATCTCAATTTACTGCTCACCGTCGAGTAAATCACAGACTATGCATTATATAGGAATAAGGAAGTGATCACAGATACAGTCATAGAATTTTAGTGAGAAACAGATCATCTGTCACTGAGTCACTCAGTGTGTTTTGAACTTAAAAAACTGATTACTGTCGCCTTTCTCTGTAAAGTAGATTTCTTAACTGTAATTGAAATGAGAAAATACGGAAAAATGAAACAAAGAACGAATGAAAAGGAGAGATCATTAACGTGGCGACGGAGCCTCACTTTTAAAACATTTACGTATTTTCTGCACAATAAAGCTCACCGGATTATAAGGCACAACTTCAATGAATGGCCTATTTTAAAACTTTTTTCATATATAAGGTGCATAGAATGAACCTTGTACAGCTGTAAACACACAAAAGAAACATGTAAATCTCACTTTATCAGTTAATTCCTCATCCACGAGTCCCTCAACTTCTTCTTATTCAGTGTCCGAATTGAACAGTTGGGTGAATACGGCATCCAACATGCCCGGCTCTGTCTCGTCAAAGTCGTCATTATTCGAGTTAGTGTCGCTGCTGTTGTCTGGCAGTTCAGTGACAATTCCTGCCTTCCTAAAAGCTCGGACCACAGTTGAGACTGATATATCAGCCCAGGCATTTACGATCCACTGTAAAAATGCACGCTTCGCGCAGTCATATATCCCAGCATGCACTGTGCGCTACTTCCTCTACGGGATAAAATGGAGTCGGCGGCTGCTTCCTTTAGTTGCGACTCAATATTGATCCATATATAAGGCGCACCGGATTATAAAGCGCACTGTCAGCTTTTGAGAAAATTGGCTTTTAGGTACGCCTTATAGTGTGGAAAATACTGTAGTCATTTAGCCTGTAGAAGTCTAAACAAGTTTAAGTACGTCCCTACGGATTTTTAATATGTCATAATTTAAAAGGTCTTGTTATAGATCAGCTGTGTGTCTCCCCCTTTTATTTTCATTTGCTTCAACTGTCACAACGTCATGGACACACACAAGAAACGAAACAAGCTGAAAGTTGCATTTTCTCTCAGTGTATATTTAAAATCCATGTGCTAGGCTTTGACAATAAATCAGAGGTGGTGAAGAAATCTGATTTCTCTGCTGCTGCTGCATGTTTACATGGATTTCCAGTGAAGTCAAGGGCATATAAACACAGTTCCTCATTATGTGATTTCAGTAACTTAAATACATGTCTCTGGAGTTGGCACATTAAAACTGGTCAGTCAAAAATTAATTATAGAGCATAAAGAAAGTTACATTGAGTGGGAGCTCTCAATTTTTTTTAGTTGTTGAGCAAAGACATCCACCTTGAGCTGGTGACGACTATGAGGAATTAATTAATTTTGCACACTGAGTAAACAGGCCCATTGTGATTTGTGCAGATTAAGGCCCAAAATCAGCTGTTTGAACTCACAGACTTTCAGTCATTCTTGTGTATTTTCTAATGCATAAATGTTTCATCTGATAATGCTTTGAGAACTATATTTCTATTGTTAAAATATTATTATAAATGAGTTAAAGAGTTATTATGGAAATGGAATTATTATGGAATTATGGACCTTTTAAACAACATGAAGATCAGTGAACAAACTGCTACACTTTGAGACTGCACAGCTTAAGGGAATGTCAGCGAAATCGATATTATTATTCACAACTCAACCCAGCAATACTGAAAGTGAAAAGGACAATTGAATTCAGAAACCAGAATGTCACAATGATATATTTACAATTGTAAATGTATTTTTCAAATGTGTTTTGTGTGTTATATTTATCTCTTAAGGAATAATGAGAATTAAAATCGAACATGCCTTGAGTTAACCTTCATTCTTCACTCTGTGTCCAACATGCCTGAGAGTTCCCTCTCTGAAGTGTGTGGTAACATTTCCAAAAATGGTTGGATCCTCAGTGTTTTGATCAAGGTCACCTGGAAAGATATACTGTCCATGCTGTCATGCAGTAGAAGGGCATTGCTTCCTCTCTGGACCATCCCGGTGCCAAA
Source organism: Channa striata (assembly GCA_033026295.1). Classification (NCBI taxonomy): domain Eukaryota; kingdom Metazoa; phylum Chordata; class Actinopteri; order Anabantiformes; family Channidae; genus Channa; species Channa striata. The sequence continues at coordinate 5,759,583 of CM065181.1, read as the reverse complement.
TACAAGGGGATGAAGGTTACCTTCTGAATTAGCCTCTTGCTGGAAGCTATTCTGTCCATGTATTTTTACTGAGAGATTATATGACGGCTTGACCGCTCCCACTGTCAGGACCTGTATCCTCTCTCCTGTGTCTTTCGAAATGACCATAAATCGGACCCATCTGGGAGCTCTGAGAATGGGAACTGTGGATGCTGGCTATGTGTTGTCTCTTCTTCCCCCTGGACTGAAAGCCACCTATGTCAACAGACGGTGTCCTCAACCTCAAACACATTCACAGCCATGGGCATGCACCTGAAAAGAGAAGAGTCAATAAACACAGAGATGAAGGGGTTAAAATGTCAAGGCTTCAAATAGTTTGCAAATGAAAAACACATGATAACATCCCAGCACTCCATCACTTTTTACTTTAGCTTTTTTATTGCTCATTTAAGAAAAATAAAACACAAATGAATAATCCAGTCAGATAGAGTTGAAGTCACTTGATGTTCCTCTGCTCCACTGGAGCCTCGGTGCACAGCAAGCCTGCAGAAAGTAGGACTTCTGTGATTATCCCTTCTATCTCCTGATTCATCTCCCTCTGCATGACCCTTATATTTTCCTCAAAAAACCCTGCCTGGGTCCTTTGGTGCCCATCCCAGGCCCACATGGGTGTACGTGTCCAAGCTAAAGCTGCCTCTCCCTGCTTGACCTCGCTCTGCCTGCCTGCCTTCCCAGGCCTTTAATCCTGATCAAGCATGTCTAGACCTCTCATTACCAGCACATAATCAGGGGGCAGGGGCAGAAGATGAGGCTGCAGGGACAGTAGACACGGATGGTGGGAGGAGAGCAGAGGATGCCGAGAAAGTGACCCTGACAGTGACCTGCGCATTCATTCCACTGTTTACTCCCTCTGTAAACAGACAGACTATGCAGAGAGTCAATACACAGGATGGCTGAGGGATGGAGGGGAAGATATGAGGCAGGGGAGGCAGAGACCAGACGTAAACAGAGGATTAGGCGGAGAGAGGGAATCCCTAACAATATGTATCTTGGAAATCTCAAAACGGTGGAAAAAATGTAGCTATTGTTGAAGTGAGTTTTCTAGAATGCAGAGCGACTTCTGTCACTTTGATATTTAAGCATTCGTCTGACATTTTGCAAAAAGTTTAAACAGCGTGCAAGTTACTTAATGTGTGACAACTGTGTGGCCACTACTGACTGTAACAGCTGGGAAGACTGTGGCCTGAACTGCACAGAACGCAGTGAACCAACCTTGCAATATACAGCTGATTTTCTTTTTGTAATATCATTAAATAACCTGTTTCGTTACAGCCCCCTGAAGTTGGTGATGATGTGGGAGTTGTGTGCCAAACCATTTCTTCCTAGAGCCATTGACATCGCTGTGAGGTTGCTATGTGAGCATAAAGCCTCAGTCTTTTTGATTCTGTGTATTTCATGTAGAAAAAACATACATTACACATGCTGTGGATTTTTGTCACCACTGGAAAAAGCCTGACTGTTTCTTCCTGCTTCCAGTCTTGTGCTAAGCTAATGGTCACATAGCTACGGCCTTGAGAGGTAAAACACAAGCAAATAAAAAAAAAACAACTTCATCAATTTAACAATAAACGCTCAGCATTAAGAAACGCCATGCAAAAAGCCACGACACAAAGGGAAGTTGCCTTCCTCACTTTGGTTGTGTTGGGGCTGCGACTGCATTTGCAGTGCTGTGAGCTCTCAGGGCCACTGTACACAGCTCCCTGAACGGACAAACATAAAAGTGCCATCAGTCTCCTCATGTTGCTAAGCAAAGTACCGCATTTGCAAAATGTCAAAATAGCTGAAAGCCCAATGCACTGAGATGCACAATTAGTCAAAACACAAGTAAATAAAAAAAATAAAAAAATAAAAACCTATTTGTTAATACAGCTAATCTTTTAGGGGGGAAAACACACACCTCACAGTAAAAAAAAAACACAACCAAATACTGAAAACAACCTTAAAATACATTTTGTTTCTTTTGTAACTGGTTGGAATTCATTTTGCTGTCACTGCAGCAATCTTGCTGGACCTGTGCTCTGAAATTTATAAAAATGTTAAAAGTGTTGACCACAGAGAGCGAACTTAATAAAAATACCATATACAGTAGGTTGTTTGACCGCACCCTCTCACACGGTTCTACAGATTATCTGACATTATTGCAGTGACAATGTAATCAAACAGAATGGGTCATACTGATAGAAAATTACAAGAGGGAAATCGCATTGATGTGACTGGATTTACCACCATCAGCTCCATCCCATTACCACACATCAGTCTGCTAAGCCACGGCTCCAGTCAAGCAGCTGAGTGTGACATGCTGAGATTACTGAACATGAGTAGATGTGATGAGGGGCTAAACGCATCAACTAATGACATGACAGGCGTCACCGGCCGACCACGGATAGAAGCAACCTAACAAAACCATAAGACAATATGCTAAAACGTGTGAGCTTGGAGATGTGTAGGGTGATCGAGTAAATGAGGCGTGAGGAAACCCCAGATTTGACAGGGCATAGAGGTTATGTGTGTGTGTGTGTGTGTGTGTGTGTGTGTGAACTGGTGTGTGCGTGCAATTTGAAGTTGTCAGGGGTAAGGTACACTGCACTGTCACGACACATCTTTGAAGTGATAAGTGGTGTGATCCCATCCAAAATTCACCACATGGCAAACATTTCATCAAGTGTCTGCAGCTAACTTGTCCCACATCCCTCCAACAAACACACACACACACACACACACACTCACACATTCTCATCTATATGATCAAAAGGAATGTTCAGAATGTCCACACCTGCATTTAGCCCCCCGCTCCAACACACCCATCGTGCCCTATAACTACAGAGGGAGCTGTGTGAGCATGCAGAGTGACTGGAAGCCTGTGTCACTACGTTTCTGAAACATTCATGGGGTCTGCATTTGGTTTCATCTCAGTCTTTTCTTTTCTTCTTGTTCCACCCCCTCGCCCTTTTTTTCCTTACTTTTCCACCTTACTTCTTCCTTTAAATCCCCCGTCCTCACTTCATGCCCTCAAAAACACATATATGTCTATATAAAGGTGCATCAATTCAGCATCTGATCAAATCAAGTCAACTAAACATGATTTGTTCTCGTTCACTGTATCACTATAAAATATTTACTTGATTTGATCAGGTACAGAATGGATGCAGTTTTTGAGTGAGTGGGCTTTTTGTCTCGCTCTCATAATTTAGATTCCTCTCTTGTAAACACACATATTCCTCGTCTTCTCTCTGCAGTTACATCTGCATTCGTTTTATTATTCTGCAGCCAACACTTTTGCCATCTCCTCCAGCACTTGAGTGCTTTCCTGCAAATTCCTGGTCTGATTTGCATACAGCAGGGCTTACCAGCGGTGCTCTAATTGGCTGTCTGGTCTGCGTTCAGTGTGCTAATTGCTTGTCTGTAAAAGTGTCCCTACAAGAGTTGACCGACCCCCAACGGGAGGAGTTTAGCACCTTCACTGTCAGTCACTGCAGCCCACCCAGAAGGCTTCTGTGGAAAGGTTGCAATACCTTTGGCATCAAAAACCCAGAATGAATGAAATATTGTGTTCTAATCGCAGGTGTCAGCTGAACAACAAAAGGAATCTTACCATATCTGACCAAAAAATGAATTCAAATTCAGATGTGACCACTCCCTTAGTTGTTCAGAGTTGTTGTGGATAGTGAAGGCTGAAAACTGCTTTTAACGATGGGCAATGCCACAATCTATAAAAAGCACCAGAATAATCACCATCTAATAATGCGCATAGAGCAGCTTTACCACATGGTTTAATCCCTGTTTTTATGGCATATATGCTGTTGCTTTTTGATAGCAAAACACATGGTGCTCAAAGTTTCTCAGATGTCTTCAAAAAAGGAGTTAAACTAATGAATGCAACTACCTCTAGATATAAGCTCCTTGACTGGAAACACGACACTGCAGGATCTATAGGGATTTAGAGTGACAGGGTGTAATGTAATTTTCAGTTTTGTTCTCCCACAGTGCCATTCTCAAGTTCTTTTGAAATCCTAGAAATTTGTATAGACTATAATTATTTCTAATTTCTATTTCTAATTTCACCAATTTAAGCAAACTAATAGAATTTCTGAAAAATATGTGACACACTATATATGAACAAGCATCGGTAATGAGTAAAAGAGGAATGAGAAATACAGGCTTATCCTCTATTACTATTTATTTATTTATTGCCTTTGTAGTGTTAAATATTCTATCTATTGCGATTCCTCGTTGCTTTGCAGATGGAAACCTTGAAATTGTGTCCCACTACTGTAACACCATGCAACCTTGAGCTTTGATGTCAGTAATTTTAGCCTTTAGCACAGCAGATATCCACACTTACTCAGAGAGAAATTTCAGAGGTCACTGTTTATTTCGAATACTAAAACGGAATTTACACACTTTGTCTACATGAATATTTCATCACAAACACATGACTCATCATTATAAATGTACAGTAGTAACGCGAACATGATGAAATCTCACAAACATATTTATAGAAGACGCAAGGTCAAAGCTTCACCTGTGTTTCCCTCCCTTGCGTTCATTTAAAACAAAGCCTTTCATTGGCACCATCCCAGTGTAAACCCTGTTCTGCAAAATCACCCTGTGATTCCAGGAATGTTTAGCACTCAATCTTGTAACAAGCCGCATTGTGTGGCCGTGTGATAATGTGGCAGAATGAATGCTGAGAGGCAGTCGGGCTGCTGTGCTGTTTACCTTGTAGTTAAAAAAGCAGGTCATTAACATTCTCCTCATTGTTGTGTGCTGCTTCTCAAATACTGAGTTGCATCTCAATGGGCTTTTCATTGAGACAGTCAGGGAGTCAATTAGCTTATCTGGCTGGTGGCAATATCTGCCTTGATGTGGTTGCTGTTGCTGCTGTCCCCGTACAAAGCCGGCAAAGGGGGCTGTCCACAGAAACTCACATCCGCTCCTTTACATGGAGTCACGCACAGGCACATCGGCTGCAGATAACACCGGGGCCATCTTGCAAAGCACATGCGGCATGCCCCCAACAGATAAGCATTGAGAGCAAGGAGGCCCCCAACAGATAAACAAGACCTATTGATTCAGTGTAATTTGACTCAGTGGGCGTCATAATGGCATTATAGGATAGGATCCGCGTGTGTGTCTGTGCATGTGTCGCCGTGTATACAGACTTGTTGAAGTGAATAATGACACATTAATCAGCCGTGCCAGGGGAATTTCGCTGATTGGAAACTGATAGGAATGGAGAGCACAAGATTGAAAGACAGAAAGAGAAAGGGGGCAAGAGAAGCAGACTGAAAGAATGAGAGTGGGTGTCAAAAGGATGTGGCAGTGTGAAAGGAGAAGTAAATTGCAGTGCTCTCGTGTGTGTTTTTCGACGAGAACGGAGCCATAAGTACTGTCTGTCTGTGTAAAACTCCCAGGCGATCAGTGGGCCTTCGGAATAATGTTTTAGTTGCTGATCAAAAGGGGGAAAGGGAGGAGAAAAGGAGACTGTTCAATGATGTGTGAGCAGATAAAGTCTGCAGCTGAATTCCAATCATTCCCCAATTATTCGAGACTTTGACTACAGATTTGGAAATGCTAATCAGCCATCTGTTGATCACTGACAGCAGATCAAGGCCATTCCTTCACTTCTGGTAGACACACTTGGAAAAAGAAACAAAACAAAAACATTTGCTTTATGAAAACACAACACAGACATATCCTAGTATGGATCTATATGGCTGACACGTTCTCAGATACACACGTTCGAAAACGCTTTATTTCTTTTTTCAGACCGATTGCTGGTAGTAAATGTTCTGTGCTGATATTCAGTGTCATTTAATTTGATGCGACAACCATAATGTAGCACAATTACAGTTCTTTGGGTTTTGCTCTTGGCAGGGTTAAAAAGCTTCTGCAGCAGCATTAAGATAATGGAACTCCAAAGGCCAACAGTGATAAAACACATTTATGAATATTTGTGTGGTATCCAGTCAAAATATTGCACTGTGCTCAGTTCAAGCTAAGACCTTTCCATAAATAATCCATGAACAATAACATATCAAATACAACTCCAATCTGTATCATTTTATGAGTGAGTCAGATCAGGTAATAAAGTGTCTAAGCCAATGCTAACAAAGCTAAATATTAACCCTATATATCCCAAATACCCAACCATATAAGTACACACACTTATTTAGTTTAGTGATTTGCATGTTAATATTTGCTAATTAACAGCTGAGGTAGGTGGCGATGCCTTTAGTTTGGATGGTATTTGCACAAAAACCAGAGAGCTCTGTCATAAACCAGTTTCCACCAGCTGACTGTTATTCTAAGAAAATTGAGTGAGTTCCTGCTGTCTCCAACTTAAGAGACACGCAGCTGCACATACCCGTCCACTGAGGGTACGTGTATTATCTTTATGTTTTCAGCATTGCAGAGGGGGGCTAGAACAACTCTGGACAAGAGGTAGGGGTACACAGAGAGACATACACAGAAACACAATCACTCGCTGTTACAGTTTCACCTTCGGGCAAATCAGAATCAACAGTTACCGGAATTGTGTGTCTTGGACTGTGGGAGGAAACCAGAGCACCCAGATCAAACCCATGCAAGCACGAGTAGAACATGCAAACTCCACTCAGAAAGGCAGGTTTATTCAAACTGGGGACATATCTATAGTTTAAACTATATGATGTGATCACACTGTTATGAAAACGTTGGTTGTTGCATCCGTTCACATGAAATCCACATTTACCTGGCCTTCTATAATCTCTGAGAGTTTAAATACACCTACTCATCAACACTGATTTCCAATTTTTATAAGATCATTTTCTTTACATGAATCAGATTATAAACATATTGGTGGTCATATGCTTAAGACAAAGTGGACATTTGTGTCAGATGTCAGGACACTACCTCCAGGTGTTCTTGCATTAGTGAGAACAGGACATACATGAGGCCACAGGGAGTTTGTTGTTTGCGCTGGAAAGACCTTAACCTTTGACACCCAGAATCTAATCAGTTCAATCTCGAGTCCAAGTGAAGGCTTGTGCCAAATGTGAAGAAAATCCATATTAGGAGTTCCAAAAATGTGTTCCCCAAAAATGGGAGCGACAGATGGACAACCCAAAAATATAATGCCATTGGCCATGGCTTAAGCCACCGTGGGCACATAAAAATCAGAGGATCACCAAAGTCAACAGGATTCATCCTCTGAGGAACCATCAGCGTATGTAAAAAAAATTACAGAGCAATCCGTCAAATTGCTGTTGAGATATTTTTGTCTCGACTACAGTTGTGGGTCGACTGATGCCATTTAAAAGTCAATATTGTTTTGATGTATCGGTTTAGTGTCACACACACACGTTTGTCTTTCTGTACTTGTGGGGGCACTCACTCAGTGACATAATAAACTCCCTAGCCCCCACCATCACAACTGAATGCCTAACCAAAACCAAAACCAAAACCTAATTCCAACCCTGACCCTAAAACCCAGTCTTGACCCTCAAAAAGCCTTTTGAAGTTGTGTGGACAGGCAAAATTGTCCTCACAAAAATTAAACAAATATTGAACTAAATTTGTCCACAGAGGGCTAAAAAGACACATCCACACACACACTTTGTTCCAGCGATGTCTGCCATGAGAGCCTCTGACCCCATACTGAAGGATAAAGAGAAGCTCTGCTGTCATTTTGACTTTGCCTGCCTTCGTTCTCCACTAGTTGACAGTCGGAGACCAGGGTAATTGGTGTCACGTATGATTCTGTCAACTTAGACAACAGGTAACAAAAGACAGAGAGACCCAAATAAACGGAATGACAGAAATATATTGTAGATAAAAAAATATATTTTAATGTAAATTTTCTTTCATTGTGACCTAAAAATGTACTAACCCCAAGGATTTGCTCATGTACAATTTGCTACCACCACAATATTGTGCTGATATCAACAAAACCTACTCTGACACAATCAGGCAAAACATTCAGCTTTTAATATTTTCTCTATTACTATCCACAGAATTTAGCAAAATACCTGCCTTGTACCATCTGGTTTACATTTCTCAATATTCCATATTATTCTTAAAATTCAATAACCTAAATGTTCAGTGCAACTAGATGGATGAATGTTTTTCCATTTTCTCACTACTCCCTTTTGTAGCTTTGCCTCTCCTCCCCCATCACCCAGATAGACAATTTTTCAAGCAGCATCGCTAAAAAAGCCCAATGTCATATTTGAACATATACATAGCATACTTATGTGTGTGCAACAAAATACACACATGTAAGTGCCTCATACTGTCAGGCATCACAATACACTCTACAGCACCAACGATTCTGTCTGCTCGACCTGCCATTTAAACAAAATTAGGTCAGCACAGCACCCCTCCTCTCTTTCTCTGTCTTTGCTGATTATCAACTTCCTGCTTTCTGGATATCAGTTTTCTTTACTGTAATTTATATAATTAAGTGTCCCACCCCCAAAATGTGCTGCACTGTGCTCATAATTTCTGCAATGTAAAGATAAATTTGTAGTCGTCTTTCAGACCACATTTCAAAAGGTTCTCAGCCTGCATTAAGGCATGAAAGCGTTTCCACTCAAAACGATCCACCAGGAATCAGTTAGGGATTTGCCCAATACATGCTGTGTGTTTCTTTGATGACAAATTTTCAAAAGCTCCGTCTGTGATTGCTGATGGTGAAGCTGCAGATGTTCTGATCTGGGCAGATGAATTACTCCACATGGTGCGTCTACTTTTGCAGCCTGGCTCATATACAGTCTTTAATTTAATGGGAGAGCGAGAGGCAGGCTGAGCAGCCATCTTGCTATCCTCAAATTGCTCTCTCTTTTCAGTCTCATCCTTGGGCACGCATCCTCCCTCCCCCACTGCTCCATGTGCCAGCCTAGAGGGTGTGCTGGGAGGGCAAAGCCAGTGTGTGTGTGTGTGTGTGTGTGTGTGTGTGTGCATTGGGGGGGATGCCAAGGGCAGCTTTGCTACTGTAGCTTTTCAGGCTTCCAGTACCTCGGTGCTGCTGCCCTTTTCTTATAGGTCTGCATTTTGCCTCCAACTTAGCCTTCGTCTTGACCTCATTACCTCACCGTCATACAGACCACATGCTAAACAAATTCCCCTCATACTGAGAATAACACAGATTCCCCACATTCTTTGAGAGACAATGTGACCTGCCTGGGGCTGAGTGTGGTGTGGTTTATGGTCTTGGGTTTATATAGTGGGCCTTTATCCCCCCTAACCAGCTGACTGCCTCATCTTATGTAACCAGCACCGTAGGCTGAGCCCCCATATGGCCCGGTGAAGACCTGTCTCACCTTCTCCCTCTGTTTACTCACACCAAATGGGATGATGAAATGATTTATGGTGCTAACAAACACAAACAAAAAGCCAGCATTCAACGAGCCGTCTTTTTTCCCGAACGCGAAGAAGGCGTCCTGCTAATGGTGATGAAGGGCCAAGGTTGAGATAGCTTGAAAGAGCGCGCGTCCAGCCAACACATCAGCAGACTTGTCGCTAGCCATCGGTCACATTACTTCCTAATACTGCACAGTGTGTGCATGCATGTGTGTGAGTGTGTAAATTCTCTCCCTGGGGCAGTTTTGGTGTTTATTTGTGTATAATACAATATACTAGAGACACATCTATTACTGGCAGCACTGATGTCCTTGGAAGGTGTTAAGCTTTTAATTAGATCTATATCTAACACACGGTCTTTCAATTTGAGTCAGCTATACACAGTTTTCCTTAACAATAAACTAACGGATGTAAATAATATGTTTTTTGGGTATGAAACATTTGGACTAATGACTCAGAAGATGGAATTTTGAAAATCCCTGTATTAAGTTTGAGGACCTTACATTTAATTTAAATGTGGTTGTGGCAAACACTGTGTAGTAAAAGAATGGTTCGAGTTAATGTGGTCTCAAATGCGTATAGTTTGTGTAATGTAGGTTTTCAAATTCTTACTGTGCAGGAAGCAGTCCGATATCCCGATTCCCAAAATAGTGTCTGAATGGTTGAGGGCTCAATTTTGACAAAAAACAAAAAACAAGGTGCATTTTGCAAAAAAGAAAGTTCAGTCACCTAACTTTTTTTGCATTGCAAAAACTGTTTACGTCCCCAAATCTCTTCTTTGTAGGGTTTGTTTTCACTGTGGCTCACCAATTGGCAATTTGCTTACTGCTGCCCAAGTAGTCGGGGGAGGAAATGACGAATCTACTCCTCACAGTAGGAAGTCTAGAGTGGGGCTGGTTAAAAATCAACCAACTGAAATGCTATTGGTTTAATGAAAAGCCACTTAATCACATTAATACTGATACATCTTATAATATCTGTGCCGGATTTCGTAAAATTTAAGAGGGTTTGAAATATTGGATTAAAGGTTTTGGACTTATTTTCTTATTTTCAGTCTACGTGGATGATTGAAGAAAGAGTTCTGGGAGGTCTATGAAAGGGACAAATAAATGATGAGCTGTACCTGTGAGCATCTGTTTTAGTATTTGTTTAAGGATAAAAAAGAATAAAATAGAAAATAATAATAATAATAATAATACTGCAGTTGAGTTTAACCTCTGATCATTATTGTGTCTAACATCAAAGTTCTATTTATTTTTAAGCTGCACATGGAGGTAACAAGCCTGAGAGTTTTTCTGTCATTTATTGTCAGTCGGGGCAGCATGGTGATGCCTCACAGTTAAAAGTTCCCCGTTTTGAATCCGTGGCCGGCTGTGGTCTTTGCATGTTGTCCCCACGCTTGTGTGGGTTTCCTAGGGGTATTTCAGTGGTGACTTTAGTGGTAACTAAAGTTCTTGTAAGTGTGAATGTGAGTGTGAATGGTTGTCTGTCAGTGTGTGTCTTGCTGTGTTGGTGGTTTTCATTCCAAATGGAACAGAACAGGAAGGGGAGGACGACGAAGCAAAAAGAGAGGAATAAACTGGCCTGTACGGCAGATTTGCACTTACGCTAACTAATGATTGGCTAACTTTATTGTTAAGTGCAATTCAAACAGTAAAGTTTAGATTAAGCATTTTTCATGCAGCAGGCCACAAAACGATAAAGGCAATAAAAGTTAACTTTATTACCTTGAAAAAATCTAATATTAAAAAGGCTGTAAAATGTTAAGGGCCTTTAAACATGACTTGAAAACATCACATAATCATTTCCTCTGACACACTTTCAAGACAAAAGGTTGTCGTCTGAAAGGCATTAGGCCTTATAACCTAAAAATACACTTGACAGTTTTAGAAACCCAGTGGGGGCAAAAGTTGTGAAACCTGGTACGCATATATGTTTCCTGCACTGCTTCCTCCATTTCATGACCTTTACCAGCAGGGAGTGATTAGCAGAAGTGTGTCACTGTGTGGTTTCTCTGTTTAATTCAGCAGCACACATCCAGCCGCAAAACAATGCACATGATAAGCTTGCTTAAAATGGCTTTACTCGTTTGTGTTTGAATGTGCACGCGGCTCTGTAAGTGTGCGCGGGTCACACCAGGCCAGGCAGAGCCACTGGCAATGCAGCTGCAGCATTAGTGGGTCAGTGTGCCATCAAACCATTCATCAGCACTTCTCCCTCACTCCTGCCTGGCTCCCCTCTGACTCACCACCCATCCATCCCTGCCCACTACCTACCTCTCACTCCCTCTGCCACTCAGTATCCACACACATAGAATTCATAAGTGCTGAATGGATTTGAGAGACCAAATGAGGTGTGTAAGTGAAGTCAGCTCATAATGTACATGCAGGCAATCAGTGCAAAAGTCAACAGGCTCTGACAGATGGAAATGTGCAGGTGGTGGCCGTGCTCTGCATTCTCTGTCATTTAAGGTTCTTTTAATTCATGCTAAAAGAGCTTTCCAAACTCTTCCTATAAAGTAATGTTACGATGCAAATGTTCAGTCCTAATATGTAATACAGTTATTTCACCATCAATATTTGCTGACTGCGAAATTTGACTTTTCTTAAATATAACAATGTAAACACACACAAGAAACCTATTTAGCAATTTAAGTGCATAAAATCAAAGCAGGTCATGGATATGTAAGTAATACGTCACAATGTTTTTATGATGTTGGCTGCCAATATATAAGGGAATTCCATTGAGTTATATCTCAAAGCTTGTTTACAGGTGCTGGGGAGTACTACTGCAAATGTAAAGTAACTGATGTAAAGCTTTCTGCGGCCGCAGAGGAGCTGTGTGAAATATGATAAACTGCCAGCAAGAGTTGTCTAAAAATCAAAAAAATCTAAAAATGAGAGAAATGAGGTTACTAGACCTTTGTAACGGGATGCTCATCTCTGCGTGCGGCTGGCAACTCGCAGCTATAAGTGAGTGATAAAAGTGTATATTGGTACAATCTAGTTCAAAATATAAATTCTGGGTGAAACTGTAGCAATGCATGACTATATTTTAAATAATCCTGGCTGGATCTAGAACCAGGTTGACCTCCGAACATTTGTGGTTCCAACGAAAGCTGAGCAATTGCCTCAAGTTATGTAATTTGAGTAAGTCCTGTGTGGGGCTGAAGACCATAAGTGGGAAAATGAGACAAACGTGAGGATGTGGACATGTGGCCTGTTCCTCATCTCTGCTTGGCTCGATGATGGATTAGCCACTGCTATCATACATACTCAAGTCTTTGAGTAAATAGTTGGCAGTTGAGTTGCATAAGTTTTGACATGGGAAAAGAATGTGTAAAATTTTAAAAAGCGACGTAGATATTATTTGGTCACTTAAAAACTGAGGGATACGAACACTGGAGTCATTCCGGCAGTTGTGTAGCTGTTTTTCAGATGGACGACTGAAAAACATGGCTGACATGCTGTATACAGAAAGTACCGTGTTTTCCGCACTATAAGGCGTACCTAAAATCCTTAAATTTTCTCAAAAGCCGACAGTGCGCTTTATAATCCGGTGCGCCTTATATATGGATCAATATTGAGTCGCAACTAAAGGAAGCAGCCGCCGACTCCATTTTATCACGTAGAAGAAGTAGCGCACAGTGCGTGCTGGGATATATGACTGCGCGAAGCGTGCATTTTTACAGTGGATCGTAAATGCCTGGGCTGATATATCAGTCTCAACTGTGGTTCGAGCTTTCAGGAAGGCAGGAATTGTCACTGAACTGCCAGACAACAGCAGCGACACTAACTCGAATAATGACGACTTTGACGAGACGGAGTCGGGCAAGTTGGATGCCGTATTCACCCAACTGTTCAATTCGGACACTGAAGAAGAAGAATTTGAGGGATTCGTGGATGAGGAATGAACTGATAAAGTGAGATTTACGTGTTTCTTTTGTGTGTTTACAGCTGTACAAGGTTCATTCTATGCGCCTTATAATGTGGTGCGCCTTATATATGAAAAATGTTTTAAAATAGGCCATTCATTGAATGTGCACCTTATAATCCGGTGCACCTTACGGTACACATATTACATTTCCTTTGATGCAACATGGCATCATTTAACATGGTGATAAGATTATCAGGGTTACTTTTTTAAACTTTGGGAAACTCCCAGCAGTACCACTTTACACAAATGCTTCATCTGTCAAATTGATGACATGACCTCCTAATAAAAAAAATATCACTCAAAATAAATTACAAAAAGCACTGGAAATTGGTTCTCAAAGAATTTCCATAAAGAAATTCTGCATGTGTAGCACGTCTTTTTTCATTTCTGTTTTACTCTCCCTTTCCTCGAAGCTGCCTGCCCTCTGTGCCTTTGTGAGATAAATGCAAAAAGACAAGCCAGGCATCCTCAAGACTCTCATATTTTTGGTCAAAATAGCATGCGAAAGTGATTTTCTCTCTTTCCTTGTCTTCCCATTTCCCTGCCTTCCTCTGACATTCTCACTTTCTCCCAGGATGGATGGAGGAAACAGGAGGCGAGAAGAGGAAAAAGGGAGGGGGTGGATGTGTTGTGTTCAGTTCTGCTGAATGCGCTCACATGTATGAAAGACGAAGCATTTATTTTAAGACTTGTGTGGGTGTACACAGATTTGAAACACACACACACACACACACACACACACTTACACAGGAGAAGTGAGTGCTCACAAGCCCAGAGATGGGCCTGACCTACCTCTACATCAATCTTGTTTTGAAAGCTGCTGGGAGGATGCTTTTCTCTGTCGCTGCAAGACTTTTCCATATACCTGAACTCTCCAAATGCATTACACATTACCCAACATGGACACACACAAGCACAGGCACAAAGACACACACATCAGACCCTGTGAAGAAAAGGGAAAGAACACAAGAGATGAAAGTGCGAGTGGGGGGTGGGGGGGTGAATAAACAGCGAGTTGGTCACCTTACACACACGCAACACACCGCACAATGAGTGTCCGTGTTGTTGTGTCATATTGTGTCAGCATTGCCACCCCATTATTATGCCGTAGAAACTGTTGTCATGGTAATAAGGTCACTGGCATGCTCATATGTCAAAAGGGATTTATGCTGGGCTGACACCATTTCCAGTACTGCATGTGCAAGGCGTGAGTGGGCGTGTGTGTGTGTGTGTGTGTGCACACCAACATAAACTGGTAACTTCTTGGTTGGTTGAAAATTCCATATTTACGACGAGCTTTCTTATAAATGAAAGGCTATTTCAAAATTAAGGTTTGTAACAATGTTTCATAACAAATACTGGAAATATTCCTATTGTTCACAAAATACCCTTGCCCTGTATATTTACACAGATTGGTACACATGAACACCTACTCTCGGGAAATCCCCACAGGGATTCCCCCTCCTTGACCATAAATTACTGAGAGACAGAGAAAGAAGAAGCTGACAGAAAGTGAAAGTAAAACGTCATGAATGCATTAAGCAAAAATCATCCGTGGTTCAAGCAGATCAGTGGTAGTATTTAAAGTGTCCATGTGTACATGGAAAGTCCCAAACAATTCATTTGAAAAAGTGTGTTGACTTTTGTCAACAATGGAACCCTTCAATTCACTACTGTGCATAAAAAATGAGGGAACTTTCCCAGTTTTGTACTGTAAAGTCAAACTGCCTCTTTGTCATTGTAAACACCGTATTAATGTCACGTACTTTGATGGTATTTACCACAACACTTCACCTCCTCGTTCCTTGTCCTTTTGTTGTTGGCCCCCTCCCCCTTTGACCCCCAGCAACTGAGGCAGCTCACAGCTGAAGTTTTTTTCTCTGTTTGTCCAGTGCAGACATCTGCCAGCTCAAACACTAAGCCATATGCTGTGATTGGTCCCTCCACGAGGAATCGGTGCTTTTATGATTGAGTGAGCACTTAGAAAATATTGACAACAGCTAGGCAGATTTTGATTAAAATGGCTGATTATAATCTGGGGCAGCGACTTTATGCTTTTTAAAGAATTTGGCTAGATCATCTAGAAATTGCATTTTTTAGGATGGCAAGCTCCAAAAATGCCCAAACGGAAGGAGCTCTTTATGTTTCTGTTGGTGTAATACCCATAATCCTTTGTCCTTCCTTTGCCATCTTCACCCACACAGTGCTACCTCTTGTGCTCCCCCTCCAGCCAGACTCGTGGTGCTCATCCATAGGGTAACGAGACGCAGAACAATGGAGCCTTTGGGAGACAGAGATCACCCACAGCCCAACATGCAGGAATGCATAGCTTCATTTACTGCAGCCAGACAAATAGAGTGTAAGACTGTGGGTTTCAGCATTATACATGGCTTAAAAAACATAGATTAAATGAAAATACATACTGCTGCTGTGGAATAAAAGCCTGGGACAGGTAACGGTATCCCCTGCAGGTCAGGGGCAGTTTGGCTTGGCAATGGAGGAAATTTTACATCATTTGAGATATTTTATTGTATGAACTATGTCCACTCAATAAGGTCAGGAGATTCTCCTTGTCTAAAGTGTCCTCACCCTCTGGAAATACCCTGTTTGGTTTAGACAAGGGATGGAAACCTGGGTAGAAGCGGCAGGAGTGTTTGTTTCTAGGACAACAGTTTTGCATCAGTGGCTTGAAACAAATGTCATCAACATAACTGTTGCCGTGACATTTGTACACCCAAAATACAATAATCTGATAATGCTGACAGCTCAGGTATGACTTCATTCTCAGCTCTGACTTGGAACACCAACGTTAATGCAACACTAAATGTCCCTGATAATGCTTTTATGGCAGTTTGAGGTGGTGACTGGTGGTGATTGGTCGGTCCAGAATGAAAACCTGATCTAAAGTCTGCCCTTTGAAACCTAAATGGAGATAGTGACAATTATTCTGTCACATAAATCAATTAAACTGTAAATCATTCTATCTAGTATCACAGTTATAAAGTCAGGGCTGTTTGAAGTCCTGATTCGATCTCTGTGATCCATTTGTTATTGCCGGGTATTTACCTTTATGAAGGTGACCTCATACTTTCACTTCTCTTCACCTTCTATTTTATTATGACACTGCTACTTGTTTGGAAATCACCTTTCTCACGTGGACACGTTCTGATTCAGGCGAAAAACAAACAGTCCACTCAACCATGAGAGAGTTAGGTGACTTCCTTTGAAGAATCCCCGAAAATGCCCCTGAATGTTTAAGGCTGTGACAAGTCACTGAAAATTTGGCAGCGACTCATGCAGTGATCCTACGGCTGAACACAGCAAATGCCTTATTGGTACAGGCAGAGTCGTGGCCCAGTGGAAGTGTGTCCATGTGGTGTTGGGTTTGATGACTGTTTGATGACCTCTTATCACACCCCCCGGCCACAGCTAATGCTATTACTGTACTATCAGCATTCCATTCCCAGTCACACCCAAACAAAGATGTGACTGCCTCTGGCTGTCTTCTTCCTCTCCCACCGTTTTTTTTCTCTGTATCTAAAGGCTTCAGCTCTATCATACAGATCAGACACCCTCCTCCTCCTCCTCCTCATTCTCATCCCCTCTGCACAGTTACAGTACAGTTGTTGTCCTGCATGCAGTATTACCTTATATTAACAGGCGCTTGCCTTTCGGACGTCTAAACGATTCAGTTTGCCACAGGTGGGCAGTTCTAGATTCATCCTAGATTTCAGTTTGGGTTTTTGATGTCTTGACTAAAACAATACTGTAGATTAATGAAAATATTTTACATGTTTTCCAACCGAAATGGAAAAGACATGTACCTAAAAGTGAACAGTTTCTGAAGCCACTGTCTAGCGAGTCTGTCGCAGCTGATGCCCTCCATGCTTTGTGTGTATGTGCATAAAGTGTATCTATGTGTAGGATAGCAGTCCGTGCCTTTTATCCCCTGATGCTCACTGGTCCCATGACAATGCTTCCCTTATATGAACACAGGACACAAAAGCAAACAAAGACAAACATTACACAAAGGAAACAAAGTCGGTTGATGAAGAGATGGCGAGCAGTATGCCTTGTCGTCATTACATGGATGGAGTTTCATGGGAGAAGAAGAAGAAGAAGAAGCAGAAGAAAGGAGCACTTGATGTAGTTCCATCTGCAAGAGTTCACCATTATGGCATCTGTCTCTCGCTGCCTGTCCCCACAGGGCTGACTTACCTCAGGCAGCCTGAAGAAGCCCATTCACTAAAAAAAGATGGCTTAAGGAGACGGGAGGGCCTGCGTGCCAGGCATTCCACAGTACACAGTGGACACATTATTATGACATTTACAAGGCCAACTAGATAGATACAACGTGACACGTGTGTGAGAAAAGGTTGTCCTCTCAGTGTGACTGCTATGAAACAAGCACAGCGAGGGCAGACCACGGAGTCAACCCAAAGTAAGGGAAACCAGAAAAGCATGTGGTGTAGTACAGTACATTCACATTTGAGGGACAACAGAATTTATGTGTGCTGAACTGTTTTATCACATTCAGACACAATGAAAAGCTCCCACTTTGTTTTGTGCCCTGTCACAACATCAGTAGGTCCATATCGTCCAGATTCCTAGTAGTGATTCCTGCTGCCATTTCACACTCCTGCTTTTCACTTCAGCCTCCGCATGAAAAATGACGACAACTTTACAGTGCAGAGAAAGAAATAATAAATGCCTGAAAAGATGATAGCACCCCTGTCCGCATACTGCTATGTACTTTTGAGATGCTTTTTGTAACTCTTATTGCTTAAGAATACAATGATATTTTAGAAAATAGTTTGTAAGTGTGGTCAACAAATTTTTTTCTTTGTGAAAAGACTTCCCAGAAGCACAGAGGCTGTAAAGGAAAGTGTATAAGGAAGAGTTTTACATTTTAGAAACAAGATTTTAAAAATATAATCATTTAACAAAACAGCAAAATAATATAAATTTAACCGTCTTGCTGAGAGTCAGATAAAACCACTTGATACTATTTCTTTCCATCTGGGAGATTTTTAGCTTAGGATAAAAAAACACCACCAAAAATGCTCCAGCTCACACAACTTACAGGGAGTGATAGTGAGTTTTTGAATATACTGCTAGGCAGATTCTTTTCACCTTTGGACTGGGTGGGGTTCACTTTTTATTCCTGTTTCTAGTCTGTCTGCTAAGAAAATCCAAGTTTACTGTTGTGGTAGTTTCTACTTAGCGTATAAGAACAGTATCAGCCACACAGTGAGCTGTTCACACATACAGATTCAAAAGCTGGGTCATTCCCAGCTAATCGCCATTCATTGTTAATGAGAGCTGGCTTTGAGAGCTTTGAGAACTTGATAAATTCAAAAGGAATCGATCTGCATTACAGGGAAACTTGAGCACGGCTCAACTTTATGCAAATATCCTCTAAAGAAGTGTGAGCAAAAGCAAGGTGAGAGCTTTCCAGAATCGTCTCGTTTTCAGTGGAAACTGAAGCAAAGGCGTATAAACAATACAGAAGAAAAAACTGTTCTGCTCTCTTTGAAGTCTATTTAGGATAATACTGTATTTAACTAAAGATATATATCTATCTAAAAAAAGAAATCAAGAGTGACTTGCTTTTTGTCAGTAAATGTCAGGAAACATCTGTCCAGTCAGAGGAAAGGATGTAAATTAGAGATCTATTTGACACACCATTAGTACACATACAGACAGTTACTGTGTATCTGCATGTGTGAGTGCACATACTCTTCCTAAGAAACCACATTTCATTGATGTTCATGGTTTTGTTTGGGATATTCTAACAATCAAATACTTAATGGCTGTGACAATCAGGTGTCCACATATTGCCTACATTGTTCTATGAATGTAAACAAAAAAAAGATGTTATAGTGAAATTTATAGAATACTAATAGCATAGATATCAGTTTATACTGGTTTTCAATAAAGCTATATACAACTTAAACTAGTGCTAGCATGTGGCTGCATGCTGGGCCTGCCACGCTGTGCCCAGTGCTTCATGTAGTTGTCAATTTGAAATTACATTAAGTGTCAATATGCCAAAACTTACTAATTAAGTAATAACAGAACTTCTCTGGTTGGTTACAAAGTTGATCCTCGCTCAATAACTTTTAGATGCAAAAATCTCTAAATTACTGCAGATGCTGCTCAGTGAGTCTGAATCGCAAATTTAGTGATGGCCCACCTGCACATAAAGATTGCACATAGAAAAGCACATTTCTAATAAAAATAATATTCAAGAAAGTTAAATATTATGTATTTACATTAATGTGGTATCTTGTATTTAATATAATGTGGTTTTTACAATTTGTGCAATTTGCTGTGCAATACTTAGATCATGTTACAAGGTATTTTAATATTATGCATGATTGACTTATGTTTAACTGCTCTGATTGACATACTTCACCAAGTCTTGTAATTGTAATGTGAACTAGAGAACTGGTGCATTTAGCTTCGAGACAGGCTGCTGACATTCATTCCAATGGCTCCAAGTCTTCCTAAATCAATTTAGACGATCGCTCGTCGCAGTAAAGATCAATTTGTGACATTGAACACTCAGTCCTCTCCTCCCATAACTGAGATTTGTGGCTTTATCAGCTGTTGCAAGGAATGTGTGTGGAAGAAAATGGTCAGGTGGAATGTGCATGATCATCACATTGACATATTTTGCTCCTGGTATGTTGTTGACAAGTGGAAGTGAACAAAAAATTCAGTCATGGAGCCACGAGGAGACAGCATGACAAGCTCTTAGCCTCAATGCTGATCCCAGTTGAATCACCACAAAAATGTATCTATAAGATATATACATTGGACCATAGATTAGAGCACTGATTCACTCTTGGATTACAAAAGTTGGATCATATTAATATTCAGCTTCACTTACTGGTGGTTAAAGACTAAGGAAGGATGTGCTTGCAGTGTTGTCAGTATGTAAGAATTTCATACCATTTACTACAAATGGAAACAGTGAAATATTTCTTGGTGTTTGTGTCAGTAGCTACAAAGTGTCATGTCATTGCATGTGACTAATTGGCTTTGGGCAACACCTGCTTGTTATATTTTAGTGAAACTGTAAGTGCTGAATCAGATTGCAATTTGAGACGTGCATCTGTAAGCATCTTTAGTTACAGTGAAACCAAAAGAGACACACTCAGAAGTTTCCCTGCTTGCTTAAGTAATGCATGAAGCTCTTAAAGTAAAGTGCATTACTTCACACCCTAACTGAGATATGTGGAAACTAGAAGTGAAACTAATATTTGATTAATATGTTGGCTTATAAAAAGAAACCTAATCTGCAACATTTCTGACCTCTGATCCGTAACCATTTAGCCAGATACAGAATAAAGTCAGAAAATACTGAAAGTCTTTGACAATGAGTTTGACAAAGATTTTGAAAACATCTCAGAGATCTGAAAAGTTTTAACTGGATCTATTCTAACAATTGGCTGGAACCCCAAAGTGGAAACTACTGCCATTTATTCACAAAATGTTAGTCAGTTGGCATTCTGGATACATATTCATACCTGTAAGATTTGTGACAACATCTATGAGTAGTACTACTCTAGTTTCTAGTTAAGTAATCCAGGTCCTCATTTGAAGCACGCAAACACTTATTGCATAATGCAACGTTGTAATAATCATTGCTCACTACTGACTACTGAGTTTATTAGATATTCTTCATCTTATCTCTGATTGTACATTCTCACACTACACAAAGTCATCTTAAAAATTGTGAATGAACACACACGCCACGAAACATGCACTGATACTGGTAGATCAGATTTATTTAAACTTTTATGCCATATCTCTGATGTTTTTTACTATAAAATACTGAATTCGGTTGAGCAGAGTTGATTTCATTGCTGGGGGTCTTCTGTGAAGGCGGGTACGACTGGAAGTTCAGCCTTGATTGGCCAGAGCTGATAAGGCCGGGACGTTGATTAGTCAGACGCGCTCCCGGTCACGCCCATGATGGGCGGAGCCTCGAACCTGCTGTATGTTGAAGCGTTGAGCTCAACCAGTGTTGAATTTAGAGGGTCTCTGTCCGCCGGGGTGACAAGTCCGACACCAGAGCCGCCGAGGGGGAACGTGTCCGCCGTTTGAAGAAAAACACACTTTTCATCGTTTCACCGCAGGATACGTAACTCGCCCTGGGGTTGGATTAACTCAAGACCACTCTTTTTTAGTTTTTCTTTTTCCTTTGGTTTCGAAGACACCGCCACTCGCCGAAGACAATGGGATCCCAGGCATCCAAGGGAGACGTGGCCGCGGAGACAAACGCTGCCGCCGCCGATGCTGCAGCTGTCAAAACCAACGGACAGGTAATTACACCCCACTAAGTCCCGATCACTCTTTTTATTATTATTATTAGTATTTTCTCAGTGGGGCAGGTGAATAGAAATTGATAAAAAGTTGAATTTCCACAACGAAAATACCGGTTGACTTGACTGACTTGATGAAACGTGAATGTGAGGACATGGTGAAGTCAGGTGGGGATGTGAGCATCGCTGTCTCCAGCTGAGGGGAGGCTGCTCACTGAGCACCACAAAAAAAAAAAAGAAAAAAGAAAAATGACCAACATGTTGCTCTTATTCGGTTGAAGTGTGTGTGTGTGTTTATATGTGGCCAAAAATCCACACGACGTGTGTGATAGTGCCTGGAATAAAGGGGAAGGGGGGGGGGGCAGCACTGCGCGCACGTAGGCAGCCTACTACTCCTCCCTTTGGAAAATACGAGCCTGGATGTCGTCTGGAGCCATATTTCACAAACTGAGACTTTCCAAAATAATGTATTTGAGGTGCGTTGCAATTCTGGAGTGGGATGAGTCATATTTAGCAATTAATGCGATACTTAAGTCCATTATTGGCCAATTATGACGGAATTATAGCCACGCTTCAGTCAAGCCTGCCTTAAGAGTGAATTGTGTTAGTTAAGATATTTTATCATCAGTGTTTTCGAAGAGAAATAACTACATAGAAAGTCATCTTTTTTATATTTTTATCCACGAGCCTCTGTCTTGCCTTTGTTGAGCCCATGTCTGTCTGGTACCTCCGGCCGTCTGCGTGGAGCTACCGCCGCCTATCGCCTGATTAGTGAACTGCAAGGCGTCGCCTCTGAGCCAGGCGACACGGTGGTTAATTGATGAGCACGACGATGCTCTGAAAAATGAGAAATTCATCCTCTTTCTATAGTATGCACGTGCATACATGTTTTTAAATATAAATGTGAGTTTCATATTTTTTGTCATGTAGGTAGGCTTCAAAAGCATTATTTTATTTTTTTTACATATTTATCTTTCAACCTTTTTACAGGAGAATGGCCACGTGAAAACCAATGGTGATGTTTCTACAAAGCCTGATGGGGATGCTGCCGCCACCAATGGCTCTGCTGAGGCAGCGAAGGAGCCTGAAGCTGGCGCAGGAGGCGATGCCATTGAGCCTGCGCCTGCCGCAGACGGAGAGGCGGCTAAACCTGAAGGTGAGGCTGCAGCTAAGGAGACCCCCAAGAAGAAGAAGAAGAAATTCTCCCTGAAGAAATCCTTCAACTTCAAACTCAACCTGAAGAAGAGTAAGAAGAATGAGGCTGTCAAGGAGGAAGCAGCTGCTGCTGCCCCCTCTGAGGAGAAGCCTGCGGAGAACGGAGCGGCTGCTCCAGCCGAAGAGAAGAAGGAAGAGGTGAAGGAAGAGCCTGCTGCTGTAGCTGAGGCTCCAAAGGCAGAGGAGGCTCCAGCTAAAGAGGAGGCCCCCAAGGAGGAGGCCAAAGAGGCAGCTGCTCCAGCCCCTGAGGCCACGAAACCAACAGAGGAAAGCAGCTCGACCCCTGCTCCCTCTGAAAAGAAAGAGTGATTGTACCTCTAGCTCACAATGAACTGGGTGAACTGTTTTTCAAGAGAGAGAGAGAAAGAGAAAATTTAAGAGTATATATATATATATATTTATATATATATGTGTATATGTATACATATGTATATGGATATATGTATATGTAAATATATACACATGTATGTGAGAGACTCCTTTGACGTGCCACTTTTCGTCATGATAACAAGACGACAGACTAGATTCACTAGATCACTTCCCTGGTTACTGCTTGACATCTGGACCATGACTGAGTTTTAGGCTACGGGTCGGTCGCTGTGTGGAAAATGGATTTTAATGGCTAGTGTTTGAGCTAATGACACCAAGAAGTATAGACGGTTGAAGGATGAATGGAGAAGGATGGAGCTGAAGCATCTTTCCCATAACAATCTACAGATGAAGATGCCTCCTTGCTTGAAGGAAATGAAGCTAGATAAGATACTAGGACATCACCACCACTTGAAATGACTGTTAGAGAAAAAAACATGAAATTAAATCAGAAAAATAAAGAGACTCGCCAACTTTTTACATTCCTATATTTTAACCTAAATTTGAAGTATTTTGTGGTGTATTATAGAGAACCATCTTAAAAATTCAGAGAAACTATGTCTTGTTTGTTTAAAAAAAACAATTTTGATTTTTACCTTACTATGAAAAAAAGAACACTTAAGCTTGCTATGTTCACTGTTGCGGTTTGATATGAAGCAGAGTTGTTTATCTGTCGTGTGTGAGCCTGAATCTGCTTTGTCTCTGTAAATACATTGGATTGATTTCTGTTCTTTATTTTGCTAATGTTGACAGATGTTACTGGTTTTATTGTAAAGTTGATAATGGTAAATAAATGTTGATTACCTGCCCTTTCATGTGTCTTTATGGTCATTCCCATCACATATTGCATTTGGTAATCCAGAACAGTGTATGTGAATGAGCAGATCTGGAGCTGGTGTGTCTTTAACGTGTACACATTCAAATATTGATTCAGACACACTGATCTACCACTAGCATCATAAACAAAAGTTTATTTAAGTCAAACGATTCCACGTAGCATTCCCTTGACATGTCACATGGGTCATTCTATGATGAGCATATGAAAAACCAAAATCAGCTGATTGGAACACACCGATGCTATAGTGTAAGCTCCCATTGACCACTGGCTCCTCTGCTGTGGCCCTGAGATTAACACCCTCACCTCTGCCCCCCCCCACCACCTCGTCCTTCACATCTATGGGATTACTTCATTTGACAGTGAGGTTGGGCCTGGATGTGGCGAAATGAAGCTGTCCTGTTCTGGGTGAACTGACCTAGTTCACATGGGGATGTGATAACTGAGATCTGAGCTACATTTAGACGATCTCTCAAACAATTATGAATTATTTAAATGAAGCTGGAGCTCCCACGTGTGACAAAAGCATTTGTTATTGCCCTCCATTGATGGTCTTTAAATAGCAGCTACTATCACCACAAGGCAGGTGTGTAGCATGGCTGCAATAAACTGTACATTATTCATGGCTGTTCCACGAGGAGTTAACCTTTAGTGTCTGTTTACTCTCTATATCATTACTTTGTTTACAGTGCATATTATATATGAGATTCTGTGGGTGATCACTTCAGAGGTGCTGCATTTGCCATTCAGCAGAATCAGGGTCTGCAGAGAAGTTACGACCACGTGTGAACCTGCACTGTCACCTGGTGGCCAGCGGATGGAAAACTGAATCTGCACAGACACCATCAGTCTTCTTTTACACGACAGTGAGGCTACTCAGTGAGAAACATTCTTCACTTCACATGCTGATGCAGATTATTTTTTGAATATTTTCTAATAGTAATGTCCATAGATTAATTAAGACTATGAATTTGTGCTCGTACCAGAATATAAATGGTAAAATTGTTTTACAAAAACATATCTTTTTTCTCTTTCTGCCTTGAATTGGCCCCTCAAACGTCTGCAGACACTGAACGTTACCGGCCCCTGGACCAGACATGTCTGGTTGGGGCTGCAGTCTGGGGTTTATTCGGTTTGTAAAACCGGCGCCTCCCAGATGGGCGGCTGTTCGTCCTTGATTGGTTGACGAGGTTTCAACGCGAGCTCCCCGGTGCAAGCGAGAGAGGAACTGGTGAGCACGATTCAGTGGGCTAATTGGTGTAAAATGGCGCTGTCTCAAGGAACAAAGAAAAAAGTTTGCTATTACTATGATGGTAAATATGCAACGCGTGCCTCTCAGTTTGTCTAAGGGTTGAAGTAGCATTGGATGTGTGTAAACGTCTCGGAAATTATATTTGTTTTTATTCTTTGGAAAATGTGCTATGCGACCAAGCTAGCTAGCCGGTATAGTAAGCTAACGTTAGCTTGTTCGATTAGCTAACTAGCTTCGTCAGTTGTTAGTCGGATTAGAGCAGATCCAAGCCATCATTTCATTTTAAAATGGTCAAACAAATAAGCCGCTTTCCTAAATGTCTTAAAGCATTTCCTTGGGTAATTATTAATTTTTGCGAAATGATTTGATCATTCTGGGAACAGAAACTTGGCATTAAGCCATCCGGCGCTAATCACTTTAGTGTTCCCCTCAACTTCCGTAAAGTGGGGACCGATGCTGCACTTACTATTTTTAATATTTACCCTAAAGTTTTGGTTCAAGTAAGTGTGTACTCGCTTATGTTATGTTGGATGTTGTATGATGCCTAATCATATCAGGAAAAAAAAGACACGTGTAAGCATAGAAATTCATGCTTGACAATCTAGCAGTGGAAGAGACTTTACTGTTAAAACCTAATGTAAAGGCGGTTATTCTGAGGCGTGCTTCCGTTCGTTCTCACTGTATTAAAAAAAAAACATATCAACATGTTAGAGTTATGGTTAATAAAAATTATAATCCCAGAATTTAAGATCAGCTTATATTTGTGTTGTGGAAATATTGTGCAGCTTATGTTTGAAGTCCGTTGTAACGACAGCTTCTCACTCGATTGGGTGCAACTTAAATCCAGGACAGGTTGAAGTCTACCTGTAAAAGCACAACTTGAGCACATTTTAGAAGAACTTTGCCTTTTAGTTTTTTCACACAAGAGAGGTGGGGTATATGAAATGTTATTTAACATAAATGGTTCTGTCTAATCCTTATTCTCTAAGGTGATGTTGGGAACTATTACTATGGCCAGGGCCATCCCATGAAGCCCCACAGGATCCGCATGACACACAACCTCCTTCTTAACTATGGGCTCTACCGGAAAATGGAGATCTATGTGAGTGAAACCACTGCACACACACCTCAGAACATTCAGTTACACACTTTGTCACATGTCAGCACAGTTATTTCTGAGTAGCATTTTCTTTATTTGAGCAGAAACATTTGCTCCAAACTACACCATAATCTTAAGATAGCCTAATATCTATTTCCTGACTTATTATGGTGGATACCCTTGATTATTCAAGGCATAGCCACTTTTCTTGAGAAAAGCAACTAACAAATTGGGTAGGGTATGAACATGTAATGCTTCAACTCTGATATCTTTAGTTATAAATATTGAAATAATGATCTTTCAATAAGTTGTCAAGATAATGAATAGATGGGTAATTGCAAAGTTAGTAACACCACACTGCATAGAGTTATGAGCCATTTATTTTGGAACATAAATTCAAATATAAATATATATATAGTAGTTCCACTGAAACAGACTGAAAACTTGTTTTAATAAGTTCCTGGTTGTGCTGCAGTTGTTTTCACGGGCTGTTTTCAGTTCTTAAAAAAATAAGAGAGTTTCCTACTGTGTATATTACGCATTACAATGTTTGAGTAATATAGTACACATAAATGAATACAGACAATTCAAGACTGTAATCAAAATATGTTAACAATGATTGTGCTGCTAATCAAACCCAGGAGTTAATGCAGATTGGAGAAGTTGCATTTCTCACTGTGTACAATATTTCCTTTCTAATTCCAGAGACCACACAAAGCCAGCGGTGAAGAGATGACAAAGTACCACAGCGATGATTACATTAAGTTTCTGAGGTCCATTCGACCAGACAACATGTCTGAGTACAGCAAACAGATGCAAAGATGTGAGTGTCTCTTCCACTGCACACTACACTGACATATTGTTGCTGTCCACCTCTGTCAAAGCGTCCTCTTGTGCTTTCTGTCACAGTTAACGTTGGAGAGGACTGTCCAGTATTTGATGGTCTGTTCGAGTTTTGCCAGCTCTCGACAGGTGGCTCTGTTGGTATGTTACAACAACACTTCCTTTTACCTTTCTGATGTACCGTCCTCACAAAGGAGGGATGTAAATAGTTCTGCAGACATGTTAGAAATATGGTATACAGGTCCTCAACTAGAACACTCCTACTACTTTGTCGTTGAAAATTTAATCATCTATAGTATTCTTCATTTAAGTGTTACAGCCAACAACCCTGGTTGGATCAACTCATGAAACCTGTCGAACTAAAACTGCATGTTTTGCTCTGTGTATTCTGACATGTAGCTGGAGCTGTAAAGCTGAACAAGCAGCAGACCGACATTGCCATTAACTGGGCAGGTGGACTCCACCACGCGAAGAAATCGGAGGCCTCTGGTTTTTGCTACGTAAATGACATTGTCCTCGCCATCCTTGAGCTGCTTAAGTAAGCTGGCAATCCCGTTTTTTTTTTTGTTTTGTTTTTTGTTTTTACATTTCACAGTCCTGTATCGTAGTCCAGCCATCTCTTAAGTTATTAGTTCTTCTGTAGCAAAAAATAATAGATTATAGATTTTCAGAGTAGTTCAGATGGATCACATCTATACCTGTAATGGAGCTTTATATCACATATAAAACACAGACCATTCTTTCCAAACACCAGCAAACATGTCATGTTCTTTGATGCCCTTTTTCAAGTGCTTTGTTATACTCTTGCCCAATCAATCTGTACAGAACAAGTTGGTTAAGTATAATATTCATGGGTATTATTTGAGTCTATATACATCCATCACTTTATTGTTAAGGGGCTGAATGCACTTTTCTTAACTGTAAATGTTAAATGCACCTTGAGGAAGTAAGAGCCAGGCTGCTCTTAATTTTCTCCATCTTAATGAAAAATAGACAGAGGTCATTGTCTAGCAGTGGGTCCTCTCTTGTAGACCTGGGACCTTTGACACAATTTCTTAAACCTACTGTCACAAATCTGGGTGTTAAGGTGGACAGCAGTTTTAGCTTTGACAGGTCGTTAAGTCCAGGGGTAAAATCCAGCTTTCTTCATTCAAGACAATTGGCAAGATTTGAATCATATTTGTCAAAAGAGCACTTTGAGACAGTAATCAATGCTTTTGTCACAACTTGGCTGGATTACTATAACTCCTTGTATTTTGGTGTGTCTCACTCGTCCCTGTCTCGTCTTCAGCTGGTACGAAGTGCGGCATGGTTGTTAAATGGAACAGAGAAGAAAGAACACATTACCCCGGTTTCAGCCTCGCTGCACTGGCTGCCAGTCCATCTTAGAGTTCATTTTAAAATTATTCAGGGGAGAAAGGGCATTTGCTGTTGCAGAATGCACTGCCTCTGCAAGTTAGACAGGCCTCCTCACTGGCTGTTTTCAAGTCAAAGTTTAAAACTCATTTTGTCTCCTGGCTTTTGACCCAGCATGAGATTTTGGCGTTACCACTTTATTGTATTTCGTTCCTTTTAGTTCTTTATATTTTAAATTTTACTTAAATTTAATTTTTTAAATTTTTTCTTTTTCTTTTGATTGTAAGCACTTTGGTCAGTCTTTGCTTTATAAATTGTTGACTTGACTATGCTCTGTTAACCATACACTCCATGGTACTATGCATTCAGCTCTTGCCTAACTACTGAATTTCCTCTTTTGTCTAGATACCACCAGAGGGTGTTATACATAGACATTGACATTCACCATGGTGATGGAGTGGAAGAAGCCTTCTACACCACAGACAGAGTTATGACTGTCTCGTTCCACAAGTATGGGGAGTACTTCCCTGGCACTGGAGACCTCAGGGTCAGTGTCTTCTCATTTTACTTCCATAAAGTACTTGTTACTTGTGTGTGCGTGATTAGTAATTCATTGATATCTACAACTTGTTCAGGACATTGGAGCTGGCAAGGGCAAATACTATGCAGTAAACTACCCACTGAGAGACGGAATTGATGATGAGTCCTATGAAGCAATCTTCAAACCCGTAAGTATATTTTTGTTTGATGTAGTGCAAACTTACAATTAGGCGCTTTGTTAAAGATAGGCTGTTGATGTACATTGTGTATGTTAGATCATGGCTAAAGTCATGGAGATGTACCAGCCAAGTGCTGTGGTGCTGCAGTGTGGAGCTGATTCTCTCTCTGGAGACAGACTTGGCTGTTTCAACCTCACTATCAAAGGTATAAGAACACCCCACACTCCAAAGACAATACTATACAATTTTTTGTAATACTGAGAATTTTTGGTGCTTTATTTGTTTGTTTTTTAGGTCACGCCAAATGCGTCGAGTACATCAAAAGTTTCAATCTGCCTTTATTGATGCTCGGTGGCGGAGGCTACACCATTCGTAATGTTGCTCGTTGCTGGACCTATGAAACAGCTGTTGCTCTGGACTCCTCCATTCCCAACGAGCTGCCCTACAATGATTACTTTGAGTACTTTGGGCCTGACTTTAAGCTGCACATAAGCCCGTCCAATATGACCAACCAGAATACAAATGAGTACCTGGAGAAGATAAAACAGCGTTTGTTTGAGAACCTCCGTATGCTGCCTCATGCCCCTGGTGTCCAGATGCAGGCGATCCCTGAGGATGCTCCCCATCCAGACAGTGGAGACGAGGACGAGGAAGACCCCGACAAACGCATCTCTAGTAAGAGCTGTGACAGTTTTCTTAGAAAAGGGTCATGGGAAGGCTGGGAATATATATACAATCATGGCATCCTTGCAATTCTATAAGAAAATGCAATACTTCTCTTCAGAAAATTGGGCCAAATGTTTTAGTATTCAGGTGCTTATTATTTTTGTTTGCAGTGCAACAACAAAAAAAAAAAAAAAGTAAAACCTGGTAGAAATTCACACAAAGCTCAAAAATGGACTGGACAAAATTATGGGCACCTTGTCTAAATTATAAATAATAATTACTTTTCAAGCATGTGATGCTCTTTTAGTTTGTGTTTAGACACACCTGTGGCAAGTAACGTGGGCAATATAGTAATCACACTTGCAACCAGTTAAAATGGAGAAAAGATGACTCAAGCTTGTGTTGTGTGTCACACTGAGCATGGAGAAAAGAAAGTATAAAGCGGTGTCTGTGGGTTGAGAGAAAAAATGTGGGAAAACATTTGACAATCTCAAGGCTACAAGTCCAGAGATCTTCTTATTCCCGTGTCCACTGTGCGGGTTTAAAGCCCATGGCACTGTAACTAACCTGCCGGGGCGTGGACGGAAGAGCAAAATTAATGAAAAATTACAACAAAGGATTATTTGAATGGTTGATAAAGAACCCTGATTAACTTCTTCAAGGTACAACAGTGTCAGCTTGCACTGTTGCCATCTGAATGAAAAGGGATGCTATGGCAGGAGACCCAGGAAAACATAAAGCCAAGTCGAGTTTGCCAAAACTTATGTGAAAAAAAAACACAATCTTTCAGGGAGAATGTACTGTGGACAGATGAGACAAAAGTTTAACTTTTTGGTAAATGACATCAGGGCACAGAAAAAAATGAGGCCTTCAAAGAAATGAACACAGTCCCTACAGTGAAATATAGTGGAGGTTCAAAGATGTTTTGGGGTTGTTTTACTGCTTCTACCACTGGATGCCTTGACTGTGTAAAAGGTATCATGAAATCTGACGATTACCAAAGAATTTTGGGGTGCTGCGTCAGAAATCTGTGTCTCCACCAGAGGTCATGGGTCTTCCAGCAGGACAATGACCCGATACACACTTTAAAAAGCACTTACAAACGGTAACAAAAAAGGGCTGGAGAGTTCTGAAATGGCCAGCAGTGAGTCCATATCTGAAAGCCATGGAACCTGTTGAGAGATCTCAAAACGGCAGTTGGGAGAAGTTATCCTTCAAATCTGAACGATCTAGAACAGTTTGCAAAAAGGAGGGGTCCAAAATTCCAGTACAGAGGTGTAAGAAACTCATGATTTCAGTTAATTTTTTCAGAGAGGGTGCTACTAAACATTAACGTTAGGCTGCCAATAGTTTTGTCCATACATTTTTGGGTTTTCTATCAAATTTGACCTTATCTTCTGTTTTTTTTTTTGTGTATGCACAGCCTGTGAATACCAAAAAAATTGCAATTGGAACAATTTTCTGAGAGAACTGTTGCATTTTGTTGCAAGGGTACCGATACTTTTGGCCAGTTGTAGACAATATTCAACTACATGTGTTACTCTTATGTGTTTCTTAGTCCGGGCCCATGACAAGAGGATAGCCTGCGAAGAGGAGTTTTCTGAATCTGAAGACGAGGCAGAGGGACAGGGAGGAGGCCGCAGGAACACTGCTAACCACAAAAAGGCTAAACGAGTGAAGAAGGAGGAAGAGAAGGAAGGAGAGGAAAAGAAAGGTGAGACATTCATAAAAGAAACTGGTACTTTGAGATGAGATGAACCCTAAATTTATCTGTCCCACTTCTTTTCTTCCTAGAAGTAAAAGAGGAAGAGAAGGAGGAAGAAAAGATGGACACATCAGGGTAAGAAAGTTAAGATTTCTTTAAATGTCTGTATAGTCTTGACTTTATTATGTAAAGTACCTTGAGATGACCTTGTTGTAATATAAATAAAGTTGAATTGAATTGAATTTAAGATTGAATTGATAATTACCAGTCAGCAGAAAACAACTGCTTTTAAGCCCCATCTGTTAGGGGGTCACCTATTCATCAAAAGCTGTAACCCAGGTAGCGCCCACTGTACATTTTATTAAGCCTCTTTCACCTATAAACTTCAGACAATGTGAAGTTTCATTTCAGACATGTAACACAGCGGATGATTGTTAGTCAGAAGTATATGCGTTACTTAGAAACCAAAATGATTGTACATGAAGATATGATTATACCACAGGCAAAACATGCCTGTTTTTTTTTTTTTTTTATACACGAAAAAGGATAATTATGCTGTGGCAAATTCAGTTTTGTTTACAGCACATCAAAGCTTTGCATTGGAAAAAAAAAAGATGCTGTGGCAGTCGCCTGGTAAAACCGTGTCAAAACACCAATTCACTGACTTTAAACTATCCTGACAGTTGAAATCAGCACTGTGCTCTATCCTTGCACACACTTGCTCTGGACTAAACTGGACTTTGTACTGTGGGGTTCACAGGATAAAGTTTGGTTAATTCTTCAGAGTGCTTTACTCAGACATTCAGTCAAATTTGGGAAGATCAGGATTCCAGTGCATGTGTGAAAGAGGATCTAGTTTGGTCCTGTTAGACCCCAGATGTAGGACCATTTCTCTGAGCTCTGTCTCCTGTCTTGCTCAGACAGTTTGCACACAGCGTTGCATTACTATGAAAACCAGCAACAGAGCATTTAGTGCCAGTCTCAAATGCAGCCTAACTGCACAGTTCTCCCACAAGTACAGATGCCCTTTAGCAGGTACGGTTTATTTTTGTTAGATGTAGTCGCTTTACAGTTGTATATAAAGTTGTAGAATAACTGTGAGTAATGATTTTTGTACAAAGCATAAATGTAGTTCCTGTAAAATGCTTTTCTAGAAAACGAGGTTCTCTCACAAACTGTTACAATTCAACTCTTTCAGACCAAAAGAAGAAGTGAAGACGACTTGAAGTCTGCCCCGGGCTGAAAGGTTGCACTGTTGTCCTCAGACCCCACTAATTTCTTCCCCTGCTGCTCTGATAGGACGGACCTCTTTCTTTTTTGTATTCCTCTTTTATTGTTTGCCCTTAAAGCAAACCTGGTTTACAGTTACCCATGTTTGTTGGCCAGTTAAACACCAGTGGAGTGGGTGTTCAATATTTGTCATAAAACTGACAAATTAGGAATTGAATTATGAATTACCTACTGTAAGCTCAATTTAAACCCCTCACCTGGAACTACACATTGAATAAAACAAACGCCATCAATCCTTTCCAGCGCTTGTGTGAACCAGGTCTGCTTTAATGTTAAGAAACCATCCAGTGTTGCTGTTCCTATCATAGAACCAACTATTTTTGGGGTTCAAGTAACATTACCTGCACAGGTGTACATTAAGGCTAGTGCTTACATGCAAAAAGGCTTTTCTGTTAGTTTTTGAACATCTATTTAAGATACTGTTAGAGTAACCAGCCTTTGGCACGCTGTGTTAATCTAGCAGTGAGTGCATGTTTAGAATGATCAACGCCTTTAGCATGTACATATTACTCTCCCTTTGCTCAGCAAGTTGTTTTCAAACATGAATACAGTCCCTTCAGCCCGTCTTCCTATAAATTCTCTGGTCAGTGTTTTTTTTTTTTCATTCCTGTATTGTTTGGATGTTACTGTGTGAATGGGTGTGGACCTTTTGTGAGGGTTCTGTGGGAAATGAGTGACTTGTTTTAGATATTTTGTACCATTAAACAGAGGTAAAGTGAGCTGGTACATGTGGTTGTTCAGAGTTTTATCCTTGTGCAATGTGCATTATCATAATTTTGTTATAAAATAAAAATAATCCACTTTTCAAGTCTTCATCTCGAGCGTCATTTGAACAATTTTATACAAAGTAGGTTTAGGACGCTTCCATTTTACATTTCATAGGTTTAAATTGGTAAATGGGGGATGGACAATGATTAGTGTACCACCACAGCAAGGCCTCAAATTAAAAGCTGTGGTTTTCATCACACGTTTAGTTTGAGGTCACCTTTTGAGAGTTTCATACTATATCGCTGCAGTGGTAAAGTAGGGAAAAAAGAAAAACTTGATGACCAATTTGAATCAGTAATTTTAATGTTGGTTTGTGGATGGATGAACAAAATACACCATATGAAACTGAGATTAAATAAACTTCAGGGACATTGTGTTAAAGTCCAGTAAAATTATCATTGCAGAGCAAAAAATGAGCTCTATGCAGATTATCCCACTGATGCTGTTACCAAATGTACTTAAAGAACAGCTGTTGTGACTCGGATGCAGTCACCTTGTTTTGCTATTCCTTCTTTTGAAGTAACGTGTCCGTCCTCCACCTTTAGACTGTGTGATGATAGTTGTAGGATAATGTTTATGCCTCCAGCTCAAAGTCAAAGTACTGTGGGTCAAAGTAATGAATCCTCACGTATCCATCTTCTCCTCCACTGCTGTAACTGTAGATAGTAACCATCAAAGGAGAAGCGTTAGCACAGTCAACACCCAAGACTTTGAAGCAGACTATTGGACAGTGTAGGGCTGTTTCACGCTAAGTATTTACCTCTTTCCATCAGGATGGAATGCTACACAGTTGATTGGACCAAAATGACCTTTGACTCTGCCAAACTCCTCTTCATAAGCAGCATGGAAGAACCTAAATATAGAAAGGAAACATGGATCAATTTAAATCTTAGAAACCCTCGTGCTAACACCACCTTGTGTTTCATTAAGTGACTTAGTGTCAAATTAGAGAACACAGAACTTTGTTCTTAGACCTGAAATTTAATGTCAACATTGAAAAACACAATGGAAGTTTAATTTGCCTACAGGAAGCTATGCTTTGGGCTAATGTTTTGACTGAAACAATCATTGATTACTCAACCAATCCCAATAGATTTTACATAATCTTGCATTTTGTCCTTTCTCTGAAAGGTTTCAACAACTTTGACAAATACTGTGTAATGTACCCAACACCTGGAACTGGAGTAGTGGTGTCAGGGATATTAATATGCAGGAGACCCTTGTAACTAAATAAAGTACCCCCAGATGTCTTCTAGTCATGTTTTTATGAAAAACTGCATGTGTCACTGAGCACTCAAAACAGTGACGTTTATTCTCAATAAAAAAAAAAAAAAAAAAAACTTCTAAAATGTTAGAGGGGCTGCCGTCTTGATCTATGACTTCTGCTACATTTCACCTCACCTGGCCTCAAACTTGCCAATTCGGGTGGAGGTTGTTGTGACTTCCATGGCTTCCTGTCCACCTCCCATCACCACCTAAAAACCACAGAAAGCATTAAGGGTCAGTGGAGGGATATCTGCTTTTGCTACAAGGTCTTCCATCACACTGCAGTTTTGTAAAAAAAAAAAAAAAAAAAAAAAAAAGGAATATAATATCCTTCAAGAGCCAATCAGGGTTATGCCAATGCCAGTAGAAATTAGGGCAGGGAGTAACAGTAATTTTAGACTAAACAAAGAAAAAATTGCTTACTATAGGGATTTAAACATGTTATGTACGTTAAAAATAAAGAGTGTTTGGCAAATAATACATTCAGCATAAACAGCCCCAGAATTTAAGAGCCGAGCTTCAGCCAACTACTTTGTAACAAAATGTGTTGAGGCCATATCCTTTGTATATGAGTGAGTTTGTATTCCAGGTGCTTTACCATTATGATAAAGTACCTGGAACACACATGTGTAAGAGTTTTATCGTACATGATCCATGATGGGCGAGATGGCTGCAGAATTGACAGGTCTCTCTGTTTTGAAAGTCTTGATGTGATCCAGAGAAGTAGAGTCAAACAGCTGAGAGGAAACACAAGACAATCCAGTCTTAGATCAGGCAGTGCCAAGATGAAAATCACATCAAAAGATTACAGATTTAGTCAAGGGCTCATAATATTAACTTAAGAGTAGTAAAAACTATGCTCTGATCAACTAATTGCTTAATTTTACATGTCAAAACAATCCTATTTGGTTTTTCAGCTTCACTTTATAAGCTAACTCAGCAATATTGTTCTTGCACATGTAAAGGAGGTGATTAACTCTAAGTCTAATAGACAAAATTACTTAGGAAAAATGCCACTAGAAGAAAAAGCTGGTGCACAAAGAACACAGTGTTGGAGAAGTTTCACTGTCACAAGCATTGTCCAACAAAAACAGCAAATTGATTATTCAAATATCCTTGAGTTACGAAGGTAGAAAGGGTTTTACTTTGGCAGTGTTGTCCTTGGAGGCAGAAATGAACATTGTGAGATCCACCGATGTCTGGATGTCATTGATCTGCTTGGTGTGCTCCTTTGCCTTCTTCAGGACCTCCCCAGACTGCTCACAAACAACCATTCATCAGTCATCAGGACATGCAAACAAAAGCTAAATCTAACAGCAGTTCTCTCTAATGCACCAGATATTATATTTGTATGTCCAACCTTAGCGCTGAACTGGTTGAACTCTCCATTCTCATGGCCAGCAATGACAAATTCTCCGAGAGGTCCCCACACTGCACTGGTAATTTTGTGCTCACTGCATGGTACTGAAAGATAGGGCTGGTTGTCTTCTGCAAAGTCAGAAAGCAAGGCCTGCGTGTTATACCTAATTATTATTTATACATTTTTCAACAGTGTTTAACAAGGTTTCCAGTTTGAATTCTTAAAATTCTACCCAAGGAAATGAGGACAATTTCTCCTTACTTAGCTGCTGTTGGATGACTACAAGATACTGCAATTGAACTGTGTTATGTAAAGAGGTCCATACTTTAAGTATAGCTTTATTGATACAGATGTGGAAAACAACAGAAACTGCTGTTAGTAGTAGTCAAATAATCTAATTTAGTCCTGAATCAGGACCTTTTCTAGCCTATTTGACACAAGTAGCTATTGGACAAGTGGGCTGTTAATATCTAAATATAATAAACAGCATAAATCAATATTTGTACAATTTACAAGTTTACTGCAAGTATGACCAATTTGGGAAATGGGAAACATTGAAAGCATATTCAACAAACAAATGATGGGGAAACTCCCATGTCTCGCAGTTATTTTTTAAGATTATGTTAACAAAAAAATGACTTGAGTAAAAACCTCGGTCTGTGTGAAGAGTGGGATATTTACCAATCTGCTGTGGATCCCTAAGGTCAAAAAAGTTCAGGAAGCACTGGTAACCCATCTGCTTGTCTGTGGAGAACATGATGATGTTGCCGCTGAAGTCAAAGCCGCACGTTCTGACGGCCGAATTGGTGTGGAGCAGGGCCAGCTGTTTACCTGTCAACACCAGATACAGGTTAATAATCTATGATCACTAACCAACAATTTCCCCTCTTTGTTGTAATTTGTTTGGACCTACCAGTCTCACAGTCCCACAGTCGGCAGCTGTTGTCTGCTGACCCTGTCAATACATTTTTAGTGTCCCCTGAGACGATACATTAAGGACTCCAACAGGAATGAAACAAAACGGCTATAGAATGTGCACTGGTATACAAGATTAATATTTAATATCTATATAAAATAATAAATATGCACTAATTGCTTGAAAAGGATACAGTCACAGTCAACACACCACACAGCTCCTGTGTGTCCATTGTATGTGCCGAGCCTCTCACCATTGACAGAGTACCACACATTGGCTACCTACATTAAACCACACAGAAAAGAAACAATTATGTGCCGACACTACATAATTTTGCATGTACAAAACAAAGGGGACATGGCACATGACAACGCATTTTTTAATTGCTACCGTTAACTCACTGTGTCTTTAGCTACAGAGAAGAGCAGGTCTCCTTCTCTATTGTACTTGATTTGAGTGATGGACCTCTCGTGGCCCTGGAGCAGAATGGGTTTCTGTGGAGAAAAAGTCAATCAGCATTGCAGTGATAACAATAATGTCTTTAAAACAGCAGGTCAATCAACCAGGTGTTTTGGACAAAAACATAAGGTCTTTGGAATTCAATGACAAACTAACAATAACTATTGTGATTGCTGAAAATTGCTTCCAATATTTATTAATATCATTAATAGTTATTCTGTACGTTTTTTGCCCCCATCTAGTCCTAAACACAGCTAGAAATATTTTTACATCTCTATGTTGTTAAACATGGCTAGGAGGGGTGTGCTATTACTCTGCGGGCTGATAGCTAATGTGCAATAATTGATATAGATATTTTTATGAATTTAATGGAGGACTATGGGAGTCTTTGATGTCTTTCATGTGTGAAAACACACACAAAGTCAAGTGGTTCGCAGTTCTAAAGTGTTCAAAGCCTTCATTTTCACTTGAGGAGCTGCAATTGTTAAAATAAGTTCATTTTCATGTGATTTCACTTCTAAATTATTCAGGGCTTCAAATCTCTCAGCTCCAAAGTTCTTCAACAGCCTCCTGCTGGAGCGTTACGAAACTGCAATTATGTAAAAAGCTGTAGCAGCTGGTTAGCAGCTGGCTTTCAGCCATCACACATTTTCTTGTGAAAATGCCCAGTCTAGTATTATGTTAACAACTGTGTTCTTACAAGAGTTCAGTGTGTTAACTTACTAACTTCTGGAGTTAACGGCCGGTGAATCGTCATCTTCTATCGCATGTATCCTGCAGCTAACACTAGCTAACTTTTACGTTATCAATGACTGGGGCTAGGACAATGCTAGCCATGTTGGCTATACTAGCTAATCTGGAGCTAGCTGTCTTAAAAACACCACGAGCAACGTTTTTGACAAAAAATAAAACTTGTAACAACATTTCACCAAATAACACACTGACCATTTTTCCAACTAGGCGCTGCCACTCGGCCCAGAATATCCACCAAACCTTCCGTAGAGAAGGAAAAAACGAACACTCGTGTTTCAAGGCGCTGGAACGCGGCGGAAAAGGAAAGTGACGTACTTCCTGTCTCAAAATGGCGGTAGTGCGCCCTCTACCGGTGACACTCCAATGTAACAGTACATACCAATATAAATATTTACAGTACGTACAATATTTTATATTAGATGGATTTTGTTTTTGGATGAGAGCGTTTTTAAAGGTTTTGGTGAATGGCTAAATTACATCCTTTTTTTAAGGGGCCAAATCCCCTAAAATTTTACCAGACATTGAAAAGAAACTGTATAAACTACATAAAACACAGACACCACAAAAGCAGAACAGAAGTGTATGTCTGCTTAAACACCTCTGGGATCTTAATAGTATTCTTGCATTTCGTTTTAAATTGGATGTATAACCAAAATTCACTCTCAAATTCAATGTTTTCACAATTAAATTTAACACATGAAAAACATTTCATGACTTTCATTTTTAAATTATTCAGGGCTTCAGATCTCACAGCTGCAAAGCCTTCAAGAAGTATAACTTTTCACTTTTAAAGTGTGCAAGTGCAATTGCCATGTTTGTTTTCATGTGCTTGTTCTTCTAAATTGTTCCGGGCTTCCACTCTCACAGTGGCGAAGGCTGGGAGCAGCTTTCAGCAATCACACACATTTTCTTTAGGAAATGTTCTAGTTGTTGTATTTGATATTTGTAACTGTTGTAATTAAGACAGTTTATGTGAATGACCCAATTTCTCAAATGATTACGAGAATGTGCAAGAAATTCCAGTTTAAATGGAATGTAGGTCTACAGTATGCAAACCTGAAATTCTTTATGAAAAAATCCCAAATAGACAAAAGCAAGAAAAACTGCTATATACAGAATATTTGTCACATTGAAACATGCATCAAAACTTATTGTTATTCTTTTATTTAACAAGAAACAAAATATACAGGGCCAGATAAAAGTACTGCAAAAGACAAAACAGGAAACATCTTTGGTTCCTTCTCATGGTCAATGAATCTCCATATCCAGCACAGGTCTGAATGTAGCATGGAAGAAATTAGGTTTAACCACATTTATTTAAGTTAAAGAGAACTTTTTCTATCAGCCCCCACCTTGTTATTGATGCTACATATTAGGTAGTAGATAAGAATGTTTGCAGTGAATTCTTAATTCCAATAGCCTTTTCTCTCGGTATTTCCACTCTACTCAATCGCTGCATCTTTAAAAGCATCAGCGAGATTTACTACTCTACGCCCCAAGTCACATGATTGGGAGTAACTCAAAAAACAGGGTGCAAAGTTAAGCAAAAATAGAGTTCTGCTGTAAGATATGTTGTTTGTTTCTACAGTACATCCATGCAGGACAGTGAATACCACATATACATTCTCTGCTAAGTGCTTGTTATTTCAGACTGCCACAGAAGAAAACCAAAAAGCAATTGTTGCATAGAGGTCTTTGAACATTCTTGTCTTAAAATGTGAAAAGTACAAGCTACTGCAGTTACCAAGGACTAGGAGGAGATAGACTTAGTCACGTGAACCCCACACACGGCATACACACCAAAACAAAGATATGGGGTTGAACAAATTTTAAGTTGTTATAACAATGTTCTAGGCCGACCACAAAACATGTAAAACAACTTTAAGAGTAGCTAAGCTATGAAAGGTTACAACTGAAATGATTATAAAATTAAAGCCTTTACAAATTGTCTAAATTAATAAAAAATAAACAGATTTATTATTACAACGGTGCTCTGTAAGATAATACATTTTAATACCAGATGATGGTTCAAACAAATAAATATGGACCATAACTGAAGCAATGTGATTCAAAAAGGAAAACAAAGACCATTTTCCTAAAATGATCTACAAATGAAAAGTCCGAAGGACACAATTTATTCTAAATCATTCTGGTCATTTAAGCTGACTGAGACCCAAGGAGCCATAGTAACACAATTCCTCTAATAATTACTTAGAATCCTACCATATATGTAATGCCGTTAAGAATTTGATTATCTACAGAAATGATTGGTTTTACATTTCTGTTAAGACTTCACCTGAAAAAAGAAAACTTTAAGTTACAAAAAGTGGTCTTAAGAGTACTGCCAATCATGAAAACCCCTTCCAAAGACACTTGAATAGGGTGAACACACACATCATTCAACCTCTGATCACGGTTCTCGCAATTTGCATGTTGGGCTGTTACCTGTTGTCTCCAGTAGCAGTTGTTCATCTTGCCATTGCAGTTGTGCATTAGATGCATGTCAAAAAGGGAATGTGTAGTAAATCAGCACAACACTGAGGCAGTCAGAACATTTACACCCACATTATTTGTTAGACAGTTACTACTGCTTGCAGTTATCAACTAAATAGGGATGTCCAATTACCTGTTAAAATTTAGGATGGGGCAAATATCACGAAACTGGGTAACACACTAATCTTTAAAAAGGACTGCGATATGTTTACACAAGTCAGATTTCTTTCAGTGCCTTGAAGAGACAACAGTATGTAATAATTCTACCCTTATTATTGCAGGCTAAATTGTTATTTTGAACCACTGAGTTATAATGTGCATGTAAATGTGCTAACAGATGATACACAATCTTTGCATCACCTTAATAAAGCCTCCTAAAGATGCTTGGAGGACATTAGCAAACTTTTCTGTTAAATGTCAATCACATACTTGGCATCCAACATAAAGGGTGAGACTATCTTAATTGGCCCATGACCACTGTTTAATATCAGCTTACTCCAGCAGAGGAGTAGTGGCTTGCAGGCTGGTGGCTTATCTTTTGGTGGCTTGATGCTGGAGAGAAAAGAGGTGGGGGTGCGAGCAGCGTTTCTTCACTCGTCCACAGCAACGGGCAGAGTGCTCGCCTCTTCTAGTAGGGCGTCTGTTTCTAGGTCTGGGTCACAGTGGCAGGAGTGGGAGCAAGGTGTGGAATCTGAGACAGGACAGGTGCTGTTCTCTAGCAGCGAGTCTGTAGGTGGCGGAGAGGGGGAGTCAGTGCCTGGGTCAGTGGTGGGGGCTCCTGTGGTGCCACCTTGCTGACCGCTGAGGTTCTGGACCTTTTTATTCAGCTCGTTTCGTTCCACTTTTAGTGCCCGTCGCAGCTTCTCCAGCCGCTGGACTTTACCCTGAAGTGCCTCAAACT
Source organism: Channa striata (assembly GCA_033026295.1). Classification (NCBI taxonomy): domain Eukaryota; kingdom Metazoa; phylum Chordata; class Actinopteri; order Anabantiformes; family Channidae; genus Channa; species Channa striata. The sequence continues at coordinate 5,717,668 of CM065181.1, read as the reverse complement.
CCCGGTCCCGCACAGCTTTCTGTAGACAAACACACCAATTTTTACAGCATGGACCTTTATGCTTTTGTGTTATATGCACCTTAACTGACACAATTTCAGGATACAGAATGAAGAAAAGCAGAGCAGGGAGAGCTTTCCCTAGCTTAAGTTGCACACTCAACACTCAGTCAAAGAAATAAGATTGTTAGTTGAAAGTCCAATGGGATTCCGTAAAGCTGGAAGAGCAGAATCAAAGGCCCAATAAAAACTAAACTGACTGAAGTCATTCATGTTCTTGCATATGCATGACATTAATAAAAACAAAATGCACTTTACTTCCTCAGCCATCTCCAGAAGAGCCTTGTTGCTGCTCTCCCACCTGGAGCGATACATGGCTGTCTCCTTCTCCAGCTTCTTGATCTTTTTAGTCATCTATAAGCATAAGGGAAACAAGACTGTCACATCACCACATCAACAGTTAAACACATTTTTATGAACAACTTCATAATCATGTAGAGTCCCCACCTTTTCCATCTCCTGCTTGAATGTAGTGAAGACTTCATTACTTTTGGACAAAGTTGTCTGAAACTCTTCAAACTTCTCTGTGTACAGTGACAGCTGCAAACACCACGGTACAGGTTTAAACATATGAAGGTGCTTGTTCTAACAGAACAAATCGAGCTGAAAAAGCTAAAGCTCACAGACGTACCTGTTGTTTGAGGTGAACCTCTTGCTGCTTCATTAGCTCACACATCCTTTGTGACTCTACAGCTTCTTTCAACAACTGTTGAAAGAGAATGAGACATGGAAAACCAGAAAATGCATATCACTAAACAAAACACAATGCTGTGATTAATCGTCTTTTTATTTTGTGAGTGGCTGTGATGGGATCACATACGAAGTCTTTCTCTCGGTCATGGCGTTCCTCTGACTCCTTCAGTAGCTCCTGAGCCTGGTGCAGCTTAGCATCCACCAGCTGTTGTTGCAGGTCTTTGTGCTTCACCACTTTGTCTATGTGCTGGTGGATTTACACAAGTTTAACAAACAAAATCACCTATTTACACATCTAGAAAATCATTGTAAACACCATTTTTGTAAGGTACATTTCCCTAGAGACTTTGGCTCAAAGACACATACAGTTATAGTCAAAAATGGACCACACACCTCTTCCCGTAGTTTGTATTGTTCATAAAGCTTCTTCAGTTTCTCAGCCAGCTCTGCGTTCTCTTCTCTGAGGTTGGCGTTCCTCTCATTGTGCTGCTCCATCTGAGTCTGGATGTCATTCAGTGTCACCTGGAAATGAGAAGTCACTTCTTTCCTTTTCTCCTCCTCCAACCGGGTCCTTTGCATCCCTTCCTCCTGCAGAGGGGAAGAAGTGGATTGTGATAGAACTGAGTGTGCTCACGGAAACCTTATGTTTTGCTCCACCCCAGCTGGTCTTATGACGGGTCACAGCTTCTGTCTTTTGGCATTCATAAACTCCTTTACAATATTCAAAGTTGTGTACCTTGAGTGTGCGGTTGTGCCTCTGCAGCTCCCTGCACAGACTTTCCAGCTTGCTGCGGGCTAGGATTGCCTTGCTGTGTTCATTTCTCAGGTTGTCCTTCTCCTGGACGAGCTGGCTCTGCTTCTTCTGCAGCACCTTCATCTGCTTCTGGGTGTTACGGTGCTCTTCCAACTGTGACACACACATACGGTGACGCTGTCAAACTAGAATCAAACTAATAGCAGTAGCTGATAGTAGCCTTCTTGGATAACAGAATAAGTCAATAAAGGAAAATATTTAAATATTAAAGACATACTTGTATTATGTAGTAATGTGTTTTTTTATGTAATTTGCTTTTAAAAAAGTAGAGGATTTGGCCATTTGTCAAACATGCCTCAGCATTAGTATTTGATGCTATGGGTAAAATGGGTCTCATCCTATAACATGCTTGATTCCCAAAGCTATCATAGCATATGCGTATCATAGCTTTCAGTAAAAATATTTACTGTGCAGGAATCACTCACCAGTTCCGCATACTTCTTACACAGGCCTGCAAGCTTTTCCTCTGGGGTGCTTAGTGTGTTCAGAGTTTGCATTAGAAGGGTGATCTCTTTACCTGCACAAAGACACAAAACAGAAATGCCACAAAATAAATATCTTTGGCTGATTTCTTCATTCTTCTTTAAGTGTTATATCAACTCATAGGTTTGTAGCAGATGCACAAGACTTAACTTCATCAATACAATTTAATTGCTCATAAGTACAAAGCTAACATATGAAGGGTCTGGATTCAGAATACAGAACCGTTTACTGTTCCATTCTGACCGTAAAAAATGCACACAGACGAATGCAATATGTGCTGCAAAGCAAACACTTTTAGGATACTATATTGAATTTGCATGTCCTTGGGAGCCTACAAATTTTCATGAGTGTTGGGACGTCTGCAGCAAGTTTGGTGTGGGGGACAGATGAGAGAAGTGCAACAGAAGCCTGTGGACATTTGTGTTACAGTTTCTGTGTTGGTTTCAAAATTTTACACTGCTAGTCTACATACTGATCACTTATTTAAAATCTTTCAAAGATAAACTGGTGCCAATAAACTTCAGATGGTGTCAAATTCTCTTCTTTTAGCTTTGTAAATTGCCATACTAAGTGTTTATTTCACCGCAACACAAAATTGTTCATTTGTATAAAACAATGAGCAGTGGAGTAAGTGCAATGCTTAATTTAAGCGGATAAAAGGAGAATGAAGTGCTCATTACCCAGTCCCTTCACTTTCTTCTTCTCCTGACTTTTCTTCTGCTCCTTTTCCATGGCACCAACACCTCCATTGACCTTTCCATTCTCTGGCTTGTCATCCTCTCGGTCATTGGTCAGACCATTGAGCTCTGGGCTGTGTGACTGGCCATTCGCCACAGTGCTGGCGTCATCTGACATGGTTTCCCGACAGTAGGTACTGAGGATATCTTCCAGCTGCCGGCTCAGCTCCTCAACCATGTCACACTGAGACAACGCAGCACCTGCAACTACATGAAAAAAGGAAAGGAACTGATAAACAGGATTAAAAAAAAAGACAATTGTTTTGTGATTTTGTAGATTAAAATTTTGGATTTACACTGCAAAAAATTATAAATCTTGCATTTCTAGGATTCAAACCTCAACTAGGTTATAGAAAAGAGAGATCCAAAAGAGACGTTGAATTTTTTTCCCCCAAGGCAGAACCTGAGTATTTTTGACTCTGGTTAATTGGAGGTATTTATGAGGAATGAAAAAAATTGCTTCAGAATTTAGTGGAGTGCGGTCAAATGATTTTAATGGTTTAGAAATGGTCATAGTGTACTGCTTTACAAGGTATCTGGGGGGTTAACTTATCCAAATCTATCAAATACACAAGAGCAACTAGGTCAGGGTAAATTCATAATAATTGTCTCAGAGAAATTTTACCTTCACCTTCTGCCCCATCGCCCTGTGGAGGAGTGTCAGTCTGTGGCGTCTGTGGTTCAGACTCTTTGGGGCTGTTGCTGTCCGAGCTGTCTTTCGCATCAGCAGGTGACTCGATTCCATCCGCTGTTGTTGGAGCATCTTCACTCCCTGGGTGGCAGACTCTTCCCTGTCGTGTTTTTTCATCTCTAGTTTCTGTAACAAGTAGAAACAAAACTGTAATACTAGACAGTGGAAATGGTACAGAGTAAGAAACAAAAACAGATACAGCCATGCACAAATAACGACACATATTTACAACTATCTCGTTTGTATTTAACCAAATTTAGTCTTGAGCTGAACCAACAAACTGAGTATTTATTAATACAAATATGAACTTGACGTTTAGCGGTGATACTTTGGCACACCTGCTGTTATATTAAATATGCATATACATACATAGTATCATAATGTTGGATAAATTGAACACAGACTATAAACTGCAGCAACTACAACCTTAGTGAATTTCTGTAACACCGCTCAGTAAGTTAAGATAACGTTAGCTAGCCTACTACGTACTGTTAGAAAATGAACTTGAGAAGATTTTCTATTTCTATTCTAGCGTGTTCTGTGCTGACAAGCTTTCGCTTTGCCACTGACGTTCGCTACCTGTCGAGCTTCCAGATTCCATTAGCTAGCAGAGGCTAACGCTTGCTAGCTTTCAGATGCAGCTAAATTAACGCTAACGTTCTCGACCGGTACATGTGGCCTAATGTATACAACAGATTAATGTCTAAGAATTTGGTTAGGTTATCCATATACTTGTACCTGAATTGCATCCAGTATTCCCAAAGATTAGAGAACTGTTTACCTTCAGACTTCAGAAGGAAACGGCTAATGTGAGTGAACTGCAGGTTTCCTCAACAGCGTGAGCCAGAAGGAAAAAAACGTTTTCCGGTCATAACTTTAAGAGTCTTCTTCTTCGTTGTATTTAATTTCAGTTTATATCTCCACGCGACCGTTTGACGCCATCTACAGGATTGATGAAGTAGAACATATTAAAAACGCCTGAAAAGGAGATCTGCAAACTACATGAAGTGCGTGCACATGCACGGCTCTCAAGTACAAATTTGAGCCATTTGTAAGTTAGTATTTCTATTTTAATATATTGTATAGTGATTTGATCAGTAGTCACCAAGTGTGGATGATGAAGAAGTGGGCCCCTGGGCACTCACTTTCTCAGACAGTAAGAAAACAGTTACTTGCATTATTCTGGTCTTTGTGTGTGTGTGAGGGGGTATTTTAGCTTTGTTAGGGTATTTTCTTTTCATTTAAAGCTACACTATGCAAACCCTAGTGTTTTAGCAGGAATCTCTAAAAGTAGAAGAGCAAGCCTCACTCAGAAACTTTTAGAAGCGAGCATCTTTGCATGCTGTCAGCAATGTTTAATGTTTTTGATTACACAGGAGCCATCAGCAAGACCTCTGCAAAACAGGATACATTTTGGAAGAGATTTCTACTAAAGATTATTAAAAACACTGTAGCTTTACTTTGTAGCTATGCTTTAACTGAGCTCTGTGACTAATAAATGTTAGGATTCACTTAATACGGAGGTTCTTAGACCAGGGGCCACTGACTTATTAATCAATTTCTCATTTTCATTTTGTAAAAAGATAGCTAAAGTGACTAACCTGGCTAGCTTTTATAAATGTTATAAAGTGATGTTGAACCACTTACACAAAGTTCAATGTAAAGTCATTTTATGCAAAGAAACACATGAATTAAAGGGTTGCAACATATTTTTATTGGTTTTGTACAGTATTTTCACTGAACAATTTTAATTCAATATATTTTCTTTACATTTTTAATATTGTTGCTGTTTCCTGTATGTATTTATCCCCTATGTTCATGTTCGTGTGTCATGTTCAGTTAAAGTGTATTGTCGCTCATTCATACCGTCGGTAAAGTCAAGTCAAGTCACAGTTTACGATGGGTCATTTTGAGCAAATGAAAAATCATAAACAAGAATAGAGAAAATAAATATGTGTAAAGGAAATGAGAGGACCAGAACAGAGCAATATACCAGGACTGGTCAGTGATGGCATATGAAAAGGTATTTTACAAACATGTAGCATTGTAAACATTTGTAGCATAGACATTACTTGACCAAGCCAAACATGGCTTTAGATTCTGATAAAGACATAAACAGCTTCTAGGACGGAAGACAGATTTGAGATATTTAGTGATGTTTGTTCAATCCTTTATAGATAACAAGATTCCTGAACACTTTTACTTTAAACACGATTACCCAAAAAATATAGCCCAGAATATCCTGATCAGGAAAAAAGATCAAGAAAAGCAGAAGGCTTGTATCCTCACCTCCCATTTTGTTTTGTTTTTCCCTGTGAAATGTTCTAATGAGCCTTTTTCTCCACTTCTCAGAAGTGATTAGAATCTGAGTCCCTGCCAATGTATCAGAACATACATATAGTTCAACTTATAATACTTTTTAATGTAAATCACTGCACAATTTCTGAATCCCAGATTTTATCTTAGAAAAAACACATCAAGTAGTTGCTTCTATTAGCTCCAGCTAGTGGGAGGAGTGTCACCTGTGAGAGAAGTTTGTAGGTGGATCTTTGCCTCCGGGGGTCGCCTGATTTTGGACATTTATTGCAGTTCTGTTTTGGGTTATTTTGCTGATTTTCTATGTTCCTAAACAGTACGTATTGTTCAAAGAAAGGTGAAAAGAGAGGGAGCAAGCTTTTGCAGCTTCTACTGAAAGGAAGCAAGTTTGAAATGGCCTGAAGCAAATAAATACTTTCAAAAACCCTTCAGGATGACAAAACTTTGGTAAGCTAACATTGACGGTAAGGTTAGTACCTGCAATGGCATGCTACAATAGTCGCTTCCATAATTTGCATCATGTGCCACATTTAAGTACAATATTTCTATCAGCGCAGTTTCCTTCTGCACAATGGACCTGCTGCAGGCCATGATCACAGAAATGCTAAATATTATATTCTACTGTATCAACCACCAGAAATCATTTGATTGATTCCAAAACATTTGCAGCTTAGCTGTGCACAGTGAAAACCATGAGAAGACTGAAAGAGTGGGGACCATCAAACCTATGAACAAAAAAAAAAAAAAAAAAAAACTTTTACAGAACGGTTTTATAGAGTTAATCGTAAAACTAAGAATTACAGAACTACACCTCGTTAATTTAGTTCCTTAGGTGCCCACAGTAAAGAATGCCACTTTTCCAAAAGAAACAATGGCTCATAATCAAACTTCAAAGATAAGGAAAACAGAGCAGCAATGTTTTGCACAGAATGTGTGCACATTCAAGTAAATTAAAGATATAAAGAAAAGAAAATCTGTAAGTCAAAAACAGATACACAAGAACCTCCAGTCTTTGTTGGTCAGATTGGCACTTTTGTGAATAGGAGTGCATTTACAATTTTCACAAATATAAATATTTTCTTTCTAGTTAATGCACCGCTTTTTTTTTTTTTTTAAACATTGCAATTCTGGCATTACTTGTAGGCCATGAAATCCCCAGACTTCTATTTTAAATCCTCCACTATTGTTACATAGAGATGAGTTCTCGGTGCCCAGTAATTCATTATATGACCTCTTATGTGAAGTGGGAGCGCACATGTTCTGTGGATATTCTGAACCCATGAAGCAAGGTCCCACTAACATATGTTCCTGTCAAGCAATGCTTTAATTGTGGTGAGTAATATGCGGCCCCTTACATTTTATTATATTGAAGTAACAAATTCAAAAGCAGATGTAAAACAAAACAAAACAAAAGTCTGTGCCTTGAAAAACATGTGATAAGAACATTTTTGGTCATAAAGGTGTATTTTTGAATATACACAATATTCAACAGATTCAAGCATTAATATTCTGATTGACTAACATAACTCTTCTCACAATTCCATAATTAAATGTTAGGGCTGCTTCAGTGATTCACAGAACAGGGGCTCCCAAACTCAGGTGGGGACATAGTCATAGAGTCAATCAACCTCTTCCTCACACAGTTCCTGTCAGTCAAACATCACACATCAAGATCCACCCTACTCACAACGCCTGAACGCTGATCAGACAAAGGCCAGGCTGATCCCAGTTCAGAGTTCACAGGGCAAATATAAACCATCGTTAGTCACGTGGCTAGAAATAACCAAAACAAGTTTCCGTAAGATCTCTGTGTGCGTGCACCGAATAGTTTCCGATTCAACAAACACCTCTTTTCGTTGTCCCAATCAAAACGGAAGCAAGGGCAAGCTTTTCATAAATAAAAGAAAATATATTATGTGCTCTAGGGAAAAAGACAAAATGGCTATTTGCCCACTTTAAAGGAATAAAGCTAAATTTCGAAAAAACCAAAAAGAATCACCATTTTCATTCCAAAGACTATGGAAACTGTTTTACTTGCTACTAACCACTTATCTGTGTGAGGTGTGTGTACAATGTCTGCTGGTGTTGTATGCAAGTGTGCATGATGTGTGCGCAAATACATGTTTATTTATATATGTATATATATATATATATATATAATGCAAATACATTAAAATTCAAATACGTATTTATACTTGAATTTATTTTTTTGTTGCAGTTAGGCTTGTCACTAGTCTGAGCTATATCCCCAGCCAAACTCTGGCTGTTGTTAGAAGCATGTAGCCAGGCAGAGGATAGGATACTAAACATCAGTACATATCACAATGGACCCATGCAAAATCATCAGGTGTCAGTCCCATTTCTCCATAACAAAGTGATATCGAATGCCTTAGGTTATATATCAACTGTACCACTACACAAAACACCACCGTCACTACACTATCACTGTTAACACCACCAAACCAATTAGCTGTGGCCTGCTTCTAGCGTTTTAAGCTCAGGTTTTGTTAAAGATGAACACTGGGCGGCGTGCAGCAACACCTCACACTTTTTTTGTCACACTCCCCTCTCTCTGTGTGTTAACCCTCTGCGTTTGGCCAGGGATACTCAGTGACTGGAGGCAGGGTAATAATAACACCATGCAAAAACCCTACCACATACAACTGGGGGGAAGGGGAGGGTGGTTAGCGAGCACTGTCAGCAATAACCAGTTCAACGCTGGGTTTCAAATGGAATCAGTTTATGGAAATGTAGCATCTTAAGACATTTCCATTACACGTCTCCCACTCTGCTTTAAACATCTGTAATCTCTTCCAATTTGTTTAAATAAAAAATTACATTGCTGTTGCCGCTGCCAGCCCTGCCCCCTCCCAACACCTCAGCTATGCCTTGTTTAATAGTTAGATCACTTCATAATTTAAATGTATTATTAATAACACAGCACACAACGAACATTGGATCTCTAACTATACCACCCTCAAAAAAGATTTTGTTTTTGGAACTTTTAAAGTTTCCTGTAAAACCCAATTCCTTTTCCCCTCAGAGCCCTTTCTGTGTTCCAATGTGTTTCTGTTTTCTGGAGTAACACTTCTGCCTACCTCAACCCTTTCCCCACAATTTAGCAGAAAGCCCTTGACTTTGAGTGGATATTTTGTGCCTCTAAACCCCCCTAAACAGATATGATTTCCCCAGACTGCCCATCAGCAAATATGCAGAGACCAGCCCTAAGCCCAATGATCAGGGAGTCTCTTGGCAGCAAGCTAAGTGCTTTCGATTTTAGAAAAAAATTATAGTAAAAAAATCACAAGCACTTAAAAAGAGCAGATAAATAAAGTGTGTAGAGAAAGAACTACAACTCAAAAAAAAAAAAGGGATAATGTTACAAAGACCTTTTTGAATTGCACTGACATCAATAGTTGGGCATATTTCACCTCACACACCCCTGTCTGTGGACTTGGGGGTGTGTAGGTAATCCTTAAAAATAGGAATGTCCCAGCGGAAAAGAAATTAAAGTGTATATAAAGATATCAACGTACAAACCATCTTTACTGCCAATGAAAGGATCTAAGAACTATCAAATGGCAGGAAGATGTCTGTGTGTGCATTTGAAGCCAGGGCAGACTCAAACTTTGGGATATTTATGGTGATCAGGCGATCACTTCATCTTCTAAATGTAATGGAGTTTGTGTGGCATGGTCTCCCTCCTGATCAGGTAACGTAAGAGCCTGCCCTAAAAGACTCTGCCCCTTAGTTGAGGAGAATGGAAGGGGATGAAGGACAAGGGTTTTTTGGAGATAGTGTGGGTGGGGGCTTATTTAGGTTTGAGAGCAGAACAGTTTAGGTTTTCCTTCGTAGGTTAGATGTATGTGTATAAATGTTTGTAGGGTAGTGGTAGACCAGAGAAAAGGGCATAGAGGTATGATTCAGGTATCTACTAGCCGTCTGTGAGACACAGAAATATTGAGGGGGGGTGTATTTTGGAGAAGCACGGTGGTGACTTATAGCTGGAAGCCCTCCATGGGGGCTTCCTGCTGGGGGAAAAGGAACTGCTGGTTGGCCTGGTCCACCTGAGGGGCTAGATTGCTGTCCTCATCCTCTACCCCGAAGTAGTGCTCGATTAGGTCAAAGGCCTTCTGGTAAATCTCCTGGTTGTCATGGCTCTGGAGGAACTCAATCTTGTCCAGACCTGGGAAGATAATGATCAAGTCAATGTGTGTTTGTAAAATTATTAGCAAAAAACAAAACAAAAAGTCTCTACTTCATGGCCGCTGTCTTTCATGCTGCAATGGGCAAGTACAAAGCATTAACACTGGTACTCAAGAGACTAAAATTTGACATTTTAAAGGAAGCTGACATATTTTAAATTTTGCTGTTTTTTAAAATTTAAGCTCAAATTTAAAGTAAACTTGCACCATTTTTTTTAATCACAGAAACTAAAGTCATGCTGCAGAAGGATTAGTAGTCTCAACCCACCTCAAAGCTTACCAAGAAATAACTGAACAAGCAAGAAAAATAGCTTCTCTGTACTCACCTGCCCTCAAACCCACTGGACATTTACGCAGGTGCTAGATAACTGAAATAGCCAAGCATTCATGCAAGCGTTCAAGCTTTTGGAAATATTCTCAAATCATGCTGTGACAAGATTTCTCATCAGAGTAGCACAAACTCTCTCCATGCTGTTTGTAAAGCAAAATGTACGACTAATGAAATCTATGTACAGGAGTCAAATTTCACCCAAATTGTTATACCATTCGCAAAACACACGCAAAATAAACAAAGATCGAGAGTTTTGTAACTTTTGGATGTTTATGTGGCCATCTTGTACAGTACCATAGGCTTCTTCAATGAGGCTGCAGTAAGGGTTGACTCCAGTGCCGTTGTTTTCCTGCTTGGCCTCCTGCTCGCCCAGTCTCAGGATGTTCTCTAGCCCATTGAGGGCAACCTGAACGATCTTGGAATCCATCACCGTCAGCAGATCACAAAGAGGCTTAATGCAGCCCAGATTCACCAGATATCTATATGCAGACAGATGTGTGTGCACAGCATGTGTTTGAAGACTGCAGATGGTTTATTTCAAGGTCAGAATGGCTGCATTTGATTTACTTGAGCATATAAATTATTCATGGAAACTACTCAACATTTTCAGCACATGTTCTTGTGTACAACAGTCTCTTTTTTTCCCGTTTTTAATAATACAAGAACAAGCCAATTACGTAATTTACTGAGGAGAAAGTGTAGTATAATTTTGTAAAGTTTGTCTGTCTGACCTGATCTGTTCAGGTGTTCCTCCCGATGTTGCGTTAGTGATGGCCCAGGCCGCCTCCTTCCTGGTCCTAAACTCTGCTTTCTGTAAAATGTCGATGAGCACTGGGAAGATGTTGGCATCAATCACTGTCTGTGGGGAAGAAGCACATATGAAATGAGAATCGCGTGGGATAAAGCAAATCTAATGTTGTTAGGACTTGACTCAGGTTCAGAAAAAGAAAACTCCATGATTAATGAAGAGATGGACTCTTCTGTGTGTACAGTCAGGTCCCCTACCTTTGAATTTAAATTAAGTATAAACTGTGTGTGAAGGGAATGAAAACTGTATCACCATTTAAAATGTTTAAAACTCTATTAGATTTAACCTAACCAGCTGTTTCATTTATTGACCTCTCCTGGAAAATTAGACTTTCAAGATGTTCCAAAGTTATAGTGAGAGAGAGAGAGAGAGAGTAGAGTAGAGTGTGTGCGTGTGTGTCTGTCACACCTGTATCTGTGCTCTGTTTCCTGCTGTGATGTTAGAGATAGTCCAGCAAGCTTCTTTACGAATTGATTCTTTAGCACTGCTAAGAAGGTGCAGCAGGCATGGTAGGGCTGAGCAGTTCAGCACCACCTATATGAAGCAGTACATAGGGTACACAGTTTTAAAATTGTTTAATTTTTCTTCCATTCTGCTTACTACATTTGATACAGTCTTACCTGTGTTTGGATGTCATCTCCGGTGACTATGTTTCCTACAGCTCTCAAAGCAGGAGAGGCTACCTTATAATCAGTGTGCCTACAGAAAAAACAAGGTGGGGGGTGTGCATAACTTCTGATTAGAATATTTACAGTGAAAACGATAATGCAAAGTGTTGCTAAACTTACATAAGTAATTCTACAAGGCGCCTGCAGACACCGGAGTCGATAACCGCTTGAATCTTGTCATTGGGGCCATCTGAGAGGTAGGACAGGGCCCAGCAGGCATCTGCCAACAAGTCTGGGTCACTGCTAAATAAAAGCCTGGACAGTACTGGCAGACAGGGTGACACCTAGACAGCACAAACAAAATGCATATTTATGACCAGAAAGAGGCAAACATGAACAGCTATGTATCACAGAAACATCCTGTCAAAACATTTTAGAAGGTTAGACTCTGAGCCCTTTAGTCATTTATTTAAGGTGAAGTAAAATATAAACAAGCAGCAAACCCTCGGTTTAGATCATTTTTTAAAGTCACAGTATTGTTACTGATTGTGGCAATTGAAAAGAATAAATACATTTTAGCACTTCTGCAAACTGAAGATTGGAATTTGTAACATGATCAAATTAGGAAAAGAAATTTTTCCCCTCACCACAACACTCAGATTCCAGTATAAAAGGTATTCCAAACATTAACCTACATTTCTTAAGCATGTTTTACAAGTATATCTACTGCATGTCTAATGGCTTTAACACTAAGGGTTATCTGCTTTCCTGGGAAAGGTAAACTCTAAAAACTGGCAACTGTTTATGCAGTTGCCGGATCAGACAATTGAAAAATAATTGACGGCAGCAGAGTTTCCCAACCACAAATATATTATTGTCACCCTGTCACACTATCGTCTAGAAACCTTTTAAATTGAATAGTACTGAATTTCACTGCAGAGCGGAGTGCAGCGTGTCCACAATCTCTCATTTTCAAGTAAACCTGACACAAGGTTATTTTATTCTTTACTCTATTTGATTCTTTCCTAACCCCATCTCCAAACTTCACCACAACTTTATAATGCATTAATAATGTGGACCCATGCTACAACTCTTCATCCTGTTCTGCCTAATACAAACCTTACAGTACATTTATTTCTGAAGACACCTTTGTCCAACAACTTTTGCAGCCAAACTTGCAGCCAAAGTGTAGAAAACATTCACTGAGCAGCTTCACATTTTGCTGATTGTTTAACAGGGTTCAATGCTATTTCTGTTTACGAAAAGGACTGAAACTGAAAGGTTCTGAAAGGTATTTAAACATCTCCCCTCTGAAAAGCCGAACGACGGAAGTAGGTTAATGTGTATTAAAACCTGTGGCACAGTTAACGTTAATCATGTTTTTTACACCCCATCAATAAAACACTCTACTACTTAGAAGTTATTTTAATGTATAAATGGTAAATGGTCTGCATTAACATAGCGCTTTTCTACCTGTTGGTACACAAAACACTTTATACTGCTTCTTATCTACCCATTTACACACACAATCACGCACACATTCATACACCGATGGGGAGCTACTATGCACAATTAAGTGGTGTTCAGTGTCTTGCTCAAGGGCACTTTGACATGTGACCAGAGTAGCCAGGGATTGGACCAGCAACTGTAGGATTGGTGGACAACCACGCTACCAACTACTCCACAGTCGCCCCACCCACATCTCAGCCACTTGCCAAAAGCTTAAGTGGTTACAAAACTTAGTTTCAAGTCTTGTGTCTTATGACAACTATAAACATCAGTTGTAGATAAAGTTTGCATAAACTGCGGTAAAGAGGAGTTAATCATGATATATACAGGCTTTACCCTGCACCTGTTTCTGTGTAGTATTAGTCATTAGGGTGTGATAGTATCAATCATCCACATAAAATGTTAATGCACCAACAAGTGTTTAAGCTGTTCTCAATGTAGAAAAGTGTTTTTTTTTTTTTTGTTGTTTTAACTTTATGATATAAAGCAGTACCTTCTCAAAAGCAGGTGGAGGGTTTTTTCCTCTACATAGATTAGACAGAGCCCACACTGCATTCCTAGTCATGGTCAATCTAGTGGATTTGGTCAGAAGCCTGAAATGATGAAGTAAAGCAAAACCCACCAATTAGAATTATGCAAAAGTTAAACAGCCTTAAATAATCAACTTATTAACCAAAGACAATAATACACTCACATTAACAGTGGTGGAAGGATGTTGCAGTTTAACACATAGTCCCTGCACACTGCACTATCCCCTGCAATATTACCCAAGGCCCAAACAGCCTGCAGAAAAAAGGGTGTTATTTATGGGCAAATAGATAGGCACAACTCAGGCACAACTCAGGCAAACTGAAACTGAATGTTACCTGTTCTTGGACATCCTCAAAGTCTGAGTTAAGTAGTTCTATGAAGATTGGCACTGCCCCTGCCTCAATCACAGTCTTTGTCTGCATGGAGGTGCCTGATGCGATGTTGGTCAAAGCCCAAGCAGCTTCAAACTGTAGATGCACAAAACATCAAAGAAGGAAGCAGTTTAAGCATTTAACTTATTCTTAATATTGACAGGAAACCTTTAGGATCACCACATCATACACATCACATTAAATACAGTGGCATGTATCAGACAATATCAGTTCCATGTCATGCATGCTTTCTCATACAGAAAAAAACTTTTTACAAACCGACCTGTAGTGTGCAGTTGACACTCTTCTTGAGGAACTCCACAAACCTTTCCACTACCCCAGGTGTATTTATAACTTCATCTATTGGTGGGTTTGGCTCTGAAACAAAGAAATGTAAAATGTGGTGTGAGTATTTCTATTTGGTCTGTTGTGACTGCATGACTGTCACTACTCTTATGTAAAGCCAGTTTAAGTATACAGTATGTACCTTTGGAGAGAAGTTTTCTGAACTTCTGTGTTGTTATGAGCTGCAGCTCTGGATCCTCTGAGAAAAGCATCTCAACCATGTCTCTGGTAATGACTCCTTCCTGCTGCAAAACAATTAATAACCGTGAAGTACAAAATAAAATAAACATTTGCTATGCCCTGTGCGAGCCACTTACTGTCTGAGTTGTTTAAGTGGTATTAAGACACTCACTGTTGCTGGAGAGCTGAGGTAGGAGTCCACCAGTGGACTCTCAAACATTGCTTCTTCTTCATTTAGAATGTCCACATTCCTCCTCTTAAAAAGCTATGATTGCAAAGTTTTCAGATGCCACAGAGAGATAGTCAAGCCAGACATATTATGTTTTCATTTCACACAGACTACACAGTGCTATAATCTCAAAAGGAAAGATAAAAGATCTGTTAAGTGAGATGAACAGGTTTAACATAATACCTGTTGTTCTCGTTTCTGTTTCCTGAGTTGGATGCCCTCTTCCTCTCTCCTGCGCCTCATCTCTTCTGGGTTTAGTGCTTTGTTCTTGTAGCGATTCATCCTGTAGTTATCCTTTGCTGGACTTGCAGATGGCTCTGCTAAATGACAGACACAGGCAAACATTGTGACTAAAGTTAAAAAATAAAAAATAAAATTATGCAGCAGTGGCTTCACCCAAGTTGATCTTAATGACTACACCATGTGTTAGAGTACTTCAACATGTTTGTTTCCTATGACATCTGTAATAATAGGTCATAATGATGAAACAGCACATTAACAGCTCTCTATATATAAAAAGGCCTTGTATAAACAAGCTCAAAGAAATTAGACTACACAGCCTAAAAATACACATACACACGTTTGTCTTTCTATACTTGTGAGGACACTCACTGACATGATACAATTCTTAGCCCCTTATCCTAACCATCACAACTGAATGCCTAACCCTTCCCCTCACCTAAAAACTAATTCTAATCCTGACCCTAAAACCTAGTCTTGACTCTCAAATAGCCATTTGTAGTTGTGTGAACTGGCTAAATTGTCCTTACAACGTTAGTGAAAGAATTTTTTCCACAGAAGGCTATAAAGGCATGCCCCATGCCCACACACAGAAAGAGAGAGAGAGAGTTAAGCTATTCATCGACAAGTCAGCTGGCAGGCAGGACAAATGTATTTATTCAGTAGAGTTAAATCGCAGGGTTAGCATAAATTGCCCACACAGGCCCATTCGCAGCATCTGAGCATGCCCTGGCCCTGTACTGGTCATGCCACCAGAACAGGGCACACTGCAGTTCCCAGAGTCACCCTGGGGCTGAATGAGGGAGGAAGAACGGTGTGAAAAACACTGAAACCTGCCACCAATGCAGAATGGTGCCAACCTTCTGTGCCAAAAGCCCCCCCGCCGTAACAGCAGGGGGGGTTTCCAGGTTAAATATTGGAACAAGTGGCACAAATTGAGGTCATGTTATGGTTTAAGGGCATTCACATAAGCAGGCTCATGTGAAACTATGCATGTGTGTAATGTGTCCAGATGGTAAAGCCACAGGGTGTGGATGGCCTATGAGTACAGGTTGTGGTAGGATGTTCTAATTTTTGTACTGTTACTACATCAACTGCAGTATGGAGAGTGACTACTGTTCGGACTTGATGGCACTGAAATAACCCCGCTGAGTGCATGTTTACCCTGCCATTTCAGAGGAGAGCCTACCTTCAAGACCTGGTCTCTGGAGGAACTAATGCCTTTGTTGTCAGAATACAAGAAACCATACCCTTCCTACTTAGATCTAGAGATAATGGAATTTAGTTTTATGTATATGGTTTGGGGTAGCCTTAACCAGTAGCCCACAACAATGGGTCAAAAACTGAAACGTTTCAATGTAGAGTAGTTGCAACATTATAAGTTCAGAAAATTAATCTTCAACTATCAGCACAGCTACACTGTAATATCTGGCTACCTCTGGACTATTCCCTGTCCATTTCTTCTTTTAGATTTCCAAGTTACCAGCAGTAAACCCTGTAAATGTTGAGAGAAAAAACAAGCACTTTCCTGTCAGGGAACAAAATGGAAAACCTGAGCACCCCTGGAGTCACATGTACTTGGTCACTACTGGGTAGCTTTAATGTTGAAGTGGTAAGGGGTCAGCATTAGCCGGACTACTGCTGCTATCTACTGTGTGACCTGACACCTGTCGATCATTGACAGCATTATATTTTTCTCATAACGACTAACGTCTATCTCAACATCCAAAGTACCAGGTCGTATTAACATCGAGGTTTGTCGATGTTGCTAAGTTAAGTTAGCGCTAGAGTTAAAAATCTGTACTTAACGTTTAAAAATGATTATTAAATGTTTCACTAATTTGATAAAGATATTTCTCGGTTGCCAATAGTCTCTTTCATGTTAACAACTACATTTTCCCAAAATATCACAGAAGAAACAGCTTTTGTATGGTTTTAAACTTCCACCAAACAGCACTAGCATTTGCATCTCAGTAACGCTAGCTTGCTAGCATTAACTTGCCGTTATAAACGCCATTGTTGAGAATCACGGGAGTGGCAGGTGAGTAAAACATTGCTACAGCCGAATAGCCAGCACACTATAAATTGGACATAATTAATATAACTTTAGATCTGAACTATACGTGTTTCCTCGCCTAACTTGGTAGGTAACTCAGTGTACCGTCACTTACAACATGATGCTAACGTAGTTAGCCATTACACAAGTTTCATGAAGTTGGCTAACAAATGGCACTGGCTGTTTTGTCGGGTAGAAATTGTACCTAGTAGGTCAGCCGATAATACACAAACTGTTTTCCTAAAATCAAACATTTTTGTACAGTTTAATATAAGCCACAGTACGCGAACTAGCATAAAATAGCAACTCACTCTCCGCTACTGCGTAGCAACGAGCTTCTTAACACTAGCTAATGAGTTAGCTAGCTAAACATTGACAGGATGAGGATTTCATAATCATTTCTTCCGACGACACAGCTAAATGTCTAAACACCTCAAAGCATAGCTGTACTCTGGAAGTGCCAATTAACTTACCCATTGTATCCTATGCAGTTTGAGTGTATCAAGTCGTCAAGATATATATATATATTTCAAATCCTTTCCCTCGTCTAGCTTTCCAGAATTTGCTCCTGCCAGCAATATGTCTGCCACAGACGGAAACGTCAAAATGTAACACCGACTTCCTGCCACCAAGGGTCGCACCAGTCACACGAAACGCCAAATTCTCACATTTACCAGCGTCCAGCAAGAAATAACTACAAATTACACCATTTACTGCCAACCGCTTTCATTTAAAATCCACCTGGGAATAGAATTATTATTTTCCAAGTTGACACATAGGTACGACATCATAACTTGAAGCGTTTATTCATGAATTCATCATTAGATTATAATATCAATCACTGATTGGGGCAAAAGGATTCATGATTTTTTTTGCTGTTGTGTTTTTTCAGTCACTTTTTCTCTAGCCTTAGTCATCCCTTTTGGTGTAGTCCATTTGCCTCTCCCTTTGGTTTCAAAAAAAGTCCTTCTGTGTGTGTGTGTGTGTGTTTACAGGCATCATTCCCTAATAAGTGTGTGTGTGTGTGTTTTACACTGAATATGAGAGACTAACAAATACAGGTGAGGTGTATCCTTGCCTTATTTGCTAGGAGCAGGTAGTGGTGAATTACTGCACTATATTGTGATGCAACACAGTCCTCTGACATGGACCCTCAAGGGGACTTGGGGAGATAGTCCAGAAAAAACACTTTAGGGGGCAATGTTGTACAAATAAAATGAAACCAATGGGGCATACACTGCTGTCATGCTGAATTGTTCCCTTATTAGAAAGGGTGTGGGAGGTCAAGTCAATTGCAGCACGACGGAGACAGTTTCCCGTGATTAGCAGATTCTTAGCAGACAAGAACAAATTTTTTCATACATCCACGCTCTCACACAGTAGCCATGGGCTCTGGATGGAGCTTCATTCAGCTGAGGCATAAGTGCTGAGAATTCCCAGCCTTCAGCAGGTGTGTTGGCACAGAGATGAATCAAAAGATGCCTCTCTCTGGATAGCAGCTCTGCAATGGCATCAAATAAGCCTAACACTAACACACAGGGCCAATTTGTGCTATGGAGGCTGCATTCAAATGCAGATCCAGTCCACAGGGCCTGTAGCGGGGACTCATCGCGTCTGATGACAAGGCCTCCTTTGTGAGTTTGCTACCTTTCTCATTTCTAGGCCTGCTGAAGCACATCATACAGCAGCCTAGATTTTGCAAAGAAGCAAAAGGCTATCCATTAGTCAATGCCATAGAGCAAGGACTGTTCCTGTAATGGAATCTGAAGAGCAAAGAGAGGCGTACAAGCAAACTCAGAAATGGTCACTTCAGCTACTAATTTAGGCATAATTAATTAAAACTTCTTTCTCCAGACTAATTTGAACTGCTCTAAATTAAAAAAAAAAAGAGAGAGAGAAAAAGGATCTCATTAGCGGCTGTTGCCCATTCAGACTGAGTCAGCAATATCAGGAGAACCACACTGCATTCCCAACAAGTACAGTAAATTAGCAATGCCGGGACAGCACAGTGTGAGCAACTAGATGTTGATTAAGTGCAATTTAGTCAAAATGAGCTTTTAGTTGTGCCTGAAGAGAAGATAGAGCTGTGTGGTAATAGGGTTTGTTTGCCAGAACCCTTTTTTTTTCACCCTTTATCTAGACTTTGGGATAGTTAACACAGCTTCATCAACAGATCTGCACATGGTTGTAAGCTGAATGTGGCTTCTGACTGTCGATCTGTGTTTTACGTTGTGCTCTTGGCAGTTTATCCCTGGGACAAGAGGAAGTAGGAAAAAGCTAAAATAGTACCACATGGGACAATAACTAAGTGGGCTATGGGCTAACAGGCTAATAAAATCAAGGAGCATGTTTGCAGAATTAAAACTCAATTATGGATCATCAAAAGCTCTTTAGTTTTGATTGTGCTTATTTGATTGCACAAATATACCGGATTTAAACTGCTCCTTAATTCAATTACACCCAATATGATAATAAGGCTAGTTTGCTGAAATGTGAGAATGTGGTTGGTCTGCCTGTGGGAGTGGGAACATCTGCAAGGCTCCGTGCTGAAGGCATTGTGTGAGAGTAATAAAGGCTGAGAGAGATAACGCCATGGGGAGGACAGTGTGTGGAGAGACTAGTGTCAGTGCATGTGGGCCATGAATGGAAAAGAGGAGATATATCTTCATAATATAGTGTTGAAAATCTATTCAGCACTGTCCATTCCTTACTTTTTTATCTGACGACTGCGGGGCCCTCTCTCTCTCCGTCTCGCTTTCAGACACCTACCAGGTGGCGGGGCTGATAAGTAAGATGCTGAGTAGGTGATTTTTAGAACATTCTTGTGGATCATTCATTCGATCATTCCTTATGTGTGAGAGGAAGATTTGTGGGAACCATTTGAATACTGATGTATGATTTCTACCTCCCAGGACAGAGAGACAAATCTGTAGCCGTGGACTGAAAGCAGGAACTCTAAATGATATTATCCAAGAGCAAATATGGAAACCGTTTTTCATTTGAGAAGAGTAAAGCTTCTCTGTAAATAGGTTGTCATGGCGTGATAATGTTTGAGGTCAGTTTTTACAGGATATCATAGTGTATGTTGGTTTTTTAAAGGGGTCTGAATGTTTCAATCAAAGTGATTATCAGATCATCAAACATTCCTCTCTGACGTTTTAATTTGTGGGGTTGGCTGCATTTTTGGACAATTTTGGAAATGACAATTTATGGCCACTTAACAGTAATTGGCCAGGAGTGTGGAGGTGCCAAAGGAATATGGTTTGAATTTTCCTACAAGGGTCTTTAAGAAAAGATGGTCTAAAACTTTCTACTTATGCTTTCAGCTCTTTATGTTGTGCATCCAGCTGTGGTGTTTAAACCTTTCTTTGAGTGTTTAACTAGTGACTTTTACTTCTCATGTGCAAAGTAAACTTAGTTAACTTTCTTTTTGAATATATATTTTGAATTTGTCACATTATTTCTGTACTTTGCTTGTTGTTTGTGCATTTTAATTTAAAGCACACATGTTTCCCCGTAATTAAATGTGGCATGGAAATGTCATTGATTTGTCTTCAAATACAGAACTACATTTGCTTAAGTCATGTCAAAGAGAGTATCTCAGTTTTCTGTAAAGTATTTATGATTTTGTTCCACTGCGGTCTAGAGTGAGGGCTTTTTTACTTCACATTAATTTGACAGTTTTTATGAATTTATATTCATGGTCATCTCCTAATAGATTTGTTATAAATGACCTAAACCTGGCTTAGCAACAGTGAAATGCTAAATATAAGCATCAGTAATAATAACCTGATGTATTTCTTTTTTCTGATATTTCAGTACACAGTTAAAATGCAGAATTACCTAAATGCACTTTTACCCAAATCAGTGTTTTTACAGCAGATAGTGAATTTTCATGAAAAACATGAATACTTCTTTATGTAAATGTCTTCTATGCACCATTGGGCTTTCTAATTAACCTCGAGACCTAAATTGATGAAAAAATACTTTCTCTTTTTTAAGACCTCAACTCAAGGTTTTACGGAAGACTAGATGTTATGGAAAATAAATATTTAAGCTTATTCTTTATTCAATATAAAATGTTACTACAAGACAAATGAATTGTTTTGCAAATTATGTACTTCATAGAAAAAGTATTTATTTACATGTAAAGGAGCATAAAAATAACATTTTAAAAATTATTTAGACATGGACAAGTTTAAATAAAAAATGATTTATAAAATTCCCAGCTTTTTTACCTTTTCCTATCTTTTTCTGATGGTTTTAGCAGTAAAAGGTCTGACACAACTTGATGCACTTTGACATTTGTGGTCCTCCATACACTGAAACTATCTACTTAACCAAGTTCCATCCAATAACAGTGCTCCTCTTTTTCTATATCATACATGTGTACACCTCAGTGCATAAATGAAACTAAATCTGTCTGAATGTAATGGCAGGATCACAGAATTATATAACACTGACTAACAAGTTGTTCTGAACCTGGCAAATACCTGACCAGGTTAACAGTCAGCATCAGCTTTGCTGCGTTAGATTAGTACATCCCTAACCAATATTTTCTGAGGGTCCCAGTAGCAACATCTCTTCTTCTGTGCATACCGATTGTTGTCCAAGGGTTGGTTGTAGGATGGCTCATCAGCTGAGACAAATTATCCTTTGAAATGGCACAGCAGTGTCGCAGCATGGGCCGACGTGGCGTCATGTCATGTGGCGCTCTGTTGCCAAACAGAGAGACAGGTAGACACAGAGAGAGGTGAAGAGATGGTCTTGCATCAGAAAACACTTAGGGATGCCAGCAGAGAGTAGATGAAGCAAAGAGATCAATACAGTACAATTATTGTGCACACACTGTAATTGATGAACATGTGGCTTGGGAGGACTTCCTCTGCCTACTCTAAAACCCACAAGCCAATTTCAGCCCAATCAAACCTGTTCAATAAGTCTTATTAACTCAAAGTGTGTTTATTTACCCGTGATAAGGGTCTTTACTGGTACTTGAGGACCTTTTGTTTTCTAACTTTTAGGCCCCTTATAAGCAACACACACAGCGACAGAGTGCTTTTAAAGTCCTCGACTATCATGAGGGCTTCGACCATGTCTGTTTCTTTTCTATTTACAGTACAACGCAGCACATTGTGCTCCTTCAGATTAACGTTAGACCGTGCTGCTGTGCTCTTTCAACTTCTGGACATGCTTCCTTTGCAGAAAATGTAACACAAAAATAAAAATAGTTCTGAAATTATTCGGCCTTAACTCCAGCTGGGATACTTTAATTAAAGCCGTTTGATGCTTGCATTCAAGCATTTTGAGTCCCGCTGTGGCTGGGTGTGATGTAAGAATAGGACAGGAGTGACCGTAAAGGTGATGTGTATGGCTGTGGATGTGCTGGAGCACCTAACTACCTCACTATGGAGCTTTCACAGCCTCCCTGCGGCGGCCGTAAATCCACCCTGTGATTGGAGAGAAGAGGTAATGAGGGGCCTAGTGCACTATATGGCCACACACCCTTAGACGCCAGAACACACACACATACATCTCCGTAAATAACACCACCACTGACCCTGACAGTGGTCTGATCATCTTGGCTTGCCACAATCACCTTCCTCCACTAAATCTTTCTAATTAACTCCACAGCTGAAACCAAAGAGTCTCTCCCCCAGTCAATCAGAGGGTTCTGCAGCGTAATAGTTTCTGACAGGAGACAAAATTAACAGAATAAAGTGAAAATTGCTTTCTTCTTGCTTTTCCCTACAGTATTAATTGTTGTTTTGAGAAGTACTGGATGTGTGGAATTGATGGCTACAGAAAACAATTTAGTTCAAGGCAGACAAACGACTTTTAAGTTAACGTTAAAAAACAAGGGCTGAATGTTCTTTGACAGCGTGTCACTTAGCTGGATGTATTCCTGTACGGTGCCTAACGCTGCGCTGCCTCTGCTTGTTTTTCAAGCGGCCTGTTATTGATGTAACAGGCAGACTGTGAGTGGTAAATGGGAAAACAGCACCGTGATGATAAGTGGATTAGCAAATTGCCTCTGTGCCCTTTCACAGGCCTGAAAAGTGCTTTTCTTGTTCTTTACTTTTGACTCTCACCAAGCCAAACCCAACCTCTGTTGACCTTTCGCATGTAGCGTCGGAGTAATTGAATGAGAACCTGGATAATGTTAATTGGCTGTTTCCATACACTGAAAGATGCTGATAATTAATCAGAGAGAACAAAAGCCGTCACATCACCACCTAATTATGGCTGAGGACTTGGCAGGCTCAACACAATGGATTCTCATTGGTGTGTTTTGTCTGTGTGTGTGTGTGCATGTGTGTATATGATACAAGCATTTGTTACCTGTGGTTCTGCCTCATTACATTGTTAACAATAGGTTTTGATTACAGCAAGCACAACATTCCTGTAACATATTTCAGATATTTGGAATCATTTTTTAAAATCTAATTACCTAATAATTATGGAGTGTCATCGAAATGCGTGAGCAGGATTTTTATAGCTTGAATACTGCAGGGTTGACTTGTGTATCAGTTAATGGGAAATGCAGCTTAGTTGAAGGGCAAAATTTATCTATTCACACATGCAGAATTTTTTTCACACAACAAAATCAAATCTAAAAAGTATTATATAAGAAATTATAAGAATCATATATATAATATGATAAGAATTATGAAAACTCATGTTGGACTCTGTAATAAATGTACAAAAAGCTCTTTATTTTATTTTTAAAAAGGGTCCAGAACTATGGCAGCAGCAGTGAAGGTGGATTGAGGATCTCCATGAAAAGTATGGCCGTTGAAAAATATAAGTATTGGGGAAAACTTTAAAAAGATGTTTGGATGTCGTTAGATGATCCGCTCAGGGGAGCACCAAAATTTTCACATGTTATTCTGTGGATGGATTTGACACAGTTTAGTGACAAACTTCTCAGGAAACACTGAGCCTAAGGCAAGAACATTTTCATATTCTTGTCATAAATTCCTCCTACTTTTCTTCATGAGTCTTGTTCATATGAGTTTTCCACATCACCACCAAACCCTTTTGCCTGCAAAAATGTCTTCATTTTAGACTGATTACTGACACCTGCTCACAAGGAGCAGCACATCCATGAAATTCAACCATTAAGATAATAAATAACCCTAAAATCCTGTTTTGTAGGGACATTTCATTCCTAAAAATGTCATAAGCAGAACAATTTTGGACAGTAAAGCCAAAAGTCTGTTGTTAGAAATCATGACCAAATTAACCCTAACCTATAAAAAAACAGACTAAAAATTAAAGAGTCACAAGATGACACTAGTCAGTGACCTGCATCAAAATGCAGAGGTAGTGACAGACTAAGTGTTTATGAGAGGAGGGAGAGAAGTGTTACTGCAGGAGCATGCAAGCTGCTGTCATGAAACATTCCCATAACATCACTAAAATCTAAAACACTGGGAATTATAATAATATGTTGAACATAATATTCATTTAAAACACAGTCTTTTTATATATATGGTTGAATCAATTATTAATTAAATATAATTTGTATTTCAACCCCACCTTTCAAAACAATAAGTCTAAATAAAAGCTGTTTGACTTTTGAGGATCAGGTAAAAAGAGAACACAAGTGAAAAAGTAACATTGGGTTGTGCATTTCACGGGAAGAATCTTAGATTAATATAAGGTTAATCTGTATATGATAAAGGTGACAGAGAACTACACTATTGCAGATTTTTAAATATGTTTAATAAAATCAGAAACCTACGTAGAGAAATCTAAAAAGCTCCCTCGGTCATTTGTGTGGTCTTTTAAGATGCACAGGGCCACTTGTAAAGTGATCAATACGACTTCATGAATTCATTCTTGCTTTTTGCAAAAATTCATCTCTCTAAGGTTCATACTTAAAATTTACTGTCCTGAAATTTTCCAATAAAAAAAAGACCTAAGGAAATACAGATATAAGCCATTTCATTTAAAAACACGGTACACAATGAAGTTTTGTGTTCCTCTAAAGTCAAAATGATGCATCCCTGTAAATGCTCCGCTGCCCTGGTTGGGAATAATCACTATGTCAAGACATAACAAAGGACATGACCACTTGAAATAAAGTTTGCACTAAGTATGAGTTGCCACTGTTTTCATTTGCTAGATTAATCATTATTTCAACTCATCAGTCTGTGTTATGATACCGAAGATGAAAATGATATTTTAGTTTGATAAATAACAGGATTTCTTTTTATTGGAAACTCTTATCTTTACACCAGTTTGCTCCATAATCAATTAATTCATCATTTCACCATCAAAGATTTCAGTTCAATGTCTGATGTTGTCGCCAGCGTACATTTAATTATTTGATTAGGCAGGTCTTTTCTATCTCCCAGATGATAGAAGACAAAGTCATCTATAAAGTGAAGAACGTTTTCCTGTCTGTTTCTTCTCTTTCCATTTTTTTTCTGCCCAGCCCTTGTGTGCCTGTGGCATCAGCCTTTTATTAAGGTTTGTAATATCCATTATACCATAGGGCCAATATTCCTCAGTCTCTCTCTCTCACACACACACACACACACACACAGACACACACCGACACACACACGCCCACAACATGGCAGCAGCTCCATCTTAAAGAAATGAGGGGAGTTGGGGAGCAATTAGATTCAGCTAGAGACTTTTTAATGTGAATTCCTCTCCGATACAGTTCTGCTTTCCTCTGGAGAAATCTCAAAGTCAAATATAGGATCTTTGATCAGTTGCAGCCATATGGCACGGCAAGGCATGGAACAACATGGTGTGTGTAAGCACACGCCGTTTGACAATGTCTGCAAGGTCAAATAATGCAAAACTAATTCAAAAGGCATCCTTCCCTTGATAGAGACTCAACCCAAAAATTCAGAAATGAAGTGGTACTCCAGGGTTGTTCCTTAAAATATTTGCAAAATGAGCAGAGACAGAAATTGGTGGAGTTAATGCTGATCTGTCCTTTGAGATGAAGAAGTCAATGAGGAGTAGATCTTTGACAAAACAGAGTCCGTCACTTTGAAGAAGGATTTCTTATAAAGGCCTGAAGAGATGAGTCTGAATTCCCTGTTACTGGGATTAAGTTTAGCCTGTTTTGAAGATGTTAATGAATAGAAAAATGTATGGACAGTTGCTGATGTAAAACTATTACGGGATTCAATCACGGACGTTACTCACAGGAAAGGGTTACAATGGTTCTATTTATGTATACGGATAGACAGATACTGGTTCTCTGCTACTGTTCATTGTTGACAAATTCCACTGTTCTGTTTTAGTTCCTGGTATTTCTCACTGTCAGCGGGTAATAGGAACAACGTTATTAAGATTGTAAACACCCAGATACTGTGCCAATGCTTTGTGAGTCCCGAGTGGTGTCCTGTAGCACTTCCCAAGGGACAAACACTCAGTTTTTTTTCTTAAATAAGTTTGAGAAAAGTCCAAAGAAAAGTCTGGATCAGAGCTATGTTTTTAAACTGCAGATCTGATCGTCCCTCTGTTTGTATATTTAGAAGATAAATCCGTGGTTTAGGAACATGTCTTGATTTAGATAAATATACAAAACAAAGAACCCAAAATATTGATGAATGAGGCCCAATATGTATATTGTCACCCAAAAGACCTGCTGTTGTCTGTGTTGATACTCTTGTAATTGAGTATTTATTATTATCCAGTTCTTGCCCAGTAAATAGCAAACTGGTTACGGTACATGCCATGTAGCAGCAATGTCCCCACTTTGTGTCCAGCTGGGAGCCTTTGTTGCATGTCATACTCCTTTGTGTCTTCCCATGTTTCCTGTCTGCCTCTCTGCAGCTCATCATTAATAAACACACACAAAAATTCAAATGAATATTTAGATTGTCTAATTATTTCTGTGTTTCAGTGGGAAGTGGAGACAGAAATGGTTTAGTTTCCACTGACCACTGAGCCACTCAATAATAAGGAAGCATGAACGACTGCTGCACAGGGTTTCTGTTGACATAATGACTAAGTTGGTTTACTTGCATGTGCAGTCCACTCGGACTAGATCTTCATAGACTGTGTAAGCTAAGAAAAACAGTTTTTATGCCAAAATGACAAGTGTCACCCTCCTTTTGCTATTACCTCTGTATATTTTGATATGACAAAATGTGCAAATTTTCCTGACAAGTGAGCGCAGCCACAGAAAACAAGTGTAGAAGAAATACTATATTATTTCAGCTTTGTTTATAGTGACAATTTTAGTGACATTATCATAGAGCAAAGGGGTAAAGGACTGTGTATTTTTGGTATTTAAAGTGGCTTCTCAGAAACTAAATTGTTTAAAAATCCTTTATTTTAGTTTGCTCATCAGAAAAGTGAAAACTAAATGGAAAAAGTGACATGAAGCTGGCAACACTTGGGATTTGTGTGTGTATTCTTAAAGAGGTGTCCTGGTGAATCTGTGTGACACCTTAAACGTCTGAAAAGCATAGAATTCCATTTACTGATCCTCTCTCAGAGTCAAGGTAATTAATAATAAATAATAATTTATGAAGTGTCTGCTCTTGGGCTACATGCATAAATGGGCAAGGGAGCCTTTGGAGATGCTCATACGGATCCTGCTGCTGTTACATTTATATTATGAAATCAGAGGAAAGGATCCACTGCTGTGAGCAATAATGAAAACTTCAGTTACTGCAAATGTTTTAGAAAAAAAAAACAAATTAGAGAAAGTGTCACATTATTGGTGAGCTTGTTAATCAAATCTTTTAAAGACTCCATCATTAGTACAGCAAAGTTGAATTTCCCGAACATTTCAGTTTTCAGTAGAAAGTGAATGAGGCAAATCACAATATGATAGGCCGCCCACTCACTAACAGCATGTGCAGATGGCAGCAGCATGTTTTCGGGACACTCAGAGAAGAAGCAAAGATGCAGCAAGAGCAGTTGTCTGCATCATCTTGGGTCTGATTGGTGATAAATGGGAAAACTTTGTATCTGTCTCCGAAAGAGCTGCTCAATTCTAGGTTAACATGATCAGTGAAGCCAACGATGCCTTATTTATTTCAATAAGTGTCAAAAACCTCAAACAATATAAAAAGGAAAAGAAAATGTTAGATGATTGCACAAAAAAAGTTCTCATGCATTGGAAATAAGCTGAATAATTTCTGCCATGTTTCATGCTACATTTATCTCCCGTTTTGAAAGACTCGAAAGAAAAATTCTTGTCAAGATAAAACTGCAGTGTAAATAGATATTAAAAAGTAATTCTTGACAGTCAAAATAAAGACAGAACAGCTTGAAAATAATGACAAAGATCTATTTTTAATATGCATTCTTTAGAAATCACTTCCAAACAGTTCTTTGAAAAGGGCTCCCTTGTCTTTATCTGTCACCGTCAAAACACAGAAAACTCTCCAAACAGATGTTGACTGCATATTCTTTATTTTTCATGAAGAGATGTGAAATTAAAATAAAGATATGTTTCTTTGAATTCTTACCGGGGAAAACACAAGACATGTTTCATTGTTAGCAAATAGCAATTACTGTCATTCTGAAGTAGTTGGTTTGTTTTTCTATTTTTTATACCTTTTTAAGTGAGTGTTCATAAAACATAGTGCTGTTCTACCATTTGGAGGAGGAGCTTACAGTATACGAGAAAATTTAAGAGACTATATATGAATATCTACATTTCCCATGATGTAATCAACAGTAAGATTGTATTACTCACCACAGGTTGGAAGTCATTGGTCATACACAGACCGTACCAGCCAGATGACCCGATGACATCACAAGGGCAGCATCAGTGTAGTTTTCAGCGACAAATTTAACTTCTCATCTACTGTAAAGCTTTGTGATTTGTGAAATGGGCGTACAGTTAAGGTTTTCACCTCCCTTGGAAGTTTTCATCTAGAAGGCAAGTAGGAGACTCTAAAGTAAACTACATGGACGTTTTATGGTCTCGTGAAAACGAGTTTGAACTTTTTGGCCAACAGAGAAGAACCTGGATCCCTGGTTCAGCAAATAATATCCATGGATGAATCTCATAAATTGGATATTTTCTCTACTCCTGCAGTAAGTGAACCTCTGACTTGACTTTCTGTGTGGACTGTATGTTAAAGTTACGT
This sequence comes from Channa striata, assembly GCA_033026295.1. Lineage (NCBI taxonomy): Eukaryota > Metazoa > Chordata > Actinopteri > Anabantiformes > Channidae > Channa > Channa striata. Next base: position 5,688,381 of record CM065181.1, on the reverse strand, counting down.
GAGCAGGGAGCGTGGGTGTTTAGGAGGCGTTCAGGGACTGTACAGAGCGCAGGTCATTTTTGTTTTGGTACACAGAGCAGTAAGGAAGTAAGATTCAATAATTATTTGGTTATTTGAACGATTTTAAATATTCCCAGATTGGCTTGATCCTCAGTACTGGACTGGAAAACTTCTCTTTATGATAAACAAGAAATGCGGGGATCAATCCATCTAACCCTGCTAGTTCCTGTGCTTCATAAAGTCATGTAAGCTTTAAAATGGAAAGAAAATGTTTTGTGTCTCGTGCTTTAGTCCCTGTGCCTAAAATGTGCAGACATTTTAAACATGATTCTATATTTAAATAGATTAATGTGAGTTTGCACAAAGGTTGCGTGGCTATGTAACCGAGGCCTGAGAAAGTTTCTCTGGGTTTCAGGGTGTGCTGTAACATGTAATGAAGTTACACCAAAGCAATATTTGAGCAGTATGTTAGCATTTCTTCCAGGGGCAGCCTTTTATTTTTGGTGTGAATGTTGCCTTTAAATACTCATGGTCTGCTGAGTGTTCTTATTCCAGAGAAGTGTCATCTAGGCCTGCACTAATGCATTTTAAAAACTGCTCCCTTGCTATGTTTTGAAGCACAGAAAGAGGCAGAAAGGTGTTAAAAAATACTCTTCACTCCACAGAGACTTAAACTAAATTCAGAACTGTATCTGCAGTGCCTGCCTCATAGCTTCGCTGTTCCCCTTCCCTTAGAGCAGAGAAAGAACAGAAAGAAGGAAAAATGAGGGATGAAAGATAGAATCATCCAATCCTTAACAAGGGAAGTTGAGATAAACTTTTTTACTGTGTGTGTGTGTGTGTGTGTGTGTGTGTGTGTGCGTGTGTGTGTGCAGGTGTGTCTGTTCCCCTGCTCTCTCCGGTTCCTCCGGCTGTGCTGTGCCAGTATTAGTGAGACTGTCAGACCCAGACTGCATTGCTGTGGCCTGGATAAACCAGCACAGGAAGAGGTCTCACCTCTAGTTAGTCTCAGCAGGACAGAGTCTAGCAGTTAGGTGACAAAGACCAACTGGTGCTGCTGTGTTGCAGTAAGTGTAAAGGTACAGTTGCTCAGCGTGGCAGCGATTCTGGTCCATCCACATGCCTATCGAAGTGCCAGGCTTTGCACACACACACACACACACACACACACACACACACACACACACACACACACACACACACACACACACACACACACACACCTAAGGAATGAAAGTTACAGAGGCAACGTATTGTGTTTGTATGTACATACCACTGCACTCCTGCTGGAGGTATCCAGGTATTGACGGCTCTGTGGCTGTAACGTTAAGCTTTTTAAACATCTTGACTGCAATACATCAGCACCACTGCCTAAATCTTTTGTCTGCACAGATGTGGGGACGTTACAGACAAAACGAAAAGTGCAAAACAGAGCAATACATTGTTTATTGTGTAAAATTGCTAAACTGTGAAAACAGACTGCATGTACTGAGTGCTTTCATTCGGTCCCAGAGGAAGAAGCAAGTGCCCCATGTGTCATGTGGAATTAATATTTTACAACATGATCTAGTTGTTAAACTTCTGAAGAAAAAATTTATTTATGCATTAAATATACGATGCATAATGCTACATACAATACCTACGTTTATTATTATTACTTTAATTAAGTATTGAAGTTACAACTCACAGTCGGGGGGTGGAAAGCGATTCAGAATGTCTTGTTGGGTGTTTGTTTAGTGACTGACCCAACCTGTGTTGTTCATCTTGTGGACAGCTGCTGGAATCAGGGTTAGTGGGGTGTTGCAGCACCTCCTGGTGGCAATCGAGGCCCTCTTCCCCCATTATTCACAAATGAAATCTAACTTAATAAAGTACTTTATATTACAAAGCACGATTCCTACTTTCTTAGATGAGGAGAGAGCAGTGTCATGCATGACATAGACAGTATAGGATTTTTTTTTCAAAATCAACTCTGTCTCAGATTGACCTAATAAAAGCAGAATGTAGTTCCTTGTGTTTGATATGATTAAATCATCACATGATGTGCATTTGTGCACCTCAACTTCATTATTACAGAGACAGGTTGGTGTTGCTTTACAAATGCAACAACAACAAGAAAAAAAAAAGCAAAACCTTTTTTAAGATATCAATGACTTCTTCATTATTGCATTATTTGGAAGAAAGCGTGGGGCTGCTCATGAGCGAGAAGCTGCAGGTGCTTTCTGCAGTCACCAGGGCTAATGCTGAGCTAACAGTTGGTATGTGATGGTGACACATTTGCGACACAGACTGAGGGTCTTGACTTTAGGCTGGATGGAAACCTACAATGTTTTATGTTCTCAGAATAGTGTAATAAATAATCTAATGTGGATTTAAAACATTTCACACTGAGCAATTAGATATTGCTTTTCTTTTATTGGTAAAATATCACTTACTTGGCACAAATTCCCACTCACACACATACAACAGTAGAGTTTGAGTGAACAGTAGGACAAACTGGACCATTGGGAGATTCACAAAGAAGTCAAAACATTCGGCAGCTAGCCCCCAGAAACTCTGCTTGCTAGAGAGCAGTGAGACCGAAAAAAAAAAACTGAAAACCCTAAAGCCATTTCTCCGGAACCTCCACTGTTATTATCCCAGCATCTTCACAGAAATAGACAGTCATTTCTGTGGGGGGGGGGGACTGTGCTGAGGGCTGGGAGAGGAAAGGAGGAACACCCCCCCCCAAAGCACAAAAAACAGCTACGGTAAATCAGATGACTGCAGAGGCCACACTCTGCTTTCCACCACACATACAGTAACAGCACACACACACACACACACACACACACACACACAGAAAGAAACTGGTGAATGCCTCCAAGGATGAACACGGGCGAGCACACACACATTTTCTTTATTACTAGTTAAAGAATGCATCTCCCAGAGGAAAATTATCAGCTTTCCAGCTTTTATCACCCAAACCGAGCTCATCCTTTTTACAGAGAGGCTGCATGGCTCAGACACACCTGGCCTTTCTCACATGCATGCTCAAATAATCTTTAGTGTTACATGAATTTAATGATTTAATGATGTTTATTAATGATTTCTGTGTTTTTGGATTAAATAGCATTGCCTTTCATCACTTGCTTTCAAACATTTGCCATTTGTCCATCTGTCTGCTTCTATTATTAGGATGACGTGAGGGGAAGCAAAGTTAAACTTTGCCAAAGGACATGTTCAGAAACCTGATAAATATTTGCAGCATCATCAATATGTTTGGATCACATAGGGTCCGGATGGTTGGAGGGTACTTGACCAATAGAGAGATGATATTTGTAGACGGCACAAAGAATGTAAGGTTGTATCCCCAAATACTGAGTCAAGAAGCTTGGCAGGAAACAAATTTTTAAAGAAGAAAAACTATAGCAAGCTCAAGTATGTCCCCTGACTTGAATCCAGAAGATCTTGTTTTAAAGTCGAAGGTAGAATGACAAAACCCCTGCAGCAAAAAAGAATCGTCTGTGAAGAATGGCAGAACATCTCTCCACAGATTTGTCAAGCATGGATATCACTCATGATCAGGAGGATAAAATGTGTCATCAAAAATAAAAGCAGCAATGCACATAAATAAATAAATAAACAAATAACTAGTTGTAGCTGTTTTTTAGGGGCGTCTGTTATTTTCATTTTTTGGCTTGAAACAATATTTAAATGCACACTTACACTGTGAAATACATTGTAAGTGACAAACATTAATAGCACATTAGGTAGTTTAAATGGTTTAGTGTAACAGTGTAAATGTGTTTAATTTACTAAGCATTCCAAGTCATATGTGGGATGTTATATGGATATATTATAAAACAGTTATTAATAAATAACTTATTAATAAATTAATAGAAATAATGACATTAATTTAAAAAAAAAAATGACAAGATATTAGCTGTTGTCACAAAATACTCAAGTATATCACTTCCTGTCACCTGCCAACCCCATCCTCCCAGTGTGCCTCTCTCGGCCTCACCCCTTCATGTCTCCTTCCCTCACTCTGTAATCCCACTGTCTGACCCTGCACCTCTGCTCCATCTCCTTCCATCCTTCCCTCCGTTCCGTGTGACCCCTGATGACTCCCTTCTATATCTTTACCCCCTCTGCTGCTATCATCATCTCATTTCCCTAAATCTCCCCCTATTCCTCTGTGTCTGTGTGTGTCCCTGCTGTGATCCGTGTGACATTTCAACAGTCACGCTTGTCACATTACACAGAAGGGGGCATCGCCCTCGATGCACAAACCAGAGAACTGAGGTTCCATTAATGTGTGAGTGTAATGCTCATACAAATAGAGAGGGGGACTCTCATTAATGTACAGCCTTTTATTTCGAAAATGCAGCTCTGTGGAGCAGTGTGTGTGTGTGTGTGTGTGTGTGTGTGTGTGTGTGTGTGTTCACTGAGTAGGCAAGAACAGAAAAAAAGATGAGAGAGAGAGAGAAGCGAAAATGAAAGAGCGTCTAATTACATGACAGACTTAGCCTCTGGATCTTTGTGATTGAATAGGGCACCCTTTCCTGATATTACTCCACAGAGCTTTCATAATATCCTCCCTCTGTCTCTCATGCCTGTCATATTCTCCTCCACCGCTTGTGAAGCCTTTGCAGCAGTGTGTGTGTGTGTGTGTGTGTGTGTGTGTTCAGCCACTTTGGCCCCACATGGACTGCCAGTGCTGGGACACGCTCCTCGCTCCGCAGCCTTGCCTGGGCTGTCTGCCTAAGTTACATTAGTCCCAATATATTGACCCGGTATATTGTTGTGTTTCGTGTGCCTTCAGTTCCTCAGGGGGATGACTAGACGTTGCTTGCTAGCTCCTGTTGCTGTGCAGCCAATCTTTCTTTTTCAGCCACTGGATAACAAGGTTGACTCTCTGCTGGAGGAACTCTCGGCTCTCTGCTCCGTCTGGCTAAACAGACAGCGCCTCGGCTGCAGCAGACTCTGTGGGCGTTCAGCTGCACCGCTCCGCGTCTCTCTAGAGAGATTCTTCAGTATGTCGGCGGATGGTGTGGTGGGTGTGCACACTGAAAAGGCCTCCACATGCATATGCATGTGTGAGTTCTTGGCCCCTGAGGAGGTTGAGATTGAAATTATTACAGAATTATAGTTTGAGGGAAGCAGGTACTTTGAAATGTTCAATATTTTCTTATGTAAGTGCATTTTATATTCCAGAGGCATTTTTTTTAATTTCTTGACAGATTGATTATTTCTTCACAAAATGGCAAATATCTGGCAGCTCTCCAGTTTGATCTCGTTCGTACCTGTCCCCTGTTGCGAAGCATCCGAACATCTGGTGCATTCAGAAACTGGGACTCCAAGTGTTGAATTTATACTCTGGCACTTTACTGAGTCAATTCAGGGCACTTGCTGAATTCTGCTTTATGTATCAAAAGCATTAATTTTGCGTAGAATTCGTGTAAGCAGGCAACTTTGGCCGACAGCAACAAGCCAGCTGCCACTACACACAGTACAGGTAAATCCAAAGGCAGCCATTTGACAGACGAGATTTTAACAATGTTTCATCTTCCAATCCTCATATCCACTATCACATTGCATCTCTCTCGCTGACATATTTTGCAGTTTTTCCTATGGAACTGGGGCACGGTCTTTTACAAACAGACTGGCAGATTGGATGTATGTACCCAACAAGACTTTACTGGCAAATGCAGCAGGCAGCGTTGATAGTGAAAAATATCAGCGTGATGGATCTGTCTCATGAATGCAGGTCATTTCTGTGGGAACCTGTTGTTTAGAATTAATTTCAGAGCTGGAACTTCTTGTCACTCATGGTACGCCAGCCTCCGGTGTTATTTTTTCATCTATCTTGAGTTCCTCTTTTCACAGCAAGACATGACATTTTCCAAACAGGCAGGTTTTAATAAAACATTTTGTATCTGCCACAGAAAGGGGGCCACTAAGCCTGAAAAACAGCTAACCTTGTTTCTGTGACAGGCGAGCAAAGCTTTGCAGAATGTGACAGGGACGATTGCATGAAGAGCGGCACAGAAAAGCTCTTTATATTTACTCCTCTGTGCAGGTTTTACTATTCGCAGATTTTACTGTCTGCTTTTTTGGCCTCTGCCACTCCTTTCTACGCTTTGCTGTCATTTGCCTCCATCACATTTTCGCATTTCTTCTCTCCTTTCTCTGAGAGCTTTCTAGGGGACAGCCAAAGTCAGCTTAGCTGGTCTTAAATGAACACTTTTCCCGATGTCAGTGCAACAGCAAGAAAACAAAATCTGCTTTTGCCCTCCAAAGGGGCATCAATTTACCTCGATCTTGATTTGGCAGTAATCGCCCCGACTGATAGCCAATCAAAAGAACATCACACACTCTGAGCGAAAAATAAATTAAAGTCCCCTTGTCCGTGCATTTCTTTTCAAAACCAATAGCTTTCCAATGAATGTGTCATGGCTTCTGTTCACACAAGAAACAAGCCCAGAAAAGTGTTGTTGTCACAATAGATTTTTTTTTCTAAGAGCAGAAAATATAAAAATAACACAAAAAATGGGTTTTTTATCACTGAAAGGACATGTGTAATGGTTTTCTGTAACTTTCTATCACTGTTCTGTGGTTCGCTGAAGGACATTTTCTGGGTTCAGATTGGTAGAATTGTGGCAAAAACAGCAGCACGACATGAATCACTGCCAATGATTTTATATCAACCGTGAATAATAATATGCATTTCACTGTGCCGTCACAAATCTTAATTCTCTTCTTGGTAATTTTGTTGCGTTTTTCAGGATCTAATAAAATTTTTTCAGCATGATTTCAAATGTGTAAAAAAAGTATTAGGGCAGGACAGTGGAAAGGAGCTTAGCACTGCCGCCTCACAGCTAGATGGTTCCAGATCAAATGTATCTGCGTTTATTCTTTGCAATGTTTTCTGAACCTTCCTCCCACAGTCCAACGACATGCATGTTAGGTTAATTGAGGTGTCTGTGTGTGTCTCTCCTGAGATAGACTACCGAACTGTTCCCCTGAAGCTACAGACGAAGGCTGAATGCATGGAGAACATCTTGTAATTAGCAATATCGGTAAAATTGTTAATGGCTTGAAAAATCATCAGTGCTGTATATAAAGCATCCAGTGCTGGTGATTTCATGTTACTGGAGATCATTTTCAGATTCAGCTTAGTGAGTCATTAATAGTCAATCTCAAGCAGTGTCTTCCGGAGGTTTCTGCAGTTACGACAGATTTTCAGCAAGGTTCTGTCTGGTGGTCCACGTCTATTGAATACATACAAAAGTACTATATGTATTCAACACTCCACAGCACTTAACTCATAGTGAACCTGCTTCTTTTGGTTCTAGTGCCATAAGACTTCCCTCTGACCTCCCGATATTAATACATCTCTCGACTTCTAGCTGAAAATCCCATCATTTCATCTCTTGGGGGAACCTTCCAACCACCAGTGTGCAAACTGATCACAATCAGACCAACAACCTGGTGCTACAGCAGACATCAGTTAGCTCACCACAAAAAGTAAAAGTGCATCCACCGTGTCACACACATGCTTACTATAGTAAGGATGTGTGATGTTGTCACGGTTCTAACATAACCTCGCCCTGAAATGTTTGTGCCTGACCCATGTGATCTGTTAACATAACCTCGCCCTGAAGTTTTTTCCCCAACCTGAACACAATTGTTTGTATGCAAAGTTGTTCCTGTGGCATTAAAGAATCCAATGGTGATGCCAAAGACTACCTGTGGGATCAGTATGAGATACCAAAAAGAGGTAAATACCGATGTAGTCAGATGTTTTGGGAAGTGTCATTATCTGATGCTTTCGGATGAGAACGCGTTGAAATATCACATGTATTTGTGTAACTTCCATAAATATGGATGACTAATTAAGGTCAACATGCATTTCAAAAATCTGAACGATCTCGTGTCACTTGCCTTTTCAACTAGACAGAAAGGTCAGATTGCACATCAACGGGACAACTTGCACTTTACTATCACTGCTCACCTGTTTTCTGTATTTCCATGGTTTATTGATTTGTGTGGAGATAATAAAAACAATTGTTATCAAGTGATCTATTTGGCCTTTATACTGAACTGTGTGTATCTGGATGCAAATTTACTCATTAGTGTGTCTGAGAGAGAGAAAGAAAGTTTTTATTTCACAAAATATCCAACTTGACTAGGACATTACAGCTGTGGCTTCAACAGACCGGCTGAATCAGATACGGTCACATTTGGAACGAAAGGGAGAAATGTCAAGTCTGGATCCAGAATAGCAATGAGGCTCTCAGCGTTGGCCAGCGTATCCCAGATGAACCTGAAAGGACACCAGCAAAGATCATGTAGGATAAGTTAGTGTGTCAGAAAACCGTTTTCTAACTTAACCCCTTTGGCTACTTTACATCCCCATGGATCAATACAGGCTATTTCTTATTAAATGGGTAACACACTATTCAAGTTAGGGGTTCTGGGATTTACCCAGCAGTGCTCATTTATTGGCTGAACGATACAGCTGAGTGTTTCCACATGCGCTTTCATAAAAAACACATTATCGTATATCACTTGAGTTCAAAAGCATGTTTACGGGAACGGCGATAGTCTAGTACAGCGTGCATTAGTTGGCTAAAATTCTCATTTACAAGTGTACTTCAGTGGTTTGAGTAATGCAGTCCTTAAGCCCCTGAGTGGCGGATAGGACGAAGTGAAAAGGTTAGGCTCTCTTCAGGTTCCCTTCCACTCCGATGAGCTCATAGGAAAGGTTGTGTGTGGTTTGTGATCGCTGATGAATTACATCACTCCTGCAGACGGCCTGGGCCCGATGCAGATCAAAGCAGGGCGGCTGCTGGAAGGTTTCAAAGAGCAGCCGTCATCTCATTACATCCAGCTTTCATGTGAAATGTTGATGAAACAGACTGTCTTACCCCTGTCTGTCTAACACACACTGGGTACACAACAATTCAATTAGCCTGTGAACTCCAATTTAGACATTCAAAGAAAGTTCTTCCTATTGGTCCTCTGCAACAATGACTCTCTGTAACTGACTCAAAAGTTGATAACCTAGCACAATGTTAGTTTTAGTAAGCCAATATTTGCAGCTGATAACCTCTGTATATTGGTATGTAGTGATGGTGCTGAATGATTTAGGTCCAAATCTTGATATTTTAGTCCAGTACTGGTTATGACCTGGCTATTGGAAATTAATTTTGCCATTGGGCTGTTCTGGCGGCGAGTGATGGTTTGCCGCCAGCTTTTGACATCAACCAGGGTGGTGAGGGAGGGGTCTGGAGCCGAGACCAGCTGTAACTGGACAAGCTCCAGGTTGCACCCGGGACAGATTGTGTATCACAGGGCTGACATGGAAAAAGAGACAGACAAGAGACAAACATTCGCACGCACACACACAAACACAAAAAGTGTTTTATTATAAAAAGTTAGTGAGCAAATATTTTTCTGTCAGGATGAAAGGAACACATTCTCCTAGCCTGAAGAGTGACTTTAGGATGAGGAATATTTGAACATTAGCCAACTTTAACCTCCTAGCTGAGCTGTCAACTTGTGGTGGAGAATGGTTGACTGTGGCCTTCATAATGTTTCTTTATGGCTTGCGACAAACCATGCAAAGTGTCGCCTCTCGGGTCATTCTTCACCGCACTGCCGGCTTCAGGGGATTTTGGAGGGGAGAAGGCCTCAAAACACAAAATATCCTCTGTAGCAAAGGTGCCTTATAATTCTTTGTCACTCCTCATTTTTCCATGGCCAGGGGATGTTGTCACACTGACCAATTCCTTGTGCACACATTTACAAACTTTTCCCTTTCTCAACTCCATTTTTTAAATATAGGCAGTAGCAGGAGTCAAGCTCAGACCAGTTACTCTTTAAATTTACTGAGTAACATTATTGCATTTGAATAACAATGAACTACTCTGCTTTACACATAGAACTATAAAGTTTGTGTTGAGAAATTCGTGTTACCTACGTTATGTATATAATACTGAGATATCCAAATAAGCATTTAGATTTCAAGTCAAATGTACACACAAACGAAAACGTTCACACAATAAACAAATCAATAAATGGTCCCTGCCATCTTGTCTCATCTGAACCAGCCCTCGTCTTGCCCGTCAAACAATATCAATTATTAACATTGATCAATACCTTTCAATTCTCACTGCACTTACAGCTTACAACACATGCTAAATGAAATATAGCCCAAATACTATTAACGTCACTGTCAAAACTCTACAAAAACGATTATCACCTCCATTTAACGTACATTGTGAATTGAATTTTACAGTTTCTGCTGCAGCATGTTCTCTTTCTTTGCAGACTCAAAGCTTCCGGTGGGCTCAAAAGGAAGCCACATAGTGTGTCATAACCACAAATCTTGGAATAATTTGTGAATATTAGCTTCTTTTTGAGCCCTTTCTTTACTAACCTAACAATGTCTTGAGTGTATTCTTTACAAGTTGGTGGCTTGATTTAAAATGGACAAACTCTTTCAATTTAAAATTGTGCAATGCACATATGAAATCATTACTTTTGCAAATCATGAAGAGCTCATGTGGGATCCTCTGCAGGAAATATGTACACTACCAGTCCTAAGTCATGGTGCTTGGCTTCCATGGTGCCTGGACCTAAATATTTAGTTGAGCACAAATGAAAATTCAATATTCAAAAGTAATACAGTTTCAACAATCAGTAAATCCCAGATCAATGTGAATTTTTATCAACACTATTTAAAACATGAAAACAGCTGAATCCCCAAAAATCACCACCACCAAATGTAAAAAATAAATACAAAATAAATCTAATGGCCGCCATTCATTTAAAGATATTTTAACGCTCGTAACAGAAATCAATCCAAATCCAAATTTGTTCCTTCTCCTCTGCAAATGTCTCATTTCAGTCATCAGTCTGTTTTCCATTGACGAGGTCAAGGCCAAGGTTTTCAATCTGTCCTTGCATCGGATGTTTCTCAGGAATTTCTAAACTCTTTGTAAGGTTAGGGGAGGCGGCACGGTGGCACTGACCAGGTGGCCTGTGAAGGACAAGTCTTCCCATGGGTGTCAGTCAGGTGTCAGAGAGTCAGACAACAGAGGAATCAAAGATGATGTAGGGATGGCAATATTTTTCCTACACAAGGACCAACAGATAAATAGTTTAAGAACTTAATCAACTAAAGTAATATTTCCTGCTCCTGTTCCATTTTAAAAAGTAATTTGAAAAAACTTTTATTTAAAAATAGCTAACTCTGCATGAGTGTCATTCTTTTCCTTTATCTTTCTTCTTCAGATAGATGTTTGCCAGATGAAGTAGACAGCACCCATCAGGTGCTAAAGCTGAACATAAACACGATCTCCCTATTTTGCTCAGTTAATGTTAGAAATTCTCACCATCATGATTAATTTTTAGTATAAATTAAAGCTCAGGCTGTTGGAAATGTTAGAAAAAGCACTAAAAAAAGTGAAATATTGACTTGTTTGCACTGCTAGTTGAGAGATATCCTGTGGGGACTGTGGATGTCACATTTACAGAAACCACGTCACAGTTGTTCAGACATTTGGACACAACTTCAGTGCATGGTCACATTGATGAGAATACATCATCTTGAATGTCTTGCACAAAATTCAATTATTAGATACAAGATATTTCTCTATAAAGAAGATGCCCAAAGCCATTTGATTATTTCTTGCAAACATTACTGTGGGTGTATTGGTGGACTGACCGATCACTATTACCATCCCATGAGCCATGCCGCCACCACAGCTTAAAACAAGCCACATCACAAACCGTGTTCATAGTGAGTCTTTCCAGAACAGACTTGACGTTCAGTGCGTGTCCACCTACTTTTGACTCCAACATCAACACATCAGACAATGTCTGAGCCTTTAACCATCACATAATAAAACACAATCGAATGACAACACCCACCTGGTGACTGCTGCTCCAGAATGTCATCGAGGTGTAGACATGTTTCCATTAGTGCTTTAACGGCATAGCCAGCTTTCTGTGATTATTAGAATAAACATCTTGACATTTAAAGGACTTAGCATTATCAAGGTTCTGGACAAGTTGTTTACTGAGTAGCCCAAAAGCAGCACAGACAAAGGAAATGAAAAAAAGGTAAATAAGAAAATGGACTGGGGAGCACTGGAGATATCACCTCTTATGGTTTATTTTACAAGTTCAGATTATCCAGTCTTGCATCTCTGGCTACAAAGGTGAGAGAAACTTTTGCAGATCAGTGTTACTGGAACGATATTTTGAAAAGAAAGAAACACACACTTGTGATACATGCAGTTGGTGCCATTCTCCCAGGAAGTTATTCCAAAGCACAAAAATCTTAACCAAAACAGAAACTTGAGTTACTTTAAAATTTGTTTTAAAGCCAAAAATACCAAATAATCAGATTATTATTTCTTACAACATTGTCTAAAATGTTTAAATTTGAAGATGTTTTCCTTTTTATAATATTTATATTTCCTTTGGCCAAGTAATGCGAACCACAGTTATTGTATTTGATATAGCAACAGCCAAAGTCATTCAGTTGAACATTGTAGCTAAAAGTAGCAAAATAACAGCGCTGAACAACAGAAAAAACTGACATTCAGTATACATTTTTAATCTTTGATTGCTTTACAGAATAATGTAGCCTAATTTAAGTCAAACCTAGATTTTATGACTTCATCAGGAAAAAATTCTAATAAAAAAGCAGAGGTCTTTTGGATCATTTTCTTCTCTGTTTGAGAGTATATTTCTCAGAGATTAAATCATGAGTATGAGTAACTTTGAGTCTTTATTGCTCTTTTGTGTTACCGTGTGAACATTGATCCACTTTGGTTTGTGTGTGTTCTTTCTGTTTTTTCACCTGGAGCAGCTAAGTAGCAACCTTCCCCTTGAGGCTGAATTGCTAACACTGCCAATTTCTGGCAAGGTGTCAATCCAACAGGGAGAGGGATCAATTGGGGCCACGGCAACCCAGGCCACCTCTTTGGGGCCCCTGGCTAATTTGGCCCCCACCACTAAAGACACAGAACAGTCCCCTGCTCCTCACCCTCGACCCCTCCCTGACCCTGTTACTGTGGTGACAGCAGCAATTTCTTTCCTTTAACCTACCAGGACTTGCTTTTCTTCTCCTCTATTTTTCTTGGTTCAGTCTGTTGCCAGTTGGATCATGACCTCAGCATGCTATTCTGAATATAGATGAAGAATAAAACTAAGATGGCAGTGTGGAAATGTCTGGGGGTTTTTTAGTCTAGAAGTGGCAGAATTATCATGAAACCCAAGGACGGTTCTGAAGCATGAAAGTCAAGGACGTAAAACACTGACACAAGTGGAAAGGAGCATTCAGAATTTATTATGAGGTATTTTTCTTGTAATATTTCAGACATCAGGGCTAACGTACATTATGGCTCAGGTCTAAATTTACATTAAACTTCCATGAGTCTAATAAGGCAGAAAATCACCCCAAAATTCCATTCCTGATGATTTGTGTGAAATGGTGCATTTTGATTTGTGACGACCTCATCAGGTGTTTTTTCCTCATCTACGCTCCCGTAGTGAATATGTGCAGAAAGTAAGTCTGCTCTGATGCTTTACTTTTGGTAAATGTTCCCCAAATATGGATATAACACATTGCATTTAAAATAACAGCTGTAATCTATTTAATGAGACTGATCATGATTTTTGGGGGCTACAGCATTGAAATACTGGGGATCCTGGTTCAGAAATATATGTATGAATAATACATTTGAGTCGTATAATATGAAAGAAGGAATAGGTAAGAAGTTTCTGTTCCTGAGACGGTGAACCTGTTGGATTTTCTAATTGTGGCTGGAACAGCAGGTTGACAGGGTGGATCATCTTCTCCGAACTAAACTTTAAAATTTTTAACCAGTAAATGTAGAGGTCAGCACTAGCAAAAAAAAAAAAAAAAGAGCTGCCAGATGAATATTTTATATAGTTTTCTAATGATAAATAGTGCAAAAGTTTTGCAAATCAATACATTTTTCTAACCTCAGTGGCTTAACATAATGAACGCTTTAATTTTCACTCTCCCATGAAGCAGAATTTGGTGAAGTGTTACGTCTTATTATGAAGGAGATTGGCAGGAGAAGCTGGGATCGACAAAACAGCTCAGTTTAATTTATCGTAAAGGAACTAGATTTTGAATAGTTTGAGACTGATACTGCAAATTGGACACATCAAGATCTGAATGGAATACGTGCTTTGCTTTCTTTGCATAAATGTGATGCCTGATCTGTCTTCTTTCTTTCATCTTGTGTTACAGAAATTAACAAACCTCATTCATAATCCCACTGACTGTGGTAGCGTGGATGAAGAACTAAAAAACTTTACTTAAGTAAAAGTACAAATAGACAAACAAAATGTACTTAAGTAAACGTAAGTAAGCATATGATTTATATTTTATTTAAAGTGTTAAAAGTAAAAGTGCTTGACTTTTTTTGGGGGTGGGTTAATTTATTATTGGTAATACATATAAATGATGGGTTGAAGCTGTTTCATGATGTGATGCTTATTTCCGTTTTATTTCTAAGCTACATATGTTGTACCATCACAGAGTGACAGTAACAGTTTATGAATAAAACAGGAGAAAGTTTGAGAGCAAATGTATGTGCCTCACATTTTGTCACTCCTGCGCAGTGAAGGCAGATGTTGGTAGACAGGCCAAACTCTGCACAACGCAATGTGTCAAATACTTTGTGTTGTGCTGAAATATAACAGCACAACACAATGTATTTGACATTGTGTTGTATAATATATAAATATATAACCTGTAAGGCAACCTTGAATAGAACTGTGTTCGAACAAAAAGTGGAGATATTTGCTCCAAAATGTAGTGGAGTAACAGTGAAAGTAGCCATCATTAAATCGACTTAAGTAAATTAGAGAAATGGGAAAAATGCAGTTGTACTTCATTACCATACCACGATTGGACTGTAGCTGCATCCAACCTTCTCTATAGCAAATTGGTTGGTAGGTTACATTTTTTTTATAAAATAACATATATTCCTTTATGTTTTTTGCAAAGTTTAATAAATAATATGACACATGAACCATTGATGAAGAACTAGAAGAAGAAAATTATTTCAATACTTTCAGTAGACTGCAATAACAGCAGGTCAGAGATGTTTTTAAAAATATAAACAAGATAGCTTAAAAAATGACTTTAGAGAGAAATATTAGAGGTCATCTGCCTCAGCCAATGGGGTAATTGCAAAGAAGAGAGAAAACACGCAGAACGGTGCAGAGAGAGGGAAGAAGGCACGACGTAAATGAAATATAAGGGCAGAACGTAAATGTAACGTTTCAGCCTCACTTTGAGACAGGCTGTTCCTAATTTTGGAAATATTGTGCAGGTGGAAGAAGGTTGTTCTAGAGATTGGTTTTATGTGAAAGTTACAGGACACGACCAGGTCAGAAATAACTTCAAGGTTCCTCACAGCAGTGCTAGAGGCCACGGCAATGGCATCTAGAGCAGCTGCTGTGTATGATCTGAAGTTATGTGTTTAGGCCAGAATACACAAAGTCTGTCTATGGACTCAAATCACCAGGATACACAAAACCGTGTAATGTAACATTTTAAATTCTCACTTTTCTCTTAATGTACACCGGTTAGATCAAATTCAGGTGTGTTCAGCTCTAAAATTTGCTTTCAGTTCTGTCTCGTCTTATTTAGCCTGCTGTCTACTCTCGAACAGTGCAAGGTAAAAACATCACATTCTGTACATCAATAACATAGCCACAGAAAAAGCAGTTGTCTGGTATGTGCATCCACTTTCTTTGCAATTTCACATCAGCCAGACATTCTTCCTCCTCCTCCTCCTCAGACCTAGTCTGTCTGCACGACCTCCATCCCGGCCTGACCTTGCGAAAGAAATTACAGAAAAGCACCGTGGAGTGTTGATGAAAAGAGAGCATATATTTGACAACGGCGTATTAATGATGTGACAAGGCACTAATTCAAACTGAAATTCTCGCAAATATGCACGCACAGACACCGCCGCACACACAGTGAGACTCCTGGGAACGATGGATCTTGATTAAATGTGGGGAAGGAGGTAGCGGGGGAGCAGGAGACGACACGTCAGAGTCTTTTAATGTAAAGTTATGACACTTTTATGAGGCCTGCTTGGAAATGGCCAGATACAGTACACAAACTCACACACTCACACACACTAACATTGGCAGGAATGTCTGACTTAACAACAAACAAATTCCTTTACACAGCACATAACAGGCTACAAACCAGACATACTGATATGTGCTAAACCACTTTTCCTGTAGAGTTGTATCTGGTGCAATGTACCCCTTCAATTTCTGATCCTTTCTTGATGGACTGACCTTGTAGTGAGGACGGTGCAATTTTTTTAAGCCTCATTTTGGCAACTGTCAGCGTATGTGTGTGTGTGTGTGTGTGTGGGTGTTTGTGTGAGCGAAAGAACACCCGCATGCCTGTCGTGATTTCTTCAAAATGAAAAAAAAAAAAAAAAAACAAGAAATCCTTTGTGCTTTGCTTTTTGTGCAAATAGTTGGAAGCTCCCACGCTTTTGTCCTGCGACGCATTCAGAGTCTGTCAATCAATAGCCTCCAATTACGAATATAATACACTCAATTGACTCGACGGGCGGGCGGCTAGATTGCACCGTGGAAAGCTATTAAAGGGGTGCAGCATGGAGTGCAGAGAAGCGAGCCCCAGGAGTTGTGTGTGTGTGTGTGTGTATGTATGGGGGTGGGGGCTGACAGAGCTGAATGGAAGACGCTGTCAGGAACTAATAGCTTTGGGATGTAGTGCTGGGCTGTGTGTGTACAGCAATCTCACACTGCCTTTAGAAGAAAAGGGGGATACCGTACTGATGAGACGGGGATGGTTTAGCATGTGGGATGGCTCGGGAATTGTATTGGGACTATGAGGTCTTGCATTCTGTGTGTAAGACTTATCGTGTGTGGGGTCTGCTGGGTGTGGAAATCCTGTGTCTCACCAAGCGCCTAAACCAGCGCTACCACCTGCAAGCGCTGCTACGTTATAAAGTGACTTCTCCGAGATTGAGAGCCACCTGTGCGGCGATACACCTCCGTCAAAGAAAGACTGGCATAAAAAAAGAGGGACTGAGGCGAGATCACAATAGACAGGGAGGTGTGGGTGGAAGATAAGAAGGACTCCGGAGATAACTAAAGCATTTGAGAGACAGGTGAAATATTGAGGAAGAAGAACAGAGTACGGGGAGGGTGGGTAGTGTTAGAAATGAAGGAGGAAGATCTGAGGAAATGACAGAGAGCGAGAGGCAAAGATAGGGTATTGGACAGCTATTTATTCTCATAAATATCAACGCAATCTTCTGGCAAGGCCGTGGAATTCTCTAAAAGGGAGAATCAGGGGACACCGGCAGCAATAAAGGAGGGAAAACAGGGACACGACAATGACAGAAATAAGGCAGCGATAATGGGAGAGAAATGTTTGTTTTCATGAAAACGTCACATTCCGCTCGTGTTTGATTTCTGTGGCTCAGTCAGAGGAACTGAGTGAGGCGCACGATGAAGTGGGACCCAACAGTTAGACTTTAACAGGTATTTGTTATTGGCAGATTTATGTGGTCCCATTGCGGTTGGCAGAGCTTAGTTACACGCAAGTCAAAGGGTTTTAGTCCAGTTTAATAATAATAATGAACATATGCAGTGATGTGTGTGAATGAATCATTGTCTCTGAAATACATGAAAACTTACAGATAGGGGTTAAAATGATTCACAAATTATTGTATTTTTATTTGCATTATCCTGCATTTTATTTTACATTTTTTCACAATTTCCCAGCTTATTTAAAAGTTGGGTTTGTACTAATTCCACACTTCCTGATCTGTGAAGCATATCAGGCTAAGCAAAAGTTAAAAGTCATTAATATATTAACATTATAAGGTAACTGCAGGTGGTAGTTGTATAACCTGTAGTGTTTTCATGGCACCAGGTTTACTGAGGAGGTGAAATGTTACAACATGTATGTAAAATTGCTCTTACATAAGTTGAAGCTGTTTTAAATGTCTTCTCCAATATGCACATGTGCAATAACCAGTACAGGACATTTGATCTGATAAAAAATGCCACCTGTATATTGTAACATATTTAAATACTTTCCTGTCTGGGTGTTTTAGTTATCGAATCCCCATCCAATTTACAGGTATGTGTTTCACCGTGGACACGGTGTGTGCAGCAAACTCTCCCTGGAGGTTTGAATTCTCTGAGAACTTGTCTTGTTTTTAGCTATACCACTGAATATGTCGATGTTGGGGAGAGAGAAGACAAACAATAGCTGCCCTGGAGTAGAGTCTGAGCTTATTACAGTTTTCAATTCCGTAACATGAACCTGATGTGCATCCTACATTTTGTCGTTGTCGCTGATGAACAAGATGAACTTTCTTAGTTTTTTTCCTCATTTTTTCCCCTGGTAATGTTACCGCCAAGCTGAGATGAAGTAAATGCCGATGGAGAGAACAGGACTTTTAGAAAGTACAACAGGCAGACTGTCTTCGGGGATGTGTGTAGCTGTTTGGTCATTTGGTTGGAGACCAGGCTGGAAGCTGCGGAGTGCATTCCAATGTGTGTTCCTCTCCTCTCCTCATCTGGCACTTTATAATCAGCGCAGTCAAACAGGTTTAAAACAGCTCTTCCCACCAGACAACGCTTATTTGTTTGGCGCTTTAAGGCAAATGCCAAGCCGAAGCATCAATCCTACATGTGTAATTCAAAGTCAATGTTTGAGAAAACCTCTCTCAAACAGCAGAAACACATGGAAGTGACCTAGAATAAAGACTAGGCGGCAAAGAATATTTATCCAAGCTTTTATGTCTAATTCAGTTTTGTGTAACAGTGTTAGCAGTTACGAAGCAGAAAATGCGCTCGTATCTTTAATCACCCGGGAAACTGCCAGTGCCTGTAGTGTACTCTCCCATACTCACAGAGCATCGACGTACTGCTCGGATTTGTTTCTCAAAGATGAGCCTTTCTTGTTGCTGCCTTTGAGGGAGGCTTGTTTACTCCCTAAAACTGTCGACCCAACTGTCCAA
Source organism: Channa striata (assembly GCA_033026295.1). Taxonomy (NCBI): domain Eukaryota; kingdom Metazoa; phylum Chordata; class Actinopteri; order Anabantiformes; family Channidae; genus Channa; species Channa striata. The sequence goes on along the minus strand of CM065181.1, from coordinate 5,669,308 downwards.
AATCATAAGAGTAACATGTAGGAGCTCTGCTTTGGGGGTAGATTTTTCTTTTTAAGTGTCACATTAAGAGCATCAACTTCTCCGTAGACCCACCGCTGCCGAGTGCAAAAACATTCAAAAGTCCACCAGAAATAAATAACATTTGCAACTAATATTCACCCCTCGAAAATACTTAACATGGTTTATGATCAATAAAACATCAGGGGCCCATCAGAACATCTTTGATCTCAGGCATTTCATCTGTGTTCGGAATATGCTGCATGGTTCAATATTCATCTAAGAATTGTGGATTTTTGTATGTGTGTGCGTGCGTGTGTGAGCGAGTCAGTATTTGTGCTGTCGTGGACCTATAGCGTCATGCTGGGCTGTGTGTGTTTGCACCACCATAGATGAATGTATACTGTACTGTATGGGAAGCGTGAATCCATCGTGGTCAGCGGGAGTATTGACCAAACACAACGTGCAACCTTTGAAAAATTTATGTAATGTGCTGCTTTTACACAAGATCCCTGGTGTGGAATCTGTGAAATTTGTGCCAGAGCTTTGGGAGGATGGAACCGAAGAAAACAAGATTAAAAGAAATACAGGAAAGAAGAGACTCGGCAGATGTGAGGTGAGAAAAGGAGAAGTGGGGAAAAAAAAGATCCCTCCGGTCAGTCAAAGTGTTGAGTGAAGCAAAAGCCCGTTCACAGTCGAGCCACGTTACAAACGGACATGTTTGACTTCCCAAATCATTTAGCAAATGGAGCCGTGGCAGGACTTGATAACGTTTTCCTTTCTTCGCTCTCTTGCTTGTACGGTTTTTAGCCCCACTTAAAGAAGCGTGTCCGTGTCGTGGGGACGGACAAGCCGCAGAGTAAAGACACAGAGAGAAAGAGCATCCGAGCGACTCTGAGGTGAGAGTGGATATATACACAACCCTGCTCTAAAAATGAAACCCCCCGCTGACTGATTGTGCTCTCGGAGTTTGCTGCACAGCGTGAGGCTGTGGCTGTCCACGTACTTGGCTCTTGGCTAATGGTGGTGCTTAACATGGTGCTTGACTTGATAAAGAACATTACACCCTTGTTGCGTAAGTAACACTCGGTATGTGGTGTAAATGCATATTAGGTGATGTGACACGCATTTTTTTCTTTCATCTTTGTGTCGTGCAGTGCCAAAGAGAAGAGCATGCAAACACCGTGTGAAGTGTAAATGATTTCTTTACAGGTGGCCTGCTTGAAAACCTGCTTCCAGATTTGCTCCTGTTCTGCTTATTTGCTCTTGCGTGCTGCTTTAAGCTTATTCAACACCTCTAAGCTTGTTATACCGAATGCATATACAGGTTGCTCCGTATGGGGTACGGCTCGAGCTTCCTCTATCTGTCACTACTTTTCCTCCCTTCATGTTGCCTTTGCAGACAACACATCAACATGTGGTGTCCCCATTGTAAGCTCCCTGCATTGCCATCGTCTTCTCCTCCGTCTTCTCGCGGCAGAAGCAACCCCCACCTTCTTCGTTTTTTCTCTGTGTGCCTGTCTAATTGCTCCGTGGGATATCTCTGGTTAGCTGAGGGGGTGGAAGCTGTTCTGATGCATAAGTGTGGTTTCTCTCCCCCCCCAGCTGATATAATTCGCCTACTTTATCCAGCGGCAGTAGATTGAGGCCAAGGCACAGCAGTGTGCAGTCTGCTGATGTTTCTGATTTCCCTAGTTGTGCTGAGGTACAGTGATACTTCAAAATATGCTGTCACTGTTTCAGAGATTTCCATTCCCAATCAGCAAAGTGGAGTTTAGATGCACTTGTGGCAAAAAAATCATTCCAGGACATTGCTCTGTTTAAATTAATTGGAAATCACTTGTCCAATGGGGCTGTGGGAATACGGACTAATTTATGTCAGTCTGCCAAATACTGCAGCCTTTACACTTCTGTAACATCACTCCTACGGCAGAAAAATATGCATTCCTAAATTTTCAATACAACAGGGAAGTTAAAAGTTTTGAAATGTGCAACACCGCCAGATATACAGTAAACAATAAATCTGCTGCATACGTGGGATTTAGATCTTGTGGTCTTCTGTAGGACTAGGAACTGGCACTACTCCTCTACATAAGTGCGGCTGTAGCGGAACATGTGTCCAGCTTCAAGTTCGTTGGTCTTTACACCTCGGGTGATTTCACCAAGTCACTGAACTTCACCACCCTTGTATAAAATGCACAACAGCACCTTTAGAAAATGTACATGGCACCATGGTGGAAGAGTGGTTAGCCTCACAGGAAGAAGGTCTTGGGTTTGATCCCTGGACTGGACAGGGCCTTTCTGTGTGGAGTTTGCATGTTCTCCTTGGGTTTCTGATGGTGTCCTCTGGATACGCTTCGTTGTAGTGGCTCAGGACTAACCCTCCATCTGATTATGCAGTTTTGTTGTACACCATGTATGTTTCAGGACAAATAAAGGTCTTTACCTTTACTAAGGACACTGGTCGATTTTTACCAGTGCACCACTGAGACCATCATCACCAACTGCACCTCAGTGTGATACAGCAAGTGCTCCAGGACAAACTGCAAAACCCCCAGTGAGTGGTAAAAACCCCCCACACACATCCACCAATCAGATCTGTTAAATGCCTTAGCCTATCGCCCTAATCATGGACTCTTGGCAGATGTTACAGGACCCAATGCTCCTGCATCAGCAGAGTTCCCTGAATCCCACTGAACTGTAAACCACTACAACAATACACCACTGGGAAGCCAACCCCTGTGTCCTGCATTTGTACTTGCTTTTCAACGCGCTCTGAGTCACTCAGTCGGCTCAAATCACCACTTAAAATCACCATGCAACACATGCCCATCTGTACATATACTAATGGCACATGCTTCAATCCCATTTCACACATTCAGGAAATCTCTTTATCTCTTTATGTTTGTTTATACATATACCTAACATATACAGTATACTGTATACATGTAGATAACAAATGAGTTTACTGTATTTAAATCTAGACCTTTACTACCTCTGTGTCCCTGTGTAGCAATAGTGTGTATGAGCAGATATTTCATAAGCAATTGCATACAAATATACTATATAATATACAGTATACCTCATATTCATCACTGCACTTTATTTAGCTATATCTACTCATAACTGCATTTTAAATGGAACTAATACTGCTGTTTGCGCTTCTGGTTAAATACTAACTGCTTTCTTTGGCCACCTGTACTCTGTAGAATGAAAAATAAAGCTGCATCTAATCCATCAAATCAAGTTCCATCAAGTTCTTTACCTGGCTCTTGAAAGGATATTCAGAACAACTTCTCTCCTCTATAATGCAATTAATTTACAAAATGCAGTCATACAATAGATACATCAATGAATAAACTCAATTATGACATTTTTAATTGGTTTCTCATGTCCAGACACTCAGCTACAATTTACAATGAGTATTTGAAGGTGTGGGAAGAAGAAAATAAAATGACAAAACCACGATAGATTTGGAGAATATACTGTACATTCAAATCAGGGAATAGATACACATAATGAAATACTGCAGATGAACCTACTTCCTAAATAGGAAGTAGGTTACTGTAGCTTATTTCTGGTACGAAGACTTTAGAGATTGCCCATGACATCCTTTTATGCATGGATAGTATCTACAACAGCATATAGGAGGCATGACGGTATGGGGTCACCATGCACATCAGTGTGCCACCTGAGGTTTGGACTTAGTGCTCAGACAGATGAAGTCTTTGGTCAGATGTAGTTGGTGGAGGCAGCTCTTAAAGGTGAGTGCTTGGCAAACACCACAGGTTGTCGAAGTAGCCTTGACAATTCCTCACCAGTCCCACAGCGATGTTTCCAAGGAAACCACACCACATGGACTGGTGAACTGAGAGCGAGCTCACACAGAGGAGAGAGAGCCACTGGGTCTCTGCTGGGCTGCCTGGTTCATGAGGCCAGATATGCCCAGGGACCAAAAAGTTACAGAAAAGTTCCAGCAAGATTTTGTTGTTTTACTTCTCCATCTTCTATTCTTTAGGTCAGTTTACAAAATACTATTTCCGTGACCTTTGGAGACGTCTGTGGATTAAACAAGCATAACCTTACACTTGTGGGGTTGACTCTTAAACAGAGCTACGTATTAACAGACGTGCTAACGTAGGAACATTATGGCTAATAAGAATCCTCTATTAATCATTTATAGTGACAGGAAGTGCTGATTTCTGACTTAGGGTTAGGGTTTTGCATCCATCTATTATCCATAGCTGCTTATTGTGTGGATGGTCAGGAAGGTTCTGGAGCCAATCCCAGCTGTCACAGGGCGAGAGGTGAGGTACACCCTGGACAGTCCGACATGGAGAGATACACACAAAACACAACCAGTCCACCAGAGTCACCGGTTATCTTTAGACTGTGGGAGGAAACCCACGCAAGCACGGGGAGAACATGCAAACTCCAGAAAGGTCGGAGACACCAACCGGCAGCCTGCTAGTCGTGAGGCCACAGTGCTAACCCCTCCACTGACTTTTCTTTTCTCAGAGGGAAGCGACTTATTTAGACTTCTACGAGGCAGGTACCATCTTAGCAGTGAAACAAAAAGCCTACTATAGCAAAGTATTTAATAAAACAATAAAAAGAGGTAGCATGTTTACTGAATCTAATATAACTGGACTAGAGTAAAATTGAGCATATAAAAGAAAAAAACTAGCACAGACAATAATGTATTAATAATTTCCACTCACAGTGAAAAGCAAAAAAGCTTCATTTTTTTCCAGACATTGCTGTTATTAAAATGTTAATGACCCTCAAAATGTCTCTGTGGAGGACAGCAGATTGTTTTCCCATCGAGACACTGGCTCCATAGCCCACAGTAGCGTGGTTGTGTCCTTTTGACACATCTGACACCATAAAGTGAATTTGCGAGGAGACTGCTAGAATACGACAAAATTTGGATTGTATGCAACACTTCTCTCAGCACACAACAGCCAGACACAACCGCTTTCCTGTCACTCTCACTTGGCTCCGTAGAAAAAAACAAGAACGAAAACTTTCTGTATGTGTTGTAAAGATCTGGTATGTATCAAGTGTATTTATATCCACCCTAGCAACTTTCAGCTCTCAGTTCTGTAGGCTGTGTGATTTGTGCCCATACAACAAACAGGTGGTGAACAAAGCAAATGCCATCTTCGCCGAGTCTGCCCTTCCTCACATTCTGTGTTTAAAGTGCTCCCATCTGCTCTTCGGTCTTGCAACAGCTGAGGAAAACAGGTCAAATGAGTTCTATACCTCTGCTGCTTTGGGTATCTGAAATCTTGATAAATGTGGAAGCAAGGCTGTGATGGGTTGTCAGTCATAGAGTCGACAGTTGGTTGTTGAGATTATCGGAAAAGCGAGGATTTGCGTTAAGCCTGCTTCATTGAGAACCTAGCGCTGGCAGATAACTGTGGGTTTTCACCCGCTTTGCTGCGTAACAATGTCTTAGCTGTGAAACATACACCACATCTGGACAAATGAAGATAAAACCTGAACTTGAAGGAGAATGAGAGCAAGGTGACGTTTTTATTGCATCAGAAAAACTGATGCAATAAACAAAGCAGGCCGCACTTCTACTCAACCCTTCAAAAAAAAACCATTGTTTTCTTTACTAGTCCTCAAACCTTTTTGAAGCTTTCTTATTGAAAATAGGTTCCAACAGAATAATTTGTTGCCAACATTAGCAGAGTTAAGGTCATTTTACCTGAGAAATGTCTGCTCTTGCCTTCTTCACCTCGTGTTCCTCATTGGTTAGAAGTGGGCAGGGTTTTTTTTGAAAAGACATGAACTGATCAGAGTTATGACTTGGCTAAAAATGACAAAAGTGACAAATACTGTCAGTCAGTTCATGATGATGAACCACCATCCACGTTGTTTTATCCTTCAAGTTCCTGGGGATCCACATCTCGGAGGACCTGTCCTGGACCACCAACACCTCCAGCCTAATCAAAAAGGCTCACCAGCACCTCTTGTTCTTCAGAACACTCAGAAAAAAACAACTCCCCTCGGCTATCCTGGTGAACTTCTACCGCTACACAATAGAGAGGATCCTAACCAACTGTGTCACAGTCTGGGAACTGCTCTGCAGCGGGTAGTGAAAACTGCCCAACGCAGCGTTACGGGGACTCCACTTCCAGCCGTTGAGGACATACAAATGACACACTGTCTGCGTCGAGCACGCAGTATTCTTAAGGACTCCTCTCACCCCACCGACAGGCTGTTTTCTCTCGTGCCTTCAGGCAGGCGCTTCAGGTTCCCCCGGACAAGAACCACCAGACTGAGTAACAGCTTTTTTCCTGGAGCTGTGTTCTTATTGAACTCTGCCCCCCACTGACTTCACTGACCTCTCTGCCACAATCATACACCCCCACATTCTCCCATAACCATTGCAATATTTAATATTGCACACATTGCTCTAGCCTGTATATACTCACACGTCCATCACACATTTGTATTGCATATATACACACATATTTTCTAGAGGTAACTTATAACCTGTGTTCTGCACTTGCTGCTTATTGCACTTCTGGTTAGACATAAACTGCATTACGTTGCCTTGTACTTTTACATGTGTAATGACATTAAACTTGAATCTAATCTATTCTAAACTAATGATTTGTGAAGGCACACACCTTTCTATAAAGCCTCATAGTTGACATTTCATCTTGTACCCACAAAAAAAGCCATGAAGTCATATGAACTGCCTGGAGGGCTCAGAGACAGGATTATTGCAAGGAACAGATCTGGGAAAGGCTACAAAACATTTCTGCTGCAGCTTCCCAAGAGCACAGTGGCCTTCATAATCCTCAAACCGAGATTTGAGAAGTTTAGCACAACCAGGGCTATTCCAAAAGCTGGCCAACCAGCCAAAGATCTACTGGGAGAGAGGGACCTTGGTAAGAGAAGTGACCAAGAACACGATGGTCCAGAGGTTCCAGAAGAACCACCGTCTCTGCAGCCCTATGAAACATCTTTCTCTAACTCTAACGATAAAAAGTTTACCATCAAAGTTGGGACTATTTTGATGAAAAAAAAAAATGGCTGCTGTAGATTAGATATTTTATGCGGAAAAAATACATAGCCTGGTAATAGTTTACCCTTTAAACTGTCAGCATAACCTTATCATGTTATTCCTATGTTAACACGTTTTAATAATTGCAGTGTAACTGCAAGATAATCTAATTTTAAGAAAATGCTAATATTTACTGCAAGGACAAAGAATTAGATGTTAACACATATGTATTTAAGATGTGTCTCACATATCTATGCATTGTTTATATATGATTCAGCTTGTTCTGCTACACAGTGAATACTTGCAAATTTAATGATGTTTTAAGAACGGTGTATTTTTACGAAATGCAAGCCTTGCCACTTACTGTACACATATCTATATCTGCATACCTAGTATACAATACTCCATCTATAGACCAAGGCAGTTCTGTTTTTTTATTTCTACAGTTTATGTCTTGTAATTTGCAATTTTATAGTGCAAATTGTTACTGAATTAATCTAATTTTCCCTTTTTATCCCAATCATGCAGAGTTTTAAAACTTGTTTTCTACTCTGTACCACACTGTACAGAGGCCTGCTTGTTTCTATCTTACCAAGTACATGCAGAAAATTTTTTTATCAGGTTCCATAGATGTTTACTCAAGTATGTTCTTTCTGGAGGTAATGGCCAGTAACAGCGAGTAAAAAAAAAAAAAAAAAACTTTCATTGGCTTCATCATGGAGCATCACCCAAATTGCTGTGAGAAAGTAAACAGGAGACAGGCTAGACAGAGTGATGCGCTTCTTAATGTCGAACAGGTGCCATGTTCTCATTATCACACCCATAACAGCTGGGAGATGTTGGAAAACAGTCTCATCATCGGGATCACTCTGTAGATTGTGATTTTGTGAGTGTGTGTGCAGATTTTGTATTTGTGTAAATGTATACACACATTTCTGGTATGGCAGCGTTGTGTGCACTCTGCATGTGATTACGTGTACACACTGACTTCTCTATCTTATATGTCAACTGTGTGTATGTGTGTGCACATCTGGCATTGTAGCAATTTCAATGTTCCATTATATTTTTATTGCAATTCATCCCCTACACACACCGTAATACATTTTTTAGGAACTTGGAATTGAAAAACAATATATTTCCTCCAACTTTTTCCGCTTCACCTCCTCTGCTCCCTCTCTCCCCTTTTACGTTACCTCCATTTCCCAGTGTGACTTCCCTTTCCCAGAAGTGCAGGAATGTGTGCGTGTGTGTCGAATGTAGATGGAGTGAGGAAGCAGCTTGTTGTCCTGTCAATCTGTGTGGTTTGCCACACTCTGGCTGTGTGGAGTCACTCCGACACGGCCTCTGGCCCTGCCCATCAATTATAGATGGAACCAGGTGCCAAAGAATGGATACTCCAAACACAATACAACATCACACACACACACACACACACACACACACACACACGTAGGGTGGCCATGGTTGCGAAAATAAACATCCTTGAATAAACACAATGGGATCATTTAGGAGAAGGTGTCAGCTCATTTGGAAGAAAAGTTAAGGAAGAGGTGAAGTCAACTGACCTTTTGCTGAACGCTTAGTTACTCTTATTTTTATTTTTACATAAATTGCACATGGGTAGGTGCTTTTTTGTAAAAGATGCCAAAAGGCTGGCAAAGAATTTTTTCTTATATATTCAAATATTTAACTTACTTTATGTTATTTAGGCTTTGACAATGTCCAGGCTTTTTATTTTTCAACACTGATTGTTTGCACTGTGTGTTAGCTCTAAAGATTGTACACTTGTGGCCAGAAAGATGTTGTCATTCAGGTTGCAATATGTAGTAAACTATAAAAGATTGTAAAAAAATAATAAAATAGTTTTATGTTTATACCACCCAACAATTATGACTGAAGGCAACAATTAGCCACCTGTAGTAACAATTGCATAAACACCACAGATACAGTTTTTCCATTGCTCAGTGTTCTGTTGTTAGTTATGGCACCACTGGAAAGACACAGCATTTCTCCGTCTCCATGCACTTGAATCTAAGCTAGAAAGGCCTGCGTATGCTCTACAATTATTCCATTTATTAAAGAGCTAAGAGATGCCCACCCGTAGACCAGCTTCTAGCAATGAATAAGAGCATTTAGTTTTAAAACACATCACTTACATGCATCGCTTCGATGCAGCTTTTGTCACCGTCAGATTCCGGAGAAAGCCGCGATTTCTTCTTCAGTCATTTTTGCTCACTGGCTGTTCTCTTCCCCAGTTGTCTGAAAAGCTGGAATGATGTATGCAGGGACGCTTGGCAATCGTCAAAGCATCAATCAAATGTTTTAATGCTATGTGTTCTATTCATAGAAAGTCATTAATCACAGACTAGAGTGTCTAGCTGCAGCCTCAAAAGAGCCTGTAGCTATGATGGAGGCGTAAAACTTTTTCTTCTCTACGAAATTTGAACCTGATCTCCTCATGTGTGGAGTATGGATTGGAACAAAATGTAGGCGTTAACCTCCAACACAACAGAGTGTGTCTCCAAATATGTGCTCTTCTTGGAATAAGTTTATAAATTTCATAAGTTCATTTTCTTACTTAACTGCTGTCTGCACATCACTAATGATCTTTTGTGAAAATGTAGATACACAAACAGTCATTCACTACAGCTGTGCATGTTTTTCCAGCTGACAGCATATCGATCGGCCTCTCGTTACATTATGATAGCATTCCTCACACTGTTATTCACACCATTAGACAGACAGAAAATGGCACCATTGTGAATTCTACATCATTCTGGTGCCTGTGGGGCTTTAATGCCTGTCCAGATGGATTTCCTGAAATGAGCAATTTCAAAGTCACTCAGCAGCCTCCACAATATTAATTCATAGTAGTTACTAAAAGACAAAGAAGACAACAGGAAATTCAAACACTCATTTTCACATTTGGTTCAAACTCATCTCTTAAGAAAGTGTTACACAGGGGTGGTCCTAGACTCTGGATTCCATAAGCAAAGAGCCCAACTGAGACCCCCTGGTAGCTAGAAGGAACACCAAAACAAATGTTTGAGAGGTGCCAGAGTATTGCTGGGTTTTCCTTTTTGTATAGTATGCCTCCACATTAAGGTTGCACACAGGCATTTGAGAACCATAAGGGTTTATTGTAATTGTGTTGAGATTTGTCATCTGTCTTGAGCTTCACCTTTTCAGCATCCCAAGATGTGGGAATCAGTGATGAAGCATTAAAGCAGTGCTCTTTTAATAACAGAAAATCCATTAAAGAGTGCTTTTTATGCTGCATGAATTCCGTGTTTGATTTCTAAGCGAAGTAATGTGCTTGTAACGTTTGTAATTTAGGAGAACCCAAGAACACAGGGGAGCAAGTGAGAAGGAAAACATTATTTGATTATTGTAAAACTGAGGAGATGAGGGGTAGGCGATTCGATCGTAGGGAGACACCCGGAAGCGTGGGAGAGATGGTCTAGATCTGGGGAGGAGAAAGAGGTAAGTAAAAATGGTAAGGACTGGTGAAATTGACCAAGTGAGGAGTCTTTCTGTGGGAGGAGGGCCGTGGAAGTTGAGGAGCAGGACTTGAGCAGGTGAAAACGATCCATCAGACGAAGAGGCAGGAAAACCAGCTGCAGCTTGGAGGGAAAAATGAGAAAGAAAAACAAACAAGAACCAAACTAAGTATCAACAAAAATGACCAGAGCTCAATAATCCAGAGAGAGTCCATAGAAAAACAACAGTCCACAACATGAGTAACCAGGAATCCAAGAGTCAAAAGGAAAAAAACAAAGCAGTCTGCTGGTTTCGAAAAACTGGAGAAAACTCAGCAAGTGGGGCCAGAAGAAACTTCACAGATAGCACTGAGAATAGGCGCAGGAGAAAACTCGAGACCCAGGGCATAACACAAAAGACCGGAGTGCTGACAGCGTGAGTATCTACTATAATCTGGCTTGGAAAGACAGGAGAGAGCGGTATAAGAAGGGAGCGGCACAGGTGAGGCAAATGAGTAGGGCAGGGCAGGGAGAGGATGAGCCGGTTACCAGGGCAACACAGATCAGCGTCAGCGCCGTGACACTGCTCGTTCTGACATAATGCCTGATGTATGTTCATTTTACAGCGAAGGTAAATGTTAAACAGTTGCTTTTTTTATACACTCAAAGTTTTTTAGATTTCTCTAAATCCATCTTTGAAAACAGCCCAGATTTCCCAGAGTCCCCCAGCAGACCCTTTTGAAAGCAATTAACATAAAATCTGTATTATTCACAAACCCATAATCTGATTGGCTGGTGAAATTGGATGGATGTTGCATCCACATTTACCTGCAGCCATTGAGGAACATAATCTAATCAGTAACGTATATTGTGCTGCACCTCAGTAATTGGGGCCATTTGAGATGTAACAACTTTTAAATTGGAGTTTGATCCTTTAGCATTATTTTTCAGAGTAGTTGGATTTTGTCAAATAAATTCATCTTTACATATGTGCCACCAATTTACATCATTGTCATTTCAAAGCATTTCACCTAATAAAGTTAAGATTATACAGATATGCAGATTGAACCCAACAATTCCCCTTGAGCAGACCCTAGTCCAGCTGGGGTGGGTGGAAAGTGTAGAGAAAAAAGAAAAGAGCAAGTGTCTGAGTTTTCTAACGGTCTCTTCGAGTTTTAGAGCAAACAATCGAACCAGAACCTCATTCACACCCAAGATTTCTGCCCACAGCTCATCGAAATCCAAACCGGAACCTTGCCCTGAGAGAGACCTGCAAACACAGTGTAAAGGAGCAAACAGCCTGGAACAGCCAGTCCACATCCCAGTGTGGGCTGCTCAGCAACCATAAAATAAACATCGGTTCCTCATAAGTGACTTGAAAAACTTCAGCACTACAATTTATGTTGTTGTTGTTGTTTTACACTGTACAAACTCTTTAAATTTAAATTCAGATTTTATATACAAGCCTTTATTTTTTTATTCATTCTGACACACTGGTTTAGAATTCACAGCTCACACACGAAGGCAACCTGTGACAAATGGTTGTGAGCAAATCTTCCTTTGTCTTTAAAGGTCAGTTGGACACGGCTTAGTTTTGCCTCTTAGTGAAATAAGCATAATAAGCGATCAGTTATAGCAATTACACAAACCTTGTTTCACCCTGCAGGAGATATCAAATGCACTGAAGTAGAAATTATTTTCAACAACACTGAAAGAAAGTTAATTTGTGAAAAAAAATGTGGCTAAAAGGTCGATAAATCACATCTGTACACAAGTGGTAAGGAAAGGTTTTGTTAGTCTGAAGTGCAGAGCAAAAAGCTTTCAAATGGTTTCCTCAACATAAGCTCTTCCTTAACACGTTAAGCTACAGGATGCACAGAGGATTTCTTTTGCATGTTAAAAGATGCAGTGTAGTGTCTTTTTGTGGGGATCCAACTAACCCCAACCCGTTTACCCTTTATACATCTTATCACTGAAATCATCATTATCATTAAGGTATCATTAAAATTATTTAAAAAAATTACAAATGCAGATATCCTTTTTAGGTGGTGATGGCGATGCATCAAAATCCAGATGTTCTTATTCCTTGAGGATGATCTCTTCCTCCATGAATAAAAGAGGAGAAACTCTTACTTATGACACATTCATAAAACACACAGAGAAGAGCTACTGTATACATAGACTATAATGAATAGAAACATGTTTAAAAATCCAGATTTAAGCAGTTTTAGCTGATGTTTCCATCCCCTCCTACTAGTAAGCTAATACTGGGCCAGCCTGAATGCAAATGAGGTGGTTTAAAGCAACTAGAAAGGCTGTGTTGTGAATAAAACCATGTCAGTGAAGGGGGGTGGGGGGGATCAGGAACGGGCTAATTTTGAAAAAGATGCGACAGTGAAACACACATATAATGTTGTGTGTAGACAAAAATAATCATATTCAATGAGTCACAATGCTAATCCACTAACTGAAAATGAAACCCCGTGTTGTCAGTGTGGGAGTGACAGCACTATGACATATCCGAGGTTGTCACGCACAGATATTTCAGGACATCCAGCTGACATCAGACGCTATCACTGTGACATTCTCACTCACTGTGTTGTGATTCCTGCTACAAAACTGGGATGAAACTCGGCTAAATTGCTGTCATGATATTCATTGATGGATCCGTTAATTGAGTCTGTGCGGCAGCAGCCCTCCTGCCTTTACCTTACTACTCCCTTCCAGGCTGTACACAGCTACAATATTGCGGCAGTGAGTGAGGGCTGGATGATAATTGTTGTGGACACGATGACACGGACGGCGGAGCGCTGAGTGGCTCCAAGCTCCTATAAACTTAAGTGGCTGTGGTGGATCAGTAAAGTGCTTGTGGAAGCGCGGGGGAACCGTACCCATCTCCTGTTTCTTCCTCCTCGCTCCACAACTGCAGCACAGTCACTGAACGCCTTCCTCTCCTTCATTACATATTCACTCCTGCAGCCCCCACCTCCTCTCTCTAATTTCCTCTTTCCATAAATCTCTCCGTGCCACATTCTCTCATTCCTGCTCTTTTTTTCCTCATCCCCTCCATTTTATAACGGAGTCGACGCTCATCATTTCTGTCGAGCCCTGATTCACTTTGCCTCAGCTCCTCTCTCCATCTATCTTGCCAGCTTTTCGGCAGGCGCAGCATCTCGCAAACGCAGCCTCACCTCCACCTTCTTCGCTCTTATCTGCTCATCTTCCCATCAGTCTCCATCAGGTTTGACTGCTGCCACTTCAGACCTGTCTGTCCATGCATCTCTTTCTAATTCTGTCCCCCTCTTTCCAGCACACAGTTCCCACTGTCTTTCTCAATCCATCTCTCTCCTGGTGAACAGACTACACTGACACGAACATGGGTAGGAGCAGAGGTGTTGAAGAAGGGTGATTTACATCATTAAAGCATCTAGGAAATTGCAATCTACTAAAAGAAGAGGCCACAAAACGTGCTGTTGAATGTCACAAAGATATATAAATAGGCATTGTTAGATTTAATATACCCAGGGAGAAAAAAACACATCTTCATCTGATTCTTTTCTCTCTTGGAGAAAACGTTTCCTAAGAAAACATATATCCTAATATCTCAAACTAAACTTATATTTGAACTCGTTTGTGCTAGAAATGTGTATATCCCTGGTATTTTGGCACGCACTAACAAGAACCTCACTTAAATCTGCAACATTTAACATCCAGCTCGCAGCTTTGGGTAATAATTTACCTGCTTCAAATTTCTAAAGGTCACACAAGTAGTTTGCCAGTCTGTTAGTTAATACATTGTCTCAGTTGTGATTAAAGTACTCCTGTTGATAGTCTGCATCATGGCTTAAATCATGTGCGAAAAATACAGAGCAGAGCTGACAGATATTAACACGTGCCTCAAAAAAAGACCCATGGAAAAGCGAGACAAACTAAACGTGCATAAATGACTTAGAAACCCAATTTAAAGGGGAACCCGAAGAGTGTCGAGTCTGACCCAAACAGACCTGCTGATAATTAAACCCGCTGACGACTCACCCAGAGAGAAACCACAAATGCTGGTGGCAGCATGATGCACATCAGTTAATTAGATCAACCGGAAAAGAAAAGCAGTATTATTATGTCTTCAGAACTAAAGACATACTTATAAAAATGATTGTATGCCCACTTCTTGCACAATAAAACATTTCGTAGAACACTCTGTGATTAAAGAAAAAGATGGCCTACTGTATTTTATACTTCTAAATTAAGTCAATTCAACAGCAGAATTTACAGCTGTCACACACACAAACTAAGTGGGTTCAGTGTCTTGCTCAGGGACACTTCGACATGTGACCAGAGGATCCGGGGATCGAACCAACAACTCTAGGACTGTCACCCTGACCTCACACCTGTGGCAGTGAAAACTGACCCACTTGAGCCCTGGGTTAGCTCTTATTTCCTCCCCTTAAATGTATGTCACTTATTTCATTAATCAGGCCTCATCACACTTCACATGCAGCATAATTGGACGGTATTGGGGAAAACTCTAAAATTTCAACTGTTCCTCAGAACATTTTTGGAGCCACATTTTGCAAAACATTTCTCGACCACGTAATTTGGAAAAAGAAACATGTCACTCAGTGGAGCAGCATAACTGATTGATGTGTTTTTAAAATAATTTCTGAACAAAAACTAAGGTCTATAAGAAAATACTAAACTAATCAAGGCTCTAAATTAATGGCCATTAGTGAATAGAAGCAATTAATTGTTGGCTTTAATGTCTGTATGGAGACTGATGATTAAATTATGATTAAATTAGATTATGACCAGAGAAGTTTTCCATTAATCCTTTGTTTTTAAAAATGCATAAGGAATGAATAAATGTGAACAATACATTCAGTAGCTTATATTTTTTATTTCAGCTCAACTGTAAAGGGCAGCTTCACAAATTCTCAACTTGCTCGCTATGGCTTTAGTTTAGGGTGGAAACGTTTATTATTGCTTTTACATATCCCTCTGATTTTCCTATATTAAAATATTTCTCTGCTTCTATTTGAAAAAGTCCTCCACGTTTTTCATCATTCAAACAATGTCATCTGGATAAACTCTGGAAAAGCACTTTAACAATGATTAAAAACTCAATGAGCAACATAATCTGAACTGGAGACTCCTCCAAGTGATATCATGTGGAGGCATTTTATGAGGCAGTCAGAGTGACATTTAATGCCCGTTATTTAAATGTGCTACCCAAACTAGGCCTAAGAGAACCAAGTTAAAGATCAATTAAGTGTTTCTTTAATGCAGAAACATGCACATATTTCATAAAAAGACAGTGAGACTGACTCAGTAACATCCGTAATGTAACCATTGACAATACTGCTGCCTAACTACCTTTACTGCCCCTATCTTTGACACTTGAGTACCTACAGTTTCAAATCAATATCTTACAACTTTGTTTACCTGCAGTTTTTGGGGGACATGCTGCATTGGAAAGCATGTTTTCTGCTTAGGGCAGATGTCCTCAGAAAGTTGACAGCAACAAAGTGTGAAGGGAAGTCAGTGAAAGAATGAATAAAATAATCAAGAAAAGCCAGTGAAGAAGACATTACCCTTGGAGACTCAATGCAAGATGAAAGTTGTCCCATATAGAAATGGGAGGACAGAGCAGGGCACACGAGCAGGGAAGAATCAGGGAATCTTTACGGAGCTCAAGCCTTTGCTGTTGAGAGCCCAAAGTATAAATCATGAATCATTTACAGTCTCTTTCCCTCAGGAGCCTGTGTTTAAATATTAATGCTCTCCATTCAGATCACAGCTACCCTGACCCGCATAGCTAGGTCTACTCCCCAAGGACGGCGTGTACGCACCTTCCTCGCTCCCACACACATACAAAGCGCTTCCATGGATCATCTATAGGCACAGATAGGAAATACTGAACTATTTAAAAGCTTCACCATATATCATACAGTCCCTGAGGTATGTGTGCACGTATGAACTCCACGCACACATATCACAGGGAAGTTTGTTTTGTTCCCGGACTAAAAATACTTCTGTGCAGACACAAAAAAAATTCAGAGGTAGATGTGTGTTTTGCCAGTTTCTCATTAGCACTTTGTGTTGGCAGGTGACAGGACAGTTGCTGGTTTTAGTTGCCGGCTGGCTGCGAACACGTGGGAGGCTAAAATGATTAATGATCTTTTTCTTCAAACACTTACCATCAAGCTTCATCTCAGGGCAAATCGTGCCACCGCTGCTGCAGCAAGAATCCCTACTCATCCACCACAGTCCTCAGTGTTTGTGGAAGGGAAGCTCCCGGAACTTTAGGAGCCTGTCACCAGAAAGCCAAAGTTGTTTCATTATGACTTCATTAGCATAAGCAACTGCCATAAAGCATTTCTTTTATTATTCTTAATTTTATTCAAAAAATGTGTTTCTTAAAAGAATGCTACAAAACAAAATACTGTAAAATAGAAAATTGTTACCAAACGATTGTACTGTATCTCACCAAATAAGTTATACAACATAATAATAAAGGCTCCATCCAAAGGCTGGATTTTTTTGGTAATGGTGGGTCTCAGTGGGATTTTGAAGGGGCTTTCTTACTGATGGAACACAAGCCAGTCAACACAAGTTCTGCTTTCTCTTCAGTTTTCTTCAGGATAGCAACTCCTTATGCTGTGCTCCCCTGATGAGGATCCTTGCTCTATGGTGGAAAGAAGATTTTGTCTGTCTTCCAACTTATAATAAGTTTAAACAACAAAATAGATCATTTTTCTTAGGAAATTGACCCATTTCACTTTTTAGTAAGGTATAGTTGTAGTTACTTAAAGGTACAATAATGATTTTTGGCCCGTTGCAGGCAGTGGTACAATCTATAAACGCAGACATAATAAAACCCTTTAAAGTTGCTGTTATGAACGAGTTATCCAACTGCTGCTGTCGAGAACGTCGAGTCTTAGGTCATAATTTACTATGGGTTTGTCATTGTAACTAGGCCATTTCTAAATTATTAATAAAACACAGATTGCTGCAGCTTTAAAATTAGGAAACATTTGATTTAATGGCAAAACTAACCTGATAACTAAATAAATTTGACTTGAACAAGTGCCTGTATGGTCTCTTTACTCTTTACTTTAGGGTTTTAAATAAAACCACCTACACACCAATGTTATTTCTAGTGTCCACCCCATAGACCCGGATGAAGTGTTATGAAAGGAGTTTTGGCCCCCCTACAACTATGAACCCCCTTAAGCTTCCCATAAAGGCACTATGCAGTGTACTGCCACTGGCCCCAAATCCTCTGTGACCCTTCTATTTAACTGGGGGTCTCGATGTCACTTCCCACAGATGTCAGCACTGACACAAACTATCATCTACTTTTCATTCAATTTTAGAAAAGTAAACAAAAGAAAACAATAAATGGAGGAATTAAAAAACAAACAAACACCAGTTTACCTCAGAATATTTTTTTGCTGCTCAAAAGAACCACTCACCGGCCAACAGAAAGCAGAGGAAAGTGTGAATCCTGTTGTGAATGCTTGGAACTAAACAAAAAAATTTTCAAAAGATAACAGTTGTGTTGACAATATACCCTCCCAGCTTTTTTTTTTTCTCCTTGCGATCGCTATTTCTTCAATTCTTTCTTGTTAACATTGAGAGTTTCTCTACAACACGACAAAGTTGAAGATTTGACACTAAAACAAATATTCCTGACATCTGCCACGACTATGTGACATTTCCTCAATCCAGCTCAACAAAAGATGGGGATCCCTCTCAAGCTTGCACAGCCAGCACCCCAATTAGTGTCACCTCCTTGAGTCTGGAGCATTCTTCTACACGGCTCACTTTTTCCTTCCATGTCTCTCTTTGTTCTCCCCCTTTAATTCCCATCTTTTTAGCCCCCGGCACCCTCACACATCTAAAGGTATCTGCAGCTTTTCCATATTTCGTTCTTTCTTCTTTTTCTCTGCCGGTGGGTTTTTTTTTTTCCAAACTACCTGCTTGACTGGTTCTCTCTCAGTGCTCTTTTAATACGGCCGCTGTTTAGATCAATTTTTCGAAATCAATACTTAATATCAGAAAGAAGCGCTGGCCTTTTGCTGTATGTACTCTGGCGTATTGTCAAGACACACCGACCATCGTCTCTGTTCAACCTATTCACACCAAAAGTAATGAGATATTGAATTGGACTGAGATACACTAAGGTGCAGCCAATACTGTACCATCCACAACTGGTGCGTTTCTCCCAAAACCTTGGTCCAGCAATAAAGCAGCTGATATTATTTGACATCAGGGCCTCATTCTTCTTCATTTGTTTCTTGGTCTCAGAACAATGTGAGCTTCATGTTAACTGAACCATCCGCCGATTTCTCTCAAAGTACAAAACGCTACATAATTGACCCTTCGCCATGCGTTTCATATGAAAAATGAACCCTGAGCCACTGACCTCTCAGCGTTAAAGAACACATCTCCAACCACGTGCGTTTTTGAAGTGCTTACTTTCAAAGAACTTCTTGTCCATCAAGATATTCCCAGTCCTCCCATTAACCATGCATTACGGGCCTAAGCGTATTGGTTGGGATGATCGGGCAGCAAGCAGAATTTAAGTATGTCTTGCATGCGCTTGTATAATTTATCATGTTAGGAGCCTCAGGCATTTTAATGGTCTCTGCTCTCATTATCCAGTCTCTGTTTTCTTGCTGTGCCTTCTGAGAGTTCCCCCTAATGGAGGGACAAATAGATTCATATGAGATCGTAATTACAGCATTTTGAAGCCATGAGGGCAACGATCAGATAGCAAAGGAGCACAGAGTGAATCTCAGCTGGTATGGCTGTATCTACAATCAGGACTTGAGCGAGGGGAAGAGAGAACGGTCCAATCAGACAGATTCAGACAGATTACCCAACAAGCTTGTCTGTCATTTGTCTGCACTCCCGTCTTGCTTCCTGTTTCTATCAGCTTTCTGTCTCAGTGGTGACTGATGGAGGCCTTTGGAGGAGCTGAGGATCATGTCAGAATAGCCAGTCGCTGATACCTCTGTCAGGGTTGCCAGTTCAGGATCCACATACGTCAGAATTTAATAAGTAGCAGCAGGCAACTTGTTGGGAAAATGCAAATTTAATTGAGATGTTCTGTGCTACTCAATGATTTAATTTGTGCATTCTACATATAAGGAGGCAGAGAATAAAATTGAGAAATGGCCCGTTGTTGGTTAATTAAGGAAAAGAAGGAGACAGTGACGAACTAGAATGACAGTGAAATTTGACAGCATGTCCAAAAGCATTTGGTCTATCTACACTAAAATGCGGTGTGACTTTGCATAAGACAGTTCAGTCCTCTCAGACGCACAGACATCTATTGTAAATCAAAAACGGGAGACAACCAGGAAACTAATACAATGGGATAATTGACAGCATATCCAAAACAGAAAGCATGTGTCCAAGTGTATCTGGCAAAGCGCCCTGTGTTGTTGAAACAGGAGCGTCAGATATTGGCTTCTCTGCCAAGAGGAGCTCATGCATAAACAACACTGTCATATTTATATAGACATCCCAGCGGAGTACTTCCACTATTGTGCTGTTATACTAACTACCTCTGCTGAGGGAACATGACAGTATCGCCACAACACATGTTCTTAAGTGATTAAAATTCACTCTCCCCTTGTAGGCCTCTCTTATCGGTGAGTATTTTTGGTGTTTCTCGGCTGCGGTGAGGGTCACTAGGGGCAGCTGTGGGAAGCAGATAAAAAATTGTATTTTTCATCGCCACCGAGTTGGCGCGCACACATGGGCGTGCGGAATGTTTTTGAGGCTGTCCTCTGGAGTGCTGGGTTGATAAAAACAGATTCCCTCTATGGCACTTGAGCGTTATTATTCTCTCTTCTTTTTCCCTCTTATCTGTGGCCTATTGTTGGAACACTGGGTGGTTATTGGGTTTTGTCAGGAGAGAAGAGGAACGAAGGGAGGATGGGGACAAGCTTTATGCCCTCATTCTCTGCTCCAGTGCCATGGAGCAAAGCAAACCCGCATATAGCCTCTGCCGGCACCTCACAAGATTTAGATTCTCAGAGCAGCACTCTGAAATGATAACAGACATTTTCTTTGGGTAAAACATTGGGGAAGAAGATTTATTTTTGTGCCGAGGTGCTCTGTAATTGAATGAACTGTGGAGAAATTATATTTTCCTAGTGTGCGGTGGCATACCTTGTCGTCGCCAGTTAAAGTCATGCCCGAAATGATTTCAGAGGGAATATATTACCCTTATACCACCTCTCTGAGGCAGGGAGCTGTGTGTAAAGCTTTGATGAAGTATGGATTATTTCACTAAAAACTAGGAAAACTGAGTGGGTGGTCTTTGTGCAGAAGTTCAGGGGTGATTTTAGTTCAAATTTGGTTCCCCTCAGACTGACTGCATGTTGATTTCAGACCAGATCCTCACTTGGCACATACATCTCTCCCCAGTTATTCTAGGGAGATAATGTTTTTAAGACAGACAGAGATCTTCCCAAATTCACACACTTGCGAGACAGTGATGGCAGTTGACCTTGTAAACTTTTCCAGCTTGCAGCCAAGTAAAGTTTCACTTCTGCTCCAAGCTCTGCGATCTAATGAGAGGTTGTAGAGAGAGAGAGAGACGCGTCTGCTATCTGCGGGGCCTTGTTGTGAAATTAAAGGTCATTCTCACTGGATGAGCAACCCTGATACCTCCTATCTCTCCTCTCGTTGGCCAACGGGGAAATCAAATGCTATTAGACCGGAGAGGCGTCCTTTATCATTGCGGTCATTATCATCCGAATCATCACCCAGGCCACGAAGCATCATTTAGCCTCCCCATTTAACTTCTCACCAGCCGTGTGTCAAACATATCCACTAGTGACAATGTGTCCAGCAATATTGGGAGCTGCGGGGAATTATGCAGGAAGGAAAGCAATTAGTGGTCCGGGAAAGGATGAAGATTTAAAGGCTGGGTGTGTACAGTTATAGAACAAGGAGAAAGTGGAGATAGAAGTTGAGGAGCTGAATTACTTATTAATGCCACTAATGAGGGCAACGCAATGTGCTTAAGATGGAGCAGGATAATGTACCTGCTGTATAATGGAGGTAAATGCTCATAGCAGAGTGGATCCAGACATGGTGAGAGGATTAGGTCAGTGAGTCTTTCAGATTTCAGAAATACAGGCTTTGGTTATTAGAGTATTACAGTAATGCGAGCACTGTTTTCACTAATGATCACTGAATGGGATTACAGTGAGGAAATTTGTGATTACAGATACTGATACTCTGTTACATGGCACTTTTTTCTCTGTGTGTGTGTGTGTGTCAAATGTTTTTCATGGATTTATATTTGAGTGGATCCAGTTCAAGGAAACTATGTAAGTGTGCTTTTAAATACATTTCTTGTTGTGACCCCAACTTCATTAAGGTGAGGAAATAAAGAGTCATTGAGTATATCAATCTTAAATTCCGAGGTTTAGAAACTTAGGGGAAAAACAATGAGACAAAAGTGCAGAGTAAAAATAAAACCATTAAACACTAAAGAGTCCTGAACCTAATTATCTACAGTATTTGCACAAATAGGATCATGTGGCATTTAACAGCAAAATCATGATCTTTCTGGCCTTAATTTCACATAAACATACAAAAGAGCTGTGGATTAAATTCTGACAAACTCCGTGGACTCTCACTCTGTGGCCAAGAAACATCACATGTTAACACATACTGATCAGCCACAACAACAACACCTGGTGGTTTTAGTCTGCTGAGGAATGACGGTAAAGCATGCGAGCCAGTCTGCTGCTTATGTGGAGTCGCTCAACCTAAATACTGTACAACATTTGTCCCTGCCCTCTTAGGTCAGCAGGCATCACCCCTCTGGTGTAAAGCACCGAAATAACAGCTGCCGTGTTGTAAAATGGCACCGCATCGCTGCAACCATGCAAACACAGTTGTTTGGTTGGATTTAGGCATGAAGACTCTAAAAAAAAAGTCAGGGATAGGGTTACAAGTGTAGTTTCTTTAATGTTACGTTCTTCAGTTGATGCCACACCAACAGACATAATGGTGGCTGCACAACATGTACATAATAGAGTGATGGTGTAATGGTGTAAGCACCATTTTAAGGGCGTGTCTTTGCACACCCCCATCGTCCCATTACGACCTCAAGCCAAAGCTCTCTTTTTGGTTTTCCATCTTACCAACTCTTCAATGTTCCCGATAAGTTATAGGGGTAAACTGGAATTTCAATTTTGAAAACTGCCACTTCACCGGAATGTAATAATTGAGGCTATGGCTGCTGCTCTGCTAACACGCTGCAAATGATATACCTCATCTGCAGAAATGGTGTAAATTAGCTGTTGATGGGTTGATGTGTTGATGTGTTAAATACACATATTGTAATGTGCAGATATACTGTAGAGGCTCAGCAGTTTGAGCTGGTCCGAGGAAGAAAGAGTATTGTCAGTGGCAATAAAACTAATTATTTAACTTTTAGTTTTTTTGAGAACATAACTGCGGTAACACACACCCTGAGCACAACTGTTACCTGTGGTTCTGTCATGTCAAGGTGTGCACTGTCAGTACATCATGTATCAGTGGAAACTGCAGGTTGAAATCCGGTCTATAATAGTTTCATAATGTCCACAGTTCATCACAGTATGCAGTGTAAAATGGGACTCAAAGACTAGATGTAAAGGTTACTAGATGCAAAACAGTCATTAAAAGTTTGGAGCCTTACCTCATGATGTGTTCCAAGGATCCAACTATGATGACAGAGAATTTGACGCTTTATTATTTGTTTTTTGAAAAGTCACAGTTTGAAGCCTTAAAAGTGAGGAGCTTTTCCATGGTTCAAGCACCGCTCAGATCAAGATTTTATAGAAGCACCCAGTCTGCCGCCAGTCTCACTCCTATTTAAGAAAGGCTGCCTTGCCATTGCAAGAGTTTTGTGAGATGTCTTGTCTTTTTATCAGTGGTTGAAAAGCCCCTGTGTTCGCTCACAGTATAGCTGCTGCTAATTAGTTTAGCACACACATTTCACTCAAGAGGCTTGAGAACCTCTGATCCCCACCAAGCAGGAAGTCAACCAAAGATGAAACATTGAAGAACAAACCTCAGTGGATGTTGGGGATACTGTAAAAGTGAAAGGATAATCAAATCTTAAAACCTTAGTAATATTAAACATTATAATTCACCAAGTAGATATGTGCGTGTGTGTGTGTGTGTGTGTGTGTGTATACATACATTTTACATTACCCTTTTGCTTCTTTCCATTTAACTGCCACCAATTTGATTTCCATTTTTTGTGCATAATGAAATTGAATTGCAGAGCTGTAACAGCCCAGTTTTGCCACATCAATAAGCTACACATGAGGTTTTTTGCTTCTTGGAAATACTAAATAATTGAGAAATTTTAACAAAAGGCAAGCCATGGTTCACAAAAATGACATACATGATTTCCTCTATCATAATGCACTAGTACCAACAGAAACACTAATTTCCTGCTTTTGTCCAGCCTTATTATCTTTTATATTGAAATGCTGCAGCCTCTTGTGAAGATCCTTGAGTATGGCTAATTTTTGCCTAACCTGCAAGGCCAAACTTCAGGCTGTCTGCTCCAGTTTTCCCAGTTGGTCCACCAACTTTACTAACCTCTTCTTTCCCACATTAACATCAAGGACTCTTTTTTCCTTACAAGGTACCAGAGGGAAAAGCAGCCCGTGGTCCATGTGCGGGCCGGACATGAAGGCAAATACATAATAATTCCCTCTGAAATGCCAGAACTAATCAGGGTCTCCTTTGGCTGCGAGTTAACAAGCTATCAAACATCAGGCACCCTCAGCTATTTAATAAAAAAGGATGCATGGAGGGGGAAGAGCTAGGGGCTGAGGTGTTTTCAGGTCAGTGGAAGAGAAAGGAAGGGGTGTTCACAGCAGGGGGTTACCTGGTAATTGGGATGGAGAAGTAGTTAAAGTGATGGGCGGTGGGGTTGGGAGTGGAGTGGGCAGCCAGCATAATGAAGGTCCGGGGGTAGAGGAAGGAGGGAAATAGGGAGGGCAGATGTCTGACAGGAAGGGAGAGGTAGTGCAGAGAGGAAATGAATGGATATTGCGAAGGTGGGGTCTGTGGAGGGTTCCTGGCTCAGAGGCATGTGGAGAGTGACTTGATAGAAAAATGAAAGAAAAAGGGGATGAGGTTGTTTCCACCAGGGGGTGGAAGTCAGAGTAGAACAATGCTGGAGGAGCAATTTCATTACAGTGCACAGAGATGGCAGATGCACCCAAAACTAGAAGGGAGAGGCAGTAGAAAGGAGAGATTGGAAGAACTGGAAGACTGTTTGTATGTTGGGGGTTGGTTGGTTGGATGTACATATGATTGAGGTATGAAAAAAAAAATTAGGTGAGGAAAAGAAGCTAGGCCAGAGAGAAGAAGATTGCCCGTTTTTGATGTAGATTTTGTAATGTAATCACAGGGAGGGAAAGTGGAGTTGTGCATCAGGGGTGCTGGAGGAGGCGTATGAGGACTGACGGGGCGCAGTGAAGCAGGCAGGATGTAGGGAGTGATGGGAAGCAAAAGTTGCCAGTAACGACAGCTGGGTGGAGGTAGAGGAGATGTGATTACACGAGCAGGAAGGGATGCAGGTGATGAGAAAAGTCACTAGGAAGCTGGGGAATGAAAGATTTTGGGTGGTGGCTGTTGGGGGGGTAACGTGCTCACGTCATTCCTCCTAAATCTTAAGCGTTTTTAAAAAGAATATCCCTCTATTCACTAGAGGTCCTGATGCCCTTGATCGAGGCTAAAATTGCAAAGAGCATGCATGCTAATTACCCGGAGATTTTTCATTCACTACCATTCAGAGTGTGCCAAATGAATGCATATCTTTGGCGCCTGTTAGAGGCGGAGGCAAACAGCACCCCCACCCTCAGCCCTGCTAAAATTGTGGTGTGCGAAAAGCCTATTACTAGTCTTCACCAGCGGCTTATCCCTCACCGTTGCGGGGACAAATCTGGTCGAGCAAACATGAATGGCTTCTTTGCTCTGGGAAATGAGAGATGCTAAATCTGCAGCCATAGCCCACTTCTTGCCTCGCGCACAATAGAGAGCCATGGAAGCGATGACTTCGAGCAGTTTGAAAAACCTAAGGCCTCCTCAGATGCAGGCATTAACAGCCTTCTGAGAACGTTAGTTTGACATTAGAGGAGCCATAGAAGTGATGAACGGTGTATGGTTAGACGGAGTTTCAATAGGGGTGATGGGAGATTGTATTTTTATTGAAAAGAAAAGGAGACAGATGACTTTTGAGATTTTTATCTTCATATGAAGCAGGAAGCTGGGAGCTTTGGACTTGCTCCAAAATGGCTGCCTTACCATTTTCAGAGCTTAACTGCATCTTTATTTCTGTCTCTGTCTAGGTCTTCCTTCTGTTTCTCCATATCATATTTGTCTGTCTGTGAGCTTCTGTCATGTCTGAATGTAACTGCTGATTATTACATAATGGAAATATTAAAGCCAAAAGGGTGTATGAACACAATCTCCCAAAGGCAAGTATGAACTATGAAATGCTGATCATGAACTATTTATCTACACTTCTTGAAAATTATATCAGAAGAGATCGAGGCACATTTTTCGTTGCATTAATAGTTTTCAGTGTCTTCATCCCATATATCCACTGGATGCAGTTGTAGGGGTGACTGCGGTGCGGTAGGTAGGGCAGTTGTCCACTAATACTACAGTTGTTGGTTCAATCCCCAGCTCCCGCAGCCACATGTCAAGAGTGTTCTTGAGCAAGACATTGAACCCCCCCAGTGAGTGTTGGCCAACTGCATAGCAGCTCCCCCATTGGTGTGTGAATGTGTGTGTGAATGTGTTAGTGAGAAGCAGTGTGAAGTGCTTTGAGTACCAACAGGTAGAAACGTGCTATAGAAGTGCAGACACTTTCCCATTTGTGTCACAGCTGTGTCACATCTGGGATGGAGACTGCTCAGTATCATTAAGTAGGAGAAATGGCCATATTTGTCCTTCTAGTATGGGACTTGTTCTGAGTATTTGTTTTTTAGACGTTCTCTATTTTGTGGAAAAGTGTCATTAACACCTCTCGTGAAGTCAGACCTAAACAGCCCTGGCAGATGTGCACTTCTAAAAGTTTTTTCTTATTCTTTCTCCTTGATTAATTAGTTTCTCAGATATGTGTTTTTATAACCCGATA
This sequence comes from Channa striata, assembly GCA_033026295.1. Classification (NCBI taxonomy): domain Eukaryota; kingdom Metazoa; phylum Chordata; class Actinopteri; order Anabantiformes; family Channidae; genus Channa; species Channa striata. The sequence goes on along the minus strand of CM065181.1, from coordinate 5,642,628 downwards.
ATGACTTTTAACTGAAGCCGCATGGCAGAAAAAGCATAGCCAAGAACCAGCTCTGACAGGGTAATAATTCCAGAAACGTCGCTTTGTTTAATCCTTTTGCAGGCAGTACAGATATCCGTTAGATTCATTTCTTGTGTCCGTTGAAATATTATTTTAATTACTGAAAGAATACAAGCATTTGCATTACCACAGCAACAACTAAGAAATTTATTGGCTGTATAAGTAAACAGAAGATGCAGATGATGGAGGAGGGACTTAGCTTTGACAGGCAGAAAGCAGGTAGGAGAAGTTGAGCAGTAGAATGAGGCACCAACACGGTCTTAGATCTCACGTTATCTCTTAAGTTAGATCTTGTGTTGGCTCTTAGGGAGCATCCAATAGTGACGTGAAAGTGTGCCAATGGCATCTATATGATATGCTAATATTACGCCCCTAAAGATGGGGAGATACAATCACGAGATAATGTGTTCCTTTAAGAGAGCTTGACTGGAATCAGTTTTCAAAACAGCACCAATTACCAAGAGCACACATTTAGACAAGTAGTTTTATTTTATAACCCCAATTGCAAACAAACAACACTTATGAATTGTTTCTCTTAACTGTATAATCTTATTTATGTATGACAGACCATGTACTCATAATGTATTTATAATTTGTAGAATATGAAGATTGTGTTTTTAATTCATCACACAGGAGAAAGGGCAGCTTCCGCACATCCATCGGACGCCACAGGCACGGACAGGCATGGTGGACTCCTACCTGTTTGCATCTAAGCTGCCTTCACATAATCTCTTCACTCAGGAAAACGTTTCCCCTTCCATTTTCACGTGCCGAGGACACGCTACACTCACTTCACAACATCTCAAAAGGCTTATTTCTCTTGAATCTAATTCAAACACTGCTTGACACCTACATGAAACCCAAGAAATCCTTGAAACATATTCAATAAGAGACAGTTTCACAGGGAATGATCTATGCAATCAGCTCCTCAAGCTTGTGATATCAGGCGCCTGAAGTCCAGCAAGCACAAATCCAAATAACACAACCCGAGCTCTATTAAGAACACACAAGCGTGACTCATAATATGGTCAAGGGAGAGATGGTAATGGAGATGTGTTTTTGGGTGTATGTATTTGTGTGTGTATGTGTGGAGGAGAGCGAAAGCAGACCCTGATGCTCATTTGTGATCGTGTCTTGTGTGCAGACATTGCACCATCTGATGCTTGCCTGTTTGTTTTTGCGTGTGTGTGTGTGTGTGTGTGTGTGTGTGTGTGTGTAATGTATATATGTAGATGCTGTGCATGCAGTCTGCTGAATGCACGTGTTTGTCTCGGAGATGGAGGGCTTTGACAGTCATTTGGGATGTTTTGCTCCCTGCTTGTCTTGGTCTAGAGAGGGATATAGCTGTGTACTCGCCTTGACAAACATCAATTATTAAGAATGCGCTCCGAATGCTGATGCAGACAGCAGACGTTTGTGTATGTATGCCCTGACTCGCTTTTTGTTTTGAAGTTGTTTCGCAAAGATTAGAAAAAGGCCCGTCTGGATTTATTCACTCCCATTACTTAAAACTTAATTTTTCTGCTGGCTGTCAAACTGTCAATTTGTCTGCTCCCAGGAACCGCTTTTATTTCAAATCATATCAGCACTGAGATTAACTTCAGGGAGCCAGCAGCTATAATCAATTCTTTGTTATTAATAATTAAACCGGTCTGTGTGATCAAATATTCTGTATCAAGTGCAGATGTTAAATGTAGATTTCTGAGAGAATCAAGGAAATCAAACATACAGTTTTTCTGTTTATGCTCCTCATCATTGTCTTGAAAGTGAAGCCGGAACGAGGGGCCGTGTTGAAGGGGGTACAAAATAGCATTCTGAGACAGACGGACTCGCGTTTGCTCCCTGGGAAACCGATCATTAGCTAGAGAAGAATGAAAACAAGGACGCGGAGAAATGGCCAGGAGACGAAAAATGAGAGATGAGACACAGAGGGTAGGAGAAAAGAGAGACAGAACAACGAAGCACAAGCTGCGAGGCTTAATGATAGCACTACAGGCAGGAGACACAGGGTCAGTGCTTCGTTCTTCATGTCGCACGCTAATTGTAACATTCCTGCATTCCTGCTACCATCCATCGCCATCGAAACCAGGAACAGAGACCAAACAAAACTGTAGATCCATATTCAAAGCTCAGAAAATGACACCCGGGGAGAGGAATTACAGTTTCTTTGTAATGGGAGAAACATAGAAGGAAGAAGGAGGAGGGGAGGGAGGGAGACCGGGGGGGTTAAGAATTAAAAGATCACCTTGATCGTCTCGGTATGTTCACTTCCTGGGTTGGCCTCAAGGTTAAGATGGCTCGTTATTTTTTATGGTGCTCATTAAAGACGCAGCCGGCTCGTGGGGACGTGTTAGAATGTGTTTTTTTCTTGCACAAAAAAAAAATGTGTTCAACTGTGCTTCATTCCGGGCCCCATTGGGTTTTGTTTGTCTCAAGTGTCCACGTACAGACAGAACTCAAGGTGACTTCCAGCCGGAACCCTGACATTCAGTCTTTTTCGGTTTTGTTTTTTCTAAGTGGAGAGAGACTTGGTTAAATTTCCTTGGGGATCATCCTGTGTGTGTGTGTGTGTGTGTGTGTGCGTGTGTGTGAGGGAGACTGTGTTTTAAATGCAGCTTTATTACTTTTCAATGACTCTACCAACTCTTTGTTTCATTATTTGTCATAATAATGTTCAACCTGGGATTCTGCAGTGAATGACACTGAAATATAACACCCCAAATGAATGTTGTGTTTACCTCTCACGCTGAAATGTATACTGTGCCAGTTACTGTTATTACACAGAGACAGATAGAGGCTAGTTTGAACAGTTGCAATTTATTTTTTGTCTTCTCTGCTGTCTGTTATTCGTTATCTCAAAGTATTCAGAGATTCTGGACAGGTGAGCAACTGCAGACAGTCAAACTAGTCAATCATGAACTTGTTATTACAACACAGAGTTGGACATGTAAAGTTGGGCTCATACTCTGCGTTGATCCTATCATGGACAGATTATAAGAAAATGTGCACTGGGGCATTGATAGGACAAGAGCCCCCACCCTTATTTGGTGGTTGTTTTGAGTCTTTCTGTGGCAATTTTCCATTTGTTTTCGGACATTTTGTGTCCATTTTCAGTCATTTTGCGTATGTTTTTAAATGCTCTGCACTTACATAGCACTGCAGTGTAAAGCACCTTTTTACCTGTTGGTACTCTAAGTGCTTTACACTGCTTCTTATCTACCCATTCACATTCACACTCACACACCGATGGGGTACCGGCTGACACCGGGAGGAACTAAGTGGGGGTTCAGTATCTTTCTCACTTTGACTTGACCAGAGCACCCGGGGATCGAACCAATAACTGTAGGATTGGCGCCCTGACCTCACACCTGTGGCAGTAAAAAGTAGCTCTCAGCCCAATGGGCCTGTGCCAGTCAGCCCATTCATTAATCCCTCCATTGATACTACACATGTTTTGTTAATGTTCATGTGGGAAAAGGATTTTTCAAAGGCTCAGGTGGCATCAACTTTGTAAGTTTGAAACTAAAGGAATGTTTAATCAGAATAATTTACTTAGATGAAAGTGTCTTTTTCAAGAGGCTTTTGGTCAGATTACCAGCACAATTACGTGTAACCAAGGCGTAAGCCGGCTGTCTTTGAAAGAAAATGAAGACAAAAGAAGAAAGGTGTAAAAAGCACAATGAGACGGACAGAGGAAGAGGAAAAGTGTAAGACGTATTGAAAGCACATTAAAACACACATTATTAATCATGCAATATTAAAACTGCAATGATGCTTTGGATTTTATCCTCACTTCCTATAACTGTTGAACTTGTTTTCTTACTGCTTGTCTGCTTTTTTAAAATGATTACTTTCACAGTTTTGCAACCCTTACTCTTTCTGACACCCAATGGGATACGGATAATATAAATTACAATTAGGCCTTAAACAAAAATTTAAGTGGTCATTTGGTTTATGTAGCAGCTAACTACATTGAGAGTTTGATGGAAATAATGCAGGTAAATAGAAAATTACAAATGTCATGCACTTGTCCCAAACTGAATAATAATAAGGCATAAGGCAGCAGGAGACCAAACACTGCCAAAACTAGTGTACATATTCAAAGTAGAGAAGTATTGTCAGCAACATGTACTTACAATATCAAAAGTAGGAGTATATGTTATATAATGTAACAGAATAAACCCTGCCAGTTATTTTCCCTTCTTTGTATTTTGTGTTTGAGTTTGATACAAAAACATTAATCTCTTACAATGAAACAGATGCACTGTACCAGATTTAGCTTCATCTTCGGTCCCTGGGCAGGACACAATACACAATAAAAAAACAGTTGTCAAATAGAATTTAATAAACACAAATTCAAGTTGTAGAATGATGAACGCCCACTAAAATAATCATCATCTTTCTTTGGAAAAACAATTTGTCATTGTACTTACTACTGCATACTTCCATCCATTATATAATATAACGTGGCATTCTGCTATGCCCACGAGTCTATCAATACTAAAAAAATCAATTTTTGACTTCACAAAAACAACATTAAAATATACAAGCATTAAGTGACAGAATTTAAAGACAGAGCTTCTTTTAGGATTTCAATTACAAGACCGGGTTCCCTGATTCCAACATACTTTACTTACTTATTGTGTGACAGTCATTAAATTGTTGTTGTTTCACGTTCAAGATTTTTTGTAGCTTGGTTGTAAAGTTGTCGAATTGGTCACAAAGAATCTTTTCATTTTCTATTATTGTGTATAAAATGTAAGTACTTTTAAAACCCTTGCAACCTTTTTTTATAAGATGACATTTGTCAGTCACAACAGCCAACAACCTGGCGGTTTAAGCGTTGTGTTGGTGTGCATCTGCATTTCTTAAAAAAAAGAGCAGTTTTGTTGAAGGCAAATCATAATGCCAGAGTTATTAAAAGAAGCTGTTTAAGTTGAGTAAATCACTTGCAATTTGTGCACCGTTAATTAAAAGAAATTGCAGCGTGGAGGGAGACTGGCTGTTGACATGTTTGAAAATATCATGTTAAGCCCGTTTTCATTTCCACGGCTCTCCCATCTCTCTCGGCGGCTCTCAGCTATTTGCCGTGTGGCTGGAACCGTGCCAAACCCATTACTCCTACAAGACTGTAACTCGCGGCCTCATTGACAGGGATGTGACAACAAGCATTTAGACAGAGAGGAAATCATTCATCATTAACCACGCACCCATGGAGGAGACAAACACATCTGTGCCGGAGATAAGGCTTTGCTGGTGCCCCTCTGCACCGCTCGGCACCGCTCGGCACCTGTTTCACACAAGCTCTTTGGCTTCCTCACCTCTGCTTTGCGTTTGTGTTTGGAAATGCTAATTAGAAAATGTCCTTCACAAATCCTTGTTCCGAGCCTCCCGAGGGGGGAGAGGGAGGCAAGCGGAGAGGTGAGACACAAAGTGCTACAAAGAGGAGGGCACTGGTAAGACTTTTACAAAGAGCACTTAGATATTGCTGGATGTTTTGTATAATACCTTCTTTGAAGAGCTTTCTCAAGAGATATTCTAAAAGCCCGTGGTAATCCCCCCTCGCTATGTCTGGGTCTGAATCAGCATCAGTCCTACAGTGGTACGATGAGATAATCTCCACACATGTCTCTCTGCTTGATTCCATTCTATCAGCATCTTGACTTCAAAATGGAAACATTCTCTCAAAATCCGAGCGCTTGTCTAATTTCATCCAATGACACTCGCTCTCTCTGCTGCCACTGCTGCAGGCCCGTGTGTTAGAGCTCCAGTAGATGACTATCAGCTATGAGGCAGAAGGCTGAGAAATGCTTTTTTGCTCTTACTTATCGGCGCCAAACAAGCACAGATTGGCTGATCGCTAACACATCCATCTGTGTTGTCAGCCCACAGCAATGGCCGAATTGCGTTATCCTGCTTTTGCGACATCCTGCTGATCACTTCCCTACCTGCGTGTAAGCGATGGTAATGCTGCTTCTGTTCCAACACCTCAGATTTGTCATTTAAAAGGATTTTTAGCCACGCCAGGCCATGCACTGCTCCAGGAGCAGCAATGTGTATTTGTTGGTCCACTAGATGGGGAGATTCCCATGGAATTTGGTCCCGATCTTTATGAAACAGGTGCCACTATGAGGTTGACAGATTTGGTGTTTATTGAAATACCCCATCTACTAGTTTATGAGTTGCCTTGACTGCGTCCCTTAATTCCTGTCGTCTTCACCTACTGCTCCTGGAATTTTTCTTACTGCATCCCACTCCACAGTGAGCTGCTGCCACAGTTTCTTCACTTTTCTGTGGGACTGATCACATGTCTTTTTACATTGCTACTAATGCATTTTCTCAGAAACGTTTATTTTTTTTTACTCTGACCAGATTGAAATAAAAAATCTCATATCCTTTTCACCTCAGGTGATCCTGCAGCTCATTTATAATTCTGTTTCAGTTTTCTTTCTTCTGCTGTTGTTTAAAAGGTGACGAAGACCTGCCTCAAAATCCTGTAAATGGCCCCAAACGTTTCATCAACGGCAAAACCAGCTCTTTGTGTCAGAACAAATTCTGGTTTGTGGTCTGAGGCAAGGTCCAGACCAAACAGGGTACGTAGGAAGACTAGATCCTTAACAAAATGCCAGCATGGCGATCCATTGTTCAGATTTCAAGTCTGTGGCTTTATCTGTGATGATGAAGGCCCCATGAACAACGTGACGCTAACTCTGAGTTAAGGTCTCCCTTGGCAGCCGTAGAAATTAAAGATGTTTAAAAAAAATCTATGAATGTGACTGGCAACGACTGGATCTTAGGACTAAAATGTAGAACCTTATGTGCCCACCTTTAGTCCTCTTTCACCAATCTGGGACTTCTTCACCTCCCTGTCACACCAGGGTATATTACTTTGCTATCTCCTTGAACCACCTGCCAGTATTGTTATGTACACAGTGAAATATGGAGACTGTGATTTGATCCCGTATATCCCTGTGCAGATTAGGGCAGTGTCAGTACAGGATTACCCTGGTAATTCATGTAATGCTGCTTCGCTACAGTTAATTTCCCTGTGGATGAGCGGAGAGAGTTGAGTTATACACCAGTGTGAGCTCCCCAAACTGCAGTGTATCACTCCCTCGCAGTTCTCTATCGCCTCGACACGTTTGGTATGCAAAAGACATGACTTGGGTATTCTGTCTTAACGACCTGTCGTGTATTTATTACAGGCGCAGCGCTCCGGTGATTGAGGTGTGCAGAAGCGAGCCGCTCAGTGCAAATAGCGCATTTGTAATGATCTGGCAATCATCATGCAGTTGGAGTTCCAATCATCATTGTCATCTGGCTTCTCTCTCATAGGTTTGACGGTATAGCCGTGGATAAAATCAAACCAATGCGACGGTAAATGCAGCTACTGAAAGAAAGAGATCAAGTCAAAAGTGTTTGACTTTAAACTGAGACGATAAATGTAAAGTCAAAAGCAAATATAGTGAAGCTAACTGTTTGGAGCTGGATGTTTGTGGTGAGGAGGCCACAGGAGGAGCTGAAATCCTGTGTAATTATCACTCCCTATGGAAATTAAAGCTGACCTTTTTTTTTTTAATAAGGGAGCTGCTAATAGAATTCAGAGGATGAATAATTCACTCACATATTCACTCCAAAAATGTCCCGTCAGCAATATTGTTGCAGATTTAAGGCAAGATGTGAGGTTTACACTCTTTTTCCATCAGGGTTGATCAAATTTAAATAATATATTTAAATAATATAGCATCCTGGACTGTGAATGTCTATAAAAATGTGAAAATAAACAAGTGCAATAAAAAAGGAGTTAGAGAATACAATATCTGATGGTGGAGGGACATTAACAAGCAACTGCCTCTTGGCACTAGCTGAATTGCCACCCATGTATTTTGTCTCAACCATCTCAGCAAGACACTTTCCACATAATCATTTGACAAGCTGCAGCAGCCCTATTAGCCCTCGAATTTTTTAATTGGCCACAGTAAAAAGTGTGTTCAAGAGAGGCCCCTGCTCTGGCTCCACTTTGTGTAACAAGGAATTCTTGGTGTGGGGAAAAAAATAATCTTTTCTTTTCATCTTAATGGACAGCTACAGAGATGCATGTATCTCGATAAAACTACATGCATGCTACTGTAAGCGAGCACACACACGCATTAATATACTTACAGAGACCTAGAAAAGGCTTACTGAGTATTTTTGCCCCTGGCACCCATAATTCTCTGCTGATTACACTGAGTGTGGTTTAATAGAAGCCCCAATAACCCAGACTGGAGAACACATCACATTTACGCACGCACACACACACACACGCGCGCACAAACACACACACACACGGCGTAAAAAGCTGGAGAGCTGTGCTGTCAGATAGAGACAGAAAGAGGACGGAGAGATTAAATTCTGCCGAGAGTTTTTTGTCTGTGAGATTGGTTCTTAACGTCCCCAGCTCCCTTCACACTCCCTATTAGTGCAGTGAAGAAGAGCGAAGAGGGAGGGAGGGCCGGGAGAAAAAAATAGGAAACTTCAAGAGAAGCAGTACTCGGAGGATATTTAACAATGTTATTAATCCATTAATCCTTGTTTGACATTTGCCAATGTATCACCCCTGATTGGTCTTTTTTCTATAGCTGCAGGCTACAGTAGGTGTGGCTACGTGTGTGCATGGCTTTTCTTTTCCCGACTTCCTTTGCCGGTGTCCTCACAAGAGGGGAAAGAGAAAGACAATGTGGCAGAGTAGGGACGTTTAGCCTGTCTCCGTATTTTTACATGATTACAGGTTTAGGGTTAATGTCAGAAATAGTTTCTGAAATACTGTTGCTCCTTTTGGCTAAACACTACATGCTGTATAATCCATCTCCTTCAACTATGTTGCCTGAGGAGAAAATAATTGCTTAACAGCAGCTGAACTAAACGGTGACCAATGTGGTCATTTTTAAAAGGTTTGCAAAAAAAAAAAAAAAACTCCTTTTTAAAATTCAATTTTTTTTCTCTGTGTTACTGGTTGTTGACTCGAAATCACACGAACAATATCAGAGTACAGTAATATTTGATTTCAAACTAAACTGTCTGACCAGGCCAAAGGAGCGCCAACAAATTTGTGGCTCCTCAGCCCAGGAAACCTGATAAGCAAGACATTGACATATTTCCCATTTTGCAGATGTCTTAGTGTGTCCTGCAGGTTTTTAGATCTGATTTGGTCACCAGCAACTCCAGAGGGTCCTTGTGTTCAGACGGAACGCAATGGCTTTGATGGTACTTTTTTCATTAAAAACAGCTGCCTTCATGACAGTCTTTGTGCAAATTTGAAATTTTCTTGTTTTCTACTTAAATTTGTCTTGACAGCATCTGATCTTTATCAAAATCACAAATATCAACAAACCCAATATTTTTGTGCTCATAAAAACATGATCTTTCATGTCTTCATTGAACACACAAATTAAACTTTAACTTTGAAGGGATGGTGGAAAGTAAATTAGATGGACACTTAACCCTAAAGCAAACATAAAAATAAAGCACAGTCAGTGGCGATAATCTTCTTCATCATCAGAAGCAAAAAAAAATAAAAAATGCTCAAAGTGTATGAACAATAATTTGAATCATTCTTTTCCATGACATTTACTTGTAGAATTTGTTCTCACAACTCAGAATTCACACCTCCATTAAAACTCCCGACTCCCCCTTCAAATGAACTGATGAAGCAGAGGTTCACGTATGTAACTTACCTATTTTGTTTCAATTTGTTGTTGTTCTTTTTTTTGCAGAAATACAGAAAGTCTACAGGCTTGACAAACATGTGTGTTATACAATATATATTCTACACGTGCCTGTTTTCCTCACTAAGTTAACCACACATGCAAGTTCAACATTTGTTCAACACATTTTTCTCAGAGGCCCAGCATGATTTGCATGTCACAGTCACACTGCGTTTGTCACAGTCTGCTGTAAAATATAATGATGTTTAGAGAGAAAATGTTGAAAGACTCGTCATGCACATTGTTGTTATTATTTTTTTATTTTTTTGAATTATGTCAAAAAAGAAAAAGAAAAAAAAAACCTTTTGAATCACAAAAGAGAATTCCTGCTATTCCAGAGCATCTCGCTGGTGTAACTGTCTCAGCAGTTGTGGATATGGGTGTGACCTGTTTGTTAGTGTATGTGTGTCAGGCTGTGCTGACATTAGAGTGGAAAATAATCAGGGTGGTGTCAAAGTGTGTGTGCAAGTGTGTTGGACAGGGGTCTTTTCAGAAAATAGAAAATTGAAAGCTCACTTGTAATCTCGAGCCCTATCAAGTCCCAATCCTTGTCCTGACACACACACGCACAGCTGTAAGCCCACAACTTGGCTCCGCTCTTTCGCCCATTGTTCCCCAAATCCCTGAACTGCCATCACACACACTCCTACACACATACAGTGTATGTACATAAAAAAGGAAGCTTCTAGTGATAGTGTTTTGTTTCTTGATCAGTGCCACTGCTGATATGGAATGACAGGTCTGCGATGTTACGTTTAGAAAGCTCACATTCACCACGAGCCAACTGCACACACACACACACACACACACACACGCACGCACGCACGCACGCACGCACGCACGCACGCACGCACGCACGCACAACCACGGACTTGATCTTTGGCATCTCGTGTGATTGGCGCCAGAGCAGTGAAGGCAAAACGGCGAGGCATTAGAAACGAGTGAGCAGAGAGAGTAATCACAGCACCGTCAGCGCTCGCTGGCAGGCGAGCGAGCTGATTGCCATACAAGCAATTTACTTGTTTGATTGACTGGCACAAAATGGCTGCTGGGCTGTGATTGAATTCAGACTTTGCCTTGAGGCCGGATAATGTCCAGATGCAATAAGCATAACAATGCAGACATGATCGATTCAGCTAATGATATTTCTTTATTGCAAATGAGTTTTCCTAATATTTACAAGTCTCAGACTGCCTTCCTGAGAGGCCCCCCAAGATCTGATCCCGCACTTATTATCAGTGTCTTTCACCGGGGACACACTGAGGGCCCCTGGACTGTTATATGGCTGGTATTTGTTTATGATTTATTTAATTGAAGTCAGTTTAATGGTTGCACCATTGGGGCTTTGATTCTCTTTGATCTGTGCCATTAAAAACAGCCCCATGCATTATGTAGAGCCTGTTTGGTGTGTAAACGATTTTTAAGAAAGCTAATAATTGCTCTGTCTGTCTCATATTTCATCATTTATTCATAGGAGATCTGAGAATTCCAACATGGAGGCCCTTTGCTTTTGCTCTCCTTTGATTTATTAACCACCTAGACAGGCCTAATTAGAGAAGTTTCTGAAATAGTTGCAAAATGGAAACACATTTTTGACTTCTCCTCTCCTGTTCTTCCACTTTTTGTCACTGACATACAGCTGAAACGAGCTCATTTGCACCAATATCAGACAGCACCAAGCACCCAGATGACAAGTTGTTGATGTGTCGAGACGTGGAAAGTAAACAGCAAATCTGAATGTATAATTTTGTCCAATTAGTTCCAATTATCGCATGCTGTCATATATTTGTCTTAACGTGCACGTTTTTGATTTGATAGATGCTGTGTGACACTCAGGCAGAGCAGTAAGGTCTGAAACGTGTTGGAATGTTGAGAACGCCCAGAAGAGCACTGCTGGATTCAACAGCAGGCATCTGGTCATTAATGAAGATGTGGGCACTGGAGGAGAGAAAACTTTCGGAAGAATGGGATGAGTGAGCCGTTTTAGGTGTTTTCCCCAGTTTTTTTTTTTTTTTTTTTTTTGGTAGAGGAGCTGACAGTTTATTCATGTTTTCTCCAAGATGTGTCACTTTTGATTATTTCTTAAAACTAATTACTGACTAAAAGTTGCCAAACTTACAGTCGAACAAAAGCTAAAGTCAGTCATTGTACTTTTGGCAAAGTTGTACTTCGCAAAGGAAGATCTTGATCTTGCACTTGTGTTGTTCTACTTGCACTTCATGCTGTACAGAAGCCCCTGTAATTTAATTCCCCCCATTTGTAGGGGTAGGTATTAGAGAGAGCCAAATAATAAAAATTCCAACAACCAGAACAAGTCCTTCTCTTTGAGTGACTTTATAACAGAGTCCTGAAGCTTTGTGGGAAGTAGGAGCACTGACATTTTGTGGGGCAGCAGAGACACACCGAGCCGACATCACTGACGAAGACCAAACGTTGTGACCCTTTGACATCTCTGCTTGCTTTTACCACTTTACTTGATCTTGTCATTTACTAATTTGCTATGGTGTCTGCCATTAATTCGACGTGCTGACGGTGACACCGACATGGGTGTTACTGGTGTCTACACTGCAGAACACAACTCCAAACCTGGGACTGCAGACACGCACTGCCAGTGTTGGCTAATGGCACAGTATTTCATAGAGAGACTCCTGAGGGTATGATTGAGAGTACATGGATTGTGTTTACCCTCTTATGGCCCGAGCTCTAATTTCATAAGCATTTTTCTCTTTGCTACCGTATTTTCCGGACTATAAGCCGCTACTTTTTTCCGACGTTTTGAACCATGCGGCTTTTACAGAGATGCGGCTTTTCTATGAATTTTTCTGCAGCCCTCAGATGGGCGCTGTAGATGGAAGTCAGTGCAAACAAAAAAGCGCCAGTTTTTATTCTTAGAGCATGCAACCCAACACGCACAACAGCAAACATCAGCACTTTTACTGCCGTGTTACAGGCACCATTCAGGTTCAGGTGTATGAATAAACACTTATGGTACAAAATCTTTCTATTTAAATATCTTATTTCTCAGCCTGGATATTGGCAGCTTATAGTCCGATGCGGTTTATATGTGACAAAATATATATTTCTTTTAAATTTTAGCGGGTGCTGCTTAAATTTAGGTGCGCTCTATAGTCCAGAATTTACGGTATTTGGGCTTATTGGAACTTGATAAGGATAAAAACTAAGCATCATCTTTTTACATGTAGTTTTAGAGAATAATTATGTACGTAAATGTGGACACTCGGTCTGAATTTCCCCCAAAAATAAAGTCACTTTTGTGTACTTCAATGTAAAACTCTTTATTTCCAGCCTGAACAGCAGTTTTTTCCCCCCTGACTGCTTTTACATGTATTAATAAGAAGTACAAAATAAACTATATGAAATGACAAAAGTTCTGCCAGTTCTGTCCATTTGGACAGTCACAGCTACAGTATGGCTCAATTGAAATGCTGCAAACAGATTCAGGAATTTACGTGTCCACAAGTTCTCAGTTAAGCAGAATTAAGAGGTAATATAACCCAAAATGTGATGTACACGCATGTGTATGGTCCAGGTCCTAAGAGGCTAAATGTGTTTAAGAAAACTGGTCACTGGAAATCTGTATATACATCCAGCGGACGAGTAATTGGATTTCTAGTCCAGCTGTAACTTATTTTGAAAGCAGACTGCTCAGACTGTATAGTGACAGAACACGCTGCTTCCTGAGTTTTTATTTTATTTTATTTTTTTTTTGTGGTTTGTTGCTGCAGAACTGAGAGGCAGAGTGACAGTGCAGAGGGGGAGAGAGGGAAACTGGGGGAAGAGACACTGCCTGAAAAAAAATAAAAAATAAAAATCAGCAGTGGAAAACGACTTATTTGGTCTTCGAGAAGTTTGTGTTAGTTTCATTTTTAGTCAAACTTTGATTTAAAAATGAGGCGGCACTGCTCCGTAATGATCTCTCCCTGATTCTGCCTTTCCCTCAGCTGCTTGTCACGGTCTGCATCTTGTCCCACTGTGCAGATGCTGGAGAAAGCTGATTACAAACGTGGTTACAGAAATCTCACTTGGAGAAATCTACCCGGGAAAATCAGGGGAACCTAATCCCATAACACAGCGAGGACAGCGGGAGGTGAAATAAGAGATATGAAGGAATGTAGCAAAGATGAGCATTAAAAACTGACAGATCAGCCCACACAATAGTACGGAACTTTTGTACGGAAGCAGACACACAATAATTAACAAAATAATAATAATTGATTGCACTTCTGATTACTAAGAGGACAATAGTCTTTTATTATGAGATGGAAAAGATTTATGAGACGGACAATTTCCTTTTACATTTAGCATTAAAAAACTACTTTTTATTGTTATAATATTGTATTATTTGTTGGTAAGATATCAAACCATGAACAGGAAGAGAAGGTATTTATTTTACAAATGTCAAGAAGTTATAAACATGTACTTCCTTGAATGGCACATGATATAACCTGTAATATAAAGTTTGACTAATCCACTTCATGTATGTTAGTTTCTGTGTAATATGAGGTTGTAGGTTCTGCTTACAAGAGGAATCGGCTTTCTGAGAGAAATACAAACTGAGCACAATTTTAAATATTGTAAAGGAACATATGTTTAATATTTTTATCTCATCTTTTATCCTTAATTGTACATAAGAAGTGAGTACTGTTAAATATAACTTTCTAATTTATCAAAGCGAATACATAAAAATGGCAAAATCTGTTTGTATTTCAAGATGGTGGGAAAAAGGTTCCCATCCTTTTTTGCCTTTCAGTAGGAGGCAGAGATTTTTACATTCCTTGTGTCTTCACGCAGCACCTGCTAACACACTGTGTCCTGAGCAGCAAATGATGATAAACCGAGCCCTGATCTTGTCCTCTCTGCCAGCCTCTCCGCTGTAACGGGAGCTGCTCAGCTACGCAAATGCCGGTAATTACACACACAGCTGCACACACATGCACAGGAGCACACAGCATCAAACTCAAAGCTTTAATTATTCACACACACACACACACACAACAAAAAAAAATCCCAAAATAGCATCAAGGATGGAGAAGCTATTTTTATAAAGAAGTCGGCTGATCTTTCCAAGCTGTTTCCCACAATGCACCGAAATCTGTCATCAGCAGCCGTCATTAGGGCCGCTCCGGAGAGGATTTTCGAAAGAAGGCTGTTGTAAGCACACTACTCACAAAGAAATCTATCCAAAGACAATGTCAGACTGTGTTGACAGAGCTTTTGTTCGTATTTTTGTCCCAGCAGCGTGGTGGAAAGAGAGCTTCGGCGTGGGTTCGTGTTGCAGACGCTGTAACTGTAACTTGTAGGCCTTTGTTTTCTGACAGCTGTTCTAGATGAAGAGGATCACTCTCTGATTATATTGACAAGCCTGAGGCATCATTAAAGCTCCGTCTTTGTGCTGTAAATAAACACCTGGGAGAGATGAGACAGAGAGAAAGGAAGACGCGGAGACAGGAAGAAGCAGATGACAGTGTCTGCAGAGTATTTACCTAAAGATTTTTTCATTTTATTTCTATTTATAACAAGAAATAAACAAATCATTAAAATGAATCTACTCTTTGAAAAAAAAGGTTAGTTGTACAACATTCAGCTCACATGTCCAGACTACTGTGGCATGTAGAGCAATGCGTGCTTGTCTCAACCATTACATGATTAATCAAGCCGACCAAAGAGCGGCCATAACGATTGCATCCCACTACCATCGTGTTTCACACTCATAATGAACCATTCATTTGAGCTAATTTGCTATGGGAATCTAGTAATCTTCCCCTTGAGTTGAGACGGAAAATGAGCCATCGTAATCTTCTTATTGAGTTCACTGTTTTTTGTTTCAGTGTGTACGAGCATGTGTGTGTTTGTATGAATAAGTGAAAGTCAGCATATTTCCCTGTCCCCCGAGAAGTGAGGCTGCGGTCCAGGGCAAGAAAGTGTGACTGATTTCTATAAAGAGGAACCACATTTTTGACACATGGCCAGTTGGGATTAAAATGGCCTGGATCCTCTGGAGTTCTTAAAACTGTGGATGATCGCCGGGCTTAAAACATCTCGGCTCTGTGGTCACTCGTGTTTCCCAGAGAATGAAGCCAACTGAGATTAACGATTTAACGTCTTCTGTGGGATGAAAAGTGAATTGTCATCAAATGAGATAATAAACCAGCAAGCCCACTGGTACATAGTAGATGGTCAACTGAACCATAAGAATTGGTGTGATAATGAGCATTAACTGCCCACTGGAAATCATAATATGATTCAAATCAGCTGTGGCATCCATCCAAAGCCCCTAGAGACCAATTTGCAATTTGTATTGTTGGGTTATAGAAATAAAACTTGATGTTGCCACTTGTAATATATTATCCTGACACATGATTTTACTTGGAATTTTCTATCCACTCAACATTAAAGTGTGGCTTATACACTAATGAATCTGTAGCTATGTATAATTCAGTTTTTAATATTACATTACAGGACAGCATGGTGAAAGGGCGGGTAGGGCTGCAGCCCGACAGCTAGAAGGTCCCAGTTCCAGTCCCTGATCGACTGTGGCCTGTGTGGAGTGTGCATGTTCCTCCCACAGTCCAAAGACAAGCACGTTGGTTTAATCGGTGACTCTAAATTGTCTGTAGATGTGAACGTTTGTCTGTCTGTGTGTGTCTCGCTGCGCTGGCCCTGAGATGGACTGGAGACCTGTCCACGCCGTATCCTGCTTCTTGCCCAGTGAAAGCTGGACGATAGGCTTCATCCCCCTGCGACCTTAAACCCGGTAAGTGCTTACAGATAATGGATGGATGAATATTCTACTGCAATGAGTCATTCTACCTAAAGCAAAGTGTTACTCTGCCATGCATATATCTATTTAATAATTATTAAGAATGTAGGACTGCACATCGTAAACAAGCCTTCCAACCATATTCTATTAGGATAGACATTGTGCACATAATGTTGGCATATAGTAGAGTCTGGTTGTATTCAGTATAGTTCAAAATTGGAGTCTGTATATCTAATTATGCATAATTAAGCTTATATGAAATTGTCTATGCAATTTATAAAATATATATATGTACATTCGCTCACATCAGTACGTCCTTCCTGGCCTAAGGTCATCCTGTAATAAATGTCAGCACCCACTGCACTAAAATGAGTCAGGGACTGAGTAAAAGTGGACTTTTCAAATAATTACTATGAATAATAATTAATTTGCACTCATTAGTGCTCCAGCATGTTCATTGGAAATTATGCTGCATTCACGCTGGAATATATGTCCTATTGCTTGTTAGAAAGCAAGGAAACTGAAGTTTTTCAGTTAGCAGTAGTTCCAGGCAACACTTCTGCCACACTAAAATAAGACCCCAGCAAATCTTACGGTACAATTATATTTAATTATACATAATACATATGCATATATAATTGCTATAATCAAATTATAACAAGTGTTCAGTTTGGGTCCACATCAAAGATGTTCAGAGTTCATTCAGAAGTTTATGTGCTGTTTTGGATGTGACGCTTTAGTTTGGGGTATCGAGTGTGTGCTTCCACGCCTGACACAAACCACACTTCATGTGGTTCAGTGTTTTTGTTTTAACGCTTTATAAAGATTTCTTAGGACTTCAAACTGCATTTCATAAAAACTGAGCCAGGAAACTCGAGTTAGAGAAGCCACAGATGGATGAATGACAAATTTACCGTTCAACAGTGAAATCAATTGCAGGTTTAAAATAATGTTTGTTTGCTGTTTCCTTTCTAGAAGACTATTTTGGTGAGATCTCTATTGTGCAAATAAAATCATCTCTCAGTATTTGCAGTAGTGGCTTTATTCTGTTGTAGTGGTTTGATATGTGGATTTTATGCACATCCACATAACAAACATGAACCCTTTTCTTTTTGAGAGAGACAGTAATAGTGCAAACAAATTTAGCTCTTGTCACTGTTTGTACACAAAAGCATTAGACATAGGCAGATATTTAAATGTCTTCTCACTGCAATAACGTGCATAGAATAGTACATTCAGTTTTGAATTGTCGAAAATTGTAAATTGTAAATTATAAATTGATCAAATCACTGCCACTGTCTTGCCAAATGTGAGATGTGATTGTTGGTTGCTCGGTAATATTTAAAGCTCCTACATCAGTGTTCATTGCTGGACTTCATTCGTTATTATCATTAGCTTCCTGTGCAATCAGTGATGGTCACATCTGCAAACTTGTAATTTTGGGGCATTTAAATGGCTTTATTAGATGGATGAAAGTAATGGTGTGGCAGAAAAATGAGAGAGGAGAGAGAGAAATTAAAGATAACAAAGCAGGAAATTTGTAGTTAATGATTACTGCCTTAGCGCTTACGCCACCCGTACACTGGCATTTTTAGAAATTTCATGCCTGCATTTGCTCTTTTGATGGTGGTGGCAGCAAACTCTTAAAACACTGATTCAAAATCAGCCGTGGGTCTTAGTTTGGTAAAAATATTTAAACCATTTATCAAATCAGTTAGTAAGCACTCATGCCCTGATCTATTATGATTTATGTTCCTTCACTCATTTATCATAAAAAAAAATACAGCTCCAGGCTACAATTCTGGTATTTCTAAATTCTTCAATTCGTCAAATAAGTATTGTTTAAATGATAATGCACATTAAAAGTGAAGATCATAACGATGAATTACATCAGAGTAAATAACAAAGATGATGATGTTGGAGGTTGGACTGACACTGTGGGCGACATTGACAATGATGAGAAGGAAATGGCTAAAAATCGATGAAACAACCACAGACAATGGCTGCAGGTGATATCTTCAATTTTTAGCAGATACGGGCCCTTCCTCCACTTTCTCTTCCTTAACATCACACGCTCATCTCCCAATCTGCAGACAAGGGGAATTGTCCCATCACTTCTGCTGAGTGGGCAGCCATTTCAAAGTATCAATTGGACACGTGTCAGAGGAAAGTTTTTGCTGCCAAAGCAGAACATTTCAGAACACATGAGCCCTCCCAAATGAATGACTTGTCCCCCTCTGTCTTCCTTTTCCCTTTTCTCCCATCTCCTCCTTTTCATTCGCCATGCGCCGCAGAGGAAGGAGGAGTGCTGCTGCGAACAGTTTGAGTGATGAGAGAGATAAGTGGCAGAGATGCTTTGGAAGTGGGGACTCAGCGCTCGCACCAGAGTGTGTGTGTGTGTGTGTGTGTGTGCGTATGAGTGCACAGGTGTGTGTTAGGGAGGCAGAAAAAGAAAGAGGAGAGGAGAGAGACTGAAGGTGACAGATGTCAGTAGCCAAACGATGAAGACCATGATAAGCAGCCTTCCTGTCATTCAGATGTACAGACCGTGACATCCATCCAGCGAGCAGCTCGAACGCCGTTGGTATTTGTACAAAGAGTCCAGTAAGTCCATTTAGGAACCAGGAAAACCAGACAAACATGAAACCACCACTAACTTCCCTGTTTGTGGCTGAAAAATAAACTTTTCAATAAGCTCGGCTCCAAAATGCATTCCTTCCTTCACAGGTGTTTTAAAAAAAACTGTTCTGCCAAAGAAAACTCAAGGAGTCACGGAGATGAATGAATTGCAAAGGAACCTCGTTGTACATTCTTTTTTCACGACAGGAAGATTAGGAGTTCAGGACCTGTTCATTTGAGCCTCCCTCTGTTTCTGCTGAGGCAGGATAGTGCAGCTTCTGAGTCAAATTAATCATAGAAAACCGCAGAGAGAAATATGGCATTTGGAAGGATTTTTTATGCTTTCACAACAGGAGCTGATGTGTGTTATTGAGCAGTATATCAAAATATTGAGGTAGCAACATGATAGCCAGTGACAACCGCTATAGCAGCAGTAACATTCAGCCCGTTCTGTGAGCTGTGAACGCAATATACGCACGTCTTACATAAACTTCAGTTTGATTAAACGCAGAGAATAAAAACTTGACAGCAAATCAAAAACAAACCATTGCATTTATTCTATGCTTAAAATGATAGAGCTTCACTTTTTCCCGACAAGTGACTTTTTTTGGTAAAAAACTATTGACTGGCCTTTTTCACAAAAGCAAAATCGGTGGACATGGTTATTCTGCCGCAAAGATAGAGGCAACGATGGTGATTTGGTGACTCTACAAAGTGTTTGACTCTGACTGGGATTTGCATCCTAACCAGGGACAGAAAAAAAAATATTTGCCTGTCTAACAAATCGGGGAAGGTGAATTATTTCTGGTTGACTGGTGAGTTTTGTTGCATTTTATTCTAATATCATAAGGCAACTACCTGAAGAGCTGGAGAGAAAGTGGAGTGGCTCCAACTCATCTTCTGCTTATTATCTTCAGCGTATTTTCCAGACATGCTTCTCCACAGCATATTCCAGCTTCCAGAGTGGGATTCAGAGGCCTTACCAGACATTGTCACGATGTGTCGTTGTTATAAGAGACTGAATCCTTTTATTGTAAAGGAGAAGCGAGCTTTGAGTTCCCCTCAGATGTCTACACAAAGCTTGTCACCACAGATGAGGGTTGAAATGGAGACTGGTGGGAAATTGAGTTCTGCCTTGTAGCTCAGCACCTTTTACTTTGTAACCCTAACGAAGTAATGCACCATTTTCAAGCAGAGAACCACGGCATCAGATGTGGAGGTGCTGACTCTCACACCATCCACTTTACACTGAGCTGCAAACCACCCCACTGCCTGTTGACAGTCAAAGTCTGATGGATCCAGCAGAAACGTATTCTCAGCAAAAGCAAAGAAGTCATTCTGAGGTTCACCAAACTTCCCCTAGATGCATCCCGAGATCCGTCCATGCAAATAAATAATACATTTTAGTAATACAAGAACTGAATGGCTCATAATAACAGACCTTTAGACCAACTGGATAGAATCTACATTGCTCCTGTCACAGTCAGTGGGAATCTCTTTCCTGGCACCCTGGCACAGGCCTTTCTAAAGAAGCTGAGCAGTGTGATACCCTGATAATTAGAGCAGACACATATGCCAGTAATTAGAGGATGGGTTGTAATTTAGGACTTTGACAATAAATGGGTCAAATCTTTTGTACAGTTGAACGCAGTTTTAACACCGCTTTATTGTTGGGTTTTTTTAAAGGCTCCAACACAAAGAAAACATCCACTTGTTGACTAAATCATTGCATCGTTCCCCACATCATTTCATCATTCAATTCTGTTTTGCTTGTGCAGAGCATCTGTGCAACCTTCTGCGCTGGCCCAAGTGAGCATATTCAGAACAGAGTTGACTGAAAAAAAAAAAACGTCCTGCATCGCACTCGTAATGTCTTCCCTCCTGGGCCAAGCCAATGAACCCAGAAGCTGCTAAAGCGCATTTTTCTCATAGAGGGAGCAGATATCTTGCAAGCCGCGATGGATTTTCACTGCTGCTTCTTCACCGTCCTTTTCTGTTTTCGATCGATTTGAGCAAGGATGCGTCCTGGAGGCATGTGCGACCATATACAGTGCACTGTATGCTATATGCCACATCACGGCATCTGTCCAGGACACAGCATAACTGATAATCAGCCGAGACTCTCATTTGCAAAACAGCCACACATGCACATTTCTCTCCCTCTATTATTTGTTATTCTCTCACACAACTGCGCTCTAAATTTCATCTCCTCCTACAATAAATATATGCATACACCTTGTAATATCTCTTAGGCGGTAATTTTCCTGCACCATAAAATGAGTCATTTGTCTCCTCTATATTTTTCCTTTCTCTCAGCCAGCGGGGAAGGAGGAGCACACTGCAAGCCCACTACTGCTGAGATTAAAACCTGATGGAGGGTGTCTGAGCAATGTGTGTAACTTTGTGTGGTAGAAAGGAAAAATGGAGGGAGGGGAAGGAGGGGATTAAACCTGTATCTTGGGGTCTCCTTTCGATGTCAGTGAGTCACAGGGGAGGAGAAACAGAAGTGCTGACAGGGCAGTTTCGCTCTTGCGTGATACTGACACACAAACTCAACACATATAATACACACACAGATGGCACCGGACTCTTCTTGTGCATTATTTATGAAAGGCTGCCATTATGTCTTGTTTTACACCTTGCATCAACTGAGTGCCAGGAAAAGGGATGTGCATGTACGTGTGCACCTGACACACATACACACACACAAGTGTGTGTGTGTGTGTGTTCATTGGCGAGTTAGGAAAAAGTGAAGAAAGACAGAACAAAAAAAAAAGAATCTGAAAAACGAGAGAAGCGGGTTGATGTAATATGTGACAGTCAGTGTGGGGGAACAAAGAACAGACTGGAGTACCTGAAGTCTCACAGCTCCAGAGAAGAAAAAGATACAAGACAGAAAAAAAAATATGAAAAGTTTCATTAGCCATGGCGTCCATGTTCATGTATCTCTTTGTTTTCGGGATAGAAAGACAGGAGTGTGTGGGTGTGGTTTAGCTGTGAAAATGACACCGAGGACAGAAAGGACTGAGTAAAGCCAAGCAGCAGGCTGGAAGCCATAACTTTTATCATCACTGTGACAAAGAAAAATTATTCACTCATCACAGCTGTAGTTGTCACCAGTGCTACTGTCAATTTTTACCTTTGGGATCAACTTGTACCTCAAAGTGATTCTTTTTTCTACTACTACAAGCAAGTGTACACTGAGCTGTTGGTCCTGTGTTGCCTCCAAAACTGCCCCGACCTGCTGCTGCATGGACTCAACGAGACTTCTGACACTGCAGCTTGCTGTCTGGCACCAAGACATTAGCAACAAATCCTTTAAATCCTGTATGTTGTTTGACGGAGGCGGCGCGGATCCGACTTATTTCATCATACACCATTTCACTAGGTAAGGGATTGTACGACTGCCGGTTTTCTTATCCAAGGTTTAGCCATCATTTGTCATCTGTTCTAAAGTGGCTCAGTTCTTTAGTGTGGGAACCCAGGGTGCATTTACCGTCTATTCAATGCTCTCAGTTGCACGTATGTATTCCAGAACTTAATGTCGCACGAACCTCAACTTTATGTGCTTCATCTGATTGAGCACAACACACCCAATTTGGATCACTCCTTTGGAGACTCAAAATCCAGCCTCTCTAATCTGGTCAGTTCTCCCTCCTCCTTGCTTTGATGCTGTTCACTCTCCACCACGCTCTGCAAAGCCCTTATGAAATCAACATGCTAAAAAATATAGAAATCAAGCAGAAATTGTTGCTTTTCTCTGATTGGTCAACCCTTGCTCAGAGACTATGCAAAGGTGTTGCAGCTGTATCTTTATGTTAATGTGACTCTTCTGTGTATAGGGCACACGGAGCAGAACACCAGCCTGTGGACACATGCACATACTCATACAGTAATACCACTAATCCTAGCAAATGTCCCTGTTCTGGAAGTTTTAGTGATACTGACTCATTTCATACGCAACAGGTCAATGACTTTCTTGTATTTAACTGGATGGGGTTTAATTGTTTAAATACAGAAGTGGCAGTGGAAGGCTGCATAAATATACTTTCAATTGAGCTGCTGTTTTG
Source organism: Channa striata (assembly GCA_033026295.1). NCBI lineage: Eukaryota > Metazoa > Chordata > Actinopteri > Anabantiformes > Channidae > Channa > Channa striata. The sequence goes on along the minus strand of CM065181.1, from coordinate 5,619,352 downwards.
GAAAAAACAGAGAGATGTTTGACTTCTACCCTTCGTGAAACCACCGTAGCATTTTTGTTCATAACATAAAGCATAAGAATAGTGTTTACATCATTAGGGCCTCCACAGTGGTCTCATTCCTGTTTATTATATGACCTTGTGCTGCAGTTATCAAACCTAATGATGCCCAGTAGAGTTCTGCCACATTACACATCCAGACCTATGTTAACTAGCTCCAAAATGAGGTGAGGTGAGGGCGAGATGCAAAAAATGAATGATGCAGTTTTTACACAGTTACTGAAGTCTCCTCTATTGGGTTGAGCAATGTAAGTAGTTCAGTTCCCAGTGAATTTCCTCAGAATAACTGCTAAATCCTAATGACTACAGAAAGTGACACAGATACATTTAAACATGAGTAAATATTTGTTATTGGAAACTTTGGGTAGTTTTTTCTATTGCTCAACAGTCTAGAAATTGAGATTCCCACTTCAGTGTGTGTGCAGCTGAATTAGAGGTTAGAGACAGTTGAGACTGTGTGAGTAATTCCTGTGCTGCGGTGTTTAGCAGCCATCCTGCTTAATGTGGTTGTCTATCCCCATTGGAGAGCATCAACATTTCTCTTTGCTCATCCTGTTTGTCTCTGTCTGGTTGCCCCAGTGTGTTATCATGATTTCAAGCCATGTAGCACGATGCATTATTTAGCTGTTTTTGGGCTGTGTGTGTTTGCAGTCCAGGCAGCAACTCACACACAGGTGACATATTGAAGATGGAACTTAAATAAATGAGTACAGAAACGTATCAAATGCAGATGTTTTCATAAAGCCATAAACAAAGCTATTAACGTTTAATCATGCTCTGTGCGTGATGTATGTATTAAAATGCTGAGCTGATTTTGAATCAAGATGGTAAAGACGTCATGAGCTTCAGTCACAGAGACTGTTCTATTTGCTTGTGTTAGGAACAGTAGCTAAAGTGGCAAATCCATTTGGATGTATGGGGAAGATGTCAGTAAATAGGATGAGAAATTGCAACAGCGAAGGTGCGGCGATGACTGTGATGCTTGTGCATTAGTGTGATATGTAAGAAACAGTAGACCTCAAATAGAGGTGATATACTGTGGGAGGTGAGTGGAATGCTAATGCGGGAAATGATCCAACAGCGGTGTCATAAGAACAATGTCGACAGTTACATAGAGAGGGATGTTATCGTGGGTTGCAGTGTGTATATCTCGGGTTACAAAGATGATTCCACATCCACAGAGGGGCGGGAAAGTGGTGCAAAAACCATGTCTGGCCCTTCTTCCATGATAGGAAACCGGGGCTACAGGGTCATTGAAAAGGTGGGATGACCTATAAGAGATTTTCACACATACAACTGGAAAACGTTCTACGCCGCTTTAATAAAAAACAACTAAAAAAGAGGGAATTTCTTTTGCAAGAGTCCATGACTAGAATTCCAGAGACTTGAAGAATCACTGCCAAAGCTCAGTGAAACTGTGCTGTGTTGTGGTCCAGCAACATACAAAGACACATTATATTGTTTTTTCTTTAATTTGTCACTCATCTGAATGTATGGCCTACATACAGCAGAGCTGTAATTATTTTCTTACTAATGAGGACATTCACTCTAATTATGTATTCTGTAAATGATGCCAGTCCAATTTTAATCCATATTTAGCTTTACTGTTTGGATTTGAGCAGTTTAAGGCGCTTACAGCATTTAAAACGTGACTGACCTGCTTTCTGGATGGTCCCTGAACACCTCGCAAATGCACTAAAATCCTGCTCATGCCTCATTCTTAATGCCGTCTACGTGCATAAGGAGGAGAGGAAATCATTGTTTACTGGGATGATTTGCAGGCATCAGTGAACTTTTTGAGTTATGGTACGACCTAAATACAAGTGTCAACCAATGAGCTGTTGCTTTGTATGTTGCTTCCTACTTTTCCTGTATTATTATGTTTCTATGTTTAATCTAAGTATATCGCTCTTATTGGTAGTCCAGAAAATTCAACAGAGTGACACGTTTTGACTCTAGAGGTTCCCATCATGTCAACTTTCCCCATTATTCTTCAATTCAGGTTAATTTGTTTACCTCAGGCTTTAAGTAGCTCCAAAAAAAATGAATGAATAAATTAAAATTTAATAAATTAAATACAAATATCAATTGCAATTGACCTGAATTGTGACATTTTTACTAGTGATGTAGTTGTTCTGAGAATGTACATGTACCAGCATGAAAAGGTATTTTTGATTTGTATTTTTTAGCACAATAAACAATTGTTCTTTTCTCCTCAGATAAAACTATATTTAACCACACATTATTACACTCAAATCATATACACTGTGCATATTGAAACAAAGTGCATTTTTTTTTAGTTGGAAATGTTCTTTGATGGAAAGTTTGGAACCCACATTTGCAGTAGCACACTTCCAACAAAAAACAGCCCACAGTGAAACTCACCGCAACTCAGCAACTCACTGCTGGCAAACTGGAGTAGCGGTTCCACCGGCTCCAGGTGGCTCAATCTAACCGTCGTTCTCCTGGAAGTGTAACGACAGTCTGAAAGTCTGTCTTACTTTGTTGCATTTGCTCGTCGGGCTCAGAGCTAACACTAATCCCCCCTGACACTGACAACATGTCACAAGACGCAATCCATAATGTCCACTGTGTATATGAGGAATTAATTTTGGCTGTCCACTTACTGAGAAGTAGTGATGTTGCCGCAGGCTTCATGATGACAGAGTGAAAGTTATCTGAGCCAAACTCTGTCTGTTGTCTCCACACCATCCAATAATGTCAGGATGTGACAGTGCATAGTGAGAGTGCTCTACACTGGGCTACGACACTTTCCTATAAGGAGTGTGCATGTTACTGTGTGAGACTTTTTGCCACGCTGCTCATTTTGTGTTTTTTATTGACGAAATATGTTGCAGGGCAGCATAGTGGGTGAGTGTATGGATAGGTGCACAGCAATGAAAGTGTTGCAACTCCGACCGTTGAATCAGGCCGTACCTCGCTTATACGGGGCAGCAGCATCATTATTGTGACTGCATTGGGCAGCACAATGGCGTAAGGGTTAGCGCTGCCATCTTACAGCTGCGAGGTTCCAATCCATGCTGTTCTGCATCTTCTCTATGGATGTTCTTCTTGTGCTTGCAGAGATTTCCTCTGTGTACTCAATCCAAAGAAATGGAGTTTATTTATTATAAACTTCCTTTATATGTCAGCCCTGACATCTGTCGAGGGTGCAGGCCTGTAACTTTTAACATGGGAGAAGCAGTTAGGAGAATAGATGAATGGATGGGTGGATTATATCATTCTTTTGAAACAGTTGTTTTATAATTTTGGGGTATTTCTATATGTAGGGAATTTGCAAAGAACCTAGGCAGCAACATTGATAGACAAGCAATGCAAAGCTCAAATGAGCTAAGCTATCTTTGTCTGTACAAGGTGTAACTGAGTGATGTGACGCCTTTTGATTTGTGGCTTTAGATGGACCTTTCTGGGCTTTCTGTTGAGTCCTGATTTATTATTAGATATGCATTATAAATAAAAAACAATAAAACAATGGACAAAATGTAGTGTGGTTATGTGGTTTGATGAGATGTCAGAACCGTACATTTCACTGAAGATTTATCCATCACTTGAGTCAAGTTTAAAAATATCAAAAAGTTGCAGCAAATAATTATGGCGGGAACAATCGTTCTTGCAACATCCTTTGGCAAATGTTGAGACATTCAAATCCAGACTAAAGTGGATGGAAACACTGCAGAGAGAAACTGCCATTCGTCCTTTAAACGGACTATTGGCTTATCTTACTGGGGAACATGGTGGTGGAGTGGTTAGCCCTGCTACCTCACAGCTAGAAGGTCACCAGCTCAAACCCTGTCTGGAGGTTGCATGCTGGAATAGAAAAAACCTAATTACAGATAGTTGGCTGCTGTTGAGAAACATTTATAGACAATCAAAATATTAAGTGGACAGCCACGAGTGACATTATTTTCTGAAGAAAACCTTAGAAAATTGGCTTTGAGCACCAGCCTGAAGAGATCTATGGCATCAACATCCCCCGCCCCCTCCGTCACTGTTTTGTGATTCTCGTATCTGGCAAGCTCAGCTTCTCCCAGGAGGCCCACACACTGCCTTCTGTTTTCCTAGCTGGACTCCTCGGTGAGCACAAATAAACACTTGTTAAACAGAAATCCCAAACTCCCTAGCTGTGTGCACAGCAAACCAAACAATGGAGCTAACGGCTGCACTTTGTAGGAAACGACCGAGCGAGGGGCCGGATGAAAGAGGTAGACACTCAGATTCAAGTCAGAGACAAAAATGAAACACGGATTGCCTAGAAGAAAGCCATTACCACTGTAAATCTGTGCACCTTCTGGGAGTAGGACATATCGTCCATTAGAGGAAAACACCCAGTGGAAACTGTCTTTCCCACTTTGCATCAGCGTGCTGGAGCCGGGAGAGACAAAAGGACAGAGACAGAGTCAGAGGGAGTGCAGAGGAAAAAGCTTAACAAGGTCAACAAGGCATTTGAGAGATACTCAGCCTCTCATCTAGTTTCGCAAAAACCTGCACACACACAGATACACACACTGACACGGCAACACGCGCCGACTCTGTTATGTTTCAGTTTGCAACAAGACATGACAATGGCCAAAGGAAGATTTTTGTTTAAAAAGATCAGTGTGACAGCTTCTTCCCCCCTATACTGACACAAGATAGTGTGGATACTTAAACCTGAATATTTATCCGGAATATTGTATGACTTGCTCGTTGCAGGCACCACATTACTGTAACACTAATAAAATGGAGTTTATTTGGGTGAAAAGCACTAATACTTTCATCACAAAGATCTCAGTAACAGCAGAAATATCAAGGTGTTTTCCCTTACAGCTCTTATCCTAAAAGTATGATGGGATGGTTCTAATCTTTTTCTAGGTGCTGCCATTGTGAGCTGCCTCAGTACTGGGAGAAAATGGAGGAATTCAGTATAAGAGAAGGGACGTTTACAACAGAACACATTTTCTTGCTGCTCCACCGTAACACTACAACTAGTTTATGGTCTGATATTACTTATTGATGCCTTTCTTAGAGAAATAACACTAATGTGTGAGTATCAATATAAATTTTAATCACACCAAAAGTACCAATTTGCCATTGCATATATCAACATTTTGTAGGACTGTTTCCAAAAAAGACTGTAGCGTATCACTTGAACCATCTATAATTATCTGATCTCATTATTCTCTTAATTATTTAAAGCTTTTATGTGAAGTTTTCTTGTAAACAAACCGACTTTATACTTGTCTGTAACCTTGAGGTCTAACATGTATAAATGCTATTTTTGTCGAAAAATCTTGCTTTGATGGCATATTATAGATTTTGTTCTTTACTATCTTTGTGGGTGTGTCGCTAGATTTCCTGGGACATATAGCTGCTAACTGCACCGTGGGACCTCCGTCAGGATGTGAATTATACATATGCACAATTGAAAGAAAACAGAAATGCAATCGTCAAAACATTGTTCCATTAATATTTACGGCTTCCCGTAAAACATTCCTCTCAGAAACTCAAGATTGTGCCTTTAAAATTACTCTGGATTCAGTGCGGTGAACATAAACACGACTCAACCTATACTCTACATTTCCATTGGCTTGTGATCGTTTTGGGCATTTTCAGAGTGGAAAATGCCCTGGTTTGATATTTGACCGCTCTTCTTGGCAGAATTGATTGAACTTGAATTTGATGGTTGTCTAGCACAGCCTTTAAACATGGTGCTGGGTCACATATTTTCAAGTGGGTTGAGGTCAAGAATTTGGCCGTTCCAAAAACTTACTTTATCCATTCCTCAACCTGCTTTGATGTGTGTTTGAAATACCCAAGTGTGTCCAAGTTTTAATCATTTAGCTGATAGTTTGAGGTTACGCTGAAACTTTTTGAGGTAATCCACTTTCTTCATTATTTCATCTGCCCTCTGCAATGCACCAGGCCGACTTACAGCATAACATAACAGGAAGTACTTGCCTCACCTTTACTCCACCAAACGTACCGCTGGTCATGTCGTCCAACAAAAGACAATCTTTGTCTCATTTGACCAAACTTTCCTCCAGAAGGCTTTGTCTTCGTGTGGTCAGCTACAAACTTCCGTCCAGCTTGAGGGTGTTGATATTAACTTTCTGTCTTGGATAGCAACTTTTGTTCATGGCAACGTAAAAGTTGCAAGACTGTAGACAGTGTGACATGTCACTGATGTGCGTAGAATTCTGAGCCTTCTCCTGCAGCCTGTGAACATCCTAAATGAATTAGACCCTTTGTTCCAAAGTGTTGGGGTTGTCCCCTATTAAAGATGCTGTATGCTGTATTTATGTCACCTTGTTGGACATATGCTAGGCATACAGTACACTGTGATGCTATTGTTGGCTGTAATAGGAACAGAACAAGCTATGATTATAAAACAGTTTCCTTTAAACTTTTCCATGTTTTATGCAGCAAAGCAACACAGGAATCTGCATCACATTCTTTGCACACTGCAGTGTAGATACTAGGAAATAGCATTGGTCCTCTCAGCACTGCCCTTGTTGTTTACTTGTGGGTGTACACATGAATTATGAATGATAAACTACTACAGGACAAGATAATTGCTGTATGTTTCCTGAATAGACACACAGTTTCAGTCCTGCTGGACATTCTCTCTCGCATCCAGCTCTCAGGTTCCTTAAACCAGTTGTCCCTAAAAACAAAAATGGTGCACATGACCATCTCTGAAGCTGTTCCTGGGGTGCAGCCTCCAACTGCCACCAAGCCGGTAATGCCACCACAAGGCCACAGCATTAAGTGGATGCTGTAATCCATTCAAGCTGGCTGAAAGGAGCATCAGCATGCAGCACGCCTGGAGGGAATGAAGCCTATCTGGTCTCCTAACACAAACATGATGGGATCTGTTTGGCCATGGATTGCTTAGGGCACTAGAATACCAATGGCTTTAACACACACTTTTATACACACACGTGCACCCAGGGGCCTCTTGCATTTAAAATGAGGCTTTCACACACGAGGGGAAACAAAGTTGTCCTCATTTTTGGCTAAACTCGGACACACACATTGACTGATGGCTTTTGAAGTCTCTCTACAACACTCTGCATTTACGCTCAAAGGGTCATTGCGGACCCGGAAGAACTGCATGTTGCTCAGTTCTTTAACTCTAATGCTCATGAAGTCCAGATGGTGCACAGAACAACCAGCAATCACATCTGCAGACACACAAGACATAAGCATGTTTAAAATAACACACACACACACACACAGTGGGAACATTACTGTCCCCTTGTTACAATGGACTCGCTGTCAGGCCTAAATTGGCCTTTGGATATGCTAATGATTTAACTAAAAGCAATTCAGACAGGAGGGGAGCATTAATGTGAAGTAGCTTATCCTCTAACCAGGCCGCCATGCTCCGAGTGAAACAGCCACACTTCACAGAGCCTTTACACCACAACTGACACACATACACCGACAGCCACATTCACACAAATTCCCATTCAGGCCTGTGATGGCTCTTACCGTGGAACACTTTGTCTAAATGAGCTTAAGTGGATGAAAAATGCAACAGAGGGCAGGAGAGAATGATCCTTTTGTAGTGTGATTATCCCATAAGAGGTTTGGTGAATCGACAGGGAACGACACACACAAACACAGACACACCTGTCTGAATAAGACAACATCCACTGCTACTGTATCAGTCAATCACTGCACTACAAAAGTGACAAACCACTGATGCAAAATGCACATTCCTGACTGCAATACCGAGTCTTTTGTAGCTGCCACAGGCAGCCTTTTGAATTATTTTGTGTACTTACACCCCAAACTCTGTTCATAATTTATCCAGTTCGGGTCATCAAACAGACAGATCTGCTGCGGGAGGTAACCGTAGCGATGACAGTACTGATGCAAACAGGGGCCAGGGCTTGAAATCACGCATCGGCTTTGTGGCTCACCAGCTCTTTACGTATCCTTGTACTTTGCTGAGCTGATGTGCTGTAGTTAGCGAGGTTAAACGATCCATACCCATTCATAACTGGTATGTATAGATGTAATTAGAGCTAGAGAGATTATGTAAATAGGACTGTTGTCGTATGGGCACAGAGAAAAACAGAGTGGCTTAGGCCGTGGCTTGAAACATCTGCAAAACAACACACACACACACATGTGCAGAATGTTCCTCTAAAGGGACAGGATAATTGGCTGCTGAGCGAGAGCCCCCCTTTGGCTCCTCATTAGCAGCTGTGGACAACTTTTGTGTGCATGTGCACTTGAGCAGTTCCTACCACATGTACTCACTCGCACAGTGCATGTGTTTGAAAATGCAATATCGCGTGTCAAATGCATGTGCATCAGTGATCATCTTCTTTGTATGCCTTCCACCGCAGTCGCGATTTATTATCGTCTTCCGTACTGTAGAAGCAGAGCTCAGTGAGGGCGATGTGTGTGTGTGCATGTTTGTTCTTATTATGTGCGCTCCTCAGTGTTGTAGTGGTGTTTTTCTCTTTCAAGAGGGATAATATGGGGTAATCTCACAGCTCTATGGTTAAGTTGAAGAGCTCTCCCCACTATTGCAGCTCACAGTGCACATAAATTGACCAATACTGAGTTTTCTTCCTGCATTTGTTTCAGAAAACAAAACCCCAACGCCTTCTCACACACATAATCCTCGATCTCTAACCCACACAGTGGAAATAAAATACAACTTTTCACAATCTTGTTTGTGCCTTTTGATGAACGCTTCCATTCAGGCAGATAGCGAATAGATGTCAAGTGTTTCATCCTTTGCATTCATTTTCCAATCTTGTACCTCCCGTCCTACAAAGAAAAGCAGAGAAAATACCAGTGTTTAACACTTGGATGCTTTTAAATGCGGCCTTTGTGTCACAAGGAGGTTGATGAAAAAAATCTTGTTGGCATTGTGTTCAGATGAAAGTCCAACTAATAGATTTCAGAGATTTGGAGTTGGCAAGTGACCAATTACTGAAGCTGTCGTGCCAAAAGCGATGGTAGTATGAGGGGATTCCTTGGGTTGTGCACCATCAAAATGCAACTGGGGTTGTTTTCTATGTTGTAGATGGCATACTGGATGCAGTTAGAAGTCACGGGCAGCAAATTCAAACTGGTCCTAACCTTTCCAGCAGTTTGTTGTATACAGTACAGTAGTACAGAGCCAACAACATATCAGTCAGAGCGATGTTTTTCTGTTGTTCTGCATTGGTAAGTTTCGTTCAACAAAGAACAGGAGAGTGGCCATTCATTCACTGTTGTAGCTCTCTTGGTGAGACACTAAAATCACCCATGTGTGACCAGCAGATTATTAACGCCAGTAATAAAACAAGGCAAAACAAAACAAACAAACAAAAAAAAAAAATCCAAAAATCCTGCAGTAGCTAAAGAACTGGATGTGGACTTACGTTAGATGGTTGTTTGACCAGTGATTGAAGAACACCTGAATACAAAGATCGTCAAAGAGTGGACAGTTCACTTGTGGATACGGTTTCCACCAACTCCCACCGATTTCTAGTCTCTGATAGTGTGGGACCAACACAGCTGACGACTGAGTAAACGTCAAGACTGGTTGGGAACAACTGGATGTTCTACAGATAGAAAGTCTGGGTCACAGCAGTTTGGGCTACAGTTAGACAGTAGCTAACCCTAAGACTTCTGTAGACAAAACATGTATATAAGACAAAGATGGTTATACCCTTTAAACATTCTTTATAAGTAAAATGAGCACAATAAATACAATTTGCAATTACAACGAAGACTGAACACAAGCATTAAAATGTGATCATAATTGTTTGCTGATCCACATAGATAGAACATGTCAACAGCACTTTTCAGTAATGTCAGATGACTTGATCATTTCATGGCACTGTGTTACTGTAACACTAATAAGAAAAAAGTAATTTGGGTGAAAGTATTACAATCCACCGTGTAAAGGAAACCAGCAGAAACATAGAGACCATGCGACGACATGCAAACACCTCATCAGCAGTATCCATTCATTCGTCCGTTGTCTTGCTTAGGGTTGCAGGGGGCTGGAGCCCATACCGGAGGTCAGTGGGTTGGAGCAGGGTCCATCCTGGACAGGTGTCTCAGCTTGAACACAGAGAGATAGAGAACCATTCACACTTACAATGCAGAGTCACCAGTTAACCTAACACGCATATTTTGGACTGCGGAAGGAAACCGGAGAACCCAGAGAAAACCCACACAAGCTCAGGGAGAACATGCAAACTTCAGACAGAAGGAAGACAGCTGGTGGGGATTCAAACTGGTGAACTTCTAGCTGTGAAGCAGCCGGGCTAACCACTCAACCGTTGTGCTACCTCACCAGCAACATGAAGAAGAAAACATTGGAAGGTTTGGATTCAAGCAAATGTACAGAGATACAGAGCTACAGAAGTTAGAAATATTTTTTTTTATTGACTGATGAGACCAAGATTAACCTCTGGAAGAAAAACTCTGCTCATGATCCAAACCATTCAAGCACATCTGTGAAGGCCTTGCATGGCTGCTTCTGGAAGAACAACGGAGGGAAGATGGAAGCAGTTGCTTCTTTGTCTATTTCATGAGAAATGTCGACAAATGCTGCTGTGACACACCATCAGGTGTCACTGGACTTCATCTAATTTTAAGTTTACCGTTAAACCAATTGCTAATCATCAACAACTCCTTTGTAGAAATGTGGATTTGATCAGCCTGAAAACATGTTTTTTTTTCTAATGCCAGAAGAAAAAGTCTGCATAAGAACACAATCAGAGTACTTCAGATCCCAAGGTGATTTTCTGACCTCTTCCATTTGCTGTAGCTGAGTTCTCGTCTGTAAACAGAATAGAGCAGACAGTTTGTGCAGACACATTGTCCAGAGCCTCTTTTGGCAACCGGAGCAGAGATGAGAAGACGGGGGCAGCGTCTCTGTCAGCTGTGACCCTGTGTGTTCAGCCGCTCTAATATTCCCTGACAAACGCCAATATTAAGTGCTGGGGAGACAGACAGAGGGAAAACACGGTTTTATTCTGGCTGTCTAACAAAACCATCCAGAGGCCAACAAACCTATCTGTCCTTTTGAGTCATAGAGGCAGCACAAAGTAACATTCATTGCTATTAAAAAAGAAATAAACAAATTGCTCGGCACCCCCAGGCTACTGAGTCAGATATCACTCTGAGCACACAGCAAGTGAAATATAAAACCAATTGTGCCATTATGTACCCTAAGTGTATAAGTATATTAAATAGTATTTATAACTGTCTAGGTTTTGCCGTGAAAGGTCCTTCTCTAAAAATAATGACAATGAGTTTTCTTTGCAGCTCATCGTCTGTTTCCTAACTGTCAGAAACTCTGAAAGGTGAGAGGAACAAGCGCAACGAGATACGGCTGAGGAAGCCAGTGGGATGTCACATCTCCTCCTCCACAGAATACATTCTCTAGATGCCAGAACAAAACTTATTAGTATTCCCTGTGTGATCTGCTAAAGATGAGGAAACACAATGTTTGCCGTTGTCAGGAGGTGTTAATCCTCAAATAGCAGATATGGCTAAACCTGAATGACATGGGGATATTAAAGTGCACACGCTGAATCCCAAATACCAGACACAAGATCTTTCCGGGATAAGACTATTCTTAGAAATTCACGCTCCGAGTGTTTCCCTCAGTCGCATACTGCTGATGTTAAGCTGGGTGCTAAGTTTAAATCAACAACTGCGCAAAAGTGCATGAACATACAAGCACACATACATAAAAAGTAACAGTGCAAACTACCTACATAAAAGGTCACAGGTTTGCCTCCACCGCACAGTAGATCCTGTATGTACTGCTATTTTAATGTCCGACAAAAGAGAGAAATTGAAGTGGGTGTGAAGTCTGAAATGGACCTGCCACCTGCTTCCCACTCCATTCAGCGGAGATTTCCAGACCACTGCACGAAGCAGATTGCGATCGAGCCGCAGACGTCAGTACTAAGGGCCACTGCACTGTTGCTGTGTGACCTTTACAAGACAAGTTCCAGTAAAATTTGCTTTACATGTGACAATGTGCAGCTAACTGATGTAAATATGTGATGCTGTGTATGTTATTGCATTGAAGATGATTTGGTTTAATTATATGTATGCACAGTAAAGCTGGTTCTCATTCTGACTCCTGTGTTCCATGTGTGCGTTTAAACACCAAAATTTAAATTACTTGTAATATAAAAAGGTGCATTGACTATGTGGAGTCAGTGACAAGACTCCAAGAATTCACTGCATTTTAAAAGTAAAGAAATATGTAAATGACCTTCAGCAAAGTCCAGCATAATCATAATGTTTATTCAGTACTTTCTTGTAAAGTGCTTTTACTTTGAAGCAGTAAAGCAGGTAGGAGGCGGATGATGAAAAGAAGAACAGCAAGAGTTTTAATGTCACGTAACAGTGTGTCACCGAAATGAAGGGTGTCTAATATTGGCAAAAGCTTTTGTCACTTTAATTTCATGTTGGGTTGCATATTTGTGTCACAGTTTTTCAGGGTTTGAAGATGAGTTCGCAAGACTGTAATATCAGGCATAGTATTAAAAAAGTAATGTAGTAAAATCAAAGTGCATTTTGCAGTAATTGCAGGATATTAAAGTGAAACATCATTGAGTAAAGCTACGATTCCTCCATGATTTATCCTTGTTTTATGCGTCATTGTCATAAGTCGGCCAGTATTTTTGGAGGATTACATGGCTGTAGTTCTATAAACAGCGATCAACCAAATCATTAAAACTTACATAGGCATTTTAAAAGGTCTGTGTCTGCACAGTCTCATGTGTCTTTCTGCTTCTAACACGTCAACTTGGATAACTGACCATTTTTCTTGCTGAACTATATATCTCACTCGTATTTATATATAAAATGGTGGTGCTTTTTTGTTTAGTTTTGTCTTAACTCTTAGTTTTCCCGGTGTGTTTCTGCCCATTAGCTGAAGAATAAGCTCTTTTGAAGAGTTCCCCCTCTGTTCAGCTAGTGGTGCTGCTAAAAATATGTCATTTAAAAAGATGTGACTTGAATATTAGGTCGGAGATTTGAAACATTAAGTGCTGAGTTTACCATGGATATTATGACCAAGAATACCACTAATAACAGCCTTTTATTCTCCTTGTGAGACATAAAACCCTTTACAGGAAATCTGTGTAGTGCTGTCAGTCAATCTAACGTCTCTAAACAGCTGAGAGTAGTTGGGACAGTAGTTTGTTCCAATGACGCTAAATCACTTCATCCTGACATTTAACCATGACCACTTTGTTACCAACAGTTTTTTTTTATTGGAAAAGGCGTTTGATGGTCATTACACTATGTCTGCCAAGTAATGGTACATTACATGCATATCATTTATGTACTCATCCATAAATCACTACCCTTTCATTTAAACTCTATGGAACAGATGCAACATTTGGAAAGTGGCTTTCCTCTGCAACCAATGTGCTTCATCCAATAACTGTTATTTGGACAGACGTGAAAGAAAATATAGCTTTTTGACGCGGGGTTATTGAACAGATTTAAATTATAGAATTTTGGTAGTACAATATCCAGCCCTGTCAGGGTGTAACATGCCCTTTGCCCAGTGACAGCTACGGATGGCTCCAACACCCTGCGACCCCTAAGAGATTACGCAGTTAAGATAATGGATGTAGGAGTGACTTCACAAAATAACCACATGCCGATGCATATTCAGTGTCCACAGCCAGTACGTGTAACTTACTGATTATAGTAAAAAGATTATAGTAAAAAGAACAATGATAATGAAAGGAGCAAAGTGTGCAAGTTGAAGTTTGACTAAATTTTATAGGTAATGTAATATACTGTGATTATAAACAGATCACAAACAAAATGTTTTCCCTCTGATCATGAACCATGATTTTCAACTAAATATTGTGGATAAGTGAGAAAATTCATCACTGGATTATTAAAATATCACTAGTCTGGTATGTGGTTAAAAAAATTCTGCTAAAACAAACTATATATGTTGGCCAATGTCTCCGTGTTGTAAAGTAATTTTAGTTTGATTATTCATTTCTCCTTAAATGCCACAAAATTTAAAAATGCCCTCTCAGTCAGTGGGTTTACTTTAATGAATTCTAATAGGTGAAATAAATCAAAAGTTACTTGCATATTAAAAAAGTCTTTTTTTGGCTTAAAAAAAAAAACTCAAAGTCCAAATAAAGCACCAGAACAGCTGTGGAAAAGGTAGAGCCCTGTTAGAAGACAGAGAGAAAGGGAGAGGTGACGTAGCTTTTAAACCGCTCAAATGCTGCTGATTCCAAAGCCATGACTTCGTCCATCTGAAGTGTAGTGCAGCAGGTTTCACTTGAATGCAGAAGAACAAAGGCCAAACGGATGCATGTCACCACCACCAGTGAGAAAGATCCAGCACATTCATCGTATGACCTGAGGAGGGAAGTGACTGCAGGTTTGTTAGAAGGTGTTCAGATGGTATTACCCGTATGTTTTCATCACGGTCATTACTTAGAAGAGAAAAGAATTTTCAAAATCAATTTCGCTGAACTACATTTCAGGCAGACTGACACTTACGGAATTATGTAAGAAACATGAGGCCGGCAGTAAGTTTGATTGGCTGCGTGGTTTTTCATGCATGTTGTTTCTGATACCCATGGACTTTGATGAGATTTACAGGTGGGAAAAATAAAAAGCCTGCATGAATCACCTAAATAAATGTATAATCTCCTTGGTGTGTTTGATGGTGTCAGTCGGGTTGTGTCCAGTTAGTGCTGGTATGAAGCAAAAAAGTCACTTCTGCCTTTGTACAGATTATACAGACATGGAATCGACTACGTTTTTTTAGTTTATTCCTCTTTTTAAGTTATTATTATACACTCTACAACAGCACAATTGTGGGACGCTCTGATTTGAATCCTCCTGTGTTGAATGAATAACCTGCTGAGAATTCAATCATATCATTTCGTTACAATTTAAAAAAACAGCATGCGTTTTTTTTACATTAAAATCTTTAAAAACTTTTTTGTAGCTTTATAGAAAGTATTTATCAGAGAACCTTTCTATATTACCTTGATGTACATTCAACAGCCCCTTTATGAGATACACCTGTTAAACTGCTCATTAATGCAAATATATAATGAGCCAATAAGAAAGGAGCAACTCAGTACATTAAGGCCTGCAGTCAATGACAAGATGATCTGCTGAAGTTTAAGACGAGCATCAGAATTATGAAGAAAGGTGATTTATGTGACTTTGAACATAGTGTTGTTATATGAGCTTGATGACTGAAGCTGGACATCAGGCAAGAATGGGGAAGAATTCTGCCTATAAACGCTTTGTGTCCTCAGTTCCCAAAATGTTACCGAGTGTCGTTAAATGGAAAGGTGATGTAACACGGTGGTAAAAATAACCCTGTCCCAGTTTTTTGGAACGTGTTGAATATTTGCAAAAAAAAATAATGTTTATCAGTTTGAACATTCTATAGACATATCTATCAACTGAAAATGGGTCAAAAGGATTTGTATTGTCATAGTTTTTATTCACGTTAGACAGCATCCTGACATCATTGGAATTGCACTTTTTTATTTCAACATGTTTGCAAATTAGTATGCCGTAATTTTTCTGCGTCAATATACATGCAATGTAGAAAACAGTAGAAGCCAAGAAAGCCCACTGAAGGAGAAAGTGTGTCCTTTTGACTGTTAGTGATCTAAATAATTAATTGCAGTCCTACTTAATAAAGATTTTACTATTTTGTGACCAAGCAAATGGGGTGACTGAGGGTGGGTGGGTTGAAAAAAAAGCAAATGGAAGACAGAGCTAAAGTTAGGGCCAGTAATTACTGTAGAAGTAAATTATGGCTTTTTAAAGCCTCAGCAGTGGGAGCTGTAGACGGATCTCCTTTTAATTAATCTGATCATTTAATATCACTTGGTTTCTGGGTGATTTCAAGCTTCCGCTTCGCCCGACCTGCATGTGTGTTGGGCTGTGGGAGCAAACCAACAAAGAGAAGATGTTGCTGAAAGAGAGAAAGACCCAGACACTTTTACCTGACGACCTGTTTGACAGACACATGGTTTTCAATAGAATGGTTTGCAATTTCAGGGAGAAAAAAACGTAAAGTTGCTGGCAGAGTTCAGCTGAAAACTGTACAACAGGATTGGATATTGTTTCTGAAAAAAATAATTTAGGAACATTTTTTGATATATTTGTGACTTGTCGTTTACATTCCCTCATTATGTCAGCAGGAAACAAATCTGGCTGTGTTATTTGTATATATGGAATTATGAACTGTCATTTTTAGGACAAGGTTTCCGAGGAATACTTATTTCACTTATTTCTACACATTTTCTCTCAACTTGCTATTACTGAGAAACTTTTCTAGGCCCAGCTCTATGAACATAGTGTTATTGCGTCAGTCTTCACAACTTCTGGAAGCATTGGGACATGCATTTCAGGTGAAAAAAAAGTTGATCGAATTTAAAACCTGAATATTTTCGGGCAAAAATAAGTAAAATCGTTTTTTTCCTAAAGTTTAAAAATCTTCTTATACGTTATCTTCATTGCAATGACATTTGCCTTTTGCCTACAGTGAGAAGATTCAACTGCCTGACATTTCTCAAACACGCCCAAAGGGAGTTGCACAAAGAGTTTTTTTATGAAGCTGAGATGAGAAAGTTGCTAATTTAAGAAGTTTATCTAGGCTGACAGTTACCTGGGCATTTGGCTATTTTGGAGCCTCTTTAAAGGGATTTCGTTGAGATGTGTGGCTTTTTTTGTGTGTGTGTGTGTGTGTATTTTTAGGGACAACAGATTAGTAGCACAGTGTGAGTGGAAGCAAGCAGACACTTTATTTCTTCAAAGGCCACAAGCTCAACTGGAGGCTGAAGTCAAGCAGACTGTTCTGTTGTCAGCACAAATGCAAAAAAACACACACACAGGAAACATCATACACGCATAGGTATAGCCTGTAAATCTGAGCAAAGCCGCTCTGTGTTGAGAGCACACGCAGACAATCACACACACTGTATATTCTGCAGATACACACTGACATTCAGACACACAAGGACACGGTGATTTGTAGTGACAAACTGCAGAGTGAAACTCCGGTCGGACTTCTGTTCACCTTCTCACAGCTGAAGCCACCATCCATTAAGGCAAGGCTGCAAAGACATGCTGGGATACTCTCACACACCAACACACACAGTGATCTCACAGTTTTAAACACACACACAAACACAAGAGCCATTCGCACAGATAAGAAAATGTCCTTTTGGCAGCTTCACGTTCTGTCAGCATTTGGCCGCCACCTGACAGCAGCTTAAGTACAGTTCAAAAACCTTGTGGGTCTCTGTAAGTGGGTAACGTTACAGCGAACACACCTCTCACACGTCGTGTACACAGATACGATGTGCTGCATGAGCCTATATGCTGTAAAACATTACATTACATTACGTATCCGTGCCTGAAGATATAAATACATGCATTTTTAATTATTTCCTTGGGCAACAGTAAATATGTCTTGAAATTGAAACTGTAGCAAATGCTTACACCATTAAATTCAGGGAGGGAACTCAATATTTTACACATTTCGTTTGTATATAGTTGTAAATTATATATATTTGCTTGATTATTTCCCTCATGAGATCTGTCAGTACTGTTTTATAAATGTCTATAGGAATGTCACTTTTTGCAAAGCTGTAAAAAATCCATAGCTTTTATATATTTATGTATATACATATGTAAACACATATACATACATACATGATGATATACAGTATTTAATGTTCATTGTCAGACAGTAGGCTACTCATTTGTTGGTCTGCTGTTATTTGTATCGAGAAACCCTGCAGTCTGTGGCAAGTTAAGAAGTATTAACTCCGAAACTGTAATGTAATCATGTAAATGTAAGTTATTACTATGAATGTTTTTAAAGTGGCAGCTCAAAGAAAGGGAAAATTACTTCATTTGTTACTTTATATTGAATATGTTAACTAATGCATTTATTATTACAGTATTACAGTTTTTACAGGTCATTCAGGCCATTTTAGAATGAAATATATTATGACTTGTATCCTCTGACTTTTTCTTTGAGCCACCATCAACTCGAAATTTCAATGGCAACTGTAATTTACAAACGTGTGAGCAAATGATCATATGCTAACACACTGATATAAATATGTGTAGACAGAATACATTACTTGCTAAACATCACCATATTTGCATTGTTTGTTTTTTTTTGTATGCATTTTAGCATTCTAAATTTGGCATTTAGCTTGAGGCCCAGAATCCCACATTACACTCACAATCCCAGCGTGGAAATCTCTTAGGTCTTGTTTTGCATCTAGTGATTTATCTGACATTCCATAAACAGTTGACAAGATACTTGCTGTATTTTTTTTTACCTTATACGTATTAATATTAATTAGAAGAGGTGTCTCTAATAACATTATTGGTTTCATGGAGTATACTGTATGTATGCCAGGAAGCCACGGCAATGAGTCAACATAAATAATAAGAAGCAGCTTAATGTTATTAGCTACACCTGTCCTTGTCAGCCTAATTAAATATTAGTAGGCTATTTGTTATTTAGAGATAATTTTGAAAATCTGAACTTAGTGTGAATTGTGTATGTATTGATTAATCTTTAACAGCCTAAGCGCTGGAGTAGTCAGGCTGTCACACTCCAGCTTTCATATTACAAGCCAACTAATTGATGACTTGCTGAAGGCAGTGTGGTTGAGTCTGAGACAGCCGATGCTGCTTTCCGAATATCGCTGCTGTTTCTGCACACACACGTTTTTGCTCACACTGACACACATTATTTACACTCATTCATACACACATACACACTCCAAATGCGCATGTCTATCTACGCACATGTACGTACGTTTCATGGCGTGAGACTTTTAGCCAAAGATGCAACCTTCCTTCACTCTTACCACCCTCTGGACCACTAACTGGGTGTGATCAGAATTCCACAGCCATAGGCTGAGATTACGTCCAAATGGGCTCAGAGAGAGGAGAAGGAACACAGTCACATCAAAGACCAACTCAAAACCTGTGGCTTCACAAACTGTTCCTTCATAAAATCTACAAAAACATCCAGGAGGGGCAGTTGTACTAGTGAAAGAGCTGAAAAGAACAATAAACTCAGCATTTGTCATTCCATAAACATTTTACAAATGCACGACACAACACAGAAGAGCCAGTTCCTCGGGAACGAGGCTCAGCAGTCGATCTGTATTTAAAAGGAAAGAGACGCCATTAAAACAGAAATGTAGCCATCCTGACCACAGAGGACAGATGGTTTGAAAGAGGACTAAAAGAGCCCATCCACGTCATTGAGTCGGAAGAACCATCACTTTCTGGGAGGTAAACTATGACACCACTTATCACCATCATACAATGCAGTCCCGTCCCCGGCTGATTAACAGCTATTCACATTGTGCCGTCCTCGGCCCCAGAGGACACACATGATTGTTGGGTGGGAGGAGGATTCACATGTGACCTCAATGACCCTTTATGGGTCAGTAACTTAACTCTAAAAATGTTAATATTTCAAATTAAAGAAGCCTTTCAGATCCGAGGTGAAACAAGCCTCAAGCAAGTCCAGTTACCACTGAGTAGTGCCTAGTGGGAATGCTTATGAAACCTGTTTTTACTTTCTAAATAGCCCCTAATGATTTCATTTTGTCATGTTGTTTACTGTTACAGCTTAATAGACACTGATCTTCTTTTATCTGAGTCTAAAAACCCAAGGCGATTCATACAGGGGCATAGATCATCATCTCCCCGGGTAGTGTGTGTGTGTGTGTGTGTGTGTGTGTGTGTGTGTGTGTCAGTGTGTGTACTACCGCACACCGGGGTAAAACTTCCCACCGATTGTTCTTCCATTACACCACGTCAGAATATTTTCTCTGTTTCCAAAGGGAAGCTTTTCCTCATCCCAGCAGAGCTAATCTGTCTTCCCTAACAAACAACTCACACTTTGATGATCAATCTCTGCAGTGAAAGCCTGAGTCACACAGCCTCAATGCTTTCCATTCAAACTCTGTGGTTTTAATATCCACCCAAGAGAATATGACCAGACTGGTAAGGTTATTAAGATATGAACCATTAGCCGGTAATGTGGTGGGAAATGGCTCATGACCTCCACCTTAGTATTTAACATTTAAATGTACTGTATGACTCATGACAGCCATTAAGAGAAATAGAAGAGAGAAGGGGATGAAGTGTTTGTGTGAGCGAAAGACTAAAGAAAGAGCGGCAAAGAAAGTGAGAAAGCAGCAGCACAATGACTTGTTAAATTACAGGTCAGACAGAGGTGAGATTGGAGTTTCTCAGGTGAAGTAAGGTTAATGTTATTTGGAGCTGATGAAAATTCATCCATTCATCAAGCCGCTTCGTCCAGTATATCTGATCCCTAGTAGAGCTGCTCTGTGTTTACTTTTTTCATCAGTAAAAGTGTGCATTAAAAGAGATTAATATACATATGTATGATAGCTGTGAAAAATACATAACAAATCGAGCAGTAAACGGTAAATAAAGATTTTTAAATCATATAAAACCTGTTTGTGATTGGCTTCAAATGTTGAAACTGAGAAATTGGATAGTTCTTTTGTTGCTCTGCAGTGGTGTAATTAACATTAAATTAATATTCATAATGTTTTTGAATATTGTCTTGTCTAACTCGTTGGATTGACGTTCCCAAACCCAGGTGTAGCTGAAATTAATGTAATTATGTTAATCATGTCCATTTCATCATTCATGTCGTGCCAAATAATACCCACCACATATTTATTTATTTTTCGCTGGAATATTATTTTTGTTAAGTTAATTTTCAATGTGAGCAGATTGACTTTTTATGTGTATCCATCTGTGGACCTAAACCTGGGACAACAGGAGCAGTAAACGACCCGGCAATAAACTTTCTTTATAAAAAAGATTTTCCCCAAATCATATAAAACCTGTTTGACACTCATGATGGATGAGTACCAGACCCAAGAGTTCACCCACAAATGAGACAACATATCAAATGTTGAAACTGAGAAATTGGATAGTTCTTTGAGGAGTGATTCGAGAAGTTATAAAATAAACATTTTAATTCAGAATTGGTAACACGGCACAACTCACCTTTGGGTATTTTTTAGTCTGACAGGCAAAGTTAAACGCAATGTCATATTCTTCTGTTAAACTATAACACAACAAGAAACACATTAAATGTAAGCATTATCCGTTATATTAATGCTGCGATGTCCAGTTCGTGAATGACTTTCTAATGTTTTCAGCTGACTTTTCTCCGTCTTGTCTAACTCTCATGTATGTTGAAATGACATTGAATTAAATTAGTTGTTTCCCAAACCCAATTGTAAGAAGTTGGAATGATTTTCAGGTGACAGAGACAGAACGTGAAGAATAAAGATTTCAAGGAAACCGTTGGACTAATGTGGAGCTGGGCGACGCCCCAACAATATAAATAAAGTTAAAATTCCAAGAAGTTCCAAGAAGTTACAGTTTGTCATTTCATGCTGCAGGTCAGTGAATAGAGATCCTTCCTTTATGTCCATTTGTCCATCTTTTATTTTGTTGTTAAGGTCAGAATCATGTCTGTGTTTTATGCAGTGCCAAATAATACCCACCATTAAGCATATTTATTTATTTATTGGCCTTGTCCCCTGAGTATATACATTATTTTTGTTAATTTCGTAAAGCCAATAAACCATTATTATTTTAGTTTCTAAAATTATTCTCAATGTGTATCCTTTTTTTCACAGATTGACAATTTATCTTTTATAGAATTGGTTGTTTCATGTTTTGTTGTCCCGTTGATTCCATTTATTGATATCCTGAATTTTCAATATTCTCAGTAGTTGTAGGTTAATAAATATTTAAAACTGGTTCTGTGTTTGTCTTTCTTCAGTTAAGCAGACAGAAGTCACTGGAACGAAAAGAACTTTATCTTTGTTAAATTGTTGATTGTTACTTTGGACCATCAACGGTTCAGCGTGGTTCCGCTCATAATTGAACCTGTTTTGAAATTAATATTTTATATTAATATCAAATCACCCAAATATACGAGTTCTGCTACACGGTCATGATACTGAATTTTAACTAGTTAACCTTATTTACTGTAAGATGTTCACCAGATGTTTTGTTTTAACACTGCATGACTTTTCCAGTCTTGCGTTGCCTCTGTTCCATCTTTAGAGAGAGTGTCTGAATCTAAGTTTTTTTTTCAAACAAGCAATCGTATTGTTCATTTTCAACATTTGATATGTGTTAATAAGAAATTTAATACATCTGTTAATCCTTGGGACTGAAATCGCATGGAGGGATCAAAACTAATAATGAAAATGATCATTACACGTCTAAATGTTATTCCTGTGTAGCACAGAGCTTAACTAACATCCAAAATTAAAAAAAACAACTAATATGTTGCACGACTGGAATGTTCCTCAGCTCAAGACAACTGTAGTTTGACCCAATCCCACATAGAGTACATTGCCCTGCTGCTTCATATTTTCATCTTCAGTTCCCAGACAAATGTATTACACTCGTGTTTGAGTAAGCTCAAAACACTTTATGAATGTGAGAATGAGTGTACTGATTTTTTGTGATGTATTTTCATACTTACACTATTAGAAGGAACAACAATAAGGAAGACATTAATACCAGTCTGCTACTACCAATCTGCATTAATTCTTCCTCTTATGATATTATGATTACATGGTTGGTTGTATTTTTTTTTAATCTTTGGGACGTGTTTTCTTTCTGTGGAAGCACTACTCCATTAAAGCCCTGTTGTTTTTAAATGTGCTTCATGTATAAGTTGATTTGCTTTGACACTGTTTATGTGGTTGAAGGTTTATTACAGCTAGAGCCCCGATATATCCTGATTAGTGTTGTTCGGCATTCACTGTGCCTGTGCTGAACAGTCATAAATTGTTCAGAGGATGGTAAACAAATTCATCTATTCTTATACAGAGCTATGTGGCTCAAATACCTCATGATGGAAGCCTTCCTTATATTAAAGTCTATGAGACTGTTTTACTGGATGGAAAATCTGCATGTCAGGCAAAGGTTCCAGCTTTTAAATTGTGCTTCTGTGTCTCGCTGATGGCAAAAATATATTTTGGTGGAAAACATTAACAGATTTTGATACATAAATATGACAAACACGAGCTGATATATTAAGGGGGTGATGCCAAAATTGATATTGATGGAGTAATTAACTTTGACCTATGTCACTCTGGAAATATAGTCAAACTGATGTAGTTTTTTACGGATGTACACATTAAAATCCAGAGATTCAAGATGATAAAGGTCTGAAAGAGGGGAACACTGCAATATTTCAAAGTAATTATAGTCTGACAAGTCCTTATAATTAAAGTTGTTATAATTACACTATCCAATGTGCCTTCAGCTCTTGTTCTTTTCCACAGCTTGATCATCATTTAGCGCCTCAGACACTGCAGATGTGATATCCATATCCAGACATACACCAACACTGAAATCCAAACAAGACGAGACAGAGAGAAAATCAGGTGAATAAATAAAATATGATGAAGCTGAAGGCTTCTCTGATATGAGCTGTCTAACTCTGCATTTTAACAAAAAAAGTCAGCCTTCACTTCTGCATTGTTAGGTATATCAGTAGTCTGTGATGTTCAGAGCAATCAGGAGTCATATTGTGATGTAATTCACTGTTTTGTTGTTGTCATATTTCTAAAACCCCGCCAGGCTTATTGGAAAAATATCTGCGTAGGCTGAAGCCTTTTGGTTTTTCTGTTTCAGATGTTTTTTGGTGCAATCACACACAGTTGGAGCTTGGCAAATAATGACTACATGGCAGTGCATTGTCTTTTTTAAGTCAGGCCCATTCAAAAATAACTGAGAAGAGCATCGCTAAACAAGTGGAAATGTTGTGCTGTGTTGGAAAAATAAAAATGGGCTTAACATGTGTTCATCAAGCTGTCTGTGCCATGGTTTTCTGGTTAAGGATGCCGAGAAAGTTGAGTAAAGGCTTGTCATTAATCAGATTCATCAGGCATATGAAGCATGTGAAGCTGGGTAGTTTTTTCACTTCACTCCCATTCATTCATTCTTCTAAATTTTAGCTTTTACAACTTTTTTTCAGTTGTGAAGATAAAGGGCAGCAGCCAGAAACACAAACAAGATTTTGGTTCCATTATCCACTGGACTGCACTGCTGATTAATAATAAAATATAATTTTGTCCTTTTAGTTTAACGCTGCGCTAATCAAATGTTCAAATTAAGTCTGAATGAAATGACTATGTGAAGTGTGTAATTGTTCAGCGTACTGCCAGTTTCAAAGAGAATCAACATCAGGTTATTCCTATTCTTTGTTTTTGTTCATCAACAGGAAGCAGCTCTTTTCCGTAAGAAGCTGCCTGTCCGTGGTCAAACAGAACATATTAAATGAGTTAGGTCAACATAGGGCAGGTATTTGTGGCTAAAGAGTTAGACGTTAGTCACACAGGAGGGTGGAGGCCAACACAGAGTTAAAAGGAGTTAGTGGGTATTGAACAAGGATTGACAAAATCAGGTTGACAAAAACACAACTACCCATACATAATAAAGCTACACTTTTAAAAAATATTTCATTTTGCAACCATATTTATTGTTGAGGCACTGAAGTCAGAGTGGCAATGGTGAAAAGTGACGTTTATCCCTTCCAACAATCACAGATTTTCAGTGATTTCTGCTTGATTAGTAAGTTTTGCAGCAATCTTATTTAGTATATTTTGATAATGATTAATACATGAAGGACTGTGCAGAGCCTGGCAGAGCATGGCAGAGAGTGGAAGAGCATTATGGAGCAGGGATGAGGGAGGCTGGTCGGAGAAGAGCAGATTGAATTCAAGTGTAAAATGCACATTTTACTATTAATCTTTGTGCATGTGCACTGTAGCTGACAAAACTCTATAATATGAAAGTCCCAACAACAAACAGTGAGTGAATGCTGCTTTAAAGCAATTCTTGTATGTTATTTATGTGACACAAAAAGCAGCCAGTTAATCTGTTTTTGAAAATAGCATCAAACCCGTAAAACTTCTCATTAACACTTACCTTCTCCCTCAGCTTAAACCCAACAAATAATTTCAAAGAAAGAAGTAATTACAGTTTAAAGCACTAATTGGTAAAACCTCACTAAATCCACAACAAACCTGCAACTACCGTCTACATTAGAATCAAGTGCAGGGAAAATTAGGCTCATTTGAGCTCAAGCTTCTTTAAAAGAGACGGTTTAGATATCACGTTTTCTCCGGAAGATAATTATTCATAGGCTGTCGGATGGAGGTTTACCCAAACAAAGGAGAAAAGGTTGGTGACAATTTAAAATTCTCTGTGACTCTCTCCTCAAATCCTCTTACAAAGTTGAGCCATGAACTGTTTGTTTTAGCAGCTGGCAGCAACTTTTGACATGAGAGGTTTGTTCAAAGACGATCCTAAATATCCTCTACTGAAATACGTAACTAGACAGCGTTCACATTCGCACACATTTGAGCTGCAAACTCACATTCAGCATAGTGGTCTCTTTCTTTTCTTCTTGCTCAAAAGCCAACAGTGCTCCACCTTTACTTATTTTTCCAATAAATTCCTTAAAAACACTGGCTCCCATGATTAAAAAAAAAAAAAACATTTGAGCTGTCAGGACAGGAACCAGCAGCATCAATGTCCAGCCTGGATTGGAGCTGTCCTGGCTGGTTTTAGAGCCTGTAGAACTGCTGAGACTGCAGCTGCTGTTTCATCAAGAAGACCAACCCGTCTACACATCACTGACAAAACCTAGACCACGGAGGCGCACTCGTTCACGAGACTCAACTCGGATGAGACTGGAGGATCAGATGTTAATTATAAGATAAAATGGTGTATTTTGGGTGAAAACCCTCATATCTCGTACGTGTCTGCGTGTGCGATTCAGCATGATGTATTACAATAGTCAAAGCAACTGTATATCTCTGGTGCAAGCTGTTTTTAATAGATTGTGTGAAACAGCGGGAGCCTGTGATTTCAGAGACAAAGCTGCCGTTGAAGAGACAGTAGCAGCTTTGACTGTGACAAACACCTCAGTGGTTTTATATTCTGCTTTTGATTAAAAAACATTTGACACTTGTGTTTTTAAAGCTATAAAATTACCAAAGATTGGCAAGGTAGCTTTGATCCGCTGACTGAAATAGTCTGGCCAGTAGAATAAAACCTAATTACACATGAATAAGAGGAAACATGGTTAAAGGTTGTTAACATGCATTATTGTTATATGTATGTGACAGTAACATGCTCCACATGCCTTATTAGGCAATGATTGGTTTTGGCATAACGCAAACACACAGTCATGGTGGGGGTATAGTCAAGACCCTGCACCCCGACTTGACTCCAGACCAGCTTCTCCTACTTGTTTTTTCTTCTTTTATTCAGCAGCACTCCTTTTTTTTCTGCGTTTGTGTCTCCTGTGTCTTTCCATCGGTTCAGTCTCCTCTCTTTGTTTCCTAATTCACTCTCTGGAAATGTGAGAATCCTTGGTTTTTAAAAAAAATCGGACAGAATATAAAGGCTGGGTTAACAGCACGTTTGGGGATCCGTAGGTGATGAGGTATAGAGCTTAAACGATGAAGATAAATTAAAGCAGCTGATGGACTAAACTGGAACAAACAAGATTAAAATTACTTATAAAAGATTAGTCTGACTTACTGTGTGTGTGATGGTCTTTTATATCAAAATCATCAATGTTTGCAGCCAATTTTCTGCATTAATCTTGTTGTCCATTATCACCACAGAACCACTAAAACCAACATTAAATTTTCTCCACGTACATTTTGTCAGTGTGCAGCCTGGATTAGCTTGTTCGCCTGTGCTATACATATAGTTGTTAAATAACTAATAACACACCACTGCAGACATGTTTCATTATTCCAAAATGAATGATTATTTCAGATTATTTCACCATAATTCCAGTTAACTAGCCACAGTACAATGAAATGTAGATTTGGATCTCAAGGCTTTAAAGGATCATGACTTAAAGAAATATCACCCAGTGAAGAATTGTGTCTGGCTGCTGTGTTTTTATTAGTTTTTGGCTATGGCACAGATTAATCTAGGCTGCTGGCTGACAACTGAGCAAACATGATTAGGGGGGATTCGCTGCTGGTTTAGTGTCTGGATGGTGACTGTGGGCAATATGATTGATTTGGAATATGACTAAAGTTATCCTTTAACACTCGCCAAAAGACATGATGGAGGAGCCCTTCAGTTAGGTGTCACATCTTTGAGTTGGTCATAGTCTCCGAGCTGTGTACAGTAAGCGACATAGACTGTTCCTCCTTAAGCTTAAGTTTTCCCATAAGCCGGCTGTTCTCTATTTCCAATCTTTGTGCTCACTAAGCTGGCTGTGACTTGATATTTACCTATAAACATCGAGAGTGACATCCATCTTCTTATTTAACTCTTGGCAAGAAAGCAATTTGCTTCCAAAATGTCAAACGATTTGCTTAATCTGAACAAGTCTAGTTACTAACTTGGGGACTGCTTGATGTTTACCTGAAAGGCCTTCTGAATCTTTAATCTTTTTTGACATTCAGTACCACTTGCCATCGATCAGCAGTGAGCGAGACACTGTGCAGGACTTAAGAAAATTTCCAAAATACAAGCAAATTAAGCAGTTTATCCTACTAAACATTACTGTACTCCTCAGAGACAGAGACAGCCTATTGCTTCACTGCTCCTGCTTTTTACTGTAGTTTAATATGGTTGGTAATGATGGAGCATCTAAAATGTGTTCCTTCAGGCATGACTGGGAGTAATGGGCCCACCAGTCACTACTGTTTATCTTCCTGGACAGTTGATGGCCCTCCAATGTGTCATTACACTAACTAGGCATAGCCTGGCTGCCTGTGTGCGAGGGAAAGACGGAGAGTGGGAGAATGTATGAGTGTGTGCAGATTTTTGCACATTGACACTTGCACATAGAGACTAGGACAGTCACTGCAGCTACAGTGATTTATCTGCATGCCAAACGACGCCCATATTCACACTTTGCATATGCAACGGCAGTCAAATAGAACATCGGTACTCATTAGGATCAACACATGTGCGTGTCTGATTCACGTGCAGTCACGCAAACACATGCATAGATAATATGGCTGGGATCTGCACTCTAGACTCATTCAAGCTGGAACGTTTCACAATGTGCAGCGTGTGTGTGTGTGTGTGTGTGTGTGTAATGGATTGTATCCACCTGTTACAGAACATTCACACATATGTGCATACATACACAAAGAGATGCAACAAATATGCATGCAGTGCATTGTGAGACACAGCTACATAAACAGAGGCAGGCACATAGATGCGCATACATACTAAATATGAGATAAGGAGACTTCTTGGAAAACATTCATACAATCATACACACATGACTACACACACTGCATATTTTCAATTCCCAATCGCCACCATCCCAGGCAGCGGGGAAAAACCTACGGGGAGCATGAGACAAGCCGGGAGGCCAAACAGGGACGTGACAAGCCCATTCAAGTGTACACTCCTCACCACACTCCACCATCTTAGCACTCCTCTCACTTCACCGATTTCATCTCTTTTACATTTTCTGACTAGAGCCTGAGCAAGAGCAGGCGCTGTCTTTAAAGTGGTAATGCATGATTTCTCTTTTTTTTTTTCTCTTTAGTTCAGTCTGAGGTGCTAAGTGCTCATTAATGGCATGTTTCTGCGCTACACTTCCAAGAGATCACCTGTCAATCACACGGTGTGCTGAGTTTCTGTCGAGGAAGTTTGGGTTTCTGTAGGCGGTGCTCTGTTTTGTGTCTCAGGTTGGCAGTGCTCAGGTTGCTTGTCTTTGCTCATGTTAACTACCTACGGTACAGTAGCTCTTTGTCTACTTATTCCAAACAAATCTAAATCAAATTTTTAAAAGATTTCAAATTCTTAGAGGGAAGACAAACCACAGGATGGGTTAGGAACTGTAAAAGTTTTCATGATGTACTCTGGAAGAAATAGAATTAACAGTTACTTCACAGAAAGTTTTGCAGTAATACTTACAGTACAACACCTTAGCTTCAGGTGTGCCACAAGGCACGGAATCATAGTTTTTTTTTATTGTTTTTAATATTTAGAAAATAGCAAGACTGATGCCCTATTGCATTAGATGACAACTTCACTGAATCTTAATTATTATACTGAATTATGAAAATATTCGAATTTGAAGGTATTTGAACATAAAAAAAGATCATTCTCAAATGTTTAAAAATGTCCATAAGTAATCAAGTAATTAAGCTTCATCATTTCATGTGCATAACTACTACTCTATATCTCAGCTGGTAATATGATTTAGATGAAATAGAAAATACACTACTTTATGCTGTAGACTTCAAATATGAATAATATTTGGGGAAGAGCAAGCTACAGGTCATTCAAATCACATTTTTTTTTATAACATAGGCAGTTTTAGGCCCACGATGGTTTTGGACTAGATTTTGAATGGGCGAAAGTACCGAAAATATAATGTTGATGAAAGAAATTTAGCCAAACATTGTTAGTAGGTTGTCTAAGAGTTATCTTCTCAAAAATTGTGCTGATTTATATTTTTTATCCAAGTCAAAGACAGTGAGGTAGTCGCATACACACAGATACACAGCCATAACAAATGCACAGCGATTACACTTATTTTATGATTACACTTATTGAATAAATGTGACTTCCGCCCAAGAGCTAATGCAATCACGTGTGCATAAAGCTGGCTATGCTAAAACTATCTGACTGGTCATTATAAGTTAGTTTATTCCCAGTAATCTGCCATCCCCAATTTGTGCACACTATTTTGAGCCATTAAAGAATGAGTGTTTTTTGTTTTTTCCATAGACCCATAGTTTTAGTGGCTCAAAAGTAATTGTCAAAGCTAACATAATTTAATTTACATTTGACAGACATCACCAGATGCCGGTCTTCCTCCCTGCCAGTGCTCTGCTCAGCCTTTTCCTGTAGCTGCATAAGATTCCTGCTTGTTCCTGCCTTTGCCTACAGTTTTGCCTTCAGGCACCGAAATCCATGCTGAGTTGGATTCAGGTCAGGTGATTGACTTATTCATTTTAATTCAAATTTGCTCCATCTCAACCAGCTACAACAGCAAAATATTACATACACACTAGTGCAAGCAATAGATGCAGCCTAGAGCCAAAGAGAAAATGTGCCTGTACTGTACTGAGCACACACCCACGAGGACAGTATGGATGCTGTGTGCTGCATCTTCTGAATCAGGGAGGAGCCTCTATGTGCAGTCGTGTTTATGTATTTGTGAGTGTTTTATGTGCTTACTAGTGTGTTTTTAAAAAGAGTGCTAGTGCTCATAGATGTCTGTGCACATCGTGTGTGTGTGTGTGTGTGTGTGTGTGTGTGTGTGTGTGGCCTGGAAATTATCTGGTCATTCATCACTGCCTGAGCAGCTGAGGCTAAAGACCATCCATCTTCCCCTCCTTTCACAGCCAAGGCTGACACTCAAGGTGTTTGTATGACTTAATGTTCCTCTCTGCAGAATTTTGGAGCAGAGCACACACAGCTCTCAGTGAGTTTTGTGTGTGTGTGTGTGTGTGTGTGTGTGTGAGACTGTGCGACTGATGCAAATATTTCTCCCATTGTTCATCTGCCTGCCGGTGTGTCTGGATGTTAAACCATTGCTACAATGTGTGAGTGTCAAAGGTCCAATTATACTATCTTTGCATGAACTTATGGCACAGAGGGTGTGATAAGCTTTGAATGCGTCTTATTTGGGTTTGAAATATATAAAGGTGTGTGTATTTCCATGAACGTGGACGTGAATCTCTCCTTTAAGTTCATCTGGGCATTTAGTCAAAGAATTTGCTGGCAAGTATTGGTAAGCACAAAAGCTCACCACTCTTATTGACTGCCTCTGGCTATGACCTTACAGAGTGTGTGCTCTTGCCGATTTCTCTTTGCTTGTGTGTGAGTGGGTGCTTACAGTTACAGGCCTTTCTCATTCTCCCACCAAAGGTCAGCTGTCAGACGGTATTGAGCATCACTAAAGGTGAAAGAAATGTGAAATATGTTAAATGATAAACTATGAAACAGCATGGTCCTGTTCTCCTGCCACCCTGCTGAGTTTGAGTAGGAGGAGGTCCTTCTGGTGATGTATGCTTACTGAACTGATTTTCAGTGAATAACTGTTGAAACGTTAATGTGTATCATGCCTAGTTAATAAACAAATGGAAACCAGTATGTTTCTATTTTCAAACTGTTTTTAGAAAAACTAATTGTAAAAATAAATTATGTAATAATTTAATAATTTAATTTTTGTAACGTTAAAACTGAGCACAATGCCAAACTAATATGCCGAGGTACAATACAGGTTACAAGAAGTAAAAAATGCTTAGTCCAAATCTGCTGTGCTTGAAGATGAATTTCATGAGCTATGCATTCTGAGTCCCAGGACAAAGCAAAGCAGCACATCCACACAGGTACAGTACACTGGCTGACATGCCAGCTTTCAGGTTACTACACCTAATCCCGGCTTTAGAAGTGGCCACTACTTAAAAACTAACTACAAGGCTCATGCAAAGGAGGCACTTTTCATTGAATGTTTGAACATGCTTTTTTGTGGATGATCGAGCAAGGGATCCTCTGCAGTTAAGTCTGCGGCAACAATCAATGTCTTCATGCTCCTGCAAGCCCCTCTCTTGTCTCTTAGTTGCTCTCTAACGCTGTGGAGTGATTTACAGAAGAAGAAAGAAGAAACAGACTGTGCAGAAGAAAGTAAGGAAGCTATTGCAATGAATGAGGGGGCCAAAAAATTAGAACCACCTCTTCTGATAATGCACTCCAGTACTACACCACCAAGTACTTTGACCTCAGTAATAAACAGAGGATAACTGTCACCTTTCTGACAGTGTCAACCTAAAGACTAAGAAATTATGACCTTGTAAAAGAGGAATTCACGGCAGAGCCGCTGTATTAGATTGCGTAAAATTGCACATGTGGTTACAATGTTATCCTTGATCAGTGTGCGTTGTCATATCACCGGTGCATTTTTAAAAGTGGTTGGGTCGCTAAAAGCATGCACCAGGCCCACGCAAGCAGGGACATGGACCTTTACAGGCAGTTACATGTGTATCAGGGTTTACAGGTACAAAGCTCATGCAAAATAAATCATTCATCCTGTTGCTTTCCGTCTTTTTACCATGTAGGCATGTCTTCGTTCTGCAAATCTGTGGACAATGAAGATATGTGACCAACACCATGAAGGCCAACACACAAGGAGCTGTCACTACATCCAGTTAGGCTCGTTTCATTTAAGAGTATTGTATGCGCACTGTTCTTGACTGGTTCTATTTTAGACTTTGCACTGTCTCTCGTCCTTCCATCACATTACTCACATTACTGGATATTGCTAAGCAATAAATTGCTAAGTCTGCAATGTCTGGCTGCTTCCAGCTGAACAAACCAAGGCAGCTGTCCACGTTGTGGGACGAGACTGCTTTTAGTGCTCAAATTTCAACTCCAAGTTCATCATAAAAGGGCCCTAACGTTACCGTACAGTGCAAAGCTGTTAACCAGCTTCATGTCAAACCCGAGGTTAACACTGATGGTTTAAATTATTGTTTTTGCGATTTATCAGCTTTATTGCTTTATCTTGAAAGTAATTAGTTATCTCACTTATGACATTTTCATAGAGTAACCAGTAATCTGTTACATATGAAAAAGTAAGTTTCCAAACACTGCTTCTTAGTGTTTTATGTGCCACTGTGACAAGCTTCCCTTCTGGTTTTATGACTGATTTGAACGTTACATAAAGAGACTTATACCATAACTACCCTGCTTTTATTTTGAAGCAAAGCAAGTCACGGCAAGATAAATAGGCTGTGTGAAAAACAAATGCACAGTGCTGGTGTAATCTGCCACAGTAACATCGCTAATGTAGTTGCGGGTCTAAGGAGGTTTTCTTTTTCCTCACTAATGGAACATGCCCTGCATTTTCAGTGCAAACCAAAGAGTTACAGCTTAATCTTCCCTGCAGCACAGCTATGCCCCAGTGAGCTTATAAATGAAATATGCCACCATGCCAAGGCACCGTGCCTCACGACCTTTCCCAAAACTCCCCAGCTCCCTGCTCCCTGATGCTCACCTACTTCTGGCCACACACACACACACACACACATGTAAATGCTCACGCACATGCATTGATGCACATAAAGAATTGAGCAGTGGGACTATCACACGGATAATCAGGCAAACCGCCAGACAAACACTCCTGTTTACAATGTGCACAACAAAGAGAGTTTTTTCCTCTTTTCCTCTCTCCTCGGACTCGACAAACAAGCACGGCTAAGTTGCTCTTTGTATTCATGGGCTGACTTTTGTGTCAGCGTATGTTTTAATTTGAATGGATTTCAGGTGCCTTCATTGCCAAAGTCTGCCTCCCTTTTCTCTCCTTTGATCCAGCCCCTGACATTGAAGTTCTCCTCCTCCTCCTCCTCACTCTCTCCTTCTTTTTCTCACTTTCAATCAACCCTCAAGAGGCATCGCAGTGTGCCATCTATCACTCTCTCCTCTTCGCTCCTGCTTCTCCCTCTGCTCTCGCTTCCGCCCCACTCCTCTGTTCATGAAGAAACAAGTGCCTGATATCTCGAGATTCTCCGGATCTCACAGTGCAGTCTGGAGGCTAAGCGCCGCCGATGATGACAGTCGGGGGTCGAGAGGTCACCGTGGCAGCCAGCCTCAGTGGCCTCACGGGTAGCAACCTGCCATGATCCACAATGTCTGGGGGTAAATCTCACCAGCCCCTTGTTCGTACAGTACAGGTGAAACACCGATGCCACAGTGCAGTCCCACCCTCCTCATTTTCAGTCATCATCGCCTGAAGCCTCAGAGTCAATTCACACTAGGTGGCAGATGGAGAAGCAATGGATCTAAAGTACTATTTTACTCAACAAATAACACATTTAAAAAGTAATGTGTGTGATATTTAAGGAGAACATGACTTCTTCTATGTTTTTATATGGAGGTTTTCAATAAAATGGGCTAAATGTCATAAAAGATCATTATAGTGTTCTCGCGCTGAATTTGTTCTATGCCAGACAAGATAGCTAACATGTGAGTGTGAACTCGTCCAATAAGCACAAGGCGTAACTTTTCCTGGACGTTTAATAAAGGCTCACTTTCCTTTTACTCCTTTACTTACTCACCTAATGCAGCGACTAAATTATATTCACAGCATCTTAAAAGGTAATAAAAGAAATATTCCGGACAAATAATGTCCAAGGCAACAATGTAATAAAAAAACTGGCAGCCGACGATCAGTCGCCATCTGTCCTCTACAGTTCTTCAGTAACTCTGACGGGAATTCCTAGCTCTATGACTACGGCTGCCTCCTCACCAAAAGGGGGCACTGCAGTACACAAAAGTCTATACTAAAGTTATTGAAAGGTTTTTAGCAGTTGTAAATGCATTCAAACAGAGGGCAGAACACTCCCCGCCTCGACAATATGACTGAACCATTAAAACTAATACACCTATTGTAACACAACTACAAAAATGCAGAAGAAAGTCCATTTACTTTTCTTCAGACAAAAGGACAACCGTTTCTGAGATTGGCCTCAGAAATACTTTTAGCTCCTTCTTTTACTCTTCTTACTTCTGCTTTGTGTATCTTGCTGTTATTGCTGAAGAATGCTTTTATGACAAGTCCAACAGGCTTCATTCATTGAGTCTGGCTGTCCTTGAGCAATACAACATCGACTAAATGTTGGGTTTGTCCATTTTCTCAGGCTATGAAGGGTGGCAGGGTATTCTTCTGTCCATCTATTCCAGAAAATCTGCCAGACACTGAATTTGCTTCCAGTGGTTAGTATGCAGTTTTACTGGTTCAAAGTTGCCAGAAGGTCGGACAAGTGCATTTGTCTTTTGAGTTAGAGTCAGTGCTGGGTAGGAACAGCTGGCATGTCGGGGTCAGTGTCAATAAATGTTGTCAGTGCTTCATGTGTGAGTCAAGTATGTCCTGACTGAAGAAGTATTTCATCCAAGATTCTTTTTGCAACTCCACTGAGCCCTTCCCATGAACCGCCCAAGTGGGAGGAGGATGGGGCTGTGATGTGCAACCTTTCTCTTGAAGATAGTTGCTTAGTGTGTACATCATTGTGGTCTATTTTTAATTCTTTACAGGCACCGATAAATTTAGTGCCTCAATCTGATTGCAAACCTTTTGCAGTCCTACAAACACAAAAAAATCAGTGCAGTTATGAAGCTGGATGTGGACATGGTTTCTAAAAGTTCAATGTGCACCGCTCTTGTTGACATGCACATGAAAAGCAACGCCCACCTTTTGCTTTCTGCACTGCCTCCTGTAGTGCGAGATGTCATCACCATCCATGGACCAAAGATGTCAAGTCCTATGTTGGTGAAGGGTGACATTGGTGATAGCTTGCCAACTTTGAGTAATCCATCTTCCTCAATGATGGGATTATGTTTCTGAGTGGACGTTTTGGTAATGGATGTTTCATTTTGAGACAGTTGTACTCCTCCTTGAAGGTTTCACTCTACACAGTAAGAATAATCACAACTCTTGCTTGAGAGATTTCATTTGAGGTGCTTCTTTCCTCGTAACACCTCCATCTTGAATTATGCTGCAACATAAATAAATGATGCTATTGTGCGACACAAAGTCATCCAATGAGAAAAGCTTTCAAAATGTGATTTTAACTTGAATTGTGAGGTTTTGGAGATCAGCGTTGTAACATCAGGTCGTATTTCTACATCTGCTCCAGACTTAGTGAGATTGAAGATGTCAGAATGTGTTAGCTCTGGGTGGCTTTGTGTTAAGAATGCTGGTCCGGCAAGTCAGTTGATGTGGTGAAAGTCAGAAGCAGAAAAAATCTGGTGGCATGATCTGCAGGGTTGATGCCACTGCTCTGGATGTGTAGATTTGCAGATGGTAGCCACTCAGTCGGCAATACATGCGAAAACCTCCTAGTGGTGTTGTGAATGTATATAGCCAACACAATAAAGCCAACATAGCACTGACCTTTATTGTCAGTGACTTTCAGGTAAGCAACAGCTACAATTGTTATTGTAAAGAAGAGGCAAGAGGCAAAGAAGACGGTGAAAATGGAACATAGCATTTTGCTATCTCGAGATGTTGGAGATCTTGCAAAGACTTTTTGCACCTTTTCAATTCCTCCACCTTTTAGAAGGAAGTGCTTCATCCCATGCCTTCTCAAACACTGCATATCTCAGCATGTCTGAACACCCACTGATGCATCCACCCTTAGAACACACGGCTGGAGAACAACTGAGATGTGATGATGTAATATTAAATGAATCCTTCACCTGCATTCTATATGACCATGGACTGAAAAAAGGTTTAGCCTTTGTGCATGAGCAGCACTGTTGGGTCCATTGATTTGCTCCCTAACTTTGTGCACTTGAAGGATGTCTCTACCCAAGAGCAGGAGGATGGGAGCCTTTGGATCCACAGGAGGTATCCTGTCTGCAATTCGCTATCAGTGTGGGTGAATAGTGCTTCCTTAGGAGAGGGGATCTCTCTCTGGTCATGAGGAATCATGTCACATTCAATTAAGTTTATTTGGTGAGTGACTTGTTACTCTAGCACTGCATACATTTTTCTCGCTTTTTTTCTTTGTCCAGCAGGATGTACCACCGGGCTAATTTTGGAGCAGAAGTACTGCCTTTTCACATTAGCACAAATCTCTGTATATTAAGACGTAACTGGGGTAGAAGATGTTTTACTCACCTGTAACAGATGTGTTTCTACTTTTAGAAACTACTTCTGCTCTTCAATAGGCTTGGCTCTAAAGGTCCTACATTTCTTGAGTGGATGGGGCTTTTTATGTATCAGTGCTGTATCTTTTTTTTTTTTTTTGTGGATGTATTTTGCAGGGACACCCTTGTGTGCACATTTGTTTTGTGCACACACCAATGGCCTGTTCTTCCCAGTTCTTGAACTCTAGTTGGTGAGAGTTGTAAGACTAAAACTTGAATCATTCCTAAATCTTGTTGCCTGTTGTCTTAAGCTGGAGAAGCAACTGAAAGGTGGAAATGCAACTCCATATTCTTCCTTATAATTGGATTCTGCAGCAATCCATTTCTTTTGCAAGCTGTAGGGTAACTTCCCCACAAGTGGATTTACTCCATGAGCTGTGTCCAAATATGACAAACCTGGAAGATATCCACTATTTCCTGCAGAACATCACAGAGCTTTCTGAGCTTGTCATTATCCCTTTTGGGAAGTTTAGGAAAATCTTCTTCTTTAGCAGTTGATGTTCAACTACTTCTGGTGACCCATGAGACTCTACTCTTTGCTAAAACAGGGTGAGTGCAAACACAGCATTGAGCGAATTATCTTTGCCTGTCCTGAGGATTCTATTTCAAGCAATTTTATAATTAAATCTAACTCTTTCCTAGCTTAAAGGTTGAGGTCTTCAGTAGCACTTTGAAATGATGCCTTCCATGACCAGTAATTTTCTGCCTTGTCATCAAATTTCAATTGACATTTCCCAATCGTGTAAGGCCAACATTTTCCTTACCCTGAGAGGAGAAATCATATGACCTGCTGACCTGCTGACCATTTTAGTTTTAGACTCCTAATTTGTTTGCCATTGTTTCACATTAGCTTCTCCTTTTCTGTCATTTGGATTTCTTTATCATTATGAATGGCTGTGTCAAATGTCTTAAGCCCCTTTGCTGTGGCATTGCTGTGGATCAAACTTAAATGGCATTATCTCAGAACATGCTCTAGAGTGCTGCCAGACAAATTCAGAGGTGGCTCAGCTGGACTAATGGGTAAACGTCTCATCTCCTTCATAAGCAGCGGCTTCAGCTGTTGTGGAGGCAACAGCTCTCTGACTTTGTAGAATGTGAAGACTAGCTTCACGGTCGGCTTTTTGCTTTACAATACTGGTTGCTTTACAATAAAGTTGGGCGTGTGCAGCTTCCGCTTTAGCACAGGCCTTTACTGCTAAGGAACTGGTTGAAGAGACTTGACTCCTTTGTAGTAACCGAGCAACGGCAGCAGCACCTTTACTGGGCTTTCTCGTCCTTCTGATGAGGAACTGACTTATACTGTTTGCCTGACCGTAGACACATTTTTACTGCATATGATCTTGTTAAGTTTTTCCCGCTGTGCAGTTTAGTGATGTGTCGTTTGTGAGTGATTTGTTCGATGTGAACTAATCTTGCTTATGACTTGGGAGTAAAGCGTCCTCTCAGTGAACGATTCATTCATTTTCCTGTAGAACCTTCTCTCACCACAGGGCAGCAGCTGCAGAAGCTCAATCAGCAGGACAGGAAACAGAAATGATTTGTTTACGACTCACTGAGCTGTGCGTCTGCACTTGGGTCCTCGTTCTTTTGTCACGTGACAGCCAGGCCACTCCGTGGTGAGCAGAAAGTACTACAGTTCTCTCAAGAGTCGTGCATATGGATCGTTACAGGTCGTTCTTTCATTCATTTGTCACGTGACAGCCACCAAGTCATTGTCGTGCTGTTAAACAACAATGGCAGCGAGGACGCAGGACACAAGTCACTTTATTGTGCTGTGTATTTGCTCGTGGCATTTTGTGTATTATAATTTGTCAGCTGAAGCAAACCATGTTGTCTTTGGTATATAGTGTTTGAGGGCTGTAGAGGGCTACAGTGCCACTTGCTGTAAAATGAAAGAAAATGATTCATTCAATTCACTTCTCGATCTGAGTCAGTTGAAAGAATCAAATTTCCCATCTCGATTCCGAAGGGAATTCTCAGATCTAAAACTACGGCTGGGGGCACTGCAGTACACAAAACTCCACACCTAAAATGATTTTAAGGTTTTAACAGGTTTAAATGCACTCAAACAGAAGGTAGAACATATTAGAATATTAACTGGGGTTTTTTTGTTAAATTTTGCAAGTCAATGTCATCACTACACCTTAGATTTGAATCCACTGGTTGTTTAAAATGGATGTCTGTTGTCTGTGATTCTGTACATATTCTAAACTTCAGCATGAGATGCTAAGCCATCATAGCTGTCAGACTGAGGTGACTCAGATCTGTGTGTTGGTCCACTTTTTTGGTGTTACTCCAGCTGTATTGCATTTGTTCAGTTTGTTTTATTTAACAGTAACATACAACTAAAAGTCTTTCCCTGGAGGAAGGTTGCAGAATTTTTCAAAAGACACACAGATTCCGAATCAAAGTCCCATGTCCACCTCCTAAAAAACTTGAAAAAATCTCTGTTGTCTCTCCACATGTCCGTCATGGCTCCCCTACTTTCTCCTGTAACTTTCAAACATTTGCTCATGTCACCATTTAAAATGAATGTTTTTGATTGCGGACTGTAACTGTGGTGCGCACCACTTCCGTCAGCAATTACAAAACCTTTACTCCATCTGCTGTCTGCTGTTTTCTGAAAATATTACATAAAAATTAAGATTCTTAGCTTAGAATACAGCGGCTGATGTCCGACTGAAGACAGTTACCTGGAAGTAACTAAGTGAACCTTGATAAAGATTGTTTTACAGAGTTTTATTTCTTTTATCAAGCCGCTTATTAATTGTAACGTAATTGTTGTGGACAGCTGCTACTGTACATTAACTGTGCTTCAAAGGACATTTTGACATGTGGCAAATAACAAACGATGAATTGATCTGGTGACCCTGCAGTTAATAAACTCCTGGTCTTGTCCTTGTTCATCATTTTCAGTTCTCTCCTTTCAACCTCCTGCAGTCAAAATAAGCAGCTACTTAATTAACTGATGATTTTAGTAACAACTTAAGGGAATATTCATATTTCTTCATCTTGGCATGTGTGACGACCCTCTTGTTCTGAAGTCTTTTCTCTTTAAACTCCTCATTTCTGCAGGTAGCTGGTGGGTGGAGCCTGAAGGCTGGTTGCCTGTATCTGTTGCCTGTATCTCCCATTCTGGGGCTCTCGTTCTCCATCTTCTCTGGGACCTTGCATCCTCCTCAGCCTACCTCCTTTGTTTACTGGTTTTCTGCACCTTTTCCAACACACACCAGCACATTCCATTACATTCACAACTGAATTTTTGCTTGACTAACACACCCCGTCAGTTATGTTGAAATATATTTTGGTCGGTTTGATTTAATAAACCAGTTTGCTAAGCATAGACCTGTGTGTGGCCTCCCTTTTTGTTGCCTGCCTTGAGCCAGCTGGTAACAGTGTGAAATATATCTTTATAATTTTGCTAAATGGCTACATTTTGTGACACCCTTTGATTAGTTTTCTTTATTAAATAACTGACAGCGAATGGCCCAAAACCCTGAGGAGTGTCAACATATTAGTCTTCTGCTTGCCTGAAGCAGAATTCAATCAATTTGAATATATTACTTAGGGAAAGGATTCTGACTAAATGGACAATTACTTTCCTTGCATGAAAACCATTGTAACAGCAGCAGACTGACTGATGTTATCATAATAATGAACTTAATCTTACTTCCTTAAAATGAAAATTAGTAGAGGGCTTTCAAAAGCACCATGAACAGTGACTAAACTAATAGCTCGTTTGAGTTACTAATGTTTAGCATAGGAAAACACATGCATATATTTAAAGGAGGCACGTGTTTGGATGCTTATCAGAGAGTAAACAGTTCTGAAGTATGGCTTTACTTTTGGAAACTGCTATTTATACTTCACCATGACTCCTTGATGAATAGCTTGGCCTGGACTGTCATCTATAAGTGATCACTCATGTTGGCTCCATCAGGGTATGGTGTGAAGGGCGCAGCGATTATAAAAAGGCAGCTTTTCACCCGGCAGCCACACACAGTCATGACTACACAACCTTTCATTCCCTCACTGCCTGTTTGACACGGTGCAACATATTCATTGGCTGCTTTTTACACTACAGAAACACCTGACTCTTGGCCTTACACCGGTCAGGTTAATCTGTTTACATGAACCTTTGATAACCTGTGATTGAGTCTCCTTGTTGCCATCAATGAACCAGTTAACAGAGGTGCGCATGGCACAGCTCACCAGCACAAAGATGTAAAGAGGCCCCGGCACCAGCTTCGGGTACCGGTAGGTCATTTTAATGTAGAGGAAGCAATCACTATTGATCACAATATGAACAGTTAGTGAAGATGTTTAAATGCCGTTAAGGTACCTGGTTACAGGAAATCTGCGTATACATGCAGCCCAGGAGTAACCTGATTTCTCCTCCACCTTGGACGTATTCTGGAAGCCTGGCGTACAGATTTCTGGCACATGTTCCTGTCTGCAGCCTTTTGTCACGCACATGCACAGTTGAGAGAGTCTCTTAGAAACCCGGTTACATGTATACACAGCCAGAAAATATGAATTTCAGAATCCAGCTTTCCTGTTTTCACTTCCTGTAAGTAACCAGGTAACCGTCGGCTTTCTCTGTTAAGCTGATTTCTCAAGTCCATATTTTTTATTTAACCTCTTGCATGATCTACTGTATGGTTATGTTTATGCTAAAGCCTAAAAATGTCTGAAGCATGAGGTATAAGCATTTATACCTCAACACTCACTGAGAACCAGATTAACTACTTACTTGTTGTGATCATGAGAAGAATAAACATTAACTTTTTTCTAACTTTCTACCCATAATTCTGCTTTTCTTCTGTAGTAAAGTGTTTAATAGTTTATCAGCTCATGAGCTCAGCATTAAGAAAATACTAAATTTTAATAGTTTCCTATAATATTCTGGAGTGTCATACATAGACATTGTGCTGTGCACTACATCTGTTGTTGTGTGTAGGATTAGTCAGGTTGTGTCCTCTTTGCGTCAAGTTCAGATTTAAAAAAAACAACAGTGAGGCAAAGTATTTGATATAATGTGACCTCTGTGTTAGAGGTCAAACTGT
Source organism: Channa striata (assembly GCA_033026295.1). NCBI lineage: Eukaryota > Metazoa > Chordata > Actinopteri > Anabantiformes > Channidae > Channa > Channa striata. The sequence goes on along the minus strand of CM065181.1, from coordinate 5,577,455 downwards.
GAGGTGGACCTCTGAGCCGGACCTTAACCTGTGCTGCCTGTTGAGCAGATGGGACACTCACAGGTCATTCTTTGTTACGTGTAGAGTGAACTTTGCAGAAACTGCAGCTTTAACGGTGATAGCACAAACTATACCCACATAAACCACACACATCCATCAAACCATCTATCCACTATCTAAGCCTCCTCTGAATTCGAGTGTCAGTGGCAGCAGGTTCAACAAAGTATATCCTAATCCAGGGTGTTTTAGTTCTACTCTAGCTAATGTTGGGGGTTTCAGGTTACAACTAATGAATTAATGAAATAAAAATATTAATTTTTCTGTTATGCAGGACAGCGAACAATATCTTTGCTTTAGATTAGATGGCGATCCTTAAGCATTGCTACTGTATGTCCATGACGTTTAATGCTGCAACACTGTCTGCTGCACCTGCTGAAAAGCTCGACAGCCTTGTGTTGACGGTCATCAGGATCACTGACAAATGATTTTTAGAAACTGCTAATGAAGAGTCTAATAAGGTATAATGATGCCTAAACACATCAAATTAACGAGTCTATTAAAGCCACAGAGCGTGTTGGGTAATGTTTTGAGATAATTCATACCTGTACTATTTTTGACCTATTTGTATGAGAAGAAGGACAACTTGGTTTCCACAGCGAGCATAGCAAAATCATAATGTTGTGGACTAATGCAAAAGTAATGCAACAAAGACAGACATTAGCTTTTAAAAAGTAACAATTAGTCTGTAAAGCCTTTCTTTGCGAGAAACAACCCCAACACTGACTCCGGAAGCTGCTCAGGAAGCATCCTGAACCACCTTAACAACAGGAGATGAGTCTGAGTTCTGTCACTGAGGCTGAACCCTTCCTCCCTATCCATGAAAATAATTTCAGCTGCTTGTACTTAATGTACAAAGCCCTTCAGTGGGGCAGGACCTCACTCCTAGTGAGTAATCTACCTTTGTGCAGCAGAGAATCCAATCCAATGTCTTCCGCTTATCTGGTATTATTGCAGTGGTAGGTTCAGCAACATGTTCCTTATAGCCTGAGCAAAGAAGAAGTTAATAATCCTCGATGTATATTGTATCCAGTGAAGTGTTTGAGGATTGAGAGGTGATAACCCAGGTTATCAGAGTAATGTTTCTCTAATAACGTAATAACGTGGATCAAGGCAAATCAATTGCAACCAGATGAAATGTTTTTGCATAGTAGCTGCAATCTAAACTCTCCAAGTTTCACCAGTTTAGCTGGAGAAAATAAAATGGTGTGTTGCCATGGAAACTAAAACTTGGTAGTTGTCCAGATGGAGGGGAGAATCAGAAGATGTGAATAAACAAAATAAGAAAAGAAAAAGAAAAGGCAGAAATGGAAATGGAAGACGAAGATATGGACAAACAAAGCAGGTAATTCAAACACAGTCTCACATACTGTAAGTGCCCGTCACTTAACACTGACCTTTACTTAAACATCCGATGTCACTTCTCTGTGATCTGCTATTCACGCCTGAGCTCGAGCTGCTGTTATGGTGGCAGCAGGTACAGCAAACCAAACACACAGCCGCCTCTGAGGTCTGCTCCCGAAGTGAGTGGAAGACTTAGCGGGAATCTTGTGATTCTCTAATGAACCATCTGTCTCATCAGCTAAACATCACACGGTTTTTTAAAAAGATGCTTGACGCTGACAAAGCTGGAAGTCTCCATATGTTAACACAACGTTTTTTTTCTTGATGGTGTCAGTGAGAGTGACAAAAAGTCGAGAACATATGTGGGGTTTTACTTTCCTGTGGGGAGAACAAGTGAAACAATGAGGGAGAAACAGGACAGCGTTGTGTATTTGCTTGTACATGTATATTGTATGTACAGTTGTACTAAATTAAAATGTTCACCTCGGACACGGACCTTCTTCTACATAATAAAAACTGTCTGGCCAAGGTTTTATAATGTGAATGTGAGCACTGCGCTTCAAAAATAAGGCTAACACAAAGACAGTTTAATGACTCATGTTCATTTCACAACTCCTGCCAAATCAAACCAAAAGCCAGATTCATTAAGGCTGTTTTTAGGAGCAGATGTGACAGATTCTGCCCAAGACACATGCTGTGAGTGTGTGAGTGTGTGTGTGTGTGTGTGTGTGTGTCAGGCAGGTGCAGCAGGCTGGAGTTGCAGTCTGTGTGTTATTCTGGAGAGTGTTTGCATTCTCCACATAATATTTCTGAATATAATAGTGGTGACATCTCCACATAGAATATTTATGTATTTCTCTTGAAGGACAAATTTTATTGGTTTGGATTTAGAGTGAAAGAACATTGTAGTTATATGAATTCAAAATTACAAACATGGGATGGGGAATTATTCAGTACGTTTGTCTCTCTTCGATAGAAGAAAGTATTTTAGAGGATGACTACTTCTTCTCTGAATTTCATTCCAGACAGCTCCCAAAGCTGAACTCCACCTGCGCTCTCCTTTACCTTTACGGTGAGCCTGAAGACGCAGTCCAGGAGCGGACTGCACAATGAGCCGCCCGCTTTGTAAATCCAACATCAAACGCACCTGTTGTGGCTGCAAAGACAAAACTTAAAAGACACATTTACAGTAGTTTCTTCTAACTCTACAAGTGTTGAATTTTAAAATTTCAGACTTCTAAAGACCCACAGCTTTTCCGGATCCCTGGATGGGAATCTACATGATCTCTCTCACACGTTTTGCATTTCCTCGCGCAATATTTACATGTTCTTTGATCCATCGAAAATAGCTGAAGATGTGTCATAACCAGACTGGACCTATAATCCAGGGTGAATAAAAACAACAACAACAACAAAAGTGGGATATTGGAAACTGAATTTTGGCAACATATATATATAAATGAGAAAAACTTCACCAAGCTTTTTCAGGTTTTACCTAAACACAATGAATTTTCAGCTTCTATAATATTTTGCCTTACAGTAATGACTTTGTTTAGTTCTCCTGTGCCACTGCCCAACGTTTGGGAAATTTGGTAACAGTGATGTGTTTTAGCTCTTCGGGCAGACACCAAGAGAAAGGCATGTTTTGAGGAGGAGGAGGAGGCGGCAGATGAAGGAGATCCATCCTGTCGGTGTAATCAATAATCAGATCCCGCGATCCAAATGAGGAGGTGGACAACAAGGAAGAGAAAAGGGAAAATACAGATAGCAATAGATGTAAGACTGTAGCTGTGAACCAAAATAATGTAGAAAACCTACGTGAAGTCTCAGAGCTGAGTGCATGTTAAATAACTAATCCACACTTTTTCGAAAATCCACCAGTCTGCAAATGGAGTCTGAGGGAGCCTTAAGCAGCGAGGGGCTGTGGTCCCATTTGAGTGCTGGAGGCGAAGGGATGCGCATGTAAACTTAGCTGACCCTACTGCAAGAAGATGTCCGCGCCTCCACCTTTTTTCCATCTCCAGAGTGTTTCAGTCAGACAGGGGCAGCTGAGAAAGAGCAGAGCATCCCACAGGAGACCACAGACAGAACCTCTGCTTTCTCCAATTCAGCCTTTTACTCTGCTGAGAGGGTTTCGTTGTGGATGCGGCTACATATATCTAATAAATCTTTGTTTAAAAATGTTAGTCCATTTTAGTTTACAATTCCGATTCCAGCCAACATTTGAGGGGAGTGTGTCATGAATTATTTAAAAAAATAACATGACATGAATGTAATTAAAAGACTTTATATTTTTTTTTGCGTAACAAAAATTATTGACAAATGTATCTCTGTATATCATATCATCACAGTGATCAATTTACTTTTTGCTTTTTGATTTAATTATTTTTATTGAAGTTTGCAGCAGCTTCTGTATTTCATTTCTTTTAGGAAAAAAAAACCCTCAGATTCTGCCTCAGGATCTTTATTTAGGTTGAATATTACCTTCACTCTAACACATGACAATGTAACAGCACCCGCTGTAGCATTAATCTGCTCTATTATCTAAGTGATTGCCATCTTCTTGGCTGCGTTGGATATTAGCTTATCATTATTTACTTTATAAGATTGTCTAACTTCACATTGGCTGAGCGATTCCTGCTTTACTTAGGACCCATTACAGCCCTGATCTGATGACACATCAATACTGGAACCACTGAATCTCCTAATTTTATTCTGTTTTAGTTTGCTCATTTCTGACAACAAGCTCAAAGCTTTGCATTGTGAAATTCTTATGCTTTAACTTTAACAAACCCTTAAATGGCACCACAGGAAACCTTCTGCGCAGTTTCAAGGGTGTAGTGCTAATGATCAGATCTCAGGATAGTGCACCTCCTCGTGAGCAGGTGGTATTTATCACTCTGAAACATGTGATTTTCACACGTTCAGTTAAGAAATTCTGGTGAATCTCACTCGGAAACATCTGCATGACGAATTCTCACAGGAAAAGTTAACCGAGCCCATTGATTGAAACATTTACACAACAGCTCTTCACAGTTTGAGCAGTGTTTAACCTGTTTTTTCCGTATGAGTGCACAGTGGCCACTCGAAGCACTTTTGCAAATGACTACATTACCCAAATAACTTTAGAATTAGCAAGTTGGAGCTGAGGAAACCCATACCATTCAGTCTGTAAACAGCCAGCCCTCTTCACATCCAATTTCTGCAGCAAAGCCGCAGGCATTTTAATTTGGGAAGGAACTGTTTCTTTAAGCCGGCCTTTATTTTTATCTCCTTTAGATGAGGAGACCAAGGACAAAAGGTGCACCCAGAGGTTGCAATAATAGAAAAGCAGCACAGAGCTTCTGCCCCTGTCACTGCTCACCTATCCTTGACCTCTCCGTGCAGACAGACCACGTGGCTCGGTCAGCAAAGAAACCTCTCTGACCCAAACAGACAACTCCTCAATCCCGAATATGCAAATGAGGCCAGTAGTTCCACCCTGGCTCGTGTTTAGGTGGAAATTTACTGACACCTCCATCTGTTTAGCGAGATGGAGGCAGGAGAGGGAGAGAGCATGTGGGAGAGAGAGAAGAGGAGAGTGTAACGGGAGGAGGGGGAGCAGAGGAGCGAATGGGCAAATTGGTGCGACAGTGTCATACATATCCGCTCTGAGGTGGTGTGTTCTTTGTTAAGAATACCTCAGTGAACATCAGGTGTGCTGTGCAGAGCTTTTCTTTTTTTTTTTCTTTTTCTTTTTGGGCTCTGCTTTTTATTAATGCAAGGAAGGAACATTTTCATTTGTGATATTTTCTCAACCTGTCAGAGAGTTGTTAAGGAGCCTGGTAACTGTATTACACTGGCTGGACTCTGTGAGTCACCATTCATCACTCACACACACACACACACACACACACCGCGCACACTTTCAAACACACACTGTCTGATCTAAAATGTAGAGAAAGGATTTACAATCAGCTGGCTTTGGGAAGTGCACATGACACACTGTAGTCCCTGACTTATTTTTATGGTTTATGTTTTCGCTGACTCATATACAGTGTGCTGTAACACCAGGATGCAAGGACAGTGTTCCAGTTACCCTTGATGATACAGACACTTCTAAACTATGACACACACAGCATTTAGTAGCAGGTGCAGCTTGGTCCTCTTGCCGTTAAGCGTCAGATTATTATTATTATTAGTGCCGTACTTACAGGTACTACTACCTCACCATTAACACACATAATTATGGTCAAACGTCAGAATGATGCAGACCATTTTTTTCTTTTACCTCTTCTTTTATGAATTAACTTGATAGGTTTCCACTTCTTTCGAAGCTCAAGTTGCATTTGACTATGTTTTAAAAGTCTAGCAAAGTCTTAGACATACAGCAGCTTAAATTAGACACCTGAAGTTTAAAATTCACATTAATCACATGTTCCTCAAATATATCCAATAATTTCCTTAAAAAAAGTCAGAGTAGCGAGGTCACATGTGCACTGATTCCAGTGTTTTTTCCCCCAAAAGAGGCATGAACGCAGTAACTCAGAAACTCAGCTCCTGCCTCACAACTTTTAGCCATAATTAGTCTCAGTACAGCTCATCCTGCCACTCCAATAATAATCTGGATTTTTTTTTTTATATTTACTTTTATTTCCCCACAGGCATTTTTAAAGTAGGTAAGTACACACTGATGGTGGGATAGCTGACAGGTGCTGCAGCAATAAAGTCTTTTCAATATAAACAGGAGGAGCCAGACATTAAAACCAATAATCACCTGGTTGTTGAAGCCATTGCTGGACAATGATTGCTGGACCTTGGGCGCCATCACCTTTCTGGCGCAGCTCATTCGGATGTCTTCAGTCAGCCTGTTACAGATTGTTTTGTCGGCTTACAGAGGAGTGTCTAGGTTGCAAATAATTCCAAATAGTGCCAATTAAGTGGGCCCGTGCCATCATTCACACCATCTACACAGACAAAGAACTGTTAGATAAAATGTTTTAGCAAATTATCAAAATAGGAAGCCTGAGCCCTGCAAACATTTTCAGCTTTATAAACTCACTGTTCTCCTGCACAACTCAGCAGTGGAACCAGCCCGTTACCTGCAATTATCTCTAAATCAATTCTGAACCTGACCTGGCCTGACACATTAATAAAAGACTCACAACCTGACCAGTAGGCTAATCAAATATACTCTGAGCCACTGCTGGGCAGAACAGGCAAAAGCTCTGCAGGAGCACACAACGGGGACCTAAATAAATGTTCCCGAAATAAATAAAGAAAAGTGTAATGACACATATAGACTGTGCAGACATCAGCAACCTTCACATTTTCAGTAAATTGATTTTACTTCCACTTCCTCCTAACAACTTGATAGCACAGACACACACACACACACACACACCACCTCCTCCAAACCTGTGCATAAAATTAAGTACAGCAGACACCTTCATTAATAATTTAAATATCCCGACAGTGAGATTTAGATGTTAACTGAGCTTTAGAGCTTTTGTGGTGAGCTGTACTGAAACATGCTCGGTTGAATTTTTTTTCTCTCTATTGGACAAATAGTGACATTGTCACAGCAGGTCATTGAGGAGATTTTTAAATGGAGAGGAGAAGTCACATAGTTTAACTGTGAATTATTTCCTAGGTTAACTGTGATATTTGGAGGATTATAAGTAGTGCAAATGTTGATGCCAGCAGCTGCAGCATCAGCCTCAGCTGCTCTAACATGAAACAGGACAACATGGGAATATCTAATGTTTCGAACTTTTGGGGCAATCCCAGGTATTAACTGGACGGCCAAAATTATTGTGCTTTGTGGCACAATGGTTTCATGCATTCGTGTTCTCTGAGCGGAAACAAATGGACTTAGTCAAACTAATATTTAACACACATCCAGCTATAAATGTTCCTCCATCATCAAAAGTTACAAAAATGTTCAAGGACTCTATCAAAATAAAGTTACAGTGAAATATCGCATCTCTCCGACACAGATGTGTGCAAACACAGCTGCACGGACTGATATCGAGTGGGATAAACGCCAGATTCCCCGTGGAGGAGGAGAATCTGGGATTCTACTCTTGCTGCATCCTGTTCTCCAAGAACTCAGGGAAGATGAAACCTATTCTCAATCTGTCGCAGCAGAACAAATCGATATTGGCACAAAAGTTCCACGTGTTCTGGCTTCCTTTTTAAAACAAACAAGCAGGCCAAAACATTAGAACCACAACATAATGAACTCCAGTACGACTCCAACACCCACCATGACTTCAGTGATAAATTATTATTATGCCCTTGATAGTTTAAACTAAAAAACTGAGAAATTATAACATTGTAATGGATTGTATTAGATTGTACAGCTGGTTATAATAAAGTGATTAACCTGAGTTACGCCTGTTACTCAAATATGTGTAAAACTTGAGGTGGATGTGGGGAACTGCATCAGTTAAGAAAATGCATAAATTATTAAGATATTTAGGGACTGTGTGTGTGTGTGTGTGTGTGTGTGTGTGTGTGTGTGTGTGTGTGTATGAGACAGTGAGAGAGAGAGACAGAGTGTGGATGTCACTAAATGGATGTGTTGGCTGGAGTGTGTTTGTTGGTGTGGCAGAACGTGTCAAATAGATAACATGCAGACAGATGTTCCAACTCATCTGGTAACATTAGATTGGCTTAAAGCAGAGATGTATTTCCTGTGTTACTCACTGAATCACTGCGATCCAAACACAGGTTAGAGAGGCACGAGCTGGGAGCAAATGCACATTCCTTTTATTGGAAAAGCGTTTGTAAAAGTACAGTACAAAACAAGCCTGAAGTGGCGTGTGTAGATGATTTCGATTCATTAAAATATCAATCCAATATCTGTTCCATGTGACAGAAACAACGGTAAAATGCGACCGACGCTTTCAGTGTTGACAAATTCTTATCATTATGCTAAGTGCATTACACAGCATGATGAGAATCCAGGGAGGAAAAGTCCCAGTGACACAATTTTGCAATTAAAAGCTGAGTTATTGCTTACATATTCAAATTCTATTTCAAATTCAAACACATGCATATGTGCTCTCATGAATGATCAAGCTAGAATAAAGCAAACATTTACATCGTTTTGGGAGAGACTTATTTGATTTTATACATATCAGTATTTCAGCTGGATAAAACCAATACAGTGAGAAATCAAATAAAATGCACGACTGCATGTGCACACACACACACACACACACACACACACACACACACACACACACACACACACACGGATTGAAAAACAAAGACAAACCCCCTGCAGACACCGAGGGCAAGCATGCAGGCAGGAATAAATCAGAGCTCCAGCCAGGCAGATGAGGTGTATTTCACACTCAAGGAGGGGCCTACTCTGCACAGCATCAGGGATCATTAATCTCTAGCAGACAAGCCCTCTGGCCTGAAGCTGGCACAGGTAGACCTGAGCTAGCTGGACTCGGGCCACGCGTCTACAACACTAACGGTGTCATTGTGTTATCAGTCGTCAGATAGTACAGAGCTGGTGCTGTTGACCTAGATAGAGATGTAAGCCAGTCATGAGCCACAGGCCCTCACGGAGCAACAGCAGTGATGTTTGAGCTGGAACCAGGGCTGAACTGTCATTGGTTGGATGTGGACAGCGATATCAGCCCGCTGGGGCAAAGGTTTGGGACTGTAGCACGGGAGAGCTACCCAAAGAGCCAGCGCTGGGTTCATTATTCAAAAGTAGTCACATCTAAAATTTATTAGTCATTACTCATTTAAAAAGCAATTTCTGGATTCTGCTTATCATTCCACAGAAGTAGCTGTTCTGATTTCTCTCCAGCTCTCTATTCTTTCTTCACTTCAGCGTGCCAGATCTAATGATCAATGGAGACCAGGAACATTGATTTGTAACACTCTCATCTCCCGCAGTAAAACGAGCATGGGAACACTTCCACCCGCAGACAGTAAACCTCGCTTTCTGCTCATTGAGGTTGAGCTACTGCAATGGCAGACTGGTGTCAAATTAAAGCCCATCATGAGGAATTAAACATTCAAACTGAAGACACTGTTTTAGCTAAAAGGAATGAATTTTTTAACATCCCGAAGGAAAGCGAGGAGAAGTCAAAATTATTAATAACAAAACACTTTTCCAAATAATTTCAAGCAGTCTGAGCTGGAGCTGTGTTTTTCAGTGTTTAGTTGAAATCCAACAGTTCCTGATGTTAAAAACAAACACATTATCACTTAAAGCTACAATATTCAGCTTTGGAGAATTAACCGACAGCACAGCACTCAAAATCAATCCACTACGTTCTGCCCAAACCTTCAGCTATTATTCTTTATAAAATTCCCATAAACAAGAACACTACAAAGTGTACCACTTAGACATAAGCCTCACTTGAAAACCTTTAGAAGTGAGTGTCTCTGCACTGCTCCAGGCTATTTAATGAGTCACAGAGGCTTTTGACGGCACTTCTCACAAAATGTATTTTAGAGCATATTTCTATAAACTTAACCCTTCACCTACAGTAACAAACAGTAATAATAATGTACATTCAGCTGGTAGAAAAGTTCTGTCATCACCATGAGTAATAAAAATGGTCAGGGAGTGTAGTAGTATGTTGATTGTTGTTTTACTTTTTACCATTTTAAAATAAGTGGAAGCAAATAAAAGAATATCAGTTACATGAAGATGAGTTTAGGGTTGTGGAGGAGGTTGCACACATAAAGCAAATATGGCAGTGAAATGGGGTGAGAAATGTGAATTTGGTTGCATTTTACTGGTCAGTAAAGAAATTATGCCACAATGAAAAATGTAAATGTGCCTGAATTTGGTATCTGACAGCAATCTGCTGATTGAAGCATGACTTCCAGCACTGATGACTGTGTACAAACATATAAATGTGAAGGTTTTACGTTTGATTTGACTGACAGGTAAAGAACCGGCGACTTAAAAGACTGAGCATGAACAGTCATTTTAAATAATTGGACAGAATCAGACTGTGACTGATTTCACTTATAGAACAATACACCTGTTAAATTGGCTGGTTTAATGTTGTGGCTCGCCAAATCATAATGGCAGGTTAATAAGAACGACACTGAAATGGCCATAGATGAGTTCAGCATGAGAGGCAAATAGCAGCGTAGGCGCTGCAGCTCCAGGTGTGTTTGTTCAAAGGCAAAGCTCACCTGTCACGGCTTGAGCACACACCACACAACCCTCGAGTTCCTTCTGGCAAGGCAAACACACAGCGATCAGGCAAAACATTATGACCGCACATTCCAACACAGTATCTTTGCCATGAAATGTCAGGAAGGTGATAATTCGATTGTGTGTTTATTATTGAGGTCAAAGTGGGTATTGACTGAGTGCAATACAAAAAGGGGTGGTTCTAATGTTTTGGATGCTATGTAATGATAGAATGATGATGTGGAATTTATGAACAACATGTTCTAAAGATGTAAAACAAAGTCCCAGGAAATGAACCAAGCTTGAATTAAAAGGTCAAAAACAAAAGGGATATTGTTTTCTCAGATATAACACGGATAATATATTTTAAAAAACTGCTGAAAAACCTTTCGCCACTAAAGTATCTAGTATTTGTGTTCTCACCTAAGTGGAACCTACCACCTGTACAGGTAAGCATGGGGTGAGGTTAATCACGCTAAAACACCCAGGTCACCTCAAATAAAGACTCGATATTTTATCTACTGCAAACACCACGAAGCGCCTATAGCAATATTCTACCCAGTAGAGAGTATTTAATCTCCTTCAGCTCCTCACTGACTCTAGGATCGTCCAGCCTCACATCACAGAGTTACTGGAAATCTGGTTACTGGAAATCTGTGTTATACATGTAGCAGATGAGTAAAATGATTTCTCCTCCTCCTCTGACCTGGCGTCCATGTAAACCAACTCTGGGGTTAAAGATAAGGGGTAGTTGGTTGGAGTAAACCTTATTTGTTTAAAGTTCACAGAAACAGTAACAAAGATCTTTCAAAATTAACTAAATTAACTCAGGTGTGTTAAGAAATTCAGTATTTTTTACAGGCGTTGTAACCACTGAACTATAGCAAATAAGATAAAATAAAAAAAAATACAAAAATCATAAAAATGAAGTTGAACCAAATTAATTCCATGGGCAATGGGCAATGCTACTGCTAATGTGTCAACAATAAATCACCACAGCTTCAAATTCAGCAAGTTACATTATGTCCAATAATCGCATGCACATAACAGTAACTTACTGTAAAGATGATTGATAGCCAGTTATTGAGCATTTAGTCTTTTCAACTTAAATTACAGCAAAGAATATTGTTCAATGCACCAATTTTAATTTTACTTCGTAGGAGTTTTGCTCCACTTTTTTATGTTTTGCATTTGGCTAATTTCTTAAAGAAAACATGTGAACATCCTATGGCTTACAAACAGATTTAAACAAACAAACAAATTACAACATTACACTGAGAGATAAACATTACAGTCAATTCAATGTCATTATGGAATTTAATGAGTACATTATTTTATGAGTATGCCACTTTCTTTACTTGTTTATTAGACAATGAGTCACTTTTTTACTTTCATATTTTCCTATATTTAAACTATTTATTTACTTTTTTCATTAACCATTAATGCCCCTGACTTTTAGGTTCACTACATCATAATTTTATAGGAAAACACAGCAATCAGTCATAATATTAGTTACAGTGGCACAATCCAGTGCAACCCAATACAGCAGCTCTGCCATTAATTCTACTTTTACATGGTTATAATTCTCAGTTTATAATTTGAAAAAATTAGAGAGGTGAAACTTTTTTCTTTTTAAAGGTTTTGAAGAGATGATAATAACTCATTTTAATGTTTGGTTATATTAGAATGAATTGACAGTATAGCTTGTGAGTTATGGTTATTAAGGTGTCAATGCCAAAAAACAATCCTGATCACATTATCCATGTATGTTATTATGGGAAAAGGCTGCTGCAACAGCAATATTTCCCCTCTGGGATTAATAAAGTATCTATGGCTTCAAGTAATATTCCACTTCACATTCGGCAGTAAGGATTACTATAATAAACGGTAAATGTAGTCTTTCCAAAATAAATAGAACGTGCTTGTATTTACCATTATGTACATGTAGATACTTTTGTACATCTGCAAAACCAGTCAAGTTGCAGTTTACGTCACATTTAAAAAAAAATCTTTGTGTCCAAATTAATGTTTGCATCAAATTTTAAATGATTACCTATTGCCCTTGATATGTTAGGGCGTCCATGCATGTAAATACAAAAGCTTGGAAAAGCGACATTCAATAATTTTTTGTCAATTAAATGAAGGCTTTGCCACACTGGGTCCCTGCAGAGTCAGACAAATTCTTCAGGGGCTAATTCATATCATGGGAAAGTTAAGAAATTTTCTTTAAATATCCTTAAATAACCCTAACCCTAATAAGCTAGAGCTGAAAGAGAGGAAATCACGAGCATCTCAATTCCAGCACAAACCAAAGTAAATACCCAACATGAATGAATTTCAAATGCTGATCATTGTTTTTAACGTGTTATGTAAAAGTCAGACAACCATACAGTGTGTAAATTAAATGCTCAACACCCGAAAACTACAGATTCACCAGAGTCCGGCCACAGCTACAACACTTTGTATAAATGAACGCACGGTTAGTCACCTCAGCCACACTTTGTCCTCTGTTCCTGCTTAGCACCAATTTAAATCAACTAGCCACAGCCCGGTGTCTCTAAAGATGGATAGCATTGCTTATCAGCTTTTTGTTGGCAGTTTGTCTTGGTTTACAAGCAAACAAGGGGGTAGCTGCTGCTAATGACCTTGGGGTTGAGAACAACACGTGTGCGTTTGTGTGTGTGTGTGTGTGTGTGTGTTTGTGCATGCAGGTGGGCATGCCTGAGGGCACTGCAGCGCCGTGTTCGTGTGTGTCCATCCTAGGTCGGCATCGTCCAGGTGAACACGCTGTACGTGTGGACTCGGCTGCATCCTACAGTATATGCATCTGACCTCCTCTCATGTCTGGTCTCTGCTGCTGGGGATAAATCATGGGGATCTGTGGCAGGCTAACCCCGCTGAGGTGATTCATGGAGCTGCCTTTGTGACCTTCCATTTGGGTACACAGCTCAGCTCATTCATTCCTGTGACTAGACAACACCATTGTTATGGCTGCATAATGGCGTGAGCAGTGCAAGAAAAAAAAAAAAAAAAGACTTATATTTAAGTGATCCAGGTCCATCAGTGCACTGACGCTGTTGGGAAGTGTTGATGGGGAGCTGCAGTGCCCAAAGCATCACTCTTAGATGAGGTTCCATGCATAATGCACCGCTTTATGGAGCAAACAGAGCTTTCCTGTGGCAAGTTAGATCCACTTTTAAAGAATCTGTTGTGCATCCAAATGTGACTGTTACTAAACATGTTGTGTGCTTGCAGGGGTGCAGAGAGACTCCTGTCTGTGAGACCGGCTGTTGCACGGTCTGGGAGCTACATCCCAGTTCACCCACCCATTTCCCGCTGTCCCTCACTTCTTTCTTTACATTGCTGACTCTGTTTAGTCATTTTTACATGCGGGAAATATTTTAATTGGTATATGTAGGGGTGTTTCTTACTTACTTACACTTACCATATACTTTCACTTGAGTATTGATTTTTTTGTGCATCTCCCACCTCTGCACACAGTGCAAGACATTTTTCTGTGTAGGTATCGACTGATCAGAGTGGTCATGCTGACCCTTGACCTCTATTACATTATTAAGACCACCAGCTTTAATGTTCCTGACTGGGGTACATGCACATAAAGATAAAAGCAATATATGCACCTGCATCACTTGTGTGGCTAGTTTGGTCTGGTTTTATATATTTGAGAGAAATTGATCTAGAAAAGTATTTCTTCACAGCATTTGCACTAGAATTGCTAGAAGAACTGTCTCAATGTCCCTGTCTCGCTTCTTAAAACACATTGTGAACAATTTCTAAGGATCTGGCAGAAATGAAAGTGAGTATTCATAATTGTGCGTCTACTGAAGCCACATGGGAGCAGGACCCCTTTCATGAAAGCCCCCAATGTTTCTTCATTAGCCCAGAATGGACAAACAAAACACTGGTTCTAGAGAGGGAATTTTGCTTTTCACTAACTAAATTTAATTCCCACTTATATATACTAATGCCATCACTTGAAATATTAGTACCAAATGTGGATCTAGGCAACGCCGATCCACTTGACAGTTTTTTTTTTCATGTCTAGATTTGCTGTTTCTCACTAAAATGCTTGTCCTTGTGGCAGCTGTACGTCACCAACTGAAAATGTCTGTTAATAACTAATGACTAATTTCTCTACTTTAGAAGGGAAGTTTAATTTTCTTCAGTTTATAAAATGCAAACGGTTTTCTCCCTGCACCCCCACCCCCAACACACACACAACCAGCGCCCTCAACAGTTCCTTTATCGTGCTCCTTCACCCCTCCTCTGTGGAAACATAGCCGCCCTCAATCATTTTCCAGGCCGACTACAGTCAGCCCTCCATTCTCTCTAGTCCTAACAAATTCAAATTCTACTGCACTGAGGCCACTGTACATTTTGACAACTACACCCCCACTGTTCAGAAATTGCTAATCAATAGAAACACTGGGTCAGCAGGTCCTCAGTGTGAGGGTTCACCTCACTGGTTGTGTAGTTGTTTCTTTTTTCCAGTTTGTACTAAAATGTGCACAAGCACAATACATTGACTCACTGTAGAATTACATGAATTTCGTAATCAATTTAATTGCACCTTGAAACATTTTTATGCCACTTAGCCAGTTATTTGTGTAAGAACACTATTCATAGCTCCATAGATTTCAGCTTCTACGTCTCAGGCAAACAGAGAACTTGGAAAGAGCAAAATAGAGCCCAAATTTGCAGTGACATAATGGCAAGAATCAATATGACTTTTCCTTTCTAAATGGAAGATAATGGCATCACAATGGAGGCGTGGGGAGCTTGTCTACTCAGCCAGCCCTGATTGATCTGTTACTGCAAGAGTCACTTTGGGACCCGTGATGTGTCTGGACACATTAGCCTCACCGTGAGTGAGCCAGCTCACACACATGCCGTGCACACACCTTGGGATTGCAGTGTTTCTTCAAAGAAAATGTATTGTCAGATCCTCTTCTATAATCTAATGTCATTATTATACATATATTCCATCTCAGTGCATTCTGTGCATTGTTTTTTTATGTAATAATACTGTATAGTGATAAGATATCAAAACAACACGCAACAGAAGAGCAATATTAAAAAAGATATTCTGTCAATCCTGAAGCAGAAACTCTGTGTGGTTAGTATGCAGGGATGTGGGTCCAGTGATTACTGTCTCTGATTTGGGAGTTTGGTTTGGAAGTTTGTGTGTATCCTTGACTTAATTTCAGTGAACTATGAAATATCTAGTGTAAGACCAAACAGGTCATGATTTGCCTGCTGTCTCCTGGCATTTAGTGTTCAGTACCTGTTTTGGTAAAGTTTTATATCCAAATCACTTAGCGTTTATGCATTTCAGCCAGGCAGAGGGCATGTTGGGAGGCATTTGCTGACTGCTGGCGTTTCTTTTTTTGTGCACATGTATGCCACCCTAAAGGGCAACATACCTGTCAGATTTCATCAAAAAACAATTAATATTCACTGGCATAAACAGATTCAGTGGATTTTCAGATGGCGTTCATATGCAGCACAGTCCCCCTTTTAATGTCAAAAATAAACATTATCCAGGCCTGTCAGAAGCTTTCATCATTTGACTATAATTTCTAGGACACGTGGATAAAAACAATTCAGGAGGAACTGACTTGGGACTCTTACATAATAATATTCACTGGCATAATTCACTGGTTTCATTGATTAGACTCCACTGAAGTGTCCAGAGACAGCAAAGCAGCCCCAAATCATGATGTTCCCTCCCCATTACTTCGATTTTAATGTGGCTGCACAGTTCTCCTTTCATAGCATGCATCTACTTTCTGTTTTTACTGAACAATTGTGGAGTGTGAATGTAGTTTTTGGACATGCTGTAAACTGCAAGCCTGGTGTTTACATGTTTCAATGACATGGAAAATCATGAGTCCTTTTTGTTTTTTTTTTTTTTTTTTATCAGCATTTAGAAATATTTGATGTTTATTAACATTTGTGACTTTGTATGATCTCTCAGATCAGCATCTCATGAGCAATGTACAGTATGTTCTAAATCAAACCTCCATTCTGGTTTCATAAAACCTGGTGTTTGAAACTGCAAACAGTGCCATTACTTTTTGTGTTTTATTTTATTTGCAGCTGTAAATGGTAAACTGCAAACAGTGCCATTAGATGTAAATGGTAAATATGTAGATTAGGATAGTTGTAGACGAGGTCAGTATGTTTTTTTTTTCACTTTGAAGTAGCTACTTAGTATACTGTATTTTAAGCCTAAGATGGAGTTACGCTTAGCATCCTCAATTTTTATTTTTATTTTTTTGTGCTTCACTCTGTAGGATTTCTGCATTTCTCAATAGGTGATGTACTGTCAAATGGTTGCTACTGATAAATGAAGTCTGAGTATAATGTATGTGATGTGAGTGCTGAAGCAGCAATTCCTTTTACTGCCATGATAGTAAAAAGAAAGTAGTTGCCCTTGAATCTTGCACTGATACCGGCCCCTCTATTGGTTTTGTGAGCTTAACAGAGATCTGTGCTCTTCACATGCCTTGTCTGACAAGTTGCTCTCATTACCTGCAGAAATCCAATCAACTGCACATTTTGGGCTCTACCCACTTGTAGTGGCTTTTGTTCTCCGTGGTAAATTGCACGGTATGACGAATATACTTTTCTGCCTCACTGAAGCTACCATTAATAAAGCCTGCTTCTTGGTTTCGTTCATTTTTTTTTTCTGCGATTGACAATTTTATTCTCTTTGCAGCTCATATGGCCAGCCCTAACAACAAAATTGGGTACATATTTTTAGATGTGTCCCCAGATGTTTATAGATTCATGGTCACATTTCTAGGCGTGTCCAGGGTGTAGCCTTCCTCTGCTCACCCAATGACAAGGGCACAGACGCCAGCAGGATAAGCAGTTAAAGGTAATTGTTGGATGGTGGACATTTGTTGGTGTTTAGGATAATGTGTGATTGTAATAAGCAGTCCAAAACATAATTGAAGTTGGTAAAAAGGGGGAAGCCACAGAAAATGAAAGACGCCTTACCTGATGTGAGCATTGCATCAATCAAAATGAGAGCTTCATATGCCGCTTCATATCACACATTGATATGAAGCGGCACAATTTGGCACTTTAGAAATCGCCAATGTCTGACGCTTTGGCATGAGAACTTGTTGGCCGTCACTTATCCAGAAGCACAAGGCAACAGGCTTCATGATGGACCAATGAGCAAACACTGTCCCCAGATAGTGTTTATGGAAGTTGTAGCGTAGTGTAACATACTGCAATTTTTCAGATGCTTTTTGATACTACAATATATGTAAAATTCAACCTGCAAAAATGACTAGCCAAAAACACAATGGCTTAAGTCAGTCTGCATTTGGCCAGTTTGTTAGTGTTAATGTCAAGCCCTGTACACTCATCCTGTAACTAAAAGTAATTGCAGTATTGTACAGCAAAATACAGCAATCAATATGTAACAAATCTTATAATGTTTTCGGACATATGGACTTTCCAAATATACATAATATAAATACAAACTTTCAAGATGCCCATACATCTAAAACCATTAAGACAAGGATTCATAAGTTGTGTTGTCAATGTGCAGTGAATGTGTTTCAAGTTATTGTATTATAAATACACCTCAGATGCAGAATGTATATGAAGTATATTTCATTAATGCCCGTAATTCTACTCCTGTGCATGTTTTGTACTCAAAGTCAACTATATTGTTTGTATTCTCATCAAAGCAGTGAAATTATTTATAATAAGTGAGACAACTTCAAAAGCAGCATGGTGAAGAGTTGGACAATAGCTTTGAGAATATAAAGGATTCTCATGAATCTAAATGCTATGAATGTGCATTTCACTGGTTCATGACAAAATCTTAAACCTTTCAAAGAAAGGTTCTTTGATTGCCTGGCAGTGATGCAGATGAGATGTGGAAGACCCTTGGAAATGTGAGAACATTCTGCCTTTTCATCAACAGCCAAAACAAAAGCAACCTGGAAAGTGGGAAAAGTTAATTAAACATGTACAATCTACATTTAGAAATAAAAAAAAAATAAATGTAGGCTTTTCCATTGACATGGTAATGGGAATTAAATTATCTTTATCAGGATAAACAATTTTAGGACTGCTAAGAGCACATATAGTGGAAATGCAAGTATCTATGCTCATCTGGGTTATTATTTCAAAAAGTAATCTTTTTTGAAGTCTGATGGCCAAGGTGGAGGATGAGCCATGGACACGAAATAATAACTTATCGCTTAATTTGTCCTCCTGTGATGCTTTTCTCCTTTGTCTCACTGAGTCTGTGAATAGTTAAATGTTTCAATAGATTCTGTCTCGTGAGGAGACTATGGAGAGCTCAGGGATTTTGTCTCATTATAAAGAAGAAAATCAAATCCAGTCAAAGATAGATCCATTATGTCAATAAAAGGGAGCCTTTGGAGGTTGATGGATTACTTTATATATATTATGTATGATATATGTACACATGCTGTGAAATATCAATGTGCCCCAACATTTCCATCTTTAATAAGTGACTGGCTTTACTTGGAAGTGCACATGTGCACGTGTAGACATGGAAGTGACCTTTTCAAGAAATCCCACATCATCCATTTGTGCCTGAACATATCTAACACCGTAGCATGTTCTCATTTCTAGAATAATAACATAAAATACAGCATAAAATCAAGAAAAATCAAGATCAGATGTGACAGGAGAGGTCAAGACAGAAGTATCTAGTCATGGACAAAGTTGGCATTACCATCCTTGGGAGGAAGAAGTAACTATTAGTTGGAAGTTGTTTATTATGTAAAAGACGGTTCATAATAAATATAAATGTTCAATATAAATGTTCAATTTAGGCAATAATGTTGAGGGATTGGGGTCAGAGATGGTTTTAGTGGGTTGCTAGAGATGGAACACTTGAATCAATGTATGAAATAATGAAGGAATAATAATCAAGCTGCTGATACCAAAATAATTAAACAATATTTAAAGCAAAATATATGTAAACATAAATAGTACATAATTCATAAAGTTCATAATTAATCAACCCTTTAATTACGTTTAAGTACCTAATTAGGTAATTTAAAGTCTTCAGGCTGTTTTCAGCAGTGTTTGTATATGAAGAGAAAAGCATTTAAACAGTTCAGCATCTTTTTTAAAAAAGATTTTTCCATGTGTTTGTTTTCTCCAGCTCAGTTGGAACTTCAGAAGGATCCCACCATCCATCATGCGTTCCTCTATCTACATAACACAATGGAAAAAGTTGCCAAAAATTTCATATAATTTTGACTATACCCTGAATGTAAAAGTATAATTATATTTCACTGGAGTTCGAGGGATTTTTACTGCCATGGGTGTCCAGTTGATTCTGTGGACCCATTTTATTTAGATTCCGTTTTCAGTTTTCAATTCCAAAATAATTAAATTTCATAATTGATTATTATATCAGTAGTATTTAGTTGCAGGTCCTAGTTAGCATATTTTTTTGCAATTATTAGATTCCCATTGTTCTTTCACTGTTATGTTTTTTTTTTTTTTTGGGGGGGTCACCTGCTAAGGGGCTGCAGGTGCAACACTGTTATGAATCATCAAATGAACACTTGTATATAATATTGTACATGCTATTTGCAAATAAAAATGTTATGTTCTGTAAAAGCAATGTTCTGTTATGTAAATGTGTATTTTATTATTTTTATTTGGCTCGTCAAGACTTATTTTGATCAAAACAGTTTTCTGCAACCGGGAATCATTCAGGTCTACAGATCCATCAGTCTTCAGTATAACCTTGAACAGCTTCATTATGGGCACTGTTGTTTAGGATAAAGATCAATTGCTTTTAGCACTGCATAAGCCAAAATAATAACAAAAAATATATAAAATAACGGTAGGAAACATCACTGAACCCTCCTATTCCAACAACTGCCCAGCGACCCGATCCACCAATGGGCTGATTTTAATCCCACAGTCTGTACAACGAGTCTCTCTGGTCACACCACGTCCAACCATTTCTGGACAAACCAACCCAGCAGTCTGTCTGATCAATCACACTCATAATCCCCAGATACTCTTGGCTGATTTATTATGCTTGCCAAGTCTGTGTATTTGTTCAGGCAATAACTCTGAGCCAATGACCAGGCCATACGAATGGTAACTAGTATGTACAGTACGTATCAGTAGGCTCTGAAATTACACAGCATATTAACAGTGTAAAACTACAGCATGAGTAACATTTAGCTCACATAACAATCTACCAAATTAATATATTTGTAATTTTGAAAAGTAGTGTGAAACAAGTGCACATTCACCATCATAGCGCAATGACTTTTTTGACAAATCACATAAGACGTCATTTAATATGCCTTGATATAAAGGCACTGTTACTTGCACTGTTAAAGCATTACTACATATTTTCTAGCCCATAGTTACGATTTATAAGACAAGTTTTATTTGTCACATGCAGTTACACATAGTACAATGTACAGTGAAATCCACTAGTATACCTGCATCCCTTTACAAGGTTTACGAGCCAATGATAGCTTTCTCTGCGTTTGTTCTGCCTTTGTATTTTTCCTGCAGTCATGTTGTGTCTTAGTGTTAGATAAATAGCTAAGACATGTACAACATGAATGACATCATCTAAGACGTCAGATAGGTGCCTTCTAAGCTTGCTTAAGTAATTGTCAAGGAAACCAAGTGTGTTTCTAACAGCCAAAATGCTGTTGAGACCAGTGTTTAGCTGTGGAGGCACAAAGTCTTTCTTACAGTGCTCAGATGGAGTTTAGGTATTATGACAACGTGATCTGTAGAACTATTGTCATTAGCTGTACTGAATAAATCTGCAACAATATTTTATAATACATCAATCTCTGAAGTAGATAATTTTTGGACCATCACATTACGCGTAAGGCGGCCTCTACATTAGTAAGAAAACTCTTCTTTACATGGACTAAAGGCTTGGATTAACAAGACCATGAAAGGGAAAAAGGATCCAGCCGTGGTGAAAAAATGTCAGGCAAAGCCAACTCAGTAGGCCATGGAAAATACTTTGCAACTGCTGTTTAATTCAAGAAAGGCCAGATGATGGAGAAATAGAAGAAGATACTTCGTCTGATGCAAAATGACTGTCACGCAAGTGGTGAACACCAAGTTGATCTTATAGCTTGACCAACTGTTCGGTGAGTTGTGTGATATAAACGTCTCAGTCAAAGATGGAACTGAATAATGATCAGCTAAGTTGGTTCGAGCCTAAAGTAGCAAAATACAAAGAATTTCAGAGTGAGGTTTCTCACTGGGCACTCGGGACACTTCAGCGCATGGAAGAATTGGGCAAAGCAGAGGTGGATCCTGAAGACAGTGTGTCCATAACAGTCTCTAGGACATCCAGGCAATCTAATACCGCTGACAAATTAAGTTCTGCAGTTCCTCAGCTTCAGTAGCACACATCAAAGCCAAATTAGAAATGGTTTGGGCTAAGCTTAAGGCAGAACAAGAACTTAGGCTTAAAGAAAAAGAACTTAGGCTTAAGGAACAAGAGCTGAAGCTTAAGGCAGAACAAGAACTTAGGCTTAGGGAACAGAAGCTGCAGCATAAGGCAGAACATGAACTAAGGCTTAAGAAACAAAGGGAGGAGCTGGAAACTAGACTTGGAGCCAAGAAAGAGCAAATGGAGGCCCGTGCAGATCCCCTTGGTGCCGGGCAGACCAGAGCGATGAAAGGCGAAGCTGAAATGGCAAGGCGCTTCTGTGCGGAGTCCAGGGACTCAAACACAGGCTCAGAGAGAGACGGAGCGAAGTGCTTTGGTGCTGCATCCAGCTGTTACGCATGGGATGAGGCATGTTACCTGCCGCTATGGAGGCAGAGGTACATGGAGCCAGAGCAGGGATTCTTTGGGGAAG